>CM060424.1:11569248-12775082 GCA_030545235.1 Helianthus tuberosus
GGATAACGAATAAGGATCACTAATTGTTAGAAAATCCTCCCCTAACAATTGCCCCCAAAATATAAGGAGTAATTTGTAAAATTAGCGAGTTATATTTTCTTGATCTTATCCGCAACTACCTAACGGATATATAGCCGTTAAAATAGAACTAGCCGTTATGATCATGACGTCACGGAAGTGACAATCCTGCAGAATCATAATTATAAATAGAGATATAGATAGGATCATTATGCATTCAAATTCGAAAGAAACTCCCTTTAAATTCTCAGTCGACGATCAACCAGGTATTTCTTTCTCCTCTTTCTTCCTCTATTACTCTGTTTTTCTTTCTTTATCTCCGTCACTTCGAAAATGTTGCTCCGAAGTTCTCCGGCCAAGGATCACAAAAAGGATAGCCCTTTGAAGAGTCAAAAGATCATCAAAGACTCAGTGAACGAGAGGTGTTGCTTTAACGATGCACAAGTAGATAACATCCGTCACCGTTTTCCGGCGAATGCCTTTTTCAAACCTTTCGATCCAACTGCCCTGAGCGACTATGTTTCAGAAACATGGGTTGCCTTTCCAGTTACTCCATTTGCCATAGGATACACCTATCCTTTCCCAGAATTTACACAATCCTTCTTTTCCCTTACCGGCATCTCTTACATCCAAGCCATGCCGATGATTTGGAGGGTTTTGTATACCCTGGAGAGGATCATCGAGCAGGAGGGCATTGATTTGGGCATGTCAGAACTGACACAATTGTATGATGTTACCACCTTTGGATCCCACCGTTATTTGTTCAAACGAAAACCCAGTGCAGAACACCCCCTTCTTAAAGTCACCAAAAATGACAAAGATTGGAAACGTCGCTTCTTCTTTGTAAGAAGGGATACCATTTCAGATGGAGAGCATTTACCAAGAACATGGTCCACCCATGGTAGGCCGGAGGATCCTGAGAAGGATCAGCAGGTAGTCTTGTTTTCGCAATAGGATCACTAACCCATTTTTTGTCTTGTGTTATGCAGCTATTTCTGTCTCACACATCATCACATCACCTCAAACCAAGGATAGACTCGCTGCTTTTTGGAAGCTTGATCCTGAAATAAGGACATTCAAGATAGACACCCAAGACTCACAAGAAGTATCCTCAGGTTCCATTACCATGTCAAGTAAGTATCCTGCCTTTTACATAGTTTAAATATTAAAATAAATAAATAAATTGAAATAGGATAAGGATACTCATCTTGCTTTAAATGTGTAGGCGCTGGAAAATCTGCCAAGCCTGTATCCCAATTCAACACGGCTGACCTTGATGTCGTACGATCCAGGAAGAAGAGGTCCACTACCAGTCCTAGCATCTCCATTCCAAAGGCACCCACTAAAGGAAAGGGTGTCAAGAAGAGGAAAACTTCTGATGCTGAGGATCTTCAAGGCCTACCACTGATCCGCCACCAGTTCCTTGAATACTTCAATGATGTAAGGATCCTTAATTCTGCCTAGGTATCCTACTCGTATGAGGATCACTTGATCTTGAACTGCTTTATCCTCTTTATTGCAGAAATTTGCCGAGATCGAGGATTACGTGGGGAATGTTGAGGAGCAGGACAAGAAAATTGCTGATCTCCAACAGGTTGCCGTGCTCAAAGACCTTGCACTTGCTGATCTTCGGAAGGAACTCCAAGATGAGAAGACCAAGACGGCCAAACTTCTGATTGACCTTGACTATGAGAAGCATGATCTCATAGAAAATGCTAAGGTTTCTGCCGCCATCACGATGTATCAGACAAAATTGAAGATGGCCTAGGAAGCTCAAGATCCTAGTTTTGACAAAAGCAGCTGGGATGTTGAGGGCTGGAAGGCAAGGCTGGCTGATCTTGAGGATGATGAGGAGGAGGCAACTGAGGTCTTGGCAATTGAGGCAAGTGGCAGTGGAAAGGATTTGATGAAGGATACTGCAGCTGGAGGGGAAGAGGATGCAGCAAAGGCATAGGTTGCATGAATGGGCGATGAAGGACATTTCTAGACGTAGCCGGAGCCCATTTTTTAAGTTTGATAGTTTGTTTTGGTTGTGGTGTTTTTTGCTAAACAATGATGGGTTGTACTTGAACAATAGGTTTTAGGATTAAGGATCTTGTGTGATCCTTAGGACATTAGGCAGGATTGCAATTGGTGGAGGGATCCTCTGTTTGGGGGATGAAGCCATTGTGATCCTGCCGCCTTTATATCCCTGCACTATCTTTGAACTTATTATCATGGACACCCTTTACCTACCCCAGCGGACGGGCCACGTTTTGCTGGTAGAAGCTCGGGTAGGTAATTTTGACAACCTTTTAAGGGTTAGTCTTTTGTTTATAAATAAAAACTTAACCTTTTGTCGCTTATCTCGTGTTGTTATACTTTTTAATATCTTACTTTCCAATTGTTGTAATGTTCATTCTGTTTATACTTATCAAGCCTTGAAAAATTAGAAAAGATATCCAGAAAGTTTAGGATATGATCAAGGATCACATATCCCATAACCGATAAGTTCTAAAAAGTGATATGGTTTAACAATCACAAGTTCAGTTGTCAAGTATAAGGGTTATTCAAATAAATAATGAATAGAACTAAAAATAGTTAAGGATCATACCTGAGGATCCAAGTTAGGATCCTAACCTTAATAAGGATAACTATAAGATAAACCTTTGAATAAAGTAAGGATCAAGGATCCCTAGTTGCCTATCTTCAAGAACCTGAAATAGAGCATCACTTGGGACTAAGCCAATATAAGATAAGAGTTAGCAACTGGGGACAAGCCCAAGGATAACTGGGGACAAGCCCAAGGATAACTGGGGACAAGCCCAAGGATCGTATGTAAACTGGAGTATGGCCCTAACTGGCGACTATCCAAACTTAGTGGCATGAAAATGCCAAAACCTTAGCTAACGTGAAAACGTTAGAAACCTTAGCTAACGTGAAAACGTTAGAAACCTTAGGAACGGATGTATGGTACGTCTACCATTATACGTAGGATCCTAAGCATAGCCAGAACAATGGAATTATCAGCCCCTAAAACGAGTACTGGTCCCAATGCCTTGAACTATACCAGGATCATCGTGCGCTACAGGCGGAACTGGGGTCAAGCCCAAATAACTGGGGTTAAACCCAAGGAACGGATTGCTTCAGCAGATAACCAATGTTATGCTAAGGATACCTGAACTTTCAAAACTTGAACTCACGTGAGAGATGGATGAAGGATACATGATCCTTATCCTTATATGAGAAAATAAAGAAACGAAATAGTTCAAGTTTAGGATATTACCTAAGTAAGGATCACCAATACTTCGAGGATCCTTTAAGGATATACCTATCGTGAGGATCATCTCTGCCATGAGGATCCTGCTCACATGAAATATTTCTTCAAGTGGACAGCATTCCAAGCTCTTGGTAGCAAATCACCTTCCATGGTTAGCAATCTATATGCCCCCTTTCCTGCTTCAGCTTCAATCAAATAAGGGCCTTCCCATTTTGGAGATAACTTTCCATCAGCAGGATTGGTGGTATTCTGAAATGCTTTCCTTAATACCATGTCTCCAACTTGAAACCTCCTGATCCTGACATTTTTGTTGTAAGCACCAGCCATTCTTTGCTGATAACTGGCCATCCTTATCCTAGCCATATCCCTGATTTCTTCAATAGTATCCAGGTCTTGAGCCAAGTTTTCATTATTTTCCTCAGGATCACGAGTACTTGTTCTAGCAGTTGGAACCACCATTTCTGTTGGGATCACTGATTCTGCCCCAAATACCAAAGAGAATGGTGTTTGACCAGTAGCATTTTTAGGGGTTGTCCTATCAGCCCAAAGCACATAAGGTAGTTCTTCTGCCCATTTCCCTTTCTTGGATCCAAGCTTCTTTTTCAAATTGTTGATGATGATCTTGTTGGATGATTCTGCTTGGCCATTAGCTTGTGGGTGGACTGGTGTTGATGTTATCATCTTAATCCCCCAGCTGTCACAAAAGTTAGTGGTTCTGCCCCCAATAAATTGGGAACCATTATCACATATAATCTCAGAAGGAATTCCAAATCTAGTTATAATATTTCTTTTAATGAAGGATATAACTTCCTTTTCTCTGACTTGGACAAAAGCTTCAGCCTCTATCCACTTGGAGAAGTAATCAGTCATAGCAAGCATGAATACTTTTCCACCAGGTGCCTTAGGGAGCTTACCAACTATATCCATACCCCATCTCATAAATGGCCAAGAGGAGGATATAGGATGCAATAATTCAGCTGGTTGATGAAGGATATTGCTGTGTCTCTGGCAAGGATCACATCTTCTGGCATACTCCACAGCATCTTTCTTCATGGTTGGCCAGTAGTATCCTGTCCTCAGGATCCTTGAGAATAATGCCCTGCCCCCAGTGTGGTTTCCACAATCTCCTTCATGGAAGTCTTTTAAAACTTCTTGAACTTCAGGATCCTCAATGCATCTCAAGTATGGTCCTGCAAGAGATCGTCTATACAACATATTATTCATAATTGTGAATTGAGATACCTTAGATTTGAAAGCCCTAGGGTTTTCTCCTGTAGGAATCTCTCCATGTTGTAAGTATCTCATAATTGGTGAGATCCATGATCCTGATCCTGAATGGGATTGAGTATCCTCACAAGGGATAATTGCAGAATCATTTCCTATCTCCATAGCCTCGTGATCCTCGATAGCCGGGATCAGGATATGGATAATAGGAATCTTGATATCCTCCGGGATCTTCAAGGATGATCCTAAGTTAGCCAATGCATCAGCTTCTGTATTTTCTTCCCTTGGTACCTGTGACAAACTAAAGGAAACAAAAGAGAGTGCCAAACTTTTGACTATCTCCAAATACTTGGTTAGCTTTTCACCTTTAACAGCATATGATCCATTAAAGTGGTTTGTAATCAACAAAGAATCTACGTGTACCTCAAGATACCTGATCCCCATATGCTTTGCAATTTGCAAACCGGCAATTAAGGCTTCATATTCAGCCTCATTGTTAGTGGTTTGGAACTCACAAGCTATAGAATGGGGTATTATGTCCCCCTGTGGCGATTTTAGTAGTATTCCAAGCCCTGTGCCTTTGACATTTGAGGATCCATCAGTATAAAGTATCCAAGGATCCTTGGTCTCTTCTAGCTGCTGGACTTCTAGCTCAGCTTCTTCTTGTAAATCACTACTGAAATCAGCCACAAAGTCAGCTAATGCTTGGGATTTGATGGCTGTCCTAGGCTCATATCTTATATCATATGCACTCAGCTTTACTGCCCACTTAGCCATCCTTCCTGACATCTCTGGTTTCCTGAGGACATTCTTAATTGGAAAATTAGTTTTAACAATGATAACATGAGTTTCAAAATAATGTCTTAACTTGGTAGATGCCATAATTAATGCAAGAATAAGCTTTTCAAGGTGTGAGTACCTGGATTCGGCATCAAGTAAACTTTTACTTACATAATAGACAGGATGTTGTGTACCTTGATGATCCTTAACAAGGACCGCACTTACTGCTTTTGAGGATACTGCAAGATACAAGGATAACACATCACCTTTTTCTGGTTTCATCAAAGCCGGGGCCGAGGATAGGTAATCTTTGAGGGCTTTTAAAGCATTTTCATGCTTCTCCGTCCACTCAAATTTCTTGTTCTTCCTTAGGATATCATAGAATTCTTTACACTTCTCGGAGGACTTGGATATAAATCTGTTCAAGGCTGCTATCCTTCCTGTTAGCCTTTGAACATCCTTAGCATTGGCCGGAGATTTGATGTTCACTATTGCTTTGATTTGTTCCGGGCTAGCTTCAATGCCTCTCTTTGTCACCATATATCCTAAGAATTTACCTGCTTTAACAGCAAAGTGACATTTTGAAGGATTAAGTTTCATGTTATATTTGTCAAGGATATCGAATGCTTCCTCCAAGTCTCTTAGGTGATCCTCAGCTTTTAAGGATTTTACCACCATATCATCTATGTAAACCTCCATAGTTTGTCCAATCTGATCCTTGAACATCATATTCACCAGTCTTTGATATGTTGCACCTGCATTTCTTAATCCGAACGGCATAGCAATATAGCAGTATATACCAGTTGGAGTCATGAAGGCTGTATCCTCTTGGTTGGATGGTTCCATTTGGATTTGTTGGAATCCAGATGAAGCATCCATAAAAGTTAACAGTTCATGACCCGCAGTTGCATCCACCATGGAGTCAATGTGGGGTAAAGGGAAAGGATCCTTGGGACATGCCTTATTTAAATCGGTAAAATCGACACATACCCTCCACTTTCCGTTTTTCTTTTGAACAACAACCACATTGGCCAACCATCTTGGATACTTGACCTCTCTAATCATACCTGCCCGGAGCAATTTCTCTACCTCTTCTTGGATAATGGCATTCCTTTCCGGTGCAAACTTTCTTCTCCTTTGATGGATTGGTTTGAAGGATCTGTCAATGCCGAGTTTATGAGTGATAACATCTTTGGATATACCAGTCATGTCTTCGTGCTTCCATGCAAAGGTAGTCTTTCTCCTTTTGAGGAAGGATACAAGGTCTTCTTTCATTTCGCCAAGGATTCCTGATCCGATATAGATTTTGGATTCAGGATCATCGGCATCCATGAGGATTTCTACCACATCCTGCTCTCTGGCCTCCAAGACATTCCTTGGAGGATACCTTGATTGCTATTGCTCCCTTGACTTCGAGGCTGGTTTCATCGATGAAGTGTAGCAATTCTTAGCCTCCTGCTGATCACTATCAATCTTTACTATTCCCCAAGGACTAGGGAGCTTCACACATTGATGATAAGTAGATGGGACTGCTTTCATATCGTGTATCCAGGGCCTGCCAAGGATAACATTACAACAGGATAAACAGTCAATAACACAAAATTTTTGATAAGAGTGTAAGCCTTCAATATATATTGGGAGTTTAATGTCCCCCAGGGTGTTCTTAGTTTCGCCACTAAATCCCACGAGCACGGAGGATCTTGGTATGATCTCTGATTCAGGGATACCCATCTTCTTTAGAACATCAAGCTGGATAATGTTCACTGAACTTCCTCCGTCTATAAGGATCCTGCGGACAAAATGGTTAGATATGAAAAGAGTAATAACCAAACCATCGTGATGAGGATCCTGGATATCAACACGATCCTCTTCATCAAAGGTTATGACTTTTCCTTCGGAGACACTTGATGTTCGAACTGGTCTTTCTCCATTATCCATTTTAGTTTCCTTTGCATGCCTTTTAGCTGCTGAGAAGGATGTGCCACAAATGTCGGATCCTCCAGAAATAAAGTTTATCACTTGTGCATCTGCTGGAGGAGCTGGAGCCTTCTCAGGGATCCTTTCAGGATCCTGAGTCCTTGACTTTTTTCTTCCCAACAACTCTTTTAGATGCCCCTTGCTCAACAAGTATCCAATTTCCTTTCTTAATGCAATGCATTCTTCTGTGAGGTGCCCAAAATCTTCATGATATGCACACCACTTTGATTTATCCTTAGTTGCAGCCGGCCTATCATTCTTTCTCGGCCATCTAGCTTTATCACCTAGGTTCTGCATAGCAAGGATTAGTTCATTGTTATCAACACTAAAACAATATTCAGAAATTGGAGGATAATCCTCATCATCCTCTTCTTGATCAACAGAGTGCACGTTCTGATTATCAGATCTGTTGTAGGATCTGAATTTGTTGTTCCTGAATGAGGATCCTTGCTTATCCTGCTTTGAGGATCCTGCTAACCTCTCCTGGATCCTCTTGTCATCCTCTAGCCGAATAAACCTAAGTGCTCGGGTTCTTACCTCATCTAAGTTCCTGCATGGTCTCATAACAAGATCATCATAGAAAGACGAATCCCTAAGCAATCCCATTTTGAAGGCCTCAACAGCCGTAGCTATATCTAAGTTGGGAATGTCTAAGGATTCTTTACTGAATTTGGTAATGTAATCCCTTAATGATTCATTATGACCCTGGGTTATCCTATATAAATCACTAGTTAATCGTTCAAATTTTCTACTACAAGAAAACTGATTATTAAACAAGTTAACTAGGTTAGCAAATGAGGTAATAGAATAGGGAGGAAGACTTAGCAGCCATTTGAGAGCTGATCCAGTAAGAGTGGATCCGAATCCCTTGCACAGGCATGCTTCTTTTAACCTTTCTGGAATTGGATTGATTTCCATCCTCTCCCTGTATTGCGCTATGTGTTCTTCAGGATCCGTTGAACCATCATACAACTTCATTGTTGGCACATGGAACCTCTTGGGTATCTCAGCATCACAGATTGGTGGTGCAAAACGAGATATCTTGTGGCTCCCATCTGCAATCTCTGGGATAGGTTTAACTACTCCCGGAACACTTGATATCATATCCTTTAGCTTTTGCAATTCTCTAGCCATGGCATGATTGATACCTGGATCCTGCATAAGACCATGGTTAGTAGTATGAGAATTATTAAAAGTGTTACCTCCCATTGGATTCAAATTAGGAAGAATGGATGTTAATCCATATTGTTGAGGCTCTGGAATGATCGAGGGACCAGTAGAGGCATTGGTCTGCATTGGAATGAAATCTCCCTGATGGACATCTGAACTTCCTGTTTGCAAACTCCTCAAGGATCCTGGCATCTGGAAGGATCCCTGAAACTGGGACGATCCTGGAACAAAGGAGGATCCTTGAACCTGGGATGATCCTGGAACGAAGGAGGATCCTTGAACCTGGGATGATCCTGGAACGAAGGAGGATCCTTGAACCTGGGATGATCCTGGAACGAAGGAGGATCCTTGAACCTGGGATGATCCTGGAACGAAGGAGGATCCTTGAACCTGGTGCATTCCTGAATATCCTCCTGAACTCGTGAGGGATCCCATATGCTGAGGATAGGATCCCGCTGGCTGGAAATATGAACCTGATGCCTGGGTCATTGTTGTTGTTCCATAGTGCACTCCTTTTGGTCCACCCACATATTGAACTTCTGGGACCACTGATGGCTGAGAAGTAATCACTGGAGTATCAAAATTCAGGGATTTCGGCACCAGTGGGGAATGATCCTCTGCCGTTGTCTTTTGTTTCTTAAGATCTCCAATTTCTTTGAGAATCCTCTCGTTGGTCTTATCCTGTTGCCGTATCTGATCCTTCATCTGCAAAATCAAAGTAAACATGTCACTAGTAGTGGGAGTGTAAGAAGCAGAAGAAGTTGGAGGTTTTGAGAAAATGGGAGTTGGTTTCTTCGCGGCATTCTCAGTGTTCTTCTGGGGTCCAGAAGGTGGTGGAGGCAAAGGAGGAACGCCTTGAGAAGAAGTGAACGAGGGCATCAAATTTGAAGCATTCTTCGCTGAGGAAGCCATTTGCTTGGTTGTAGTGAACCGAAATGAGCACAGAAATGCGAATTTTTCTAAGGACGAAGCATCAATTGCCCCACGGTGGGCGCCAAACTGTTTTGGTCAAAAAATCTGTTGAGGATATTGCAACCAAACTCTTTGTTACGGGGTATGATGCTGACTATGTATATCAATGACAAGGATCACTTTAATGTAATTTGCACAAATGACACAAGGATGTATACAGGGAAAAAGCCCTTGATCAAGAGTTGATCTCCGGCACAAAAAACCCCGGGTGATGGAAACTACCGATCACCAAGCTCAAATAAATGATTAAATGTTTACAACTTCGGATAGTAACGAGCTAGGTACAAGGATCACTATCGTGAAATGTGTACAAGTGAGTAAAAATGAATGTGTGTTCGTCGAGAGCTTCAAGTGTGCGAGTATACGAGTGTGTGTAGCTGCAAAAATGGCTAAGTGTTTCTCTACTAGCGCGTTACCCCTTTTAAAATAGAAATCTAACTACCAAACTAACTATCCGACTTTCGTGCCATGCCTCCACGTTCTCCACAACGTCTATTTTTGGTCAAGCACGTGCAGAATAGTTTGGGAATATTCTCCAGGAATGTCGCCAAGACTTGGTCAAGCTTGTTATACCTGCGAGATGCTACAAAACATAAGTAAACAATCGTCAGTACGAGGATCCTTAAAGTGATCCATGATCCTGATCCTAAAGCTCTTCTGAGGATCACCACCTGTCACAGAAGTAAGGATCACTAATTAGGATAACGAATAAGGATCACTAATTGTTAGAAAATCCTCCCCTAACATAGGTGATAAAGCTAGATGGCCCAGAAAAAATGATAGGCCAGCTGCAACTAAGGATAAATCAAAGTGGTGTGCATACCATGAAGATTTTGGGCACATCACAGAGGAATGCATTGCACTAAGGAAGGAAATTGGATACTTGTTGAGCAAGGGGCATCTGAAAGAGTTGTTGGGTAGGAAAAAGTCAAGGACTCAGGATCCTGAAAGGATCCCTGAGAAGGCTCCAGCCCCTCCAGCAGATGCACAAGTGATAAACTTTATTTCTGGAGGATCAGACATTTGTGGCACATCCTTCTCAGCGGCTAAAAGGCATGCAAAGGAAGCTAAAATGGATAATGGAGAAAGACCAGTTCGAACATCAAGTGTCTCCGAAGGAAAAGTCATAACCTTTGATGAGGATGATCGTGTAGATATCCAGGATCCTCATCACGACGGTTTAGTTATTACTCTTTTCATTTCTAACCATTTTGTTCGCGGGATCCTTATAGACGGAGGAAGTTCAGTGAACATTATCCAGCTTGATGTTCTAAAGAAGATGGGTATCCCTGAATCAGATATCATACCAAGATCCTCCGTGCTCGTGGGATTTAGTGGCGAAACTAAGAATACCCTGGGGGACATTAAACTCCCAATATACATTGAAGGCCTACACTCTTATCAAAAATTTTGTGTTATTGACTGTTTATCTTGTTGTAATGTTATCCTTGGCAGGCCTTGGATACACGATATGAAAGCAGTCCCATCTACCTACCATCAATATGTGAAGCTCCCTAGTCCTTGGGGAATAGTGAAGATTGATAGTGATCAGCAGGAGGCTAAGAATTGCTACACTTCATCGATGAAACCAGCCTCGAAGTCAAGGGAGCAATAGCAATCAAGGTATCCTCCAAGGGACGTCTTGGAGGCAAGAGAGCAGGATGTGGTAGAAATCCTCATGGATCCCGATGATCCTGAATCCAAAATCTATATTGGATCAGGGATCCTTGGTAAAATGAAAGAAGACCTCATATCCTTCCTCAAAAGGAGAAAGACTACCTTTGCATGGAAACACGAAGACATGACTGGTATATCCAAAGATGTAATCACTCACAAACTCGGCATTGACAGGTCCTTCAAACCAATCCACCAAAGGAGAAGAAAGTTTGCACCGGAAAGGAATGCCATTATTCAGGAAGAGGTAGAGAAATTGCTCCGGGCAGGTATGATTAGAGAGGCAAGTATCCTAGATGGTTGGCCAATGTGGTTGTTGTTCAAAAGAAAAACGGAAAGTGGAGGGTATGTGTCGATTTTACCGATTTAAATAAGGCATGTCCCAAGGATCCTTTCCCATTACCCCACTTTGACTCCATGGTGGATGCAACTGCGGGTCATAAACTGTTAACTTTTATGGATGCTTCATCTGGATTCCAACAAATCCAAATGGAACCATCCGATCAAGAGGATACAGCATTCATGACTCCAACTGGTATATACTGCTATATTGCTATGCCATTCGGACTAAGAAATGCAGGTGCAACATATCAAAGGCTGGTGAATATGATGTTCAAGGATCAGATTGGACAAACTATGGAGGTTTACATAGATGATATGGTGGTAAAATCCTTAAAAGCTGAGGATCACCTAAGAGACTTGGAGGAAGCATTCAATATCCTTGATAAATATAATATGAAGCTTAATCCTACAAAATGTCACTTTGGTGTTAAAGCAGGTAAATTCTTAGGATATATGGTGACAAAGAGAGGCATTGAAGCTAGTCCGGAGCAGATCAAAGCTATAGTGAACATCAAATCTCCGGCCAATGCTAAGGATGTTCAAAGGCTAACAGGCAGGATAGCAGCTTTGAATAGATTTATATCCAAATCCTCAGAGAAGTGCAAAGAATTCTATGATATTCTAAGGAAGAACAAGAAATTTGAGTGGACTGAGAAGCATGAAAATGCTTTAAGAGCCCTCAAAGATTACCTATCCTCGGCCCCAGCCTTGATGAAACCAG
Organism: Helianthus tuberosus; assembly: GCA_030545235.1. NCBI lineage: Eukaryota > Viridiplantae > Streptophyta > Magnoliopsida > Asterales > Asteraceae > Helianthus > Helianthus tuberosus. Next base: position 11,581,386 of record CM060424.1, read on the forward strand.
AAAAAGGCGATGTGCTATCCTTATATCTTGCAGTATCCTCAAAAGCTGTAAGTGCGGTCCTTGTTAAGGATCATCAAGGTACACAACATCCTGTCTATTATGTAAGTAAAAGTTTACTTGATGCCGAATCCAGGTATTCACACCTTGAAAAACTTATTCTTGCATTAATTATGGCATCTACTAAGTTGAGACATTATTTTGAAACTCATGTTATTGTTGTTAAAACTAACTTTCCAATTAAGAATGTCCTCAGGAAACCAGAGATGTCAGGAAGGATGGCTAAGTGGGCAGTGAAGCTTAGTGCCTATGATATAAGATATGAGCCTAGGACAGCCATCAAATCCCAAGCATTAGCCGACTTTGTGGCTGATTTCAGTAGTGATTTACAAGAAGAAGCTGAGTTAGAAGTCCAGCAGCTAGAGGAGACCAAGGATCCTTGGATACTCTATACTGATGGATCCTCAAATGTCAAAGGCACAGGGCTTGGAATACTACTAAAATCGCCACAGGGGGACATAATACCCCACTCTATAGCTTGTGAGTTCCAAACCACCAACAATGAGGCTGAATATGAAGCCTTGATTGCTGGTTTGCAAATTGCGAAGCATATGGGGATCAGGTATCTTGAGGTACATGTAGATTCATTACTAATTACAAACCACTTTAATTGATCCTATGCTGTTAAAGGTGAAAAGCTAACCAAATATTTAGAGATAGTCAAAAGTTTGGCACTCTCTTTTGTTTCCTTTAGTTTGACACAGGTACAAAGGGAAGAGAATACAGAAGCTGATGCATTGGCTAACTTAGGATCATCCTTGAAGATCCCGGAGGATATCAAGATCCCTATTATCCATATCCTGACCCCGGCTATCGAGGATCATGTGGTTATGGAGATAGGAAATGATTCTGCAATTATCCCTAGTGAGGATACTCAATCCCATTCAGGATCAGGATCATGGATCTCACCAATTATGAGATACTTACAACATGGAGAGATTCCTATAGGAGAAAACCCTAGGGCTTTCAAAATTAAGGTATCTCAATTCACAATTTTAAATAATATGTTGTATAGACGATCTCTTGCAGGACCATACTTGAGATGCATTGAGGATCCTGAAATCCAAGAAGTTTTAAAAGACTTCCATGAAGGAGATTGTGGAAACCACACTGGGGGCAGGGCATTATTCTCAAGGATCCTGAGGACAGGATACTACTGGCCAACCATGAAGAGAGATGCTGTGGAGTATGCTAAAAGATGTGATCCTTGTCAGAGACACAGCAATATCCTTCATCAACCAGCTGAATTATTGCATCCTATATCCTTCTCTTGGACATTTATGAGATGGGGTATGGATATAGTTGGTAAGCTCCCTAAGGCACCTGGTGGAAAAGTATTCATGCTTGCTATGACTGATTACTTCTCCAAGTGGATAGAGGCTGAAGCTTTTGCCCAAGTCAGAGAAAAGGAAGTTATATCCTTCATTAAAAGAAATATTATAACTAGATTTGGAATTCCTTCTGAGATTATATGTGATAATGGTTCCCAATTTATTGGGGGCAGAACCACTAACTTTTGTGACAGCTGGGGGATTAAGATGATAACATCAACACCTGTCCACCCACAAGCTAATGGTCAAGCAGAATCATCCAACAAGATCATCATCAACAATTTGAAGAAGAAGCTTGGATCCAAGAAAGGGAAATGGGCAGAAGAACTACCCTATGTGCTTTGGGCTGATAGGACAACCCCTAAGAATGCTACTGGTCAAACACCATTCTCCTTGGTATTTGGGGCAGAATCAGTGATCCCAACAGAAATGGTGGTTCCAACTGCTAGAACAAGTACCCGTGATCCTGAGGAAAATGATGAAAACTTGGCTCAAGACCTGGATACTATTGAAGAAATCAGGGATACGGCTAGGATAAGGATGGCCAGTTATCAACAAAGAATGGCTGGTGCTTACAACAAAAATGTCAGGATCAGGAAATTTCAAGTTGGAGATATGGTATTAAGGAAAGCATTTCAGAATACCACCAATCCTGCTGATGGAAAATTGGCTCCAAAGTGGGAAGGCCCTTATTTGATTGAAGCTGAAGCAGGAAAGGGGGCATATAGATTGCTAACCATGGAAGGTGATTTGCTACCAAGAGCTTGGAATGCTGTCCACTTGAAGAAATATTTCATGTGAGCAGGATCCTCATGGCACAGATGATCCTCCCGATAGGGATATCCTTAAAGGATCCTCAAAGTATCGGTGATCCTTACTTAGGTAATATCCTAAACTTGAACTATTTCATTTCTTTATTTTCTCATATAAGGATAAGGATCATGTATCCTTTATCCATCTCTCACGTGAGTTTAAGTTTTGAAAGTTCAGGTATCCTTAGCATAACATTGGTTATCCGCTGAAGCAATCCGTTCCTTGGGTTTAACCCCAGTCATTTGGGCTTGACCCCAGTTCCGCCTGTAGCGCATGATGATCCTGGTATAGTTCAAGGCAGTGGGACCAGTACTCGTTTTAGGGGCTGATAATTCCATTGTACTGGCTATGCCTAGGATCCTACGTATAATGGTAGACGTACCATACACCCGTTCCTAAGGTTTCTAACGTTTTCACGTTAGCTAAGGTTTCTAACGTTTTCACGTTAGCTAAGGTTTTGGCATTTTCATGTCACTAAGTTTGGATAGTCGCCAGTTAGGGCCATACTCCAGTTTACATACGATCCTTGGGCTTGTCCCCAGTTATCATTGGGCTTGTCCCCAGTTATCCTTGGGCTTGTCCCCGGTTATCCTTGGGCTCGTCCCCAGTTATCCTTGGGCTTGTCCCCAGTTGCTAACTCTTATCTTATATTGGCTTAGTCCCAAGTTATGATCTATTTCAGGTCCTTGAAGATAAGCAACTAGGGATCCTTGATCCTTACTTCTTTCTAAGGTTTATCTTACAGTTATCCTTATTATGGTTAGGATCCTAACGTGGATCCTCAGGTATGATCCTTAACTATTTTTTATTCTATTCATTATTTATTTGAATAACCCTTAAAGTTTGACAACTAGACTTGTGATCCTTAAAATACATTGCTTTTTGGGATTCGTTAACTATAGGATATTTGATCGTGGATCATGCTCTAAACATTTTTAATCTGACTTGTTCAATATTGTTTATTCAATAAATGTGCATCAAAACAAAGGAGAATTTGAGAAATAAAGGGATAACAATACAAGATAAGCGACAAAAGGTTAAGATTTTATTTATTAACAAAAGACTAACCCTTAAAAGGTTGTCAAAATTACCTACCCGAGCATCTACCAGCAAAACGTGGCCCGTCCGCTGGGGTAGGTAAAGGGTGTCCATGATAATAAGTTCAAAAGTAGTGCAGGAATATAAAAGCGGCAGGATCACAATGGCTTCATCCCCCAAACAGAGGATCCCTCCACCAAATGCAATCCTGCCTATTGTCCAAAGGATCATACATGATCCTTAATCCTAAAACCTATTGTTCAAGTACCAACCATTAAATTGTTCAACATCACAACCACAAAAAGTTACTACCAAATTTAAAAATTGGGCTCCGGCTGCGTCTAAGAATGTCCATCATCGCCCAATCATGCAGCCTAAACCTTCGCTGCATTATCACCTCCAGCTCCACTTGTTTCACCACCCTCACCTTTGCCTCCAGCTTCAATTGTCAGGATCTCTTCAACCTCCTCAGCCTCTTCATCGTCCAGTTCAGCCAGCCTTGCCTTCCAGCCTTCAACATCCCAGGTGCTCTTGTCAAAAGCAGGATCCTGAGCTTCCAAGGCCATTTCCAGCTTGGTCTTGTACATTGTTATGGCGGCAGAGATTTTGGCGTCTTCGGTGATCTCACGTTTCTCATAGTCAACATTGATCAGCACCTTGGCCGTCTCCTGTTTGGCATCCCGGACTTCCTTCTGAAGATCAGCAATTGCAAGGTCTTTAAGCACTGCGACCTGCTGGAGGTCGGCAATTTTCTTATCCTGATCCTCAACGTGGCCAACATAATCCTCGATCTCAGAGAATTTCTGCAAAAAGGATAATGGATAAGGTCAGGATTAAGTGATCCTTAAATCAGCAAGATATATCAGCAGGATATGTCAACAGGATATACGAGCAGAGACAGTGATCCTTACCTCATTAAAGTACTCGAGGAATTGGTAGCGGATCAGAGGCAGACCCTGCAGATCCTCAGCTTCAGAGACTTTTCTCTTCTTGATTGCCTTTCCTTTGAGGGGTGCCTTGGGGACCGAAGCTGTCGGACTGGTAGGAGCTTTTCTCTTGGAGGATCTGACAGTGGTGAGATCAGTAACATTGAATTTGGAAGCAGACTTGGTGGATTTTCTAGCACCTACACAACCAAAACAAGATAAGTATCTTTTCTTGATTTACATTTCACTATTTATTTAAATTTTAAACAAGGTTACTTACTTGACATTGTGACGGAGCCTGAGGATACCTCCTGTGAATCTTGGGTTGTTGTCTTGAAAGTTCTTGTTTCAGGATCAAGTTTCTTGAAAGCAAGGAGCCTCTCCTTAGCAGCAGAGGACAATCTGAGGTGTGAGACGGTGATAGCTGCATAACAAGAAAGCAAAAATATAAGTGATCCTTACATCAAAAGAAAGTTTCTGGTGATCCTTCTCAGGATCCTCCACCCTACCATGGGTAGCCCATTTCTTGGGTAGATCCTTTCCATCCTCAATAGAATCTCTCTTGATAAAAAAGAAACGCCGCTTCCAATTAGCATCGTTCTTGGTGGCTTTGAAGATCGGGTGTTCCTCACCGGGTTTACGTTTAAACAAATAGCGATGAGAACCAAAGGTAGTAAGATCATACATCTCTCCCAGCTCTGACATTCCTAGGTCTATACCTTCCTGCTCGATGATCCTTTCAAAGGTGTACAGAACCCTCCAAATCATCGGCATGGCTTGAATATAAGAAATGCCGGTTAGGGAAAAGAAAGATTGGGTGAAGGTTGGAAAAGGATATGTATAGCCTATGGTGAACGGAGTGACGGGGAAAGCAACCCACTTGTCGGAGATATGATCGCTCAGGGCATTGGGGTCAAAAGGCCTAAATTCGGTGTTCGCCGGGAAGCAGTGGCGGATCCTATCGATCTGAGCATCATTGAAACATCAGCGTTCTTTAATGGAGTCTTCAATGATCCCCTGGCTTTTTGGAGGGCTGTTCTTTGGGTGATCCTTGGCTGGGGAATTTCGGAGCAACATCTTTGATGGAAAGAGACGAAAACAGAGCAAAAGAGGGAAGAAGATAGAGAGAGAGAGTACCTGATCGTCTTCGGAATGCAGTTATAAAGGGAGTCTCTCTGAAAATTTAAATGCATTTGATCCTATCTCTATCTCCTATTTATAATCATGATCGTGCAGGGTTGTCACTTCTGTGACGTCACGATTGCAACGGATAGTTCAACAATAACGGCTATATTTACGATAGTTAGTTGCAGATAAGATCAAGAAAACATAACTCGCTCATTTTACATATCACTCCTTATATTTTGGGGGCAATTGTTAGGGGAGGATTTTCTAACAATTAGTGATCCTTACACATTATCCTAATTAATGATCCTTTCTTCTGTGACAGATGGTGATCCTCAGAAGAGCTTCAGGATCAGGATCATGGATCACTTTAAGGATCCTCGTACTGACGATTGTTTGTTTGTGTTTTGTATTACTTCGCAGGGGTTACGAGCTTGACTTGGTCTTGGCAACGTTACTATGGAATATTCCACGGGTATATCGCACACGTTTGACTGGAAATGGACGTTGTGGAGAACGTGGGAGCTTGGCACAAAAGTCGGATAGTTAGTTATTGTAGTTAACTTCTATTTTAAAAGGGGTAACGAGCTAGAATTAGAACACTTAGTCATTTTTACAGCTACACACACTCTCATACTCGCACACTTGAAGCTCTCGACAAACATTCATTCATTTTCATTCACTTTTACACTTTACACGATAGTGGTCCTTGTACCTAGCTCGTTACTATCCGAAGTTGTAAACGTTTATTGATTTATTTGAGCTTGGTGATCGGTAGTTTCCATCACCCGGGGTTTTTTGTGCCGGAGATCAACTCTTGATCAAGGGCTTTTTCCCCGTATAAATCCTTGTGTCGTTTGTGCAATTTACATTAAAGTGATCCTTGTCATTGTTATACATTTCAAGCATCATACCCCGTAACAGAGAGTTTGGTTGCAATATCCTCAACAGATTTTTTGACCAAAACAATAGGGGTGGGTTTTGATGAGGAAAGGGGCGGTGATGGTGGGTTTTGAAAAGGAAAGAGGGCGGTGGTGGTGGATTTTGAAGATGATATAGAATTTGTATGTTGGGTTTTGTAGATGATATAGAAATTATATTTATGATTAGATTTAGGTTTTGTTTTTTTGATATGTTCTTGTTCATGAACATCTTGAATGTAATGATATTTAGGATTTAGGTTCTTGAATTTGCAGATTTGAAAATGAACTGCGATGATGATGATGTTCCTGATTTGGGTTTTAGAAGTTCTTTATAATGATGATGTTGAAGATGAACTGTGATGATGATGTTTGAAGATGTTCTTGGTATGAAATTGATATAAACATTGGCCTAGATCTTCAAAATGATGAAACTAGAAGTTAGGATTTGTTATTGTTTTTTTTTAATATTGTAAGTGATGACTGTCGTAAGGGTCATGCAAAAACCTAATTAAACTAGATAGTTAGAGTATGTAGGGTATCGAATCCAGATGAGTCTTTTTGGAAAGTGTTATGGATTAAGTAATAAGATTCTAATTGCAAAAATGTAAAATTCGGTTGTTTGAGAGTTTGATTAAACTAAGAAATACTAAACAACTTTGTAAACAGTGGAAAAAACAATGGTTCCTCCATATTTTAGATTCAAAGCAAACTTCAATTATGCGTTTAGTTGCAACAATCACATAGACATGATTATCTAATTCAATTAACAAGTTGTGATTATCCAAAGACTACTTACTTCGATTGCAAAACAATGAAAGGTTATCCTATGAACAATCAATTGAATTTACCAACCCTAATCCCTATCAAATATATCCCAATTACTAGAACTCTCGGGAATTGAATGAATCAGAACTAAAGTTTAAATAAAATCATCAGTTACAACTAGTCAATCAACTCAAGAGGTAAAAAGCATCAAATGCTTAAATTACCAAGTTCACAAACAAAGAAACACATAAAATCTATTCACTTACAAGAATCCTTCACCCGTAGGAAACCACTAAAGGATTAGCCACTCATCTCGGTTACTTGATCTGAAGTAGCTTGAACAATGATGGAAATCATCATCTTGCTTGTGGATTTAATGCTAGGAATGATGATTAAAGGTGAAGATGTAACATCCGAATCATTGACTACTCGAAATTAAAAATAATTCATAAGATTTTAAACAAAAGATGTCTAGATTAACGATTAGTTCCAAAAACCAAGTTCTAAGATTTCTAAGATTTCTAACATTAGTTATCTACCGACTAATTTAAACAACCATAAGTTATTTAGCAAACGATTTACATTATAACATTGTCTAAGCAGAGTTAATTTATGCGAAAGCTTCAAAAATTCGTGTTCGGTTCTTCAAAAGCTTGCTTGACCGTCTTCCGTAATCCTTGAATACCTAGAAACTAAAATGTTTACATAAAACATTAGTATTAGAATACATAGGAATAATACTTAGTCGAAACTACGCTTAAAACGGATTCGATTTAACAAAATATGCAACATTCAACACGAAATTCAAGGCACTACCGTAACTTACGGTAGTCACCGTAAGTTACGGTAGCTTCTGGAAATCTTTGGTTCCACCGTAACACAGGAGTGAACTACCGTAAGTCTTTGGTCTCTACCGTAAATTACGGTGTGTACCGTAATTTACGGTAGACCCTGCAATGTTATGTTTTGATTGTTTTGGTTATTTTCCTCAAACCCAATTCTAGGATTTCTCATTCTAACAATCAACACTCTGATTTCAAGTATTCTAATATGTCTTTCGTGAACAACACCAAATGCCGAGTAATCATACTACAATGCATTAACTACGCATCATTGATTATTTGACCCGTTTGGCTCATCTATGGAATCCTCCATTATGATGACTACCAACGCGATCTAACCAATTCTTTACCTATTATTCAACATAGCGAACATTATCGCTTTATTTCAACTTGACTTCTCTTCTACAATTCAACTACACATATGCTAGTTATCAAATTATCAAATGTAACGAGTTAAGTTACATACCTTTAGTGCACGCCCTTCAAACGCAAGTCACCACCGGCTTGTCCGCTTGAAGCTCCGGTATCCTTTCCTATTGAGTTCAACCAAAACATGTTTAGAACTCTTTTAAATTCACAATTCGCATATTTTGCCTAAACATCCAAATCATGCGGTTTGACTTAAATTTTCTAATTTAAGCTCTCTTTGAGGCATTTATGCGAACACTTTAAGGGCAGAAGTGTACACTATATATTATCAAGTTCTCAACTTATCATGTAGCCTTAATTCTTCATCAATCAACTATTTTACATGTACTTTATCTTCTAGATTTCTGAAATCACTTCATACAAATCAAATATTACTAGAACAACCACTATCATCCTAGTGTTTATCATTATCTCACAAAACCCATGAATCACCTTCATTGTGTTTATGAAATTTCCAGAATTTTATCATGATTTCACATATTGTTCTCTAGGTTGTGCTCCTAGACACCTTATCTTGTCTAATCTACCCAAGTAACAAACATGCATCATAAATTTTCAGATTCCCTAAATTCATGAGAATTTCCAACAGAGAATTAACATCAGATTTTACATACCTTGTAACCCCCTTGTGATGAGGTCACTAATCTATGTTCAGATTTCGATTTTGGGCTGAATTGAACCTTCAATTGATCAATTTTTTTTGTGAGAGTTAGGGTTTGGTGAAGAACCCTTGTCGCCCTCCTGCTTCTTGTACGACCAGACACACTCAAAGTGTGTTTGGTGTGTTTTAATTTTTGTTTTTATGAAATTAAGTTTCAAGTTTAGCAACATAGGCCCCTCATGTTTCGTTTCTATTTAATGTTTGATTGTTTTTAACCCTATCATAAGTTACTTCTAGATTTGTAGTTAACTAGGTTAAAATTCATAGTTAGTGAATTCTTGTTTATTTATACTTTATAATTCTAATATAAAGTTTTACATTTTCGGGGTGTTACAAGTCCACCCCCCTTAAAAGGGTTTCGTCCCCGAAACCGAAGTACGTACCCAATAATGTAGGGTGGAGACGTCGCATCTCCTCTTCGGACTCCCACGTAGTGTCCGAACCTTTCCTATGCTCCCATTTGACCTTGACTTGATTAATCACTTTGTTCCTCAAACTCTTCTGTTTACGATCTAAAATCGCAATTGGTTTTACTGCATAGTTGAGGCTGTTATCCACCTCGATATCATCGTAGTGGATACGAGCAGTTTCGTCTGCCAAACATTTCCGGAGATGTGACACGTGGAATGTGCTATGAATCCCACTCAACTCCTCGGGTAACTCGAGACGATAAGCTACTTTACCAACCCGTTCGGTGATCCTGAATGGCCCAATAAATCTTGGGCTCAACTTTCCTCTTTTTCTGAATCGTATTATTCCCTTCCACGGCGATACTTTCAGCATAACTTTGTCGCCAACCTGGAATTCGATTGGCCTGTTCCTTTTGTCAGCATACGCCTTTTGTCTATCTTGGGCCGCTTTCAAGTGTGCCCGAACCACATCAATTTTTTCATTAGTGGCTCGTACTATATCTTGGTGGGCGAGTTCACGTGGACCCACTTCACCTCAACATACCGGGGTTCGGCATTTCCTACCATAGAGCATTTCGTACGGTGCCATCTTAATACTAGCATGGTAGCTGTTGTTATACGAAAACTCGACTAATGGTAGGTAAACATCCCAACTTCCTCCAAAGTCGATTATACACGCCCGTAGCATGTCCTCCAATGTTTGTATTATTCTTTCACTCTGTCCATCTGTTTGAGGATGGTACGCAGTGCTAATGAACAATTTGGTTCCCATTTGCTCTTGGAAATTTCGCCAGAAATTTGAAGTGAACCGGGTATCCCTATCAGACACGATGGATACCGGTACTCCATGACGTGCTATTATCTCATTAGTGTAAACTTCTGACATCTTTTCTGACGTATAAGTCTCACGAATCGGAATGAAGTGAGCACTTTTCGTCTATCTATCCACTACTACCCATATGGCATCGAAACCGCGATTTGTCTTAGGCAATTTGGTTAATAGGTCCATTGTAATATGTTCCCATTTCCAAACCGGGATTTTTAACTGTTGGAGTTTGCCGTATGGTTTTTGGTGCTCCGCCTTGACTTGTAGACATGTCAAGCATTTTTTCACATACTTCGCCACATCCCTCTTTATTCCAGGCCACCAATAGTTTTGTTTCAGATCATTGTACATCTTGGTCGCACCCGGATGAATTGAATATCGGGATTTATGAGCTTCGTCAGGTAGAATTGTCTTCACCCCACAAGTATTTGGAACCCATATCCTTCCGGATCGAGTCTTCAGCCTGTGATTCCCATCCGACAAATCTTTCAACTGACCGATTATTCTTTCTTTCTTCCAATTCTCTTCTTTCACTGCTTCTAATTGCGCCTCTCGAATACGTTCAAGTATACCCGAGGTCACCACAAGCTGCATCGATCTTACTCTTATTGGGACATAGTCCGCTTTTCTACTCAGAGCATCCGCCACCACATTTACCTTTCCGGGGTGATAGTGTATTTGACAATCGAAATCTTTCACCGTTTCTAACCATCGCCTTTGTCGCATATTTAACTCCTTCTGATCGAAGAAGTATTTTAAGCTCTTGTGATCGGTGAATATGGTGCACTTTACCCCATATAAGTAGTGCCTCCATATTTTTAATGCAAATACCACCGCAGCCAACTCGAGGTCGTGCGTGGGATATTTCTTCTCGTGTATCTTCAATTGTCTCGAGGCATAAGCTATAACTTAGCCCCGTTGCATCAGAACGCATCAGAGCCCTGATAATGAGGCATCCGAATAAACCACCAAGTCTTCGACCCCGTCCGGCAATGTTAGCACCGGAGCTTGAGTTAACTTCTCTTTTAGCGTTTGAAACGCTCTTTCTTGATCGACACTCCAAATGAACTTTTCTTCCTTCCGGGTTAGCTTTGTTAGCGGCGACGCAATCTTGGAGAAATCTTGAATGAATCTCCTATAGTATCTCGCAAGCCCCAAAAAGCTTCTAATTTCCGAAGGGTTCTTCGGGGGATTCCATTTTGACACGGCCTCGATCTTTGACGGATCCACCAGTACTCCGTCGGCACTTATGATGTGGCCAAGAAATTGTACCTCTCGTAACCAAAAGGCACACTTAGAGAATTTCGCATACAACCTTTCTCGTCTAAGTGTTTCTAACACCTCTTGTAAGTGGTGTGCATGTTCAGCTTCGCTTTTAGAATACCCCAAAATATCATCGATAAACACGATGACCGACTTATCCAACATTGGCTTACAAACCCGGTTCATGAGGTCCATGAAAGCCGCGGGTGCATTTGTTAGCCCAAATGACATCACGAGGAATTCGTAATGTCCGTACCTCGTGCGGAAAGCCGTCTTCGGCACATCTTCCTCCTTGACCTTTAGTTGGTGATACCCCGATCTAAGGTCAATTTTTGAAAACCAGTTCGCACCTTGTAATTGGTCGAATAAATCATCTATCCTCGGAAGCGGGTATCGGTTCTTTACCATGAGTTTGTTTAACTCCCGGTAATCGATACACATGCGCATGCTTCCATCTTTCTTTTTCACGAACAGTACCGGTGCGCCCCAAGGAGACACACTCGGCTTTATGAACCCTTTGTCAAGCAGGTCTTGAATTTGAGACATCAACTCTTGTAATTCCGACGGTGCGAGTCTGTACGGTGCTTTTGCTACGGGTTTTGCGCCCGGAATCAATTCGATCCCGAACTCTACTTCCCGTTCAGGCGGTATCCCCGGTAAATCCTCCGGAAACACATCTTCATAGTCTCGTACTACTGGTACGTCTTCAATCTTCTATGATCCTTTCTCGGGCTCATTTTCATATATCATGAATGCCTTGCATCCTCGCTTCATAAGCTTGTGAGCTTTCAACATTGAGCATACTATAGGGTTACCTCCTTTTTCGCCATAGATAGTGACGTGTTTCCCGCTCGGAGATATTAGCTTTATCTCCTTACGAAAACACACGACCTTCGCGTGGTGCCGAGATAGCCAATCCATCCCAACGACTACTTGAAATTCCCCCATTGACATCGGGATTAGATCTATCAAGTATTCCTCATCGTCTATGCTTAATTTGCAGCTTCGACAAACGTCGCAAACTATAAAACTTTTGTTGTCCCCTATTTCTACTTCTAAGGGCATAGATAACTTTGTCAATACAAAAGAAGGATGTCGAATAAATCCATGCGAAATGAAGGATTTATTCGCACCCGTATCAAACAATACACGTGCAGGAATTGAGTTAATCGTGAATATACCTGAGACAACGTCGGGTTCTATCTTTACTTCAGCCGCGGTAAGTTGGAAGGACCTAGCCTTCGCCTTTGGAGCTTCCGTTGGAGACTCTGTTGTGTCTCTCTTTCCAACCAACTCGGGGCATTCAGACTTTTTGTGGCCGGGTTGATAGCATTTGTAACAAACGGAAACCTTTCTGGGACATAATGATGCAGTGTGCCCCGTCTTCCCACATACCGGACACGGCTTGTCTTTGAAGCGGCACTCCCCTTTGTGCCCCTTTCCACATATTTTGCAACTTGGCGACCCGCCTTTAGCCTCCCCTTTCTTCCCCGATTCATCAGTTCTAGCTTTCTTTGTAGGGCTTGGATTCACATCCTGTGCCCTTCACTCACCCCTTTCAACTTGCTTCTTTAACTCGATTTCCCGCTCCCGGGCAGTGTTGATGATTTCTGTGAGAGTTTCATATTTTGACGGAGTCATGAACTCACGGTACTCGGCACTCAGCATGTTGTAATAGTAGTATATCTTTTGCTCTTCAGTGGTGACTAACTCGTCACAGAATCTCAGCTTATCCATGAAGATGCCCGTAATCTTATCAATTGATTCTCCCTTTTGTCTTAACTGGATAAATTCTTCTTTGATCCTGTTAATAACCGCTTTGGGACTATGGTGTTTAAGGAATGGTACCTTAAACTCGTCCCAAGTCATAACCCTCGTCGCTTCGGCTCCCATTTCCTTCTTTTTATTGTCCCACCAATCCTTAGCTTGGCCTCTCAATTGACCCGTTCCGTAAGCAACAAAGTCGCCTACTTCACAATGGGTCCGTTCAAACACCCCTTCAACATCACTTATCCATCTTTGGCAAATTATCGGGTCAACCTCCCCGTTATAGATTGGCGGTTTACACGCCATGAATTCCTTGTACGAACACCCTTTGCGTTCTCCCGACTTTTCTTTTATAAGGTTGACATTATCTTCCAACCTTTTGACTCGCTCTTCAACAAGCGACAACACCGTGCTTTGAATCTTGCCTATAAACCCGGATAGACTACCTTCAATTGCCTTCCCTACTTCTTCGGTAATTATCTCTTTCATTTGTTCGGTACTTGTTTGCACCTGATTATCATCATTTCCATCAGTCATCTTGAAACTGAAATGTTTACATTTAAACATTAAACATTTCATTCATAACATTGCTTCATTTGTTTCGGTTTAGCCAAGTTCTTAACTTGCTTTAACCGTTCACATTTAATGCACTTTTCGGGTTTGAGTGTGTTAACACGCTCTTCCCATGCACATGAATTCCTTTCTCATTCTTACATAAGACATAATTTGTTAACATAATAAGTTAATTCTTACCGGACGATCGATCAAGCTTGAACCGAACACTTTGTTGACAACCTTAAGCTCTGATTACCAACTTGTAACACCCGTATCATTGACTACTCGAAATTAAAAATAATTCATAATATTTTAAACAAAAGATGTCTAGATTAACGAATAGTTCCAAAAACCAAGTTCTAAGATTTCTAACATTAGTTATCTACCGACTAATTTAAACAACCATAAGTTATTTAGCAAACGATTTACATTATAACATTGTCTAAGCAGAGTTAATTTATGCGGAAGCTTCAAAAATTCGTGTTCGGTTCTTCAAAAGCTTGCTTGACCGTCTTCCGTAATCCTTGAATACCTAGAAACTAAAATGTTTACATAAAACATTAGTATTAGAATACATAGGAATAATACTTAGTCGAAACTACGTTTAAAACGGATTCGATTTAACAAAATATGCAACATTCAACATGAAATTCAAGGCACTACCGTAACTTACGGTAGTCACCGTAAGTTACGGTAGCTTCTGGAAATCTTTGGTTCCACCGTAACACAGGAGTGAACTACCGTAAGTCTTTGGTCTCTACCGTAAATTACGGTGTGTACCGTAATTTACGGTAGACCCTGCAATGCTATGTTTTGATTGTTTTGGTTATTTTCCTCAAACCCAATTCTAGGATTTCTCATTCTAACAATCAACACTCTGATTTCAAGTATTCTAATATGTCTTTCGTGAACAACACCAAATGCCGAGTAATCATACTACAATGCATTAACTACGCATCATTGATTATTTGACCCGTTTGACTCATCTATGGAATCCTCCATTATGATGACTACCAACGCGATCTAACCAATTCTTTACCTATTATTCAACATAGCGAACATTATCGCTTTATTTCAACTTGACTTCTCTTCTACAATTCAACTACACATATGCTAGTTATCAAATTATCAAATGTAACGAGTTAAGTTACATACCTTTAGTGCACGCCCTTCAAACGCAAGTCACCACCGGCTTGTCCGCTTGAAGCTCCGGTATCCTTTCCTATTGAGTTCAACCAAAACATGTTTAGAACTCTTTTAAATTCACAATTCGCATATTTTGCCTAAACATCCAAATCATGCGGTTTGACTTAAATTTTCTAATTTAAGCTCTCTTTGAGGCATTTATGCGAACACTTTAAGGGCAGAAGTGTACACTATATATTATCAAGTTCTCAACTTATCATGTAGCCTTAATTCTTCATCAATCAACTATTTTACATGTACTTTATCTTCTAAATTTCTGAAATCACTTCATACAAATCAAATATTACTAGAACAACCACTATCATCCTAGTGTTTATCATTATCTCACAAAACCCATGAATCACCTTCATTGTGTTTATGAAATTTCCAGAATTTTATCATGATTTCACATATTGTTCTCTAGGTTGTGCTCCTAGACACCTTATCTTTTCTAATCTACCCAAGTAACAAACATGCATCATAAATTTTCAGATTCCCTAAATTCATGAGAATTTCCAACAGAGAATTAACATCAGATTTTACATACCTTGTAACCCCCTTGGGATGAGGATCACTAATCTATGTTCAGATTTCGATTTTGGGCTGAATTGAACCTTCAATTGATCAATTTTTTTTGTGAGAGTTAGGGTTTGGTGAAGAACCCTTGTCGCCCTCCTGCTTCTTGTACGACCAGACACACTCAAAGTGTGTTTGGTGTGTTTTAATTTTTGTTTTTATGAAATTAAGTTTCAAGTTTAGCAACATAGGCCCCTCATCTTTCGTTTCTATTTAATGTTTGATTTTTTTTAACCCTATCATAAGTTACTTCTAGATTTGTAGTTAACTAGGTTAAAATTCCTAGTTAGTGAATTCTTGTTTATTTATACTTTATAATTCTAATATAAAGTTTTACATTTTTGGGGTGTTACAGAAGAGATGCCCAAAAATGTCTCCTTGACCTCCTAAAATCGTCCTAAAATCGTATGGTGGCTGGGTTTATGAATAGGGTTTTCTAAAACACTCTTTAAACCCTTTTTACAAGTTAAAACACGCGTCCTGGCCATTCTCGTCGTAGCCTACGGTCTGCTGACCGTAGGTTACAGTTCCTCTTTGCTGATGAAAACAGGTATTGCAAGCTATCACAGAATGACACATAGGCCCTTGAATTTCATTCTTTTGCGTTTCTCGCGCATCCAATTTATCTTTTGACCCGAAACAACTTTCGAGTAATACCTTTTTCTATTCCTCTCATCCTCAGGTGTTTCGCTTCATCACAGAGTACTTCAAGTTTACCGATTTAAGTAATTAACTTGCAAATCCACAATCTCTCATAGTTATCACATTCGAAACAAGTAATCACCCAAAAACACAATAAAACACATAATATAACACACATTAAAGCTCAGGTTTCACCCTCTCCACCAGTAAGATTACCAAAATACCTCTTGACTTAATCGTCAAACCAACGGAATTTTAACAGAAGGACTCAATATGTAGCGAGTTTCATATAACAGTGACTCATGAAGAAAAAAAATTCACTTTGGGGACTCAATATGACAGCACCAACTTTCTTGAGAGACGCAAATTGCAGTTTACTCTTTTATATATTGTGGGATTTGAACTCATGACCACTCTAGTTTTGATGTTTCCAGAAACTCTGCTTCTCCCGTTATACCACAACTCCAATGGTATAAAAGAAATCTATAAACATTTAGTCTTTAATTTCCCTTCGCTATTGCAAAAGGTCAACTTTTGAGACTCTAAATCATGATAATAAACTAGTTGATCAACCATTTTAACAAAATCATCATAAACTTTTCATTTACAAATTAAAATTTTGACCTTTATAATAAATACATCTATTGGCAACATGTCATGTATTTTAAAGAATATGCATTTGTGCCTATAATCACATCTATTTTGTTCCTTTTGAGTTAGTTACATCGTAAGTCCATGTGGTTTATAGCAAGTGATAAGGTCAGATACTAATAGTTTAAAGTCATACTATGAGGTTTCAACTTTCAAATTATGTAACCAACTTGGAGTACTAAGAGTAACATTTGTTAGTTTTTCTGTTAGGTTTCAATGAAATGACAGAAACACCCTTTATAACTTCAAAGACCACTTATGTAGTTCTTTAATTTAATTAAAAGGGTTATTTGTGTAAAATACAAATGTTTAACTTTGTAAATAACATTGCCAATTCAAATATGAAAGTTATCTAATTCATTATTCATTTCAATCTACCAACGATTCATTTCAATTTACCACCAATTCAAGATTCAAACATGAAAGTTAGCAGTGGTGGTGTTTTTTACTACCACCACCATTCTCCATCTTCCATTTTTTTTAACGACAAATTTGGATCACTGACGAACAACTGGAGTATTATCATGCCACCAATAGAACCACTCGATCATATCCATATCCACTAGGCATAATGCCTATACACTAATTCAGGGGAAACCCAATAAATCTGGAAAAAAAAACCCTTGTAGGAATCGATCATATCCATCTCCACTAGAAATAATGCGTATTATCCATCTTCCAGTACTAGACATAGTCTGAGTGTAGCAAAGTTGTTTTTGATATCACTCACATTACATGTCGACAATAACTAACCATAACAAGTAATTATGCAATGACAAAAACATTTTAGATCATTTTTATAAAACCATAAAATACTACTTATTACGACCACAAGAACAAAATTTCATTTTTTTAATCTTTTAAAAACTTATATCTATACTATCTATAATAAGAGATTATGAGCTGCTGTAAATCTGCTTACTTGTCAACTTCTAAGCTATGCCACATGGAGTTGCTGATGTCATAATTCCCTTTACAATATTTATATCTACATAAATCTATTTCAACTATATTATCTGATTTTATTATTATTAAAAAAGGTTTTCTTTCGGAGGGAAGTTTAAAATTGCATGGGGAGGAGATATTGCCATTAATGCACTGTAAGAAGTAATCATATCTTTCTCTCTCCTTCTTCTTCACACTTTTTATTCAAATTTCTTCTCATTATGTAAAAGTTCACCGATTCCATTTCACCATTTTCTTCTCATATCAAAATGTCCGCATCTTCTGTGCAAAGTCTGTCATCCGGCAAGAAATCCGACGGTCAACCACCATCTTTGTCACTAAGTTTCATTGATGATTTGAATCCGTCTAAAGATATGTGGAATCTGAAGTGTAGAATCATCCGGAAATGGGTTCAGTCCTTTCGGATGGATCTGATCTTGCTCGATGAGAAGGTATTAGTGTTTGTCAATCATCTTTGATGTTTTTTTACTGTTTTTATCATTTTCGTTTTGAGTTTTGTGTAATTTAGGGTTAGACAAAAAGAAACAAAGAAGAAAATCTTTTTGTTTGTTTTTTTTATGCGAAATATATGATTGTTGTAAATTGACTGTTTGTTTGTTTGTTTAAAGAAAGAAAGATGGCTTTTTGTTTGTTTTTTGGATCCTTTATAATTTAGGCTTAGATATAAAGAACCAAAGATGAATATTTGTTTGGTTTCTTTATGGTCCTTCGTAGATGATTATTGTTTACTGTTTTGTTTGTTTGTTTGTTTTAGGGTTATATGGTTATTTATTCTCTGTTTTGTGTAATTTAGGGTTGGTTTTTGGTCATTTATAGATACTTACTGTTTGTTTCTCTGTTATAGGATTAGGCACAATGAAACAAACATGAATATTAGTTACTTATTGATCCTTCATATGTTGAGACTTTAGCCACATGTACCTTTTATATTTTGTTGAGATACTGTTTGTTTGTTTGTTTCTAAAGTATGTGCTTTCACTTATTTGTCAGGGCCGTAAGATTCAGGCAGGGATTAAGGCTCCATTAATACCTGTGTTTATATCACAGCTTCATGAGGATGAAGTTGTTATTCTCTCCAGATTTGGTGTTGGAGAAAACACTGATGCTTACAAAGTTATTAACCATGGTTACAAGATTAACTTTTACCGAATTACGGTTGTTACACGTGCGAATGGTTGGCAAGGTGTTGATTACGGATTTAATTTCATACCACATTCACACATTCTTAATGGAGATGCAAAGGATCTGCTCACGTGCGGTATGAATGTATACAATAATCTGATATATGTTTTGCCTCCCTTTTCAATGTCTCTAATTTCTGTTGCTATGTTTACGATTTTAGATGTTGCTGGAATTGTTGTCTCGTGTGGAGATATGGAAATCTTTCCTAATGAAAGAAAAAAGATAAATTTGGATCTTCAAGATGTCCAGTAAATTCTAATTTGCCATTTATATAAATTTGTTTGTGTCTTATGATTGTATTTAATACAATACCAATGATTAGTTTATTTTATATAAAAGTTCATTAAATGGTTGTTCTTATTTAATACAATACCAATGATTAGTTCATTAAATGGTTGTTTTAAATGGTTGTTTTAAATGGTTGTTCAGTAAATGAGTGTATGAACTTTCAATGCTGTTCTTTTAATGCTATTCTTTGAGTTAAAACATATACTATATGTTGTTCTTATAAGTTGGTTATTTGGTCGCGTTATAATAACTTTTAACCAGTGTTATAATGACCCATGGCAGTATCTTTCTGTTGCTCCCCCATCTAACAACCTAACAACTTTTAACCACTGTTACATATAACTACTGCTAACTAAGGTCTGATACTATTACAACAGACAAAGTAAACCACTGTTTCTTCATTCCATTGCTTCATTCCAAGCAGGGCTTTGGTCTTTAGCAGCACTTGACTTAGACCAGTAGATTAAATATCAGCACTTTGTCTTGGGCTGTTGTTGCACACAAGCAGTACTTAATGGACAGCAGTTGTAGTATACAAACAGTGGATGAGGGCCATCAGATGTTATAACCACTTTAAAGGGGAAAGTCTAAAAAAACAGCTGCTTAAGAGATATACACTGATGTGTACCACTTTTGTCTCTTATTATCTGTTTCTCACAAGAACATAAATGATTGTATTTAACTTTTTAATGCTATTCTTTTATCTTTTTCTTTTAGGGGAGAGGTAGTCCGTTGTACTTTGTGGAATGTCTATGCACAAGAATTTAATGATTTTTTGTCTGAAAACTCTCCGAATGAGACTGTGATGGCTGTCATTCAGCATGCGAGGATTAGGAAGTGGCAGGGTAATTTATATTTGACTGTTTTATTTCGTTTACTTTTCCCAATCTCCGTTTTGTTACATTTTTTAAGAACATTTTTTTTATTTCTTTAGTGATTTGTAATGAATTGTTGGATATGTATATTGTTTTTTGCAGGTCAATATACTGTTCAGAGTGATAAGTTTGGAAGTCGTCTATTTCTCAACCAAGAAATTGATGAGATTAATGAACTTCGCAAGAGGTACTATCCGTGATATATATTTCATATTTTTCATGTTTTTATTAACATAAGTATGAGTATTAACGCTAATTGTGTTTTTATTTTTATAGTCTTTTAGTGAAACAATTTGAAGCTGGTGCTTCTTCTTCTCAAAGCATTTTTTCATCTCAGAGTGTATTTCCAGTCCGTCAAGAATTTCTAATTGACACTCCTAAGAGACATGTTGATGAAATTATTGAGATTGATAATGTACGAATAATTCTATATACATTCATAGGCATTTTAATTTTGTTAATGTTTTCTATGCTATGCCAATTGCGCATGTTAATAAAGCTTTATCTGTGATTTTGTAGGGAATGTCATGTGTGGTAGTTGCAACGATCAAAATTGTTCAACAAAACTATGGATGGTTTTATCCGGCATGTCGAGACTGTAACAAGAAGGTGTTGACCAAAATTGAGTACTTACAATACGCTAAAACCATTTCTGATGAGGTCATGAATCTGTCACCTGCTTCATTGGTTTGTCCGAAATGCGATAAAGAATGCACATCGATAACCATAAAGTAAGTTAACGTCCGATCTATTTATGTCCAGTACTGCTATGATTTTTGCTGTAATTTACTTGGCATTTATTACAGGTTCAAAGTACATCTGAGAGTGCAAGATGAAACTGGCAGCGTTTCTTTTGTGATGTTTGATAAAGATGTAATGAAGCTTATTGGTTCAACTGCGAATGATATAAGGGAACGCCAAGTGAAGCTCGATGATACTGAAACTTTTCCCCATGAAATATCACGGTTAGTTGAAAAGAAGTTGGCGTTTAAAATTGAAGTTTCTGATTACAACCTTAACCATGACTACCACGTCTACACTATCCAAAAAGTATGTGATGATCCGGACATAGTTGCTGAATTGGTTGGTGCTAATGAAAATGCTCTTCAGGTTGCTGATGAGGTAAGAGTTTTTGTATATTCTATATTGTTTTATTTTTTACTTCCCAATTTTTGTAGTTTAAATATCTTAATTAAATTCCCGTTTGGTAATATTTTGATATTAGGTGTTTAGTCAAGAAGTTTCAGAAATTAAAGCTGTTCAATTATCTGAATCCTCACAGATGGCCGGTGCTGATATTTCAAAGGTGAATAAGAATTCTACAGTTTTGTTTTTTTTAGTATAGTTTATATTACATTATTTGATACCTTAGTAGTTGTTTTGTGATTTAATTGAAGGATGTTGTATCTGTTATGGCCGACTCTTCCGTTGTCGAAGCCGAGAAGGATTCGGCCACCAGTCCTAATGGTAAACGTTCGTTGCAGGATGTGGAAGGTCAAAATGTTGGGGAACTCTCTTCTAACAACAAAAGGAGCCGGAGGAAGCCATCTAGGCTTAATAATTAGCTTCTTTCACGTCGTTATATTTTGATGGTAAACATGCTATGTTTTTGGTATGTACTTAAGTACGTGGTTGTTTGAAGTTTGATTGTCGTTGGTAAGTCTTAAACTACTCAAACAGTTATTTTCTATGTTTTAGATGTTGGTAACGTATGAACTTGGAACATGTGGTAAACCATTATGTGGTTGACTTTTTTGTATTATGCTGGGAAATATAATCTTTCGTTATAATGTGTGCTTTTGATTTGTGAATATAGTATATGGGATGTCTAAATTAGTTTGACATAGTTTAAATTCTACTTTTTTAATATAGAGTTTGAATGTATCCTCAGCAGTTGTTGTACAAGCAGTACTTAAGGGACAGCAGTTGTAATATACAAACAGTGGATGAGTGCCATTAGCTGCTTATTATCTGTTTCTTTTTAACCACTGTTACATATAACTACTGCCAGCTAAACACTGAAACTATTACAATAGACACAGTAAACAACTATTTCTTCAGTCCATTGCTTCATTCTAAGCAGGGCTTTGGTCTTTAGCAGTACTTGAGTTAGGGCAGTAGATTAAATAGCAGCACTTTGTCTTCAGCAGTTGTTGTACACAAGCAGTACTTAAGGAACAGCAGTTGTATTATACAAACAGTGGATAAGGGCCATCAGCTGCTTATTATCTGTTCCTCTTTAACCACTGTTACATATAACTACTGCTACCTAAATACAGATACTATTACAATAGACATAGTAAACAACTGTTTCTTCGGTCCACTGCTTCTTTCTAAGCAGGGCTTTGGTCTTTAGGAGTACTTGAATTCGCGCAGTAGATTAAATAGCAGCACTTTATCTTCAGCAGTTGTTGTACGCAAGCAGTACTTAAGGGACAGCAGTTGTAGTATACAAACAGTTGATGAGGGGCATCAGATGTTATAACCACTTTAAAGGGGAAAGTGTAATGCAAACAGCTGCTTATGATGAATCCACTGATGTGAACCAGTTTTGGCTCTTTTTATCTGTTCCTGTTTGACCACTGTTACATATAACTACTGCTAGCTAAACACTGATACTATTACAATAGACATAGTAAACAACTGTTTCTTCGATCCTCTGCTTCAGTCCAAGCAGGGCTTTGGTCTTTAGCAGCACTTGAGTTAGGGCAGTAGATCAAATAGCAGGACTTTGTCTTGAGCAGTTGTTGTACACAAGCAGTGCTTAATGGACAGCAGTGGTAGTATACAAACAGTGGATGAGGGGCATCAGATGTTATAACAACTTTAAAGGGGAAAGTCTAATGCAAACAGCTGCTGATGATGAATCCGCTGATGTGAACCATATTGTTTGCCTCTTATGAATCATCAGTGAATAAGCTTTTCACAAATGTTTTGAGCATCTGCGGTTCTGATGAAAGGAATGATTTAAAGTCTAATGCAAACAACTGCTTATGATGAATCCACTGATATATTATAATCTATTTTTTAGTATTTGAGCGTTCAACCATTCACCAGTTTTGGCTGTTATTATCGTTCCTCTTTAACCACTGTTACATATAACTACGGCTAGGTAAACACTGATACTATTACAATAGACAAAGTAAACCACTGTTTCTTCATTCCACTACTTCAGTCCAAGCCGGGCTTTGGTCTTTAGCAGCACCTGATTTAGGGCAGTCGATTAAATAGCAGCACTTTGTCTTCAATTTTCGTTATATCTTTTGTGTTAAATCGATTATTGTTATGACAGGATATAATTCATAAATATAATTCTTTGAGTTAAACTTCAAGTTTAAATAAGTTGGCTATTTGGTCGCGTTAAAGTAACTTCATTGTAGTAACCAGTATATTGGTCAAACCAAGACAAGGATGATTAAAAATATGTAATATTTAAATCCATATAAATTATGATGTTTCTAAGGGGTCCAAAGAAATTTATATGGATTTAACTACTACATATTTCTAAACATTATGACAGGATATAATTCATAAATATAATTCTTTGAGTTAAACTTCAACTTTAAATAAGTTGGCTATTTGGTCGCGTTATAGTAACTTCATTGTAGTCACCAATATATTGGTCAAACCAAGACAACGATGATTAAAAAATATGTAGTATTTAGATCCATATAAATTATGATGTTTCTAAGGAGTCCATCACAGTTCCTAATAAAACCAAGACAAGAAATTGATTTAAACTGATTTACCAAGACAAGGATGATTAAAAATATGTAGTATTTAAATCCATATAAATTATGATGTTTCTAAGGGGTCCAAAGAAATTTATATGGATTTAACTACTACATGTTTCTAAACATTATCACAGGATATAATTCATAAATATAATTCTTTGAGTTAAACGTCACTATTTGTTTCTAAGGGGTCCAAGGATGATTAAAAAATATGTAGTATTTAGATCCATATAAATTATGATGTTTCTAAGGAGTCCATCACAGTTCCTAATAAAACCAAGACAAGAATGTTTGCAAACATGTAGTAGTTAAATCCATATAAATTTCTTGGTGCACATAAATTATTGGACAATCTGACTCGGTAAAATCTATCATTAAACTTCAACGCCAAAATATAAATCTTGTGGATCGCGTTGTAATAATTTTATTGTAGGAAACAATATGTTGGTAAAACCAAGACAAGGATGATAATAAAATATGTACTATTTAAATCCCTATAAATTATTGATTTTTCAGTTTCACTTGGTTATATTTTTTATACAAAACAAAAGAGCCAACTAATGTGGCTTAAGTTTGCAATTAAATGGTCTAATTCTTTCAATAATTTATGGCCCAAAAGTTGTCAACCATAAAATCCTGTCAAAGGCCCACAAAATGAATCAGGTATGTTAAATCACCATTTCATATTGTCCGCTATGTTTATAGCTTCTTTTTCGAATGAATCAAATTGAAGATTTAAAATTAGCGCCAAAATCTCAACCTATAATTCAAGACGCTCTTTGTTTGGAAGCAATCAATGAACACTAAATGGTAGGTTTTTCTATCTCATTTGTTTAAATCTATTCTCAACATTTGATGTGATCATCCACTTATTTAGGTAGGGTTTCAATAGGGATCTTCAATCACCACTAGCTGTTGAGAATAAATGTTTTTTTTGGACATTGATTACAATAATTACCTATAGCTAGCCCTAAATCACACATATGTGCTCAATTCTTATTTACAGTTATGGAGAATAAAAAGATACTCATACCAAGACATAGAGAGTATTTTCCACAGTGCAGTCCCCAACAGTCCAAAGAATCAAGGAAGATAAGAAAGTCTATATTGAATAAGCGTAGAAACAGGGGTGTGGTTCAATTTGTACAGACACCTCCTATTATTGATACACTTCTGGGCAATGTTACTATCATAAAAAACGATAATGGAGGTATGTTTTTGATGGTCATATGTGAAAATTGTGGTGTTTATCACTCTAGAAAGAGGAAACAAAGTTTGAATTTTAGGACAATCTGGAAAGGCTATTATAAACTTATGGTTCAACTCATTGATTTACACCTTTGCATGACCAAAATATATACACGAGGAGTTACAAAAAGAATGGAGAGAATTACTCCTATACAATAAATAATATTGACTAACTAATATATGCAATGAATAGATTGAGAGGAAATCGTGGGATTCAAATTGTTTCCTTATACCCCCCGTCAATGCAAGTCGGTGGTGGACCGAGACGTAGCATTGTCCTGAATTTGTCGAATAGAGGCTTTGGTAAACTCTTGGTGAAGATATCGGCTACTTGCTTATCAGTGGAGATGAATCTCGTGTTGAGCTTCCCGGCATTCACTAGTTCTCGAACAAAGTGGTAGTCGATATCAATGTGCTTGGCACGCTTGTGTGAGATCGGATTTTGGCTTAGGAATAGCGCACTCTTGTTGTCACGGAGAAGTGTTGGAGGGCCGGGTGGGAGCGCACAGAGTTCCCGAAGAAGATGTGTTATCCAAACGATTTCAGCTGCCGTGTTTGCCATGGCGCGGTATTCGGATTCGCAGCTTGACCTTGAGACCGTGGGTTGCTTTTTAGCGCTCCAAGAGACTAAGTTGCCGCCTAAGTAGATGCAATAGCCATATGTGGATCTTCGTGTGTCAATGCATCGAGCCCAATCTGCATCTGAAAAACCTAGTAAAGTAGTGTTAGGTGGACGATCAAAAGTTAAACCATGTGTTAAGGTGCCTTTGACAAAACGAAGAATCCTCTTAACTAGCTGAAAGTGGGTGGTTGTGGGGTTTTGGAGAAATTGGCTTGCTTGATTGACGGCATAAGAAAGATCGGGACGAGTAATGGTGAGGTATTGAAGAGCTCCCACAAGAGAACGATAGAGAGTTGGGTCATGAAATGGTTGACCTTGATTGGTGAAGATATCTTTGGATGTGAGAGGGGTGGCAACGGGTTTTGAGTCAAGTAAGCCGGCTCGAGTGAGAATGTCATGAGCATACTTGGATTGATTTAAGAACAAACCCGTTTGTGTATGATGGACTTCGAGACCGAGAAAGAAGCTTAGCGACCCAAGATCCTTTATCTTGAATTCCTTGTGTAGAGAAGAGGTAAAGTTTTGGATGAAGGATTCATTATTGCCGGTAATAATGATGTCATCGACATACACAAGTAGATAGATTAGGATTCCTTGGTGATTGTAAACAAAGAGAGATGTATCGGCTCGACTGTTTTGAAAACCATGATTGAGAAGAAAGGCGCTTAGCCTTTGGAACCAAGCACGTGGTGCTTGTTTTAAACCATATAGTGCACGGTTGAGTTTGCACACATAGTTTGGTCGTGTAGAGTCTTCAAAGCCCGGGGGTTGTTCCATGAAGATGGTTTCGGTGAGATGCCCATTTAGAAAGGCATTGTTGACATCGAGTTGACGAAGATTCCATTTGTTGATAATGGCAAGACTTAGAACAACTCGAATTGTGGAGGCCTTGACAACGGGACTAAAGGTATGTGAGAAATCAAGTCCCGGTATTTGGGTGAACCCTTGAGCTACAAGGCGGGCTTTGTAGCGATCAATGGAACCGTCGGGTTTGTATTTTATTCGATAAATCCACTTTGAACCAATGATATTTGTAGTGGCGGGGCGTGGAACGAGGGTCCAAGTGTGATTATCATGAAGGGCTTTGAGTTCATCATGCATAGCTTGGATCCATTTGGGATTTTTAAGAGCGGTTTTGATGCCTTTTGGGAGGTGAGAGGTGAATAAGGAGTGATGAAGTGGGTGAGTGGTAACTTGAGAGAGATCGGCTATGTGTTTGGGTTTGAAAATTCCATGCTTAGCTCGGGTTTGCATGGGATGAGAGTTGAGAGTTTGGTTGGTGGAGGGGGGGGGGGGCGGTTGGTATAATGGGATCGGATGGGATAGGCTGTGAAGAGGAATTGTGAGGTGAGGTGGGCTGTTCGGTGGGCTGTGAAGGAGGGGAGGAGTGGGCCGAGGAAGGGGTGATAGGTGGGGAGTGTATTGGACTAGAGGGGTGTGAGGTATTTGGGCTAGGAGGGGTTATTGGGTTGGAAGGAGTGGACTGGTGGACAGGAACGGTTGGGGTGTGTTGGATGTAATCAGTGTAGTTATCACAGTAGGGTGTGGGAGTTGGTGGCATTTGTTTTTGTGGGGTTTGGGTAATAGTAGGGGAGGTGGTAGGAGATGGTATGTGTTCTTCAAAGTTGGTGATGGGTAAGTCATTGTTGTTTTTGGTTATCGAGTTTTTGTGAAATGGTAGAACGTCTTCATCAAATTTAGCATGTCGAGTTGTATAGACTCGACCCGATGTAGGTTCAAGACACCGAAATCCTTTGTACTTAGGACTATAACCAATAAATATGCAAGAAGCACTTCTTGGTTGGAGTTTATTTTTTGTGTAGTCTCTAAGGTAAGGAAAAACTAGACAACCAAAAACACGCATGTTGGAATAGGTGGGAGGTTGTTTGAATAAAACTTCAAACGGGGATTTGTTGTCAAGGATTTTAGTGGGTAGGCGGTTAATTATAAAGGTAGCGGAAGAGAAGGCATCAAACCAAAGGTTGGGTGGGGCATTGGCATTAAACATCATGGCTAAACCGGTTTCGGTAATGTGGCGGTGTTTCCGCTCGGCTCTACCATTTTGTTCGGGTGTGTGTGGGCAAGATAACCTATGATGGATACCTTGTTGTTGAAAAAGGTTTTGTACTTGGTGATTGGTGAATTCGGTGCCACCATCACTTTGAAACACTTTAATGTTTGAAGAAAATTGGTTTTGAGCAAAGGTTAAGAAAGTGGTGAGAATTGTAAAGAATTCGGATTTTGCTTTTAAAGGATAGAACCAAGTAAAGCGGGAATAGTCGTCGATAAAAATGGCATAATATCGATAACCATCCTTGGAGGTCACGGGTGCGGGTCCCCAAAGGTCACAATGAATTAAGTCAAGGACATGTTCCGCGCGTTTAGGATTTTCAATAAATGGTAAGTGTTTTGCTTTTGATAATTCACAAGATTCGCATAATCCTGGTTTGGGTAATATAGAAGTAACAAAAACACAACCAAGTTTATTTAAAATTGAAATTGTGTCAAAAGACACATGGCCTAAACGACTATGCCATTTATTGAAAGATGCACGAAGATGCGATGCGGAAAGCGCGGCAACTAGAGACTTGTGACCTTGAGTGAGGATGTAGAGACCATTTTCGCACGTGCCTTTAGCTAGAACCTCCTTTGTTTTGCGGTCCTGAATTTCAAAAAAATGATTAGAAAATAAAACATCAACCGGAGAGTCGTTTGTTAACCTACTAATTGAAAGTAGATTTTTTGTTAAGTTGGGAACTACTAAAACATTTTTTAAATTTATGGAGTCATTTAGAGAGGTGTTCCCAATGTGTGTAACGGAGGTCGAGTTTCCGTTTCCAAAGGTAACCCGAAGGCTACCATCGTGGGATGTAACTTTGTTTAAGCCATGAATGGTAGGTAACATATGTGTTGTTGCACCTGTGTCGGCGGTCTAATCGGGAGAATCGGATGCTATGTTGCAAGTAGCATGAAAGGCTTCGGCAAGATTAGCATCAAGTGAAGCTTTCTTTTGAGCAAACGAGACGAGTTGAGAACAAGTACTTGCATAGTGGCTGGTTTGGCGACAAAGTTGGCAAATAGGGGGTCGTTTGGAATAAGATTGGCTTCGGCCCTGAGAAGAGGAACGACCACGTCCTCGAGACAATGAAGAGGAGGGCCGATTGTGCCTAGTTTTGCTAGGTTGGGCATAGAAAGCGGCTTGAGGGGGTTGGGGGTTATGAAGTTTTTGAACAAACATTTCTTGATTTTCGGCATTGGCCAAAAGATCACGAAATGAAGGAGCCGGTCGAATGGTACGTTGGGAAGTGGAAAAATTCTCAAAGGAAGCGCCAAGTCCACAAAGGAACCAATGGCGTTTGTCTTCATCATCAACGGGGTGTCCTATAGCCGCAAGTTGGTCGGCAATAGTCTTGAATTTGCGCCCAAATTCGGAGACCGAATCGGTCCCTTTTTGAAGGGTGCGAAGAGAATCTTTGAGGTTATGGATATGTTCAATAGAAGAGTGGCGATAGGCATCGACAAGGGCTTGCCAAACGGATTTGGCAGTGGTATGACCAATGGTTTCGGCCATGGCCTCTTCGGATAGAGTGGAGTTGATGAGGAGGAGAATTTTTTGATCATCGGCTTGCCATGTGAGAAACTCGGGATTGGGTACAGGTTTGTTATCGACTTGACGAGTTTCGGGAGGAGCCGGAGTGGTTCCTGTGACATGGCCGAGAAGGTTAAGGTAGGAAAGAACTGGAGTGATTTGCTTTTCCCATGGAAGGTAATTTGTGGAGGATAATTTTATAGTTATGAGATGTCTAAGAGAGTGAAGAGGGATAGAGGACAAGTTTTCGACAGCCATGAGAGGGACTGTTGCAGCGGAAGAGAGGTAGAAAAAGAAGAAGAAAGAGGTTTGCTAGAGAGGATCTTGTATTGTTAGGCTGATACCATATAAACTTATGGTTCAACTCATTGATTTACACCTTTGCATGACCAAAATATATACACGAGGAGTTACAAAAAGAATGGAGAGAATTACTCCTATACAATAAATAATATTGACTAACTAATATATGCAATGAATAGATTGAGAGGAAATCGTGGGATTCAAATTGTTTCCTTATAGCTATAAATCTTATTTTTTTTAGCTATGCTATCTGATTTGACCTTGTCCCTTTGTTTGAATTTTAGGACAATCTGGAAAGGCTAATTATGGTGTTTATGACTCTAGAAAGAGGAAACAAAGTTTGAAAACCATGGATATAAGTAAATTTGATTTATCCATTGTAGCTGATTTAAGCAGCACATCTTCAATGGTCACTCCTCTTCAACCATCAAATCATAAAATTGATAGAAGTCCATTAACAGATATTACAAACTGTATGCTATATACACTTTTGTTATTACTGTTAATCATTTATTGAATGTTAATGTAAGTTTGATAACATTTATAAATTTTGTCTTGCAAGTGGATTCTGTGACAGTAAGGTCCCGTCGAAGTGATATTCCAACTCCTCCGAATATTGACAATAGAACTTCTCGACAGTTGCCAAAATGTTCCGTAGTAGCTTTTAGTGGTATGTGTTTTACTTTTAATGCAAAACTAAATATAGTTTTCTGAGTCACTATATTTTCCGAATCTATTGCTTATCTTCCTATCTGTTGTAACCGATGTTAATTTGCCTTTTCCAAAATGGAACGACAGGAAAACAAAATTCCTTCCCTGGTGAAAGGTCTAACTTTGACGATCCCGATTCGGAGGATTGTTTACCATCTTCTATCGTAAAAAAGATTTTCGGAATTGCAAGAGGTAACTACCCTCTTTAAACTTATCAAAGTATCTTTCCAAATAACAGTTTAATCTCCTAATATTTCACTTATATGATCGTTTTTTTTTCCTGCCTATATAATTTTGTAGAATACGTTGATCATGGAGATGCTATTTTTGTATGTTCTTACTGTCATGCAATGATTTGGAAAGATGAAATGCTTAGGGGTAATTTGGATTCTAAGAAATCTTCTTTTTCTCTTTGTTGTTCGAACGGAGATGTTGAATTGCCTTCCTCACCTGCTCCTCCTCCACTGCTCGAAAGATTTTACAAAAGAGTTACTCCTGAAAGTCGCAATTTCATGAATAACATTCGAGCATATAACATGATGTTTTCCTTCACATCCCTTGGTGGCAAGGTTTCTAAAACTTTTCAAAAAACCAAAGGTCCTTATGTTTTTGGACTGCAAGGACAAAATTACCATCGCATTGGTAGTCTGCTACCGAATGATGGTGAAGACCCCAAATTTTCACAGCTTTATATTTATGATTCCCAAAACGAGGATTTTAATCGTCAAAAGGCTGTAAGGTAAATTAAGCATTCAGTAAATTCTGATTTATGTCAAGTGTTTTATATATATCTGATCTATACAATAATGTCGTTTTTTACACAGTGTCGAACAAGGTTTGAAGACAGACACTAAACAACAACTTGATCTTGCCATCATACCGAGTCTTAAAAAAATGTTGGATTCATGCAATCCACTTGTGAAGTCATTTAGAATGGTACGAGATTGTTTTAAACAAAATGATTGGCAAAATGTACGACTTAAGCTCATTGGAGTAAGGGATAAGGATGGTAGAATTTTTAACTTGCCTACAGCTGAAGAAATTGCTGCCTTAATAATTGGTGATTTTGATGGAGCATTTGATAAAAGGGATATCATAGTTCAAACAAAATCAGGCGATCTTCAGATAATCAGTGAGCTTCATCCCTCTTATCTTGCATTGCAATATCCACTTATCTTTCCATATGCAGAAGATGGATTTAGACTTGGTATTAAACATCGAGGTGTTTCAGTTGATTGTGACATACTTAGAACCAGTACCACAATGAGAGAGTTCTTTAGTTACAGAATACAAGACAGAGCCAACCAATTTTCGTTGTTACTCAATGCTCAAAAGCTATTTCAACAGTTTGTAGTTGATGCGTATACAATGATAGAATCTGCACGGTTAGCTTACATAAAGACACAACAACCCAAACTTAGAAGTCAAACATTTAAGAATTTAAATCAAAGTGTTCAAAGTGGCGAAAGCGATGCGTCAAATTGTGGAAAACGAATTTTGTTGCCATCCTCATTTACCGGTGGAGCAAGATATATGATGCAAAAGTATCTAGATGCTATGGCAATCTGCAAAGCTGTAGGATATCCGGATCTCTTCATAACAGTCACTTGTAATCCCAATTGGCCTGAGATTTATAGATGTTTAAAAGACAAACGGTTGAACCCTCAAGATAGACCGGATATCATCGCACGGTTATTCAAAATTAAAATCAATCATCTAATTCAAGATTTCAAGAAACATAAATTCTTTGGTGAGATACAAGCAAGTAAGTCATTGTAAATTGTTTTAATTAATTTCTCAAATAATACTTTTACTAACACTTTTTTGGATGTAATATTTCAGTTATTTATACAATCGAATTTCAGAAACGTGGTCTACCTCATGCTCATATATGTTTGTTCTTAAGTGCTGAGAGCAAATTTTCAACGGCTAAAGAAATCGATTTGGTTATTAGTGCTGAAATACCTGACAAAGAGATGGATGCTTCACTGTATGAACTTGTCAAACAATTTATGATCCATGGTCCTTGTGGTACAGACAATCCTCATTCTCCATGCATGGTTAATTTAAAATGTTCGAAGAAGTTTCCGAAAAAATATGTAGATGAGACTTGTGTTGATTCTGAAGGATATCCTATCTACCGACGTCGTCAATCATGCAACACAGTAGAAAAAAATGGCATCTTACTTGACAATAGGTTTGTGGTTCCGTACAATGCTATGCTACTCAAAAAGTATCAGTGCCACATAAATGTTGAGTGGTGTAACCAAACAGGATCCATCAAATATCTCTTCAAATACATTAATAAGGGTCCGGATAGAGTGACAGCTTCTGTTTACGAAACTACCTCCACTGCTAATGTGAATCCTCAAAACAAGGAAATGACAAATAATGAAAATCTATCAAACGAAACAGAAGTAGATGAAGTTAAAGCATATCTTGATTGTAGATATATTTCAGCGTGTGAAGCTGCTTGGAGAATCTTTAAGTTTGACATACACTATCGGCTTCCATCTGTTGAAATATTACCTTTTCACTGTGAAGATGGTCAGGCTATTGTTTATGACGATAATTCAAACTTGTGTGACGTGGTCAGTAACCCAACTGTGAAAATGTCTATGTTCACAGAATGGATGAAATGTAATCAAAGGGATGCATTTGCTAGGACTTTGAAGTATATAGAGTTCCCTAGATACTTTGTATGGAAACGCAAAACACGAAAGTGGGTACGCAGAAAAAAACCTTTTGGTGCAGTTGGTAGGATACATTATGTACCTCCATCACTTGGTGATTGTTATTTCTTGAGAATTTTATTGAATCACGTTATAGGACCAATGAGTTTCAATGATATAAAAACAGTTGATGGAAAAATATATCATGCTTTTAAAGATGCGTGTTTCGCTCGCGGTCTGTTGGATGATGATAAGGAGTATTTAATGGCCATTAATGAAGCAAGTGCATGGGCTACTTCTGATTTCTTGCGTACATTTTTTGTAATGCTCTTGATGTCAAACTCCATTTCTAGGCCGGGTATTTTCTGGAAGGAAACAAAATCTCTATTATGTGAAGATATATTATATCAGCAACGGAGGATTACTGGTATTCCTGGTAATTTTAAAAACTTAAATAAAATTTCATATTCCATTTTACTTTAATCAAGTGTTTAAAAAATCTAATTACTAAACATTTATTGTATTTTTTAGATTTGATTCTTAAAGAGGAAGAGATTGAAAACATTTGCTTAGCACATGTTGAAAAACTGTTACTTGGTTATGGAAGTACGTTAAGCAACTTTACTGACATGCCAAATGTTCCTGACAACTACACTTCAGCATTCAACAATCAATTGATAATGAAGGAACTTTCGTATGATCGGGCTATCTTAAAAAAGGAACTTGCAGCTTCCCTAAAATCTTTAACTGATGAACAGCGAAAAGTGTATCAAACCGTCATGAATGCAGTTGTTAAAGGAAGTGGAGGAGTTTTCTTTCTATATGGTTACGGTGGAACTGGTAAAACATTTCTGTGGAAAACATTTGCAGCTGCGTTACGTTCCAATGGTGAAGTTGTGTTGAATGTTGCATCCAGTGGTATTGCATCACTTCTATTAGATGGTGGTAGAACGGCTCATTCCAGGTTTGTAATTCCGATAAATGTTAACGAGGATTCTATATGCTCTATTGAACCAAACAGTGAGCTAGGAGGCTTAATCAAACAAACTAAGATGATAATCTGGGATGAAGCGCCAATGACACATAAGCATTGTTTTGAAGCTCTGGATAGAACAATGAGAGATATAGCCCGTTCCAATAATCCGTCCTTGCAGAACAAACCTTTTGGTGGAAAGATTGTGCTTTTTGGCGGTGATTTTAGACAAATCCTTCCAGTCATTCCAAAAGGTACCAGAAGCATGATTGTAAATTCTTCATTGAATTCTTCTTATATATGGCAGGATTGTCAGTTACTCAAGTTAACTGAAAACATGAGGTTAAAAATGGGTACCAAATCAAGCAATTTTAACGAGACCAAGGAATTTGCTGAATGGATTTTAAAGCTTGGTGATGGTCTACTTGGTGGTCCAAATGATGGAGAAATGGAAATTGAAATTCCAGATGATTTACTTATACTCGATGCAGTCAATCCTATATCTTCATTGATCGCTTTCACATATCCGGATATGCAAAAGTTTTTGTGCAACTCAAATTATTTCCAACAAAGAGCCATTCTTGCACCCACAAATGAAGTTGTAGATTCAATAAATACAGAACTGTTAAATAGTATGCCTGGTGAAGAAAAGATATATCTCAGTTCAGATACTTTATGTGAGTCTGAGGATCAAACCGACCTTAACATGGCATTGTTTCCTCCGGATGTATTAAACAAATTGCATCTGTCAGGATTACCTAACCATAAATTGGTTCTCAAAGTTGGAGCTCCGGTAATGTTACTTAGAAACATTGATCAAACAAATGGTCTGTGTAACGGTACACGACTTCAAGTAACAAAACTTGGAAAACTTGTAATCGAAGCAAAGATTATTACTGGAAATAATATAGGTCATCATACTTTGATTTCAAGATTGAAAATGACACCGTCCGATAAAAGAATACCAGTGAAAATTGCACGAAGACAGATCCCATTATCTCTATGCTTTGCAATGACCATCAACAAAAGCCAGGGACAATCACTTGAACGTGTAGGCTTATATCTTCCAAGGCCGGTTTTTAGTCACGGACAACTATACGTTGCTGTATCACGAGTAAAGAGCAGGAAGGGTTTGAAGATCTTAATATGTGACAGGGGAAAACAAGTGTGTAAAACCACAACTAACGTGGTCTACAAAGAAGTTCTACAAAATCTATAGTCTTTGTAGAAATAGCATTTTGAAGAAAAGTCTTTAATGTTTGAAGTTGTTTAGTATTATGTTTTGCACATCCTATCAAGATGTTTCTTTTATCTAATGATAATGGATGTTATTTTACATAATTGTTTTAAAATATAGTATACATTTTTAAAAAATGATACCTTTAACAATTATAAAATAATGAAAGCTAAATAACAATAACATATATCTAAAAGACAAGAAATAACTAATGCAAGTAATCCATCTGTTCAGTAGCTAATCCTTCGTACTGCCAACACCAAAACTAAACTACCAACCTTTACAAAAGTGTTTTGAGCAAACCAGCAACCACAAACAAAAAACATTGTTTCCATACAAAATAATATTATCTGAAAAAGCGCCACAACCATTCAGTCAAACAAGAAAATACCTTTACCCATGACGAACTTAAGGGTAAACTCTTCACGAGGAACCAAGTTTTTATCCTTCACAAACTGTTTCATGTTTTTTATGTAAAAGCGATCATCAGGAGACTCGATACCAACTCGAACATCCCAAACATTTCCAGCAGCATCTACAATCTTTAAAGTTCTTTTCCTATCCAACCCAAGTTTTTTAGCAACAACTTTTTTAATGCGCTGTAACAAACAAAAATTAATGTTAACAAAGATAGTATTATAATATGGTTGATACAATGTAAGTTCGTGTTACTACTTTTTGGTTACAAAAACTTACAAAATGATTGTCCACACGGAAAACTACTGGAATAGTTTCGTTGTTCGTAGTTACAGCGAGTATTTCAGTTTCATTGTCCTTAGTTATGTCATCCACATCTTCACCATCAGAGATACTGATAACCTCTTCTACCACTTCTTCCTTAATAACAGCATATAATTCCGGTGGCAACATTAAATCAGCATCCTTGGAACAATTGAAAACAGACATATCAAAAGTGTGAAGATCAGTCATTTCAAACACAAGAAGATGTTCATCAGTTAGTGAAAATTTCTTCTTAATCCGATCCCATCCAGTTGTTATGTAAAGCTGATTGTCACTAACATCCATTCGAACAAAAAATTTATGCTTCCCAGGACCTCTAATAACAACCGGATAATTTGGAATGGTATTGTCCATCTTGTGATGTACAAATAAACGATTGATATGCTACAACGAGAAAAAAAAATATTAGTAGTTTCATATATGGAACCATAATAAATAAGAAACAATAATAAATATACCGAATCCACATTGCGAACTACATACCATAGCATCAGGTTTATCAAAATCGTCATTGGGTCTGTAGTAAAAATAATCAGATGGAGCAAATGCAATATTGTCATAGAAATAAAATATCCGGAAACTTTGTAATGCTTCTTCATACTGAAATACGAGCAATGATCCAGATTGTAGTTTCAAAGTTTGAACTACGGAATACCACCCATTGTAGAGATAATAGAGGTTTCCTATATCATATATCTTGACTTCAAAGACTTGCCCATTAGTTGTCCGTACTTTGACAAACCCAACAGGATAGTTAAACTCTTTTATCCATTGTTTATACTTTTTTGGCAGAACCTATGTATAAGTATATTAAAATCAGAACTGTCTAACATGATGTTATACAGAAAATAAATTCGCCATATCTGAGATTAAAATACTTACCAAAGATTTCCTTTGGTTGTCGGTCATGTAACAAGCAAAACCATACATCTTTCTATAAAAAGAGAAAAACGTTAAAAGATGGCAAGTAACTGAGAGGACATGATGAAAGGAAATAACATTAGTATGCAATCGCTGTTTGACCAAAGTGAAATCACTTTTTTTTAAAAAATATGTTTGAACAAACCTGTTTGACCTAAGTCAAACCACTGGTTCAAAAGTCTGCTTGACCATGGTCAAACCACTGTTTGTCCAATGACAAACCACTGTTTTCTCCTCAAAACACTGTTTAACCCAACAGTGATTTTAAACATATATTTTCATCCATCTGTTAAACAAAGTCAACAGATGTATCAACAACAATCATTTTAAGTTGATGAGCATTATTTATGAAAAATGTTGAAAGATTATTCTAACTAATGCAATTAAAAAGAGTATAACTAACAGACTAAAATGTTATATAACATTAAAAGGTTATTTGGGTATATTCAATGTCAACAATGTGAAATACCAAATGTTATTTTAGATGCTAAGAGTTTCTAAAGCTTATTAATATGTTTCTATTTTTATAAGTGTGATACAAAACCCCAAACATGTAAAAAAACCTTATAAAATATGTCAAGAACACCAACTGAAATTTTACTAAACATCATAATCTTAAAAAATCTTTATACAACAACTGATAAACAATCATTTTTAACATAGCCCTAAATATCTACACCTCAATCGAACATCCATATAAAAGTAAAAACTTCAATCGAACATCAATACGAACATTCATATGATGGAATCTGAAGTATAACAAATCAAATAAACAAACATGATCAAAAATTACACTTCATATAAAAGAACAAACCTAAGATAAAAAATCATACATGCAAGCGTGGTATAAAAAAATACATGAAGCAAAGATTTCAGAAAAAACAAAATCCAATCAATACATTTTCGATTACCTTTTGCTGATAAGGAAAAATCTTTAACACTCCCTGTCGTTGGTTTGTCGCCCTTCGAAGTTTGGAGATTCAAATGGAACGGTAGATGAGTGATTAGAATTTGGGGCCGAATTTTATATAAGGGTTTTAATGGGCCTACAAAACCTAATCTATTATTAACCTTAATTGGATCAAATATAATGGGCTTTATTAAACTGATCAATAACATTTGATTAGTTGTATTAAATACAAACAATATAAATGATGTATTATAATCTATTTCGATGGTTATTAAAGCTACCCGTGTGGTCACACACACTGTTTTTAACATTACTTTATAAAGATATATAACTAAAGACCAAAATTTAAATGATATATTATAATCTGTTTTTTAGTATTTGATTTCGATCATTACTAAACCTACCCGTGTGGTAACACGGGTGATACACCTAGTGTTTCATTAAAACATAAACCTTATGATACCTATATGCCAACAGATATATAACAGCTTTTGTTCAACAATAATGCATATCATAACCACATCTCGACTCATAAAAAAGGATTTCAAAATATATACATGATACTATTGTATTTAATCCAAACGATTTTACAATAACAAGACTGAGACAAGTACAAGATCTAAGCATCTGACCAAGAACATCAAGAATCAAACTCTAAAACTCTAAATTTCTAAAGGTATACAATATTAAAAAACAATTAAAACTAGTAATTAGGACTTGCACTTTGTGGTGGGACCGTTAAACCAAACAAAAATAACGTAAAAACGTTGAACCACACATGCGCGCTGCAGTGTGTTAACACGCAAAATTTAGATTGAAACGTAAAATAACAAATTTGTAAAAGATAAAAAAATATAAGAGACCAAAGTTGAAAGTAGGAAAGCGTTGAACTAAAATTGAAAAATAGTTTTTGACAAAGTTGTAAAAGAAGAAAAGTGTAAGGTTGAAAAATATAACAAAATTGAATAGTTACCTCACAACCCAAAGTTGGTAAATAATATATAGTTAATTAATTAATTTGTAAAAGATGAAAATTATAAGATAACAAAGTTGGAAGTGGAAAAACGTTAGTATAAAAATGAAAAATAGTTTTTGGCAAAGTCGTAAAAAAAGAAAAGTGTAAGTTTGAAAAATGTAACAAAATTGAATAGTACTCTTACCTCACAACCAAAAGTTGGTGAATAATATATAGTTAATTAATTAATTTGTAAAAGATGAAAATTATAAGATAACAAAGTTGGAAGCGGAAAAACGTTAGTATAAAAATGAAAAATAGTTTTTGGCAAAGTTGTAAAAAAAGAAAAGTGTAAGTTTGAAAAATGTAACAAAATTGAATAGTACTCTTACCTCACAACCAAAAGTTGGTGAATAATATATAGTTAATATATAGTTAATTTGTGAAAAAGACACAAAACTATTTAAAAAAATGAGTAAATATGCAATTGTTTTTAATTTTAGGTAAAATAGCTATTATATATTTTATTACTAATAAAATAAATCAAAATGGGTAAATTTGTAATTTTATTAGTTGAAGATGAGAAAATATGCAATTTTAATATTTGGTTAGCTAAATATGCAATTAAGAAGTTTTAGCAGAGGAAATATACAATTTCCCATTTTTTTGTAAATTACAAAAATAGTCCTTCATTAACCATATAGTTATATAATTAGTCTTTTAGATGTCAAATGACTTAAATGCTTTTGAACCTTAAAGAAAAAACTAATATATGTTAGGTAACCAGGTTGTTACAAAATTGAAAGTTGATACAACAAAGTGTGACTTTAAACTATTAGTAAATGACCTTGTTACTTCATATATACGACATGGATTAACCAAGTAATTAACTCGTTTCTTTTTTAAAAAAGTACCTTTACATAAAAAATGTGTTTTTTTTTTTTGCATTAAGAAAATATATTCGTGACATTGTCTTCAAACCAAGCTTATTACGTCATGTGTCATGATATGCTGGAACATGTCTTGTTGACACAAAAGAAGTGTTACCGTAAATGTGTGGTAGCTCACTGGGTAAAGACTTATGTTTTTTATAGGGGAGGTTTCAGATTCTAACTTAAACAAGAAATATTATTTAATTAATTGGTATAATATATGGTAGGAGTAAGCTTTGTTTTTACAAAAAGTATTACCATATGTCAGTTTAAATGACAATTAAAAAAAATCAATGCTTGTTTTATCTAAAATGGATGGTCAACTGAAGTATTTTCGTAAGTTTTCCTTATGTTAATTAATCATATATGTCATATTCTTGTTAAAAAAACATGTATAAAATTAGTTAATTAAATGTTAATGGTCAATGGGCATTGAGGATCTATGGGCATCAGTCTAATGCGCCTTAATGCGTTAAAATGGTAATTTGGATGCTTTAATAATTGTAGTGATTATAAATCATTAACTTTTGTTGAAATTAGTTTTATATTTTCTTTAAATTGTTTAGTTTTATGAAACAAGTTATTAACTTTTCTATATATGAGAACGTTAAATATTTTGAGAACTGGGAGAACATATGAGAAATCGAGAGAACTTGGTAAAAAACAATTCAAACTCTAAATTTTCTTTTACGCTTATCATTATTATTCGAATACAATGTTAAAAATTTAATTTACACGTTTAAATTTACGTGAATTCATAAATAATAAAAATTACATATGTGTAAATTTGTTATAGAGTTAATTGCTATTTTAGTCCTCGAGGTTTGTCCAAATTTGCCATTTTAGTCCAAATAGTTTTTTTTCGTCTCTAGGTCCCTGATTTTTCCCTTTTGTTGCCATTTTGATCACATACCCTAACTCCATCCAAAATCCACATTTTTAACCACGGGTATTTTGAAAATTTTCATTTTAAATCTTTTCAATTGCCATTTTGATCCAATTCTAAAAAATAAAAAAAAAATCTAAAAAAATAAAAAAATCATAAAAATAAAAAAGAATTCTAAAAATAAAAAAAAATCTAAAAAAATAAAAAAAATAAAAAAAATTTTAAAATATCCAAAAAATTCTAAAAAATCATAAAAATAAAAAAGATTTCTAAAAGTCAAAAAAATTCTAAAAAATCAAAAAAATTCTAAAAAACCAAAAAAAATCATAAAAATTCTAAAAAATCAAGAAAATTCTAAAAAATAAATAAAATCTAAAAAATCATAAAAATTCTAAAAAATCATAAAAATTATAAAAAATCAAAAAAATTCCAAAAAAAATAAAAAAAATCTAAAAACCCAAACAAACATATTATAAAGTTTCAAATTCAAAAAATGACGATATTCCTCGTCCAGACGAATATATTTTCAAGTTTTATCTATTTTGTTGAGTGAATGAGTGGTCATGATGAGATAGAACCACTAACTAACGAACATGCACGTTATGTTTTAGTTTATAAATTTTATATTTCATTATATTTATATTTAGTAAATTATATTAATTGATACAAAACTAAAGATGAAAATATTATTGTAATAAATAGTTTTGCTATGAAAACATATATAAAATGGCCAAAAGAGTGATAATTAATGTGGAAATGTAAGAATGTTTGTGAAAGATGTCAACTTAAAATAAAATTTGTTTTTTTTTAATGGATAAATGGTTCTATCTCATCACGACCACTCACTCACTCAACAAAATAGATAAAACTTGAAAATATATTCGTCTGGACGAGGAATATATCGTCATTTTTTGAATTTGAAACTTTAAAATATGTTTGAGTTTTTAGATTTTTTTTTATTTTTTAGATTTTTTTTTATTTTTAGAATTTTTTTGACTTTTTAGAATTTTTATGATTTTTTTTTTGAATTTTTATGATTTTTTAGCATTTTTTTGAATCTTTTAATTTTTTTAGATTTTTTTTATTTTTACAACTTTTTTTATTTTTGTGATTTTTTCTCTTATTTTTTAGATTTTTTTTGATTTTCTAGAATTTTTAGTATTTTTTTGATTTTTAGAATTGTTGTTGATTTTTTAGAATTTTTTAGAATTTTTGGGATTTTTTAGAATTTTTTTGATTTTTTAGAATTTGATCAAAATGGCAATTGAAAAGATTTAAAATGAAAATCCCCAAAATACCCCTGGTTAAAAATGAGGTTTTTGGATGGAGTTAGGGTATGTGATCAAAATGACAACAAAAGGGAAAAGTCAGGGACCCAGAGGCGAAAAAAAACTATTTGGACTAAAATGACAAATTTGAACAAATCTCGGGGACTAAAATGGCAATTAACTCTTTGTTATATTTACACATGTGTAAAAAATCTAATAAGAGTAATTTTGAGAGGAGAAATGAATTATTTGATGTTGTAAATTCTTTTTTCTTTTATGTTGTATCTTAATTACAATGGAGTTTGTATTAAAATGGTTTTGATTGGTTTTTTCATTTGTTCTCACGATTCTCGCAATATTTAGCGTTCTTAAGATAACTATCCTGTATATATTGTTGAAAGTTTTAATTTCGTAATTAAGATAATGAAATCTGGGAAATGAAGTCAAAAACGTTGTTTATCTTCCAGGGAGATAAAATAGATAAATTAATATAATAAAAATTGACAACATTTAATTATTTATTTTATAGAAAGTTTTTATTAATATTTGATAATTACTTATCACTACCCACCAACGAATACCATACAAGTCCGGTCATTCAGGCAAACTCATTGGTGAAATGCCACCCACGTCCTATGTACACAGACAACGTTGGTGACTTGGTGATCAGGACTGCACACAATTCCAGAGGAAACCCACCGCTCAAAGGCCTAATGTAGTAAAACCCCTGAGTCCCTAACCCACCTGAAACAAATTGCACCAAATGAGACTCTAATCCATGACCTTTACATTGGAAGGTCACGAGGTTACCTCCTCCCAAACCAATTGATTTAGGACTCACTGGCCCTAAGGGTTTAGATATATGTTGTAATAATTTTTACAGACTTCACATTTTGTCCGTATGTCACTATAGACAACATAACGCATCGTTGTTATTAGTTTAGATATATCGTTATAAATGTAGAGCATCAATATCAAAACAAAGTTTCATATATATATATATGGTTCGGCTACAAAGTCCAAATTTTCTAAAAAAGTGTAAAAAGTCACAAAAATATAATTTCAGCCATATAATACATCTAAATCCCACAAATAACAGAGTGAAGACTACTAAAACACCATATTCAAACCATAATAATCTATTAAAACCTTTAAATACACAATTGCAGAACTATGAACATGAAACACAACATGCTAATCAACATAAAACACAATAATGTTTGTCATTCGATAATTAGAACTAGCTTATCATCCAAAACACAACCCACATATATGATGTTTTAGTAATTTTCATTTTGTTATTTGTGGGGTTTTAGATGTGTTTTATGGTTAACATTTTAGTGTTTTATGACTTTTTACATTTTTTAGGAAATTTAGATTTTGTAATGTGAATGTTCAAGCGAGAAGAAAATATCTTGTAAAAAGAGAAAGAATAATTTTAAACCAATAATAATGCTCAAATTTTTTTTAGTTTATGCAATTGACTAATTATAATATAATAATAGTTTATTTTTTTTATTTTTTTTTACAAAGCAATGGCAGGTAGTCGGGCAACAAGTTGTAAGGGCATATGGGTAAATTTAAATAATTATCTAATTATTGTCTTCCCCTTAAGTTAGCTAATTAAGTTAAGCTCAAAACTCATTTTAAAAATAAAGTCTTCCAAAACAAACCTAATTTACTGTAAAAATAAATTTGATATGTGTAGGATAAAGGTGAGATGAATTTCAATAACAACTATAAAAAAAATTATAGCTCGAGTGTGCTTCATGACTTTTGTCACCATGATGGAGAAAATCATTGTGTAATTGTACTTGAATGTAATTAAGAAAAATAATATATTTAATATTAATATTGAACTTTTGCAAAGTGTATTTTTCCGACGTTGATAGCCTTTTCCAAACTTTT
This sequence comes from Helianthus tuberosus, assembly GCA_030545235.1. Classification (NCBI taxonomy): domain Eukaryota; kingdom Viridiplantae; phylum Streptophyta; class Magnoliopsida; order Asterales; family Asteraceae; genus Helianthus; species Helianthus tuberosus. The sequence goes on from CM060424.1 coordinate 11,625,092, forward strand.
TTTTAACTTTTTTTACAACTTTCTATATTGGATATATTTTTTTTGGGTGACAGTCGTCAGCTCCTTTTTTTCTTTTTTTTTTCTTTTTCATCTTTTAGATTTATACACGCAGTGGCGGATAAGCCCTATTTCGTGGGTTCATATACCCATTCAGTTTGAAATTTTTTTTAGGGAAAACCTTGTGTAATTTGGAAAAAATTAGTGAGAATATATCAAAACAAACCCATTGAAAATTTTTCCTGGATCCGCCACAGGCTTGTAGCCGACTAACCGCTAGATTGCTACCGGTCCTCTTACCGTAACTTTTAGGCTTTAGCCATCATCATATGCGTACTTTCACATATTTGTTTTGTTTTCCATATCGCCAGCAGTCCCAGTTGTCAACTGCCCCCGCATGTTGTTAATCTATCGGCCCTCATTGTTGTTGTAGTGTAGTGTCGTGCCATCCCTTTTGTGACATTGCCCAACTGGTCACTTTGAATCTGACCATTTGGAATATGTTTTTTTTATAGTTAATTACTGTTTTCGTTTATGTGGTTTGTCAAAAATCACTATTTCAGTTCATTAGTTTAAAAATTGCGATTTCAGTCCCTGTGATTTCACTTCCGTAACCATTTCAGTCCCTGGGGTTTCACTTTCGTAACCATTTCAATCCATTATTATGTTAAGTACATGGACTGAAATGGCTATGAGGTGGACTGAGATGGTTACGAAAGTGAAACTACAGGGACTGAAATCGCAAATTTTAAACTAATGGACTGAAATAGTGATTTTTGACAAACCACAGGGACGAAAACAGTAATTAACTCTTTTTTTTTTTGGCTCGATATATCACACCCTCGCCATTATTTGCAATATGCAACGGCGCCAATGCTGCTCTTGTTGTCTTGGTCGTTTAATTCTCATCTTAAGTTTATATATAAACTCATTTATTTACTAAATCAGGCTTTTAAAAAAATATCAGTTTTTAGGCGATTCGATTTACATAATCATCATGTATTTAAAAAAAAAATTTGAAAAATTAGTATACAAAGTATGGTTTGCGGGGATGCAAGAAAAGCGTGATGTAGTCGGCACCAAGGTGTATGATTGATCGCTACGATGACGTCGACGTGTTTTGACCATTTGTAATCATACTTAGTGGGTATGGTATGATCCAAATTTATGCGTATACTATTAACTCTACAAAAGAATATAAAGTCAAAGCCAACATCACCGTTATAGACCATGTTTTCATACCCAAATTTATGTTAAGACTAAAGGGTATGGGGGCCGGCTAGCCCCGGCTTGGACCGGCGCCGGTCCCCCACACCGCCCCCCTCAGGCCCAAACAGCTCCCCACAGCCGATTCAGCCGGCCTCTCTCTTCTCTCCTTAACACACATACATCTATACATACATACACATATATATATATATATATATAAAGGGGTTCATCCCCCACCCCCTAGGTTCATCCCCCACGAGCTGAGCCTACGTGGCGGCTCATCCCCTCCAAGCCCATCCTCACCATACCCTTTAGTCTAAGAAATTGAGAACCACATAAATCATTAGCAGAGACTGTATTGATGGTTAGGGCTGCAAACGAACCGAACGAACACAAACATGGCCTTGTCCGTATTCGTTTGTTAAGAAATATATGTGTTCGCGAACCGTTCACGAACACTTATCGAACGAGATTTTATGTTCGTGTTCGTTTGTTAAGGAAATGAACTTGTTCATGTTCGTTTGTGTTTGTTTGTTAATTTTAGGCAACGAACAAAAACAAACGTTGACAAACACAAATGAGCACAAACTAATGTTCATGAACACAAATGGAAATAAACGAACACAAACAATCGTTCATGAACAGAATATATAATACACTGGCACTTATTAGATATTTAATTTGTCGGAATTTTAAAGTATTTAAATACATATAAAAACTAAAAATACTAATTAACTATCGAACAAATTACCGAACATAAATGAACGAACATGACCTCTGTTCACGTTTGTTCATTTAACTAAACGAACGAAATTTCTTGTTCGTGTTCGTTTGTTTAATAAACGAAAGAACACAAACGAACTTCCCGCTGAACGGTTCACGAACTGTTCGCCGAACGTTTGCAGCCCTATTGATGGTTTAAGGGTACTCGGTTTGGGTGAGGGTAGTTCTTGGAGGACGACCCTCCCCCTCAACGCCACGTCATAGTCCTTGGAGGATGCCCCTCCAATGATGGAACCAAGAAAATGGAGGATGAGCCACTTGGCCGGAGTTTATGTTTTCCGGCGAAGTGACAAGAGCAAATCGCAGAGAAAAATTGAAAGTGGCTGGAGTTGTGGCGAGCTCGATCACACGGTCAAAAATTTTGTCATTTAGTGCCCGTCCTCACCGTCTGGGGTGGGACGATTGCGACAACAGCGGTAAGCTCGGTGTCGCAACCCCCGTCCCCTTAACTACCCGGGAACGGGCGGCCGCGGCCAGTTTCGGTGGTATCGGTGTTTATCATTTTGGTAGCGGAATTTACATCAGGATCGTAGTTAGGAAATATTTTATCAGAGTAAAATACCACGCTTTTATAATATTAAACACATGGGTAAATCCCAAGTTTCAAGTACACACATTTTCATAGGGATAAACCCTATTTTATTTAAATAAAACATCTTTTTATTTTAGGTAACTTTATAGCCACTTTTTAAAGCCTTCAGTGCTGTCCAGCTGGCTTCTATTTGGCTTTCACATTTTGTTACCTGAAACGCGTTAAAAAACATTTTGTGTGACAACCCGAATATTTAAGGTTAGCACTACTTAAACTCCACAACTTTTGGCGTGTGTCTTTACGTTTAATTGCTTTTATATTACGACCATACAAGACTTAGTAGGTTACACTCGTGCATCGCTAAATGTTTATGTGTGTATGTTAACTATACATGAAACCATTAAACGTGTTATATGTGCTTGACTATTTATGTCGCAATGGTGTATTCGTACGTACGTGGTAGAGTAAGAAATTGTAGTGGGCTTCGTCTAGTTACACACTTGGGCCGGAGACCATACGCCCCACTTGAAACCCCCCCCCCCATTTAACCCGCTTATGCATCCCCTTATAGCCCAAGATCTGGCCCAGCTCCCCTTATAAATAGCCCAAGGTCAGGCCCGGTAGTGTTAGGGGCTCATATATTCGATTGGAAGGGGTGCATGGCCATCAAAGATATCACACAACTCTCATATAAACTAACCCTAGATATTGAATTCTTTTCCTCGAGTGTGCGACGGAAGCAAGCTCTATCGAAGATCTTTTCTTCATCCACTCGTGTCCTTCTTGCATTCGTTATGTGATCGTGACTTGCTTGAGTCTAGTTTAATGTTATACGTGATAATATGTGTGTTGTTGGATGTTGCTTTTGGACGTTAGAGTAGGGAATTTTGTTAGGAATTATGTTTCGATATGTGGGTTAATTAATATGTTGATTGTTTATATTGTTCTTGTGTGGGGATAGTTTTGATTAATGGTATTAGTGTGATGCATGAATTAGGGTTACACAAGAATATATATATATAATGAGGGTTCAGATACTAAAGGATGTTTGAAGGGGGATAACCCTTGTTAAATAATGAACTATGTTACAAATCAGGATATATATATATATATATATATATATATATATATATATATATATATATATAATGAGGGTTCAGATACTAAAGGATGTTTGAAGGGGGATAACCCTTGTTAAATAATGAACTATGTTACAAATCAGGAAGTAGCTATACTAATTGTTTTGAATTGAGCATTGTATGGTAAAAGAATATAGTGATCAATACTAGAATTTGCTTGTTAGTTGAGGTAATGGTCTCATATAATTGTTACGATGTGTTATGATAATTATGGAAGATATGTAGATGTTTTGGCATAGGATGGTAGTTGCACAACTACTGGATGATAATGAATTGTTAACCTACTAGTTGTGTTGGGGCTAATAAGTTATATGACTAAGGTACAAAGGTAATTGGGCTTAGGGGGTAACCAGGCTGCATATGTCAACAAAATAAAATAGAGGATCCATCTAAGACCACTTGGGCCGCGATTGTTTCGGAAAGGGGTGGGGCAGCCGCACCTATCCGAATGGGCTGGGCTCTGATGGGCCTCCCACACACACACACACTTGTTAGATGACACGTCGCATTGGGCTACACACACTCAGATTCTGGCCGAATACTTCTTTGGGCCGCATAACACTTGTAATGGGTCTTGTTTAATCACTGGGCCGCACCCCTCGGTTATAAGTAAGCGAATCACACAATTGACCCAATTGCGCGTTGGGCTTCGTAAGTGTATGTGAGAAATGTATAAATGTGTGTATTATGTTTTGGGCCGTAGTATGGGGCCTGTTTTGGTCAAAAATTACCGAAGCAATTAGGTGATCAAATTAGTTAAGTGAGGTAGTGTGCTAGAAATGAGTGTCAACAAATATGTTAACCAAGTTAATTGTAAAAACAGTTTCAGGATACGGCTCAGGATATAGAGCTGTATCTATGATCAAACAATGAGCAAAAAAGTAAAGGTTGACACTTGGTATACGAGGAAAGCCCTTGATCAATCTAGATCGCCGGCACAAAACCTCGGGAGCTGACAATCGCAGCTGCCTTGTTCTTCTATTGCTTCAAATATCAGGATACAGTGCAGGATGTGATGTGGATCAACTAGGTGTTACAATGTAATTCGAATACAAGTGTTTGTGTGTAGTGACTGCTGAAAGCTAGAGAGCAAAAGTGTTCGAAAGTGTGTGTGTAAGTTGTGTGCCTTAATCTGATCCGCCCCCATCTATTTATAATAAAAGAAATGCAACAAACTATCCTAATAAACCGGGATCCGGCGAATATTCCCCACTCGAACGTTGTAGACCTGGTCTTTCGGGTTCAACGTCTCTCACATAACAGATACGCCCGAGTCTTGAGGAGAAGAAGTCCATCTGACCGTTAGTAACCCACAGCCTCTAACCTGCACGTGGTTAATTTAGTTAACACCAGGATATGGCCCAGGATGATACCAATATCCTAATCCAGTATCCTGATCACAAGCAAACAACCAAAAGCAGGATATTAGTCAGGATATATATACTCAGAAAATGACCCATAACAATTGTCCCCAAATATATCTGTTGGTATACCAATCCAACGGATATATTTTAAAAATTCTATCTCGTAAATCAAGGCAATTAAATCGAGACGACGGTCAAGATCACATCATAACTTCCAACGCGCTTTTAACTCGATGGAGATCTACAATGCTCCTATATCTTCTCTCTTCTTGTTTGATAAGCAGATATCTCCAACGGAGTCTCCAGGTAATTCCCTACTTCTCATTCATTTTTTGTCAATCTTTCTTCCTTTATTAGCAATGGCTGCCAGAACTTATTCCCAAACCGGTGAATCATCCGAAACCTTCATTCAACAGAATCTTCTCAAAAATCCCGAGAAGGAGGTCTGTGCTTTTGATAACGCAGACATTGCGGCTTTGAGAGCTTCCGGTGCTTTCCCCGATAACACGGTCTTTAGATCATTCGATCGGTCAATTCGATCGGACGTTTCTTGTACTAATTGGGTTTGCTTCCCAGCATACCCTTTCTTGCTAGGTCTTAAATACCCTTTTCCCGAATTTATGATGCAATTCTTCCGGACTACCGGTATCTCCTTTGCTCAGACCATGCCCATGGTCTGGAGGGTATTAATCGTACTCAACCAAATTAAAAATCTTCACTGTCCCGACCTTTGTATCGAAGATCTGCCAATCGCTTACCGCCTCCGATCCCACGGTTCTAGCCGGTTTTTCCTTTTTTCGACTTCCAACAAATCCCTTATTCTTAAAGCCACAAAAAATGAAGACGGATAGCAACGCAAGTTCTTCTTTGTCAAACGAGACTCCATTGATGAGGGTGCTAGTCTTCCGGTGGAGTGGTCAACCACCGGTAGGATCATGAATGTTCCCATGTACCTTTAGACTTTTATCTTTTGCTAGTGTCCTCCTTTTTGATCCCTTTGCAGTAAATTTCAAGGAAGTAGCTCCCCCTACTGCGGAATCAGAGAAAAGAATCAAAACTGTTTACCAATTACCTACGAGTGACAGGAGTTTTACCACACATATCCCGAGTTCCAGTCAATATTCATCATCTGAAATGTCTGGTAAGGATTACTTGTGAAATAATTAATCAGCAGAATACAATATAATGAAAGGTAATAAAGATGTAAGACTTTCCCTTTACGCAGCACCGGCCAAGATCCCTGAAGTCTTTGACCTCGACGAGCTGGACAGTTATTCCGATCAGGTTCAAATCAAGAAGGAACCTAGTCCCAAGGCCACGACCTCATCCAAACCCAGTAGTTCCAAGGCCATCGTCATTCCCAAACCTTCACCAGCTACCAGGCCCCGGAGTTCAAGCTCCCGTAAAAGGAAAGAACCCGATTCCCCCGTCATCTCTGATACATTTCCTTATGAGAATCACGGGTTCATTGAGGCAAGCGGGTTCATGACTTCTTTTCTCAACCAAGTTAATATCCTTGAGTCATATCCTGCATCTTATACTGCTTATAAGTATTTAACAAAACCAGTACCTGTCCTTTTAATTTGCAGGGTCTCGAACGTCTAGTTCACTTATATCAGGAATCATGTGGGCTCAACAAGACGCTTGAATCCAAGTTAAAGAAAGCTGAGGTCACCATCTCTGATCAGGGTATGATTGCAGCCGCCAAATCTCGACATTACGAGGACAAGTTCAAGGCTATGATCCAAGAACACCAGGCCGCTCTCAGCAAAGCTGCTCTTCAAGCTCAGAACGATCTTGATGCTGCCCATGCTCAATATGAACAAGATATGATCAGCTATCGGGAAAGTCTTAAAAGTTCTGTCATCACTTCCCTTCTCCAGGCCAGGCTAAAGATGGCCCACGAAGCCAAAGCTCTGGGCTTCGAATGCCCTTCTTGGGACGTCAGTGCCTGGGAAACAAAGCTAAAGAGTCTTGGCGGCACTTTTGCCAAACCTGCTGCTGAAGGATCTTCAAAAGTAGTTGAAAAACCAACCGGTGCCGAGAGGGATGCTGAGGCGGATCCCGAGACGGATGCTGCTGAAATTACCATGAATGAAGAAGGCGCTGCCTCCTAAAACTTAGTTTCTTTAAATTTGAGAGTTATGCTTATGTTTGAACAATTTTATTTCTGTATTAAGACAACTTGATAGCCGAAGGTGGATGGGTCCTAGGTTTTAGGATGAAACCTTCGGTCATCAACTAGTATTGCCTATTTCAAATAATTTCGTTTTTCAATTGGCTTGCTATTGTTTTCTGTATTTCTCAGTGTAGATTTTAGCTTTGCAAAATTTTGTACAACTATCTTTTGAAAATATCCTGACCAATATACTCAGTGATATATTATGAAAACTTTTATTAAATAGAATTTCTAAAAATTAAATCAACTTTAGAGAAAACTTCCAAATAATAAAAGATAGTCCACTTTCTAAAACCTGTTTTGACAATACTTGTTTGATCAAAGTTTTAATTTCAATCAAGTATTGCTTCCAAATATTTCAATCAAATATCCCGAAACGCATCCCAAAAACTCATTTTGAAGATATATCTTGAAGATATATCCTTTTCAGGATACTTAAACCTTAACCTAAGTTATAAAATTTATGTAAGGTTTATAAAGGAAAGATCATACCAGGAACTGAGTCTAACCCCAGTTTTAATCTCCAATCCCTTTTGCGACTTCTCCTACTAAGATGTCCCCAGTTCGAGACTCTTAGCTCAACTTCGATCCTTTGTGCATCATACAATTGCTTTAGATGGAATGTCCCCTTGTGCATGAAGCCCTCAAACACTTAGAAAATTTTTGAACACTAGTTCCAATTGTATAGACAATTTTTTGTATTACAGGGGTAAAACCCAAAAATATACTGGAGATAAATCCTTTGTATCCTGGGGAAAATCTCAAATTTTCGTGCGCTACAGGCGGGAGTGTATAAATTCCAAGACTTAGAAAGGTGAAGACCTTTAAACCTTAGAGAGTATGAAAATACCCTTTCGTGAGAGAGGGTGATTAATCCTCATATACCTTTAGGATTCAGGATATAGCCAACAGTAACGAAATTGTTAGCCACTTTTACATGGACTGGTCCCGCCACCTTGAACTATTCCCGAATAACTTGCGCTCCAGGCGGGGTGTTTAAACCCAATTCGGAAGAAAGGTGAATACCTTTAAACCTGTGAAGGGATCAGGATCCCTTATACGTGAGAGAGGGGGCCAATCCTCTAATCTTCCGAAGTATCCTGAGTGTGTATCCTGGTGCTATATCCCGAAGTATATTCTGCAAAACCACTATAAGCTAAGGTGGGTGTTAGCCTGGCTAACACCCCTCCGATGTTTAAGTCAGTAATAGGTTTAAAATATTATCAAAATTTAATAAGAGAGACATAATTCATACCATCCTGAGTTGGAATTTAAATTCCATACTCACTTGAAATAGAGTTTTAAATGTATAGCATTCCAAGATCTCGGTAGCATATCCCCCTCTATATTCTTGAGTCGGTATGCTCCTTTTCCTGATTCTGATTCAACCTCATATGGTCCTTCCCATTTTGGAGCCAGCTTTCCATCGGCAGGATTAGTGGTATTTTAAAAAGCGTTTCTTAACACCCAATCTCCAACTTTGAACCTTCTAGTCCTTGTATTCTTGTTATATGCTTTAGATATCCTCTGTTGATATGCTGCCATCCTTAGCCTTGCAGCATCTCTTGTCTCATCAATAGTATCCAGTTCCTGGCATAGGACTTCAGGATTCTGCTCAGGATCCCTGAGGTTGGATCTTGCTGTAGGTATCTGTTTTGGTCAAAAATTCTAATGAGGATAATGCAACCAAACTCTTAGTTATGGGGTATGATGCTTTAAATGTAGAACAATGATAAGGATCACTTCAACGTAAATTGCACAAACGACACAAGGATTTGTACGGGGAAAAAGCCCTTGATCAAGAGTTGATCTCCGGCACAAAAAACCCCGGGTGATGGAAACTACCGATCACCAAGCTCAAATAAATCAATAAATGTTTACAACTTCGGATAGTAACGAGCTAGGTACAAGGATCACTACGGTGAAATGTGTAAAAATGAGTGAAAATTGATAAGTGTTCGTCGAGAGCTTCAAGAATTCGATTGTATGAGAGTGTGTGTAGCTGAAAATGGCTAAGTGTCCTAATTCTAGCTCGTCACCCCTTTAAAAATAGAAGTTAGCTACAATAACAAACTATCCAACTTTTGTGCCAAGCTCCCACGTTCTCCACAACGTCCATTTCCAGTCAAACGTGTGCGAAATACCCGTGGAATATTCCATAGTAACGTTGCCAAGACCAAGTCAAGCTTGTTACTCCTGCGAAATAATACGAAACACAAATAAACAATCGTTAGTATGAGGATCCTTAAGGTGATCCATGATCCTTATCCTAATGCTCTTCTGAGGATCACTATCTGTCACAGAAGTAAGGATCATTAATTAGGATAACAAGTAAGGATCACTAATTGTTAGAAAATCCTCCCCTAACAATTGCCCCCAAAATATAAGGAGTGATATGTAAAATGAGCGAATTATATTTTCCTGATCTTATCCGCAACTAACTATCGTAAATATAGCCGTTATTGTAGAACTATCCGTTGCAACCATGACGTCACAGAAGTGACAACCCTGCACGATCATGATTAAAAATAGGAGATAGAGATAGGATCAAATGCATTTAAAATTTCAGAGAGACTCCCTTTATAACTGCATTCCGAAGATAAACAGGTATTCTCTCTTCATCTTCTTCCTTCTCTTGCTCTGTTTTCCGTTTCTTTTCACCATTCTATCAAAGATGTTGCTCCGGAATTCCCCAGCTAAGGATCACCCGAAAAACAGCCCACCGAAAAGCCAGGGGATCATCGAAGATTCCATAAAAGAACGCTGTTGTTTCAATGATGCACAGATTGATAGGATCCGCCACTGCTTCCCGGCGAACACCGAGTTCAGACCTTTTGATCCCAATACCCTGAGTGATCACATTTCCGACAAGTGGGTTGCTTTTCCTGTCACTCCATTCACCATAGGCTATACATATCCTTTTCCAGCCTTCACCCAATCTTTCTTTTCCTTAACCGGCATCTCTTATATCCAAGCCATGCCAATGATCTGGAGGGTTTTGTATACCCTTGAAAGGATCATCGAGCAAGAAAGGATAGACCTAGGAATGTCAGAGTTGGGAGAGCTGTATGATCTTACTACCTTTGGCTCTCATCGTTATCTGTTTAAACGTAAGCCTGGTGAGGAACATCCGATCTTCAAAGCTACCAAGAACGATGCTAATTGGAAGCGGCATTTCTTTTTCGTCAAGAGAGATTCTATTGATGACGGAAAGGATCTACCCAAGAATTGGGCTACCCATGGTAGGGTGGAGGATCCTGAGAAGGATCACCAGAGAACTTTCTTTTGATATAAGGATCACTTATATACTTTTGCTTTCTTGTGATGCAGCTATCACCGTCTCACGCCTCAAACTGTCTCCTGCTGCCAAAGAGAGATTCATCGCTTTCAAGAAACTTGATCCTGAAACAAGAACTTTCAAAACAACAACCCAGGATTCTCAGGAGGTATCCTCAGGTTCTGTCACAATGTCGAGTAAGTATCTTTGCTTAAAAATTAAATAAATAGTGAAATATGAGTGAAATAAAGATACTTATCTTGTTTTGGTTGTGTAGGTGCTGGAAAATCCACCAAGTCTGCTTCAAAGTTCAATGTCGCCGATCTCACCACCGTCAGATCCTCCAAAAGAAAGGCTCCTACCAGCCCGACAGCTTCAGTCCCCAAGGCACCCCTCAAAGGAAAGGGAATCAAGAAGAGAAAGGCCTCTGAAGCTGAGGATCTGCAGGGTCTGCCTCTGATCCGCCATCAATTCCTCGAGTACTTCAATGATGTAAGGATCACTGTCTCTGCTAGTATATCCTGCTGACATATCCTGCTGATATATCCTGCTGATTTGAGGATCACTTGGTCCTGACCTTACCTTTTATCCCCTTTGCAGAAATTCACTGAGATTGAGGATTATGTTGGCCACGTTGAGGATCAGGATAGGAAGATTTCTGACCTCCAGCAGGTTGCATTGCTAAAGGACCTCAAAATCGCTGATCTTTAGAAGGAGCTCCAGGATGCCAAGACTAAGACGGCTAAACTTCTGATTGACCTTGACTATGAAAAGCATGATCTCATAGAAGGTGCAAAGGTCTCTGCTGCCATCACAATGTATCAGACCAAACTAAAGATGGCCCAGGAAGCTCAAGATCCTAACTTCGACAGAAGCAGCAGGGAGATTGAGGACTGGAAAGCAAGATTGGCTGGTCTTGAAGATGATGATGAGGCTGAGGAAGTTTTGGCGATCGAGGCTGGAGGCAAAGGTGAAGGTGGTGAAGCAAGTGGAGCCGGAGGTGATGATGCAGGGAAGGTTTAGGCTGCATGATTGGGCGATGATGGAAACTTCTAGACATAGCCGGAGTCCATTTTTTTTTTTAGTTTGATGGTTGTTTTGTTTGAACAATTTGATGGTTTGTACTGAACAATAGTTTTTTAGGATTAAGGATCATGTATGATCCTTTGGACAATAGGCAGGATTGCAATTGGTGGAGGGATCCTCTGTTTGGGGGATGAAGCCATTGTGATCCTGCCGCCTTTATATTCCTGCACTACTTTTTGAACTTATTATCATGGACACCCTTTACCTACCCCAGCGGACGGGCCACGTTTTGCTGGTAGATGATCGGGGAAGGTAATTTTGACAACCTTTTAAGGGTTAGTCTTTTGTTAATAAATAAAATCTTAACCTTTTGTCGCTTATCTTGTGTTGTTATCCTTTTGTTTCTTTAATTCTCCTTTGTTTTGATGCACATTTATTGAATAAACAATTTTGAATAAGTCAGATTGAAAATGTTTAGGACATGATCCACGATCAAATATCCTATAGTTAAAGAATCCCAAAAAGCAATATATTTTAAGGATCACAAGTCTAGTTGTCAAATTTTAAGGGTTATTCAAATAAATAATGAATAGAATTAAAAATAGTTAAGGATCATACCTGAGGATCCAAGTTAAGATCCTAACCATAATCAGGATAACTACAAAATAAACCTTAGAAAGAAGTAAGGATCAAGGATCCCTAGTTGCTTATCTTCAAGGACCTGAAATAGAGCATAACTTGGGACTAAGCCAATATAAGATAATAGTTAGCAACTGGGGACAAGCCCAAGGATAACTGGGGACAAGCCCAAGGATCGTATGTAAACTGGAGTATGGCCCTAACTGGCGACTATCCAAACTTAGTGACATGAAAATGCCAAAACATTAGCTAACGTGAAAACGTTAGAAACCTTAGGAACGGATGTATGGTACGTCTACCATTATACGTAGGATCCTAGGTATAGCCAGTACAATGGAATTATCAGCCCCTAAAGCGAGTACTGGTCCCACTGCCTTGAACTATACCAGGATCATCATGCGCTACAGGCGGAACTGGGGTCAAACCCAAATAACTGGGGTTAAACCCAAAGGACGGATTGCTTCTGCAGATAACCAATACTTTGCTAAGGATACATGAACTTTCAAAACTTAAAATCACGTGAGAGAGGGATAAAGGACACATGATCTTTATCCTTATATGAGAAAATAAAGGAATGAAATAGTTCAAGGTTAGGATATTACCAAAGTAAGGATCACTGATACTTTAAGGATCCTTCAAGGATACTCCTAACGTAAGGATCATCTGTGCCATGAGGATCCTGCTCACATGAAATATTTCTTCAAGTGGACAGCATTCCAAGCTCTTGGTAGCAAATCACCCTCCATGGTTAGCAATCTGTATGCCCCCTTTCCTGCTTCAGCTTCAATCAAATAAGGGCCTTCCCATTTTGGAGCCAATTTTCCATCGGCAGGATTGGTGGTATTCTGAAATGCTTTCCTTAATACCATATCTCCAACTTGAAACTTCCTGATCCTGACATTTTTGTTGTAAGCACCAGCCATTCTTTGTTGATAACTGGCCATCCTTATCCTAGCCAGATCCCTGATTTCTTCAATAGTATCCAGGTCTTGAGCCAAGTTCTCATCATTTTCCTCAGGATCACGGGTACTTGTTCTAGCAGTTGGAACCACCATTTCTGTTGGGATCACTGATTCTGCCCCAAATACCAAAGAGAATGGTGTTTGACCAGTTGCATTCTTAGGGGTTGTCCTATCAGCCCAAAGCACATAAGGTAGTTCTTCTGCCCATTTCCCTTTCTTGGATCCAAGCTTCTTTTTCAAATTGTTGATGATGATCTTGTTGGGTGATTCTGCCTGACCATTAGCTTGTGGGTGGACTGGTGTTGATGTTATCATCTTAATCCCCCAGCTGTCACAAAAGTTAGTGGTTCTGCCCCCAATAAATTGGGAACCATTATCACATATAATTTCAGAAGGAATTCCAAATCTAGTTATAATATCTCTTTTAATGAAGGATATAACTTCCTTTTCTCTGACTTGTGCAAAAGCTTCAGCCTCTATCCACTTGGAGAAGTAATCAGTCATAGCTAGCATGAACACTTTTCCACCAGGTGCCTTAGGGAGCTTACCAACTATATCCATACCCCATCTCATAAATGGCCAAGAGGAGGATATAGGATGCAATAATTCAGCTGGTTGGTGAAGGATATTGCTGTGTCTCTGACAAGGATCACATCTCTTAGCATACTCCACAGCATCTCTTTTCATGGTTGGCCAGTAGTATCCTGTCCTCAGGATCCTTGAGAATAATGCCCTGCCCCCAGTGTGGTTTCCACAATCTCCTTCATGGAAGTCTTTTAAAACTTCTTGAATTTCAGGATCCTCAATGCATCTCAAGTATGGTCCTGCAAGAGATCGTCTATACAACATATCATTTAAAATTATGAATTGAGATACCTTAATTTTGAAAGCCCTAGGGTTTTCTCCTGTTGGAATCTCTCCATGTTGTAAGTATCTCATGATTGGTGAGATCCATGATCCTGATCTTGAATGGGATTGAGTATCCTCACCAGGAATAATTGCAGAATCATTTCCTATCTCCATAGCCACATGATCCTCGATAGCCGGGGTCAGGATATGGATAATAGGGATCTTGATATCCTCAGGGATCTTCAAAGATGATCCTAATTTAGCCAATGCATCAGCTTCTGTATTTTCTTCCCTTGGTACCTGTGTCAAACTAAGGGAAACAAAAGAGAGTGCCAAATTTTTGACTATCTCTAAATATTTGGTTAGCTTTTCACCTTTAACAGCATAAAATCCATTAAAGTGGTTTGTAATTAACAATGAATCTACATGTACCTCAAGATACCTGATCCCCATATGCTTGGCAATTTGCAAACCAGCAATTAAGGCTTCATATTCAGCCTCATTGTTAGTGGTTTGGAACTCACAAGCTATAGAGTGGGGTATTATGTCCCCCTGTGGCGATTTTAGTAGTATTCCAAGCCCTGTGCCTTTGACATTTGAGGATCCATCAGTATAGAGTATCCAAGGATCCTTGGTCTCCTCTAGCTGCTGGACTTCTAACTCAGCTTCTTTTTGTAAATCACTACTGAAATCAGCCACAAAGTCAGCTAATGCTTGGGATTTGATGGCTGTCCTAGGCTCATATCTTATATCATATGCACTTAGCTTCACTGCCCACTTAGCCATCCTTCCTGACATCTCTGGTTTCCTGGGGACATTCTTAATTGGGAAATTAGTTTTAACAACAATAACATGAGTTTCAAGATAATGTCTCAACTTAGTAGATGCCATAATTAATGCAAGAATAAGCTTTTCAAGGTGTGAATACCTGGATTCAGCATCAAGTAAACTTTTACTTACATAATAGACAGGATGTTGTGTACCTTCATGATCCTTAACAAGGACCTCACTTACTGCTTTTGAGGATACTGCAAGATATAAGGATAGCACATCGCCTTTTTCTGGTTTCATCAAGGCCGGGGCTGAGGATAGATAATCTTTGAGAGCTCTTAAGGCATTCTCATGCTTCTCAGTCCACTCAAATTTCTTGTTCTTCCTTAGGATATCATAGAATTCTTTGCACTTCTCTGAGGATTTGGATATAAATCTGTTCAAAGCTGCTATCCTGCCTGTTAGCCTCTGAACATCCTTAGCATTGGCCGGAGATTTGATGTTCACTATTGCTTTGATTTGTTCCGGGCTAGCTTCAATGCCTCTCTTTGTTACCATATATCCTAAGAATTTACCTGCTTTAACACCAAAGTGACATTTTGAAGGATTAAGCTTCATATTATATTTATCAAGGATATTGAATGCTTCCTCCAAGTCTCTTAGGTGATCCTCAGCCTTTATGGATTTTACCACCATATCGTCTATGTAGACCTCCATAGTTTGTCCAATCTGTTCCTTGAACATCATATTCACCAGCCTTTGATATGTTGCACCTGCATTTCTTAGTCCGAACGGCATAGCAATATAGCAGTATATACCAGTTGGAGTCATGAATGTTGTATCCTCTTGATCGGATGGTTCCATTTGGATTTGTTGAAATCCAGATGAAGCATCCATAAAAGTTAACAGTTCATGACCCGCAGTTGCATCCACCATGGAGTCAATGTGGGGTAATGGGAAAGGATCCTTGGGACATGCCTTATTTAAATCGGTAAAATCGACACATACCCTCCACTTTCCGTTTTTCTTTTGAACAACAACCACATTGGCCAACCATCTTGGATACTTGACCTCTCTAATCATACCTGCCCGGAACAATTTCTCTACCTCTTCTTGGATAATGGCATTTCTTTCCGGTGCAAACTTTCTTCTCCTTTGATGGATTGGTTTGAAGGACTTATCAAAGCCAAGTTTGTGAGTGATTACATCTTTAGATATACCAGTCATGTCTTAGTGTTTCCATGCAAAGGTAGTCTTTCTCCTTTTGAGGAAGGATGTAAGGTCTTCCTTCATATCGCCAAGGATCCCTGATCCGATATAGATTTTGGATTCAGGATCATCAGGATCCATGAGGATTTCTACCACATCCTGCTCTCTTGCCTCCAAGACATCCCTTGGAGGATACTTTGATTGGTATTGCTCCCTTGACTTCGAGGCTGGTTTCATCGATGAAGTATAGCAATTCTTAGCCTCCTGCTGATCGCTATCAATCTTGACTATTCCCCAAGGACTAGGGAGCTTTACACATTGATGGTAAGTAGATGGGACTGCCTTCATATCATGTATCCAGGGCCTGCCAAGGATAACATTACAACAAGATAAACAGTCAATAACACAAAATTTTTTATAAGAATGTAGGCCTTCGATGTATATTGGGAGCTTAATGTCCCCCAGGGTATTCTTAGTTTCGCCACTAAATCCCACGAGCACGGAGGATCTTGGTATGATATCTGATTCAGGGATACCCATCTTCTTTAGAACATCAAGCTGGATAATGTTCACTGAGCTTCCTCCGTCTATAAGGATCCTGCGGACAAAATGGTTAGAAATGAAAAGAGTAATAACTAAACCATCGTGATGAGGATCCTGGATATCAACACGATCATCCTCATCAAAGGTTATGACTTTTCCTTCGGAGACACTTGATGTTCGAACAGGTCTTTCTCCATTATCCATTTTAGTTTCCTTTGCATGCCTTTTAGCTGCTGAGAAGGATGTGCCACAAATGTCTGATCCTCCAGAAATAAAGTTTATTACTTGTGCATCTGCTGGAGGGGCTGGAGCCTTCTCAGGGATCCTTTCAGGATCCTGAGTCCTTGACTTTTTTCTTCCCAACAATTCTTTTAGATGCCCCTTGCTCAACAAGTATCCAATTTCCTTTCTCAGTGCAATGCATTCTTCTGTGAGATGCCCAAAATCTTCATGGCATGCACACCACTTTGATTTATCCTTAGTTGCAGCCGGCCTATCATTTTTTCTGGGCCATCTAGCTTTATCACCTAGATTCTGCATCGCAAGGATTAGTTCATTGTTATCAACAGAAAAACAATATTCAGAAATTGGAGGATAATCCTCATCATCCTCTTCTTGATCAACAGCATGCACGTTCTGGTTATCAGATCTGTTGTAGGATCTGAACTTGTTGTTCCTGAATGAGGATCCTTGCTTATCTTGCTTTGAGGATCCTGCTAACATCTCCTGGATCCTCTTGTCATCCTCTAGCCGAATGAACCTAAGTGCCCGGGTTCTTACCGCATCTAAGTTCCTGCATGGTGTCATAACAAGATCATCATAGAACGACGAATCCCTAAGCAATCCCATTTTAAAGGCCTCAACAGCCGTGGCTATATCCAAGTTGGGAATGTCTAAGGATTCTTTACTGAATTTGGTAATGTAATCCCTTAATGATTCATTATGACCCTGGGTTATCCTATATAGATCACTAGTTAATCGTTCGAATTTTCTACTACAAGAAAACTGATTATTAAATAGGTTAACTAGATTAGAAAATGAGGTAATAGAGTAGGGGGGAAGACTTAGCAGCCATTTGAGAGCTGATCCAGTAAGAGTGGATCCGAATCCCTTGCACATGCATGCTTCCTTTAACCTTTCTGGGATTGGATTGATCTCCATCCTCTCCCTGTATTATGCTATGTGTTCTTCAGGATCCGTCGAACCATCATACAGCTTCATAGTTGGAACATGGAACCTCTTGGGTATCTCAGCATCACAGATCGGTGGTGCAAAACGAGATATCATGTGGCTCCCATCTGCAATCTCTGGGATAGGTTTGACCACTCCTGGAACACTTGATATCATATCCTTCAACTTTTGCAATTCTCTGGCCATGGCATGATTGATACCTGGATCCTGCATAAGGCCATGGTTAGTAGCATAGGAATTATTAAAAGTGTTACCTCCCATTGGATTCAAATTAGGAAGAATGGATGTTAATCCATATTGTTGGGGCTCTGGAATGATCGAAGGACCAGTAGAAGCATTGGTCTGCATTGGAATAAAATCTCCCTGATGGACATCTGAACTTCCTGTTTGCAAACTCCACAAGGATCCCGGCATCTGGAAGGATCCATGAAACTGGGAGGATCCTGGAACAAAGGAGAATCCTTGAACCTGGGATGATCCTGGAACAATGGAGGATCCTTGAACCTGGGATGATCCTGGAACAAAGGAGGATCCTTGAACCTGGGATGATCCTAGAACAATGGAAGATCCTTGAACTTGGGATGATCCTAGAACAAAGGAGGATCCTTGAACCTGGGATGATCCTGGAACAATGGAAGATCCTTGAACCTGGGATGGTCCTGGAACAAAGGAGGATCCTTGAACCTGGGATGATCCTGGACCAATGGAAGATCCTTGAATCTGCTGCGCTCCTGAGTACCCTCCTGAATTCATGAAGGATCCCATATGCTGAGGATAGGATCCTGCTGGCTGGAAGTATGGACCTAATGCCTGGGTCACTGTTGTTGTTCCGTAGTGCACTCCTTTTGGTCCACCCACATATTGAACATCTGGAGCCACTGATGGCTGAGAAGTAATCACCGGAGTATCAAAATTCAAAGATCTGGGCATCAGTGGAGAATGATCCTCTGCCGTTTTCTTTTGTTTCTTGAGATCTCCGATTTCTTTGAGAATCCTTTCATTGGTCTTATCCTGTTGCTGTATATGATCCTTCATCTGCAAAATCAAAGTAAACATGTCACTAGTAGTGGGAGTGTAAGAAGCAGAAGAAGTTGGAGGTTTTGAGAAAATAGGAGTTGGTTTCTTCGCAGCATTCTCAGCATTCTTCTGGGATCCAGAAGGTGGTGGAGGCAAAGGGGGAACGCCTTGTGAAGAACTGAATGAGGGCATCAAATTTGAAGCATTCTTCGCTGAGGAAGCCATTTGCTTGGTTGTAGGGAACTGAAATGAGCACAGAAATACGAATTTTTCTAAGAATGAAGTACCAATTGCCCCACGGTGGGCGCCAAACTGTTTTGGTTAAAAATTCTAATGAGGATAATGCAACCAAACTCTTAGTTACAGGGTATGATGCTTTAAATGTAGAACAATGATAAGGATCACTTCAACGTAAATTGCACAAGTGACACAAGGATTTGTACGGGGAAAAAGCCCTTGATCAAGAGTTGATCTTCGGCACAAAAAACCCCGGGTGATGGAAACTACCGATCACCAAGCTCAAATAAATCAATAAATGTTTACAACTTCGGATAGTAACGAGCTAGGTACAAGGATCACTACGGTGAAATGTGTAAAAATGAGTGAAAATTGATAAGTGTTCGTCGAGAGCTTCAAGAATGCGATTGTATGAGAGTCTGTGTAGCTGAAAATGGCTAAGTGTTCTAATTCTAGCTCGTCACCCCTTTAAAAATAGAAGTTAGCTACAATAACAAACTATCCGACTTTTGTGCCAAGCTCCCACGTTCTCCACAACGTCCATTTCCAGTCAAACGTGTGCGAAATACCCGTGGAATATTCCATAGTAACGTTGCCAAGACCAAGTCAAGCTTATTACTCCTGCGAAATAATACGAAACACAAATAAACAATCGTTAGTATGAGGATCCTTAAGGTGATCCATGATCCTTATCCTAATGCTCTTCTGAGGATCAATATCTGTCACAGAAGTAAGGATCATTAATTAGGATAACAAGTAAGGATCACTAATTGTTAGAAAATCCTCCCCTAACAATATGTTGTATAGACGATCTCTTGCAGGACCATACTTGAGAGGCATTGAGGATCCTGAAATTCAAGAAGTTTTAAAAGACTTCCATGAAGGAGATTGTGGAAACCAGACTGGGGGCAGGGCATTATTCTCAAGGATCTTGAGGACAGGATACTACTGGCCAACCATGAAAAGAGATGCTGTGGAGTATGCTAAGAGATGTGATCCTTGTCAGAGACACAGCAATATCCTTCACCAACCAGCTGAATTATTGCATCCTATATCCTCCTCTTGGCCATTTATGAGATGGGGTATGGATATAGTTGGTAAGCTCCCTAAGGCACCTGGTGGAAAAGTGTTCATGCTAGCTATGACTGATTACTTCTCCAAGTGGATAGAGGCTGAAGCTTTTGCACAAGTCAGAGAAAAGGAAGTTATATCCTTCATTAAAAGAAATATTATAACTAGATTTGGAATTCCTTCTGAAATTATATGTGATAATGGTTCCCAATTTATTGGGGGCAGAACCACTAACTTTTGTGACAGCTGGGGGATTAAGATGATAACATCAACACCAGTCCACCCACAAGCTAATGGTCAGGCAGAATCATCCAACAAGATCATCATCAACAATTTGAAGAAGAAGCTTGGATCCAAGAAAGGGAAATGGGCAGAAGAACTACCTTATGTGCTTTGGGCTGATAGGACAACCCCTAAGAATGCAACTGGTCAAACACCATTCTCTTTGGTATTTGGGGCAGAATCAGTGATCCCAACAGAAATGGTGGTTCCAACTGCTAGAACAAGTACCCGTGATCCTGAGGAAAATGATGAGAACTTGGCTCAAGACCTGGATACTATTGAAGAAATCAGGGATCTGGCTAGGATAAGGATGGCCAGTTATCAACAAAGAATGGCTGGTGCTTACAACAAAAATGTCAGGATCAGGAAGTTTCAAGTTGGAGATATGGTATTAAGGAATGCATTTCAGAATACCACCAATCCTGCCGATGGAAAATTGGCTCCAAAATGGGAAGGCCCTTATTTGATTGAAGCTGAAGCAGGAAAGGGGGCATACAGATTGCTAACCATGGAGGGTGATTTGCTACCAAGAGCTTGGAATGCTGTCCACTTGAAGAAATATTTCATGTGAGCAGGATCCTCATGGCACAGATGATCCTTACGTTAGGAGTATCCTTGAAGGATCCTTAAAGTATCAGTGATCCTTACTTTGGTAATATCCTAACCTTGAACTATTTCATTCCTTTATTTTCTCATATAAGGATAAGGATCATGTGTCCTTTATCCCTCTCTCACGTGATTTTAAGTTTTGAAAGTTCAGGTATCCTTAGCAAAGTATTGGTTATCTGCAGAAGCAATCCGTCCTTTGGGTTTAACCCCAGTTATTTGGGTTTGACCCCAGTTCTGCCTGTAGCGCATGATGATCCTGGTATAGTTCAAGGCAGTGGGACCAGTACTCGCTTTAGGGGCTGATAATTCCATTGTACTGGCTATACCTAGGATCCTACGTATAATGGTAGACGTACCATACATCCGTTCCTAAGGTTTCTAACGTTTTCACGTTAGCTAAGGTTTTGGCATTTTCATGTCACTAAGTTTGGATAGTCGCCAGTTAGGGCCATACTCCAGTTTACATACGATCCTTGGGCTTGTCCCCAGTTATCCTTGGGCTTTTCCCCAGTTATCCTTGGGCTTGTCCCCAGTTATCCTTGGGCTTGTCCCCAGTTGCTAACTATTATCTTATATTGGCTTAGTCCCAAGTTATGCTCTATTTCAGGTCCTTGAAGATAAGCAACTAGGGATCCTTGATCCTTACTTCTTTCTAAGGTTTATTTTGTAGTTATCCTGATTATGGTTAGGATCTTAACTTGGATCCTCAGGTATGATCCTTAACTATTTTTAATTCTATTCATTATTTATTTGAATAACCCTTAAAATTTGACAACTAGACTTGTGATCCTTAAAATATATTGCTTTTTGGGATTCTTTAACTATAGGATATTTGATCGTGGATCATGTCCTAAACATTTTCAATCTGACTTATTCAAAATTGTTTATTCAATAAATGTGCATCAAAACAAAGGAGAATTAAAGAAACAAAAGGATAACAACACAAGATAAGCGACAAAAGGTTAAGATTTTATTTATTAACAAAAGACTAACCCTTAAAAGGTTGTCAAAATTACCTACCCCGAGCATCTACCAGCAAAACGTGGCCCGTCCGCTGGGGTAGGTAAAGGGTGTCCATGATAATAAGTTCAAAAAGTAGTGCAGGAATATAAAGGCGGCAGGATCACAATGGCTTCATCCCCCAAACAGAGGATCCCTCCACCAATTGCAATCCTGCCTATTGTCCAAAGGATCATACATGATCCTTAATCCTAAAAAACTATTGTTCAGTACAAACCATCAAATTGTTCAAACAAAACAACCATCAAACTTAAAAAAAATTGGACTCCGGCTATGTCTAGAAGTTTCCATCATTGCCCAATAATGCAGCCTAAACCTTCCCTGCATCATCACCTCCGGCTCCACTTGCTTCACCACCTTCACCTTTGCCTCCAGCCTCGATCGCCAAAACTTCCTCAGCCTCATCATCATCTTCAAGATCAGCCAATCTTGCTTTCCAGTCCTCAATCTCCCAACTGCTTCTGTCGAAGTTAGGATCTTGAGCTTCCTGGGCCATCTTTAGTTTGGTCTGATACATTGTGATGGCCGCAGAGACCTTTGCACCTTCTATGAGATCATGCTTTTCATAGTCAAGGTCAATCAGAAGCTTAGCCGTCTTAGTCTTGGCATCCTGGAGCTCCTTCTGAAGATCAGCGATTTTGAGGTCCTTTAGCAATGCAACCTGCTGGAGGTCGGCAATCTTCCTATCCTGATCCTCAATGTGGCCAACATGGTCCTCAATCTCAGCGAATTTCTGCAAAAGAGATAAAAGATAAGGCCAGGACCAAGTGATCCTCAAATCAGCAGGATATATTAGCAGGATATGTCAGCAGGATATGTCAATAGCATATACTAGCAGAGATAGTGATCCTTACATCGTTGAAGTACTCGAGGAATTGATGGCGGATCAGAGGCAGACCCTGCAGATCCTCAGCTTCAGAGGCCTTTCTCTTCTTGATTCCCTTTCCTTTGAGGGGTGCCTTGGGGACTGAAGTTGTCGGGCTGGTAGGAGCCTTTCTTTTGGAGGATCTGACGGTGGTGAGATCGGCGACATTGAACTTTGAAGCAGACTTGGTGGATTTTCCAGCACCTACACAACCAAAACAAGATAAGTATCTTTATTTCACTCATATTTCACTATTTATTTAATTTTTAAGCAAAGATACTTACTCGACATTGTGACAGAACCTGAGGATACCTCCTGAGAATCCTGGGTTGTTGTTTTGAAAGTTCTTGTTTCAGGATCAAGTTTCTTGAAAGCGATGAGTCTCACTTTGGCAGCAGGAGACAGTTTGAGGCGTGAGACGGTGATAGCTGCATCACAAGAAAGCAAAAGTATATAAGTGATCCTTATATCAAAAGAAAGTTCTCTGGTGATCCTTCTCAGGATCCTCCACCCTACCATGGGTAGCCCAATTCTTGGGTAGATCCTTTCCGTCATCAATAGAATCTCTCTTGACGAAAAAGAAATGCCGCTTCCAATTAGCATCGTTCTTGGTAGCTTTGAAGATCGGATGTTCCTTACCAGGCTTACGTTTAAACAGATAACGATGAGAGCCAAAGGTAGTAAGATCATACAACTCTCCCAACTCTGACATTCCTAGGTCTATCCTTTCTTGCTCGATGATCCTTTCAAGGGTATACAAAACCCTCCAGATCATCGGCATGGCTTGGATATAAGAGATGCCAGTTAAGGAAAAGAAAGATTGGGTGAAGGCTGGAAAAGGATATGTATAGCCTATGGTGAACGGAGTGACAGGAAAAGCAACCCACTTGTCGGAAATGTGATCACTCAGGGTATTGGGATCAAAAGGTCTGAACTCGGTGTTCGCCGAGAAGCAGTGGCGGATCCTATCAATCTGTGCATCATTGAAACAGCAGCGTTCTTTTATGGAATCTTCGATGATCCCCTGGCTTTTCGGTGGGCTGTTTTTCGGGTGATCCTTAGCTGGGGAATTCCGGAGCAACATCTTTGATAGAATGGTGAAAAGAAACGGAAAACAGAGCAAGAGAAGGAAGAAGATGAAGAGAGAATACCTGTTTATCTTCGGAATGCAGTTATAAAGGGAGTCTCTCTGAATTTTTAAATGCATTTGATCCTATCTCTATCTCCTATTTATAATCATGATCGTGCAGGGTTGTCACTTCTGTGACGTCATGGTTGCAACGGATAGTTCTACAATAACGGCTATATTTACGATAGTTAGTTGCGGATAAGATCAGGAAAATATAATTCGCTTATTTAACATTTCACTCCTTATATTTTGGGGGCAATTGTTAGGGGAGGATTTTCTAACAATTAGTGATCCTTACTTGTTATCCTAATTAATGATCCTTACTTCTGTGACAGATAGTGATCCTCAGAAGAGCATTAGGATAAGGATCATGTATCACCTTAAGGATCCTCATACTAACGATTGTTTATTTGTGTTTCGTATTATTTCGCAGGAGTAATAAGCTTGACTTGGTCTTGGCAACGTTACTATGGAATATTCCACGGGTATTTCGCACACGTTTGACTGGAAATGGACGTTGTGGAGAACGTGGGAGCTTGGCACAAAAGTCGGATAGTTTGTTATTGTAGCTAACTACTATTTTTAAAGGGGTGATGAGCTAGAATTAGAACACTTAGCCATTTTCAGCTACAATCGCATTCTTGAAGCTCTCGACGAACACTTATCAATTTTCACTCATTTTTACACATTTCACCGTAGTGATCCTTGTACCTAGCTCGTTACTATCCGAAGTTGTAAACATTTATTGATTTATTTGAGCTTGGTGATCGGTAGTTTCCATCACCCGGGGTTTTTTGTGCCGGAGATCAACTCTTGATCAAGGGCTTTTTCCCCGTACAAATCCTTGTGTCACTTGTGCAATTTACGTTGAAGTGATCCTTATCATTGTTCTACATTTAAAGCATCATACCCCGTAACAAAGAGTTTGGTTGCATTATCCTCGTTAGAATTTTTGACCAAAACACATATCATTTAAAATTTTGAATTGAGATACCTTAATTTTGAAAGCCCTAGGGTTTTCTCCTGTAGGAATCTCTCCATGTTGTAAGTATCTCATGATTGGTGAGATCCATGATCCTGATCCTGAATGGGATTGAGTATCCTCACCAGGAATAATTGCAGAATCATTTCCTATCTCCATAGCCACATGATCCTCGATAGCCGGGGTTAGGATATGGATAATAGGGATCTTGATATCCTCAGGGATCTTCAAAGATGATCCTAAGTTAGCCAATGCATCAGCTTCTGTATTTTCTTCCCTTGGTACCTGTGTCAAACTAAAGGAAACAAAATAAAGTGCCAAATTTTTTACTATCTCTAAATATTTGGTTAGCTTTTCACCTTTAACAGCATAGGATCCATTAAAGTGGTTTGTAATTAACAATGAATCTACACGTACCTCAAGATACCTGATCCCCATATGCTTTGCAATTTGCAAACCAGCAATTAAGGCTTCATATTCAGCCTCATTGTTAGTGGTTTGGAACACACAAGCTATAGAGTGGGGTATTATGTCCCCCTGTGGCGATTTTAATGGTATTCCAAGCCCTGTGCCTTTGACATTTGAGGATCCATCAGTATAGAGTATCCATGGATCCTTGGTCTCCTCTAGCTGCTGGACTTCTAACTCAGCTTCTTTTTGTAAATCACTACTGAAATCAGCCACAAAGTCAGCTAATGCTTGGGATTTGATGGCTGTCCTAGGCTCATATCTTATATCATATGCACTTAGCTTCACTGCCCACTTAGCCATCCTTCCTGACATCTCTGGTTTCCTGAGGACATTCTTAATTGGGAAATTAGTTTTAACAACAATAACATGAGTTTCAAAATAATGTCTTAACTTAGTAGATGCCATAATTAATGCAAGAATAAGCTTTTCAAGGTGTGAATACCTGGATTCAGCATCAAGTAAACTTTTACTTACATAATAGACAGGATGTTGTGTACCTTCATGATCCTTAACAAGGACCGCACTTACTGCTTTTGAGGATACTGCAAGATATATGGATAGCACATCGCCTTTTTCTGGTTTCATCAAGGCCGGGGCTGAGGATAGATAATCTTTGAGAGCTCTTAAGGCATTCTCATGCTTCTCAGTCCACTCAAATTTCTTGTTCTTCCTTAGGATATCATAGAATTCTTTGCACTTCTCTGAGGATTTGGATATAAATCTGTTCAAAGCTGCTATCCTGCCTGTTAGCCTCTGAACATCCTTAGCATTGGCCGGAGATTTGATGTTCACTATTGCTTTGATTTGTTCCGGGCTAGCTTCAATGCCTCTCTTTGTTACCATATATCCTAAGAATTTACCTGCTTTAACACCAAAGTGACATTTTGAAGGATTAAGCTTCATATTATATTTATCAAGGATATTGAATGCTTCCTCCAAGTCTCTTAGGTGATCCTCAGCCTTTATGGATTTTACCACCATATCGTCTATGTAGACCTCCATAGTTTGTCCAATCTGTTCCTTGAACATCATATTCACCAGCCTTTGATATGTTGCACCTGCATTTCTTAGTCCGAACGGCATAGTAATATAGCAGTATATACCAGTTGGAGTCATGAATGCTGTATCCTCTTGATCGGATGGTTCCATTTGGATTTGTTGAAATCCAGATGAAGCATCCATAAAAGTTAACAGTTCATGACCCGCAGTTGCATCCACCATGGAGTCAATGTGGGGTAATGGGAAAGGATCCTTGGGACATGCCTTATTTAAATCGGTAAAATCGACACATACCCTCCACTTTCCGTTTTTCTTTTGAACAACAACCACATTGGCCAACCATCTTGGATACTTGACCTCTCTAATCATACCTGCCCGGAGCAATTTCTCTACCTCTTCTTGGATAATGGCATTTCTTTCCGGTGCAAACTTTCTTCTCCTTTGATGGATTGGTTTGAAGGACTTATCAATGCCAAGTTTGTGAGTGATTACATCTTTAGATATACCAGTCATGTCTTCGTGTTTCCATGCAAAGGTAGTCTTTCTCCTTTTGAGGAAGGATGTAAGGTCTTCCTTCATATCGCCAAGGATCCCTGATCCGATATAGATTTTGGATTCAGGATCATCAGGATCCATGAGGATTTCTACCACATCCTGCTCTCTTGCCTCCAAGACATCCCTTGGAGGATACTTTGATTGCTATTGCTCCCTTGACTTCGAGGCTGGTTTCATCGATGAAGTATAGCAATTCTTAGCCTCCTGCTGATCGCTATCAATCTTGACTATTCCCCAAGGACTAGGGAGCTTTACACATTGATGGTAAGTAGATGGGACTGCCTTCATATCATGTATCCAGGGCCTGCCAAGGATAACATTACAACAAGATAAACAGTCAATAACACAAAATTTTTGATAAGAATGTAGGCCTTCAATGTATATTGGGAGCTTAATGTCCCCCAGGGTATTCTTAGTTTCGCCACTAAATCCCACGAGCACGGAGGATCTTGGTATGATATCTGATTCAGGGATACCCATCTTCTTTAGAACATCAAGCTGGATAATGTTCACTGAGCTTCCTCCGTCTATAAGGATCCTGCGGACAAAATGGTTAGAAATGAAAAGAGTAATAACTAAACCATCGTGATGAGGATCCTGGATATCAATACGATCATCCTCATCAAAGTTTATGACTTTTCCTTCGGAGACACTTGATGTTCGAACAGGTCTTTCTCCATTATCCATTTTAGTTTCCTTTGCATGCCTTTTAGCTGCTGAGAAGGATGTGCCACAAATGTCTGATCCTCCAGAAATAAAGTTTATTACTTGTGCATCTGCTGGAGGGGCTGGAGCCTTCTCAGGGATCCTTTCAGGATCCTGAGTCCTTGACTTTTTTCTTCCCAACAATTCTTTTAGATGCCCCTTGCTCAACAAGTATCCAATTTCCTTTCTCAGTGCAATGCATTCTTCTGTGAGATGCCTAAAATCTTCATGGTATGCACACCACTTTGATTTATCCTTAGTTGCAGCCGGCCTATCATTTTTTCTGGGCCATCTAGCTTTATCACCTAGATTCTGCATCGCAAGGATTAGTTCATTGTTATCAACAGAAAAACAATATTCAGAAATTGGAGGATAATCCTCATCATCCTCTTCTTGATCAACAGCATGCACGTTCTGGTTATCAGATCTGTTGTAGGATCTGAACTTGTTGTTCCTGAATGAGGATCCTTGCTTATCTTGCTTTGAGGATCCTGCTAACCTCTCCTGGATCCTCTTGTCATCCTCTAGCCGAATGAACCTAAGTGCCCGGGTTCTTACCTCATCTAAGTTCCTGCATGGTGTCATAACAAGATCATCATAGAACGACGAATCCCTAAGCAATCCCATTTTAAAGGCCTCAACAGCCGTGGCTATATCCAAATTGGGAATGTCTAAGGATTCTTTACTGAATTTGGTAATGTAATCCCTTAATGATTCATTATGACCCTGGGTTATCCTATATAGATCACTAGTTAATCGTTCAAATTTCCTACTGCATGAGAATTGGCTATTAAACAAATTAAGTAGATTAGCAAATGAAGTGATAGAGTAAGGAGGAAGACTTAGCAGCCATTTGAGAGCTGATCCAGTAAGAGTGGATCCGAATCCTTTGCACAGGCATGCTTCCTTTAACCTTTCTGGGATTGGATTGATCTCCATCCTCTCCCTGTATTGTGCTATGTGTTCTTCAGGATCCGTCGAACCATCATACAGCTTCATAGATGGAACGTGGAACCTCTTGGGTATCTCAGCATCACAGATCGGTGGTGCAAAACGAGATATCCTGTGGCTCCCATCTGCAATCTCTGGGATAGGTTTGACCACTCCTGGAACACTTGATATCATATCCTTCAACTTTTGCAATTCTCTGGCCATGGCATGATTGATACCTGGATCCTGCATAAGGCCATGGTTAGTAGCATAGGAATTATTAAAAGTGTTACCTCCCATTGGATTCAAATTAGGAAGAATGGATGTTAATCCATATTGTTGGGGCTCTGGAATGATCGAAGGACCAGTAGAAGCATTGGTCTACATTGGAATAAAATCTCCCTGATGGACATCTGAACTTCCTGTTTGCAAACTCCTCAAGGATCCTGGCATCTGGAAGGATCCCTGAAACTGAGACGATCCTGGAACAAAGGAGGATCCTTGAACCTGGGATGATCCTGGAACAAAGGAGGATCCTTGAACCTGGGATGATCCTGGAACAAAGGAGGATCCTTGAACCTGGGATGATCCTGGAACAAAGGAGGATCCTTGAACCTGGGATGATCCTGGAACAAAGGAGGATCCTTGCACCTTGGAAGATCCTGGAACAAAGGAGGATCCTTGAACCTGGGATGATCCTGGAATAATGGAGGATCCTTGAACCTGCTGCGCTCCTGAGTATCCTCCTGAATTCGTGAGGGATCCCATATGCTGAGGATAGGATCCCGCTGGCTGGAAATAGGAACCTGATGCCTGGGTCACTGTTGTTGTTCCGTAGTGCACTCCTTTTGGTCCACCCACATATTGAACATCTGGAACCGCTGATGGCTGAGAAGTAATCACCGGAGTATCAAAATTCAAAGATCTGGGCATCAGTGGGGAATGATCCTCTGCCGTTTTCTTTTGTTTCTTGAGATCTCCGATTTCTTTGAGAATCCTTTCATTGGTCTTATCCTGTTGCTGTATATGATCCTTCATCTGCAAAATCAAAGTAAACATGTCACTAGTAGTGGGAGTGTAAGAAGCAGAAGAAGTTGGAGGTTTTGAGAAAATAGGAGTTGGTTTCTTCGCAGCATTCTCAGCATTCTTCTGGGATCCAGAAGGTGGTGGAGGCAAAGGGGGAATGCCTTGTGAAGAACTGAATGAGGGCATCAAATTTGAAGCATTCTTCGCTGAGGAAGCCATTTGCTTGGTTGTAGGGAACTGAAATGAGCACAGAAATACGAATTTTTCTAAGAATTAAGCACCAATTGCCCCACGGTGGGCGCCAAACTGTTTTGGTCAAAAATTCTAATGAGGATAATGCAACCAAACTCTTAGTTACGGGGTATGATGCTTTAAATGTAGAACAATGATAAGGATCACTTCAACGTAAATTGCACAAACGACACAAGGATTTGTACGGGGAAAAAGCCCTTGATCAAGAGTTGATCTCCGGCACAAAAAACCCCGGGTGATTGAAACTACCGATCACCAAGCTCAAATAAATCAATAAATGTTTACAACTTCGGATAGTAACGAGCTAGGTACAAGGATCACTACGGTGAAATGTGTAAAAATGAGTGAAAATTGATAAGTGTTCGTCGAGAGCTTCAAGAATTCGATTGTATGAGAGTGTGTGTAGCTGAAAATGGCTAAGTGTCCTAATTCTAGCTCGTCACCCCTTTAAAAATAGAAGTTAGCTACAATAACAAACTATCCGACTTTTGTGCCAAGCTCCCACGTTCTCCACAACGTCCATTTCCAGTCAAACGTGTGCGAAATACCCGTGGAATATTCCATAGTAACGTTGCCAAGACCAAGTCAAGCTTGTTACTCCTGCGAAATAATACGAAACACAAATAAACAATCGTTAGTATGAGGATCCTTAAGGTGATCCATGATCCTTATCCTAATGCTCTTCTGAGGATCACTATCTGTCACAGAAGTAAGGATCATTAATTAGGATAACAAGTAAGGATCACTAATTGTTAGAAAATCCTCCCCTAACAGTATCACCATTTCCGTCGGAATCACCGCTTCTGCTCCAAACACTAAGGAAAATGGGGTTTGGCCAGTTGCATTTTTCACCGTTGTCCTATCAGCCCACAAAACAAAGGGTAATTCTTCTGCCCATCTTCCTTTCTTAGCCCCTAGTCTCTTTTTCAAGTTATTAACAATTATCTTATTCGAGGATTCCGCTTGTCCATTTGCTTGAGGATGTACCAGAGTAGATGTGATCATTTTGATTCCCCAACTCTTGCAAAAGTCAGTAGTCCTTTTACTTATGAATTGAGATCCATTGTCACAACTAATCTCAGCTGGTACTCCAAACCTAGTCAGGATGAAGGATACCACTTCTTGATCTCTAACTTGAACAAATGCTTCTGCTTCAACCCACTTGGAGAAATAATCCGCCATTGCCAATGTTAGGGGAAGATTTTCTAACAATTAGTGATCCTTACTGTTTTGTTCAAAAATTCTGTTTATGATATGCAACCAAACTCTTTGTTTCGGGGAATGATGCTTAAAATATGTAATTGCGATGAGGATCACTTCAAGGTAAATTGCACTAACAACACAAGGATTTATACGGGGAAAAAGCCCTTGATCAAGTGTTGATCTCCGGCACAAAAAACCCCGGGTGATGGAAACTACCGATCACTAAGCTCAAATAAATGATTAAATGTTTACAACTTCGGATAGTAACGAGCTAGGTACAAGGATCACTATCGTGAAATGTGTACAAGTGAGTGAAAATGAATGTGTGTTCGTCGAGAGCTTCAAGTGTGCGAGTATACGAGTGTGTGTAGCTGCAAAAATGGCTAAGTGTTTCTCTACTAGCTCGTTACCCCTTTTAAAATAGAAATCTAACTACCAAACTAACTATCCGACTTTCGTGCCATGCCTCCACGTTCTCCACAACGTCTATTTTTGGTCAAGCACGTGCAAAATAGTTTGGGAATATTCTCCAGGAATGTCGCCAAGTCTTGGTCAAGCTTGTTATACCTGCGAGATGCTACAAAACATAAGTAAACAATCGTCAGTACGAGGATCCTTAAAGTGATCCATGATCCTGATCCTGAAGCTCTTCTGAGGATCACCACCTGTCACAGAAGTAAGGATCACTAATTAGGATAACGAATAAGGATCACTAATTGTTAGAAAATCCTCCCCTAACAATTGCCCCCAAAATATAAGGAGTAATTTGTAAAATTAGCGAGTTATATTTTCTTGATCTTATCCGCAACTAACTAACGGATATATAGCCGTTAAAATAGAACTAGCCGTTATGATCATGACGTCACGGAAGTGACAATCCTGCAGAATCATAATTATAAATAGAGATATAGATAGGATCATTATGCATTCAAATTCGAAAGAAACTCCCTTTAAATTCTCAGTCGACGATCAACCAGGTATTTCTTTCTCCTCTTTCTTCCTCTCTTACTCTGTTTTTCTTTCTTTATCTCCGTCACTTCGAAAATGTTGCTCCGAATTCTCCGGCCAAGGATCACAAAAAGGATAGCCCTTTGAAGAGTCAAAAGATCATCAAAGACTCAGTGAACGAGAGGTGTTGCTTTAACGATGCACAAGTAGATAACATCCGTCACCGTTTTCCGGCGAATGCCTTTTTCAGACCTTTCGATCCAACTGCCCTGAGCGACTATGTTTCAGAAACATGGGTTGCCTTTCCAGTTACTCCATTTGCCATAGGATACACCTATCCTTTCCCAGAATTTACACAATCCTTCTTTTCCCTTACCGGCATCTCTTACATCCAAGCCATGCCGATGATTTGGAGGGTTTTGTATACCCTGGAGAGGATCATCGAGCAGGAGGGCATTGATTTAGGCATGTCAGAACTGACACAATTGTATGATGTTACCACCTTTGGATCCCACCGTTATTTGTTCAAACGAAAACCCAGTGCAGAACACCCCCTTCTTAAAGTCACCAAAAATGACAAAGATTGGAAACGTCGCTTCTTCTTTGTAAGAAGGGATACCATTTCAGATGGAGAGCATTTACCAAGAACATGGTCCACCCATGGTAGGCCGGAGGGTCCTAAGAAGGATCAGCAGGTAGTTTTGTTTTCGCAATAGGATCACTAACCCCTTTTTTGTCTTGTGTTATGCAGCTATTTCTGTCTCACACATCATCACATCACCTGAAACCAAGGATAGACTCGCTGCTTTTTGGAAGCTTGATCCTGAAACAAGGACATTCAAGATAGACACCCAAGACTCACAAGAAGTATCCTCAGGTTCCATTACCATGTCAAGTAAGTATCCTGCCTTTTACATAGTTTAAATATTAAAATAAATAAATAAATTGAAATAGGATAAGGATACTCATCTTGCTTTAAATGTGTAGGCGCTGGAAAATCTGCCAAGCCTGTATCCCAATTCAACACGGCTGACCTTGATGTCGTACGATCCAGGAAGAAGAGGTCCACTACCAGTCCTAGCATCTCCATTCCCAAGGCACCCACTAAAGGAAAGGGTGTCAAGAAGAGGAAAACTTCTGATGCTAAGGATCTTCAAGGCCTACCACTGATCCGCCACCAGTTCCTTGAATACTTCAATGATGTAAGGATCCTTAATTCTGCCTAGGTATCCTACTCGTATGAGGATCACTTGATCTTGAACTGCTTTATCCTCTTTATTGCAGAAATTTTCCGAGATCGAGGATTACGTGGGGAATGTTGAGGAGCAGGACAAGAAAATTGCTGATCTCCAACAGGTTGCCATGCTCAAAGACCTTGCACTTGCTGATCTTCGGAAGGAACTCCAAGATGAGAAGACCAAGACGGCCAAACTTCTGATTGACCTTGACTATGAGAAGCATGATCTCATAGAAAATGCTAAGGTTTCTGCCGCCATCACGATGTATCAGACAAAATTGAAGATGGCCCAGGAAGCTCAAGATCCTAGTTTTGACAAAAGCAGAAAGGAAAGGGTGTCAAGAAGAGGAAAACTTCTGATGCTAAGGATCTTCAAGGCCTACCACTGATCCGCCACCAGTTCCTTGAATACTTCAATGATGTAAGGATCCTTAATTCTGCCTAGGTATCCTACTCGTATGAGGATCACTTGATCTTGAACTGCTTTATCCTCTTTATTGCAGAAATTTGCCGAGATCGAGGATTACGTGGGGAATGTTGAGGAGCAGGACAAGAAAATTGCTGATCTCCAACAGGTTGCCATGCTCAAAGACCTTGCACTTGCTGATCTTCGGAAGGAACTCCAAGATGAGAAGACCAAGACGGCCAAACTTCTGATTGACCTTGACTATGAGAAGCATGATCTCATAGAAAATGCTAAGGTTTCTGCCGCCATCAAGATGTATCAGACAAAATTGAAGATGGCCCAGGAAGCTCAAGATCCTAGTTTTGACAAAAGCAGCTGGGATGTTGAGGGCTGGAAGGCAAGGCTGGCTGATCTTGAGGATGATGAGGAGGAGGCAACTGAGGTTTTGGCAATTGAGGCAAGTGGCAGTGGAAAGGATCTAATGAAGGATACTGCAGCTGGAGGGGAAGAGGATGCAGCAAAGGCATAGGTTGCATGAATGGGCGATGAAGGACATTTCTAGACGTAGCCGGAGCCCATTTTTTAAGTTTGATAGTTTGTTTTGGTTGTGGTGTTTTTTGCTAAACAATGATGGGTTGTACTTGAACAATAGGTTTTAGGATTAAGGATCATGTATGATCCTTTGGACAATAGGCAGGATTGCATATGGTGGAGGGATCCTCTGTTTGGGGGATGAAGCCATTGTGATCCTGCCGCCTTTATATTCCTGCACTACTTTCGAACTTGTTATCATGGACACCCTTTACCTACCCCAGCGGACGGGCCACGTTTTGCTGGTAGAAGCTCGGGTAGGTAATTTTGACAACCTTTTAAGGGTTAGTCTTTTGTTTATAAATAAAAACTTAACCTTTTGTCGCTTATCTCGTGTTGTTATACTTTTTAATATCTTACTTTCCAATTGTTGTAATGTTCATTCTGTTTATACTTATCAAGCCTTGAAAAATTAGAAAAGATATCCAGAAAGTTTAGGATATGATCAAGGATCACATATCCCATAACCGATAAGTTCTAAAAAGTGATATGGTTTAACAATCACAAGTTCAGTTGTCAAGTATAAGGGTTATTCAAATAAATAATGAATAGAACTAAAAATAGTTAAGGATCATACCTGAGGATCCAAGTTAGGATCCTAACCTTAATAAGGATAACTATAAGATAAACCTTTGAATAAAGTAAGGATCAAGGATCCCTAGTTGCCTATCTTCAAGAACCTGAAATAGAGCATCACTTGGGACTAAGCCAATATAAGATAAGAGTTAGCAACTGGGGACAAGCCCAAGGATAACTGGGGACAAGCCCAAGGATAACTGGGGACAAGCCCAAGGATAACTGGGGACAAGCCCAAGGATAACTGGGGACAAGCCCAAGGATCGTATGTAAACTGGAGTATGGCCCTAACTGGCGACTATCCAAACTTAGTGGCATGAAAATGCCAAAACCTTAGCTAACGTGAAAACGTTAGAAACCTTAGCTAACGTGAAAACGTTAGAAACCTTAGGAACGGATGTATGGTACGTCTACCATTATACGTAGGATCCTAAGCATAGCCAGAACAATGGAATTATCAGCCCCTAAAACGAGTACTGGTCCCAATGCCTTGAACTATACCAGGATCATCGTGCGCTACAGGCGGAACTGGGGTCAAGCCCAAATAACTGGGGTTAAACCCAAGGAACGGATTGCTTCAGCAGATAACCAATGTTATGCTAAGGATACCTGAACTTTCAAAACTTGAACTCACGTGAGAGATGGATGAAGGATACATGATCCTTATCCTTATATGAGAAAATAAAGAAACGAAATAGTTCAAGTTTAGGATATTACCTAAGTAAGGATCACCAATACTTCGAGGATCCTTTAAGGATATCCCTATCGTGAGGATCATCTCTGCCATGAGGATCCTGCTCACATGAAATATTTCTTCAAGTGGACAGCATTCCAAGCTCTTGGTAGCAAATCACCTTCCATGGTTAGCAATCTATATGCCCCCTTTCCTGCTTCAGCTTCAATCAAATAAGGGCCTTCCCATTTTGGAGATAACTTTCCATCAGCAGGATTGGTGGTATTCTGAAATGCTTTCCTTAATACCATGTCTCCAACTTGAAACCTCCTGATCCTAACATTTTTGTTGTAAGCACCAGCCATTCTTTGATGATAACTGGCCATCCTTATCCTAGCCATATCCCTGATTTCTTCAATAGTATCCAGGTCTTGAGCCAAGTTTTCATTATTTTCCTCAGGATCACGAGTACTTGTTCTAGCAGTTGGAACCACCATTTCTGTTGGGATCACTGATTCTGCCCCAAATACCAAAGAGAATGGTGTTTGACCAGTAGCATTTTTAGGGGTTGTCCTATCAGCCCAGAGCACATAGGGTAGTTCTTCTGCCCATTTCCCTTTCTTGGATCCAAGCTTCTTCTTCAAATTGTTGATGATGATCTTGTTAGATGATTCTGCTTGGCCATTAGCTTGTGGGTGGACTGGTGTTGATGTTATCATCTTAATCCCCCAGCTGTCACAAAAGTTAGTAGTTCTGCCCCCAATAAATTGGGAACCATTATCACATATAATCTCAGAAGGAATTCCAAATCTAGTTATAATATTTCTTTTAATGAAGGATATAACTTCCTTTTCTCTGACTTGGGCAAAAGCTTCAGCCTCTATCCACTTGGAGAAGTAATCAGTCATAGCTAGCATGAATAATTTTCCACCAGGTGCCTTAGGGAGCTTACCAACTATATCCATACCCCATCTCATAAATGGCCAAGAGGAGGATATGGGATGCCATAATTCAGCTGGTTGATGAAGGATATTGCTGTGCCTCTGGCAAGGATCACATCTTCTGGCATACTCCACAGCATCTTTCTTCATGGTTGGCCAGTAGTATCCTGTCCTCAGGATCCTTGAGAATAATGCCCTGCCCACAGTGTGGTTTCCACAATCTCCTTCATGGAAGTCTTTTAAAACTTCTTGAACTTCAGGATCCTCAATGCATCTCAAGTATGGTCCTGCAAGAGATCGTCTATACAACATATTATTCATAATTGTGAATTGAGATACCTTAGATTTGAAAGCCCTAGGGTTTTCTCCTGTAGGAATCTCTCCATGTTGTAAGTATCTCATAATTGGTGAGATCCATGATCCTGATCCTGAATGGGATTGAGTATCCTCACAAGGGATAATTGCAGAATCATTTCCTATCTCCATAGCCTCGTGATCCTCGATAGCCGGGGTCAGGATATGGATAATAGGAATCTTGATATCCTCCGGGATCTTCAAGGATGATCCTAAGTTAGCCAATGCATCAGCTTCTGTATTTTCTTCCCTTGGTACCTGTGACAAACTAAAGGAAACAAAAGAGAGTGCCAAACTTTTGACTATCTCCAAATACTTGGTTAGCTTTTCACCTTTAACAGCATATGATCCATTAAAGTGGTTTGTAATCAACAAAGAATCTACGTGTACCTCAAGATACCTGATCCCCATATGCTTTGCAATTTGCAAACCAGCAATTAAGGCTTCATATTCAGCCTCATTGTTAGTGGTTTGAAACTCACAAGCTATAGAATGGGGTATTATGTCCCCCTGTGGCGATTTTAGTAGTATTCCAAGCCCTGTACCTTTGACATTTGAGGATCCATCAGTATAAAGTATCCAAGGATCCTTGGTCTCTTCTAGCTGCTGGACTTCTAGCTCAGCTTCTTCTTGTAAATCACTACTGAAATCAGCCACAAAGTCAGCTAATGCTTGGGATTTGATGGCTGTCCTAGGCTCATATCTTATATCATATGCACTCAGCTTCACTGCCCACTTAGCCATCCTTCCTGACATCTCTGGTTTCCTGAGGACATTCTTAATTGGAAAATTAGTTTTAACAATGATAACATGAGTTTCAAAATAATGTCTTAACTTGGTAGATGCCATAATTAATGCAAGAATAAGCTTTTCAAGGTGTGAGTACCTGGATTCGGCATCAAGTAAACTTTTACTTACATAATAGACAGGATGTTGTGTACCTTGATGATCCTTAACAAGGACCGCACTTACTGCTTTTGATGATACTGCAAGATACAAGGATAACACATCACCTTTTTCTGGTTTCATCAAAGCCGGGGCCGAGGATAGGTAATCTTTGAGGGCTTTTAAAGCATTTTCATGCTTCTCCGTCCACTCAAATTTCTTGTTCTTCCTTAGGATATCATAGAATTCTTTACACTTCTCGGAGGACTTGGATATAAATCTGTTCAAGGCTGCTATCCTTCCTGTTAGCCTTTGAACATCCTTAGCATTGGCCGGAGATTTGATGTTCACTATTGCTTTGATTTGTTCCGGGCTAGCTTCAATGCCTCTCTTTGTCACCATATATCCTAAGAATTTACCTGCTTTAACAGCAAAGTGACATTTTGAAGGATTAAGTTTCATGTTATATTTGTCAAGGATATCGAATGCTTCCTCCAAGTCTCTTAGGTGATCCTCAGCTTTTAAGGATTTTACCACCATATCATCTATGTAAACCTCCATAGTTTGTCCAATCTGATCCTTGAACATCATATTCACCAGTCTTTGATATGTTGCACCTGCATTTCTTAATCCGAACGGCATAGCAATATAGCAGTATATACCAGTTGGAATCATGAAGGCTGTATCCTCTTGGTCAGATGGTTCCATTTGGATTTGTTGGAATCCAGATGAAGCATCCATAAAAGTTAACAGTTCATGACCCGCAGTTGCATCCACCATGGAGTCAATGTGGGGTAAAGGGAAAGGATCCTTAGGACATGCCTTATTTAAATCGGTAAAATCGACACATACCCTCCACTTTCCGTTTTTCTTTTGAACAACAACCACATTGGCCAACCATCTTGGATACTTGACCTATCTAATCATACCTGCCCGGAGCAATTTCTCTACCTCTTCTTGGATAATGGCATTCCTTTCCGGTGCAAACTTTCTTCTCCTTTGATGGATTGGTTTGAAGGATCTGTCAATGCCGAGTTTATGAGTGATAACATCTTTGGATATACCAGTCATGTCTTCGTGTTTCCATACAAAGGTAGTCTTTCTCCTTTTGAGGAAGGATACGAGGTCTTCTTTCATTTCGCCAAGGATTCCTGATCCGATATAGATTTTGGATTCAGGATCATCGGCATCCATGAGGATTTCTACCACATCCTGCTCTCTGGCCTCCAAGACATTCCTTGGAGGATACCTTGATTGCTATTGCTCCCTTGACTTCGAGGCTGGTTTCATCGATGAAGTGTAGCAATTCTTAGCCTCCTGCTGATCACTATCAATCTTTACTATTCCCCAAGGACTAGGGAGCTTCACACATTGATGAT
The DNA here is from genome assembly GCA_030545235.1 of Helianthus tuberosus. Classification (NCBI taxonomy): domain Eukaryota; kingdom Viridiplantae; phylum Streptophyta; class Magnoliopsida; order Asterales; family Asteraceae; genus Helianthus; species Helianthus tuberosus. Next base: position 11,664,105 of record CM060424.1, read on the forward strand.
AAGTAGATGGGACTGCTTTCATATCGTGTATCCAGGGCCTGCCAAGGATAACATTACAACAGGATAAACAGTCAATAACACAAAATTTTTGATAAGAGTGTAAGCCTTCAATATATATTGGGAGTTTAATGTCCCCCAGGGTGTTCTTAGTTTCGCCACTAAATCCCACGAGCACAGAGGATCTTGGTATGATCTCTGATTCAGGGATACCCATCTTCTTTAGAACATCAAGCTGGATAATGTTCACTGAACTTCCTCCGTCTATAAGGATCCTGCGGACAAAATGGTTAGATATGAAAAGAGTAATAACCAAACCATCGTGATGAGGATCCTGGATATCAACACGATCCTCTTCATCAAAGGTTATGACTTTTCCTTCGGAGACACTTGATGTTCGAACTGGTCTTTCTCCATTATCCATTTTAGTTTCTTTTGCATGCCTTTTAGCTGCTGAGAAGGATGTGCCACAAATGTCGGATCCTCCATAAATAAAGTTTATCACTTGTGCATCTGCTGGAGGAGCTGGAGCCTTCTCAGGGATCCTTTCAGGATCCTGAGTCCTTGACTTTTTTCTCCCCAACAACTCTTTTAGATGCCCCTTGCTCAACAAGTATCCAATTTCCTTTCTTAATGCAATGCATTCTTCTGTGAGGTGCCCAAAATCTTCATGATATGCACACCACTTTGATTTATCCTTAGTTGCAGCCGGCCTATCATTCTTTCTCGGCCATCTAGCTTTATCACCTAGGTTCTGCATAGCAAGGATTAGTTCATTATTATCAACACTAAAACAATATTCAGAAATTGGAGGATAATCCTCATCATCCTCTTCTTGATCAACAGAGTGCACGTTCTGATTATCAGATCTGTTGTAGGATCTGAATTTGTTGTTCCTGAATGAGGATCCTTGCTTATCCTGCTTTGAGGATCCTGCTAACCTCTCCTGGATCCTCTTGTCATCCTCTAGCCGAATGAACCTAAGTGCTCGGGTTCTCACCTCATCTAAGTTCCTGCATGGTGTCATAACAAGATCATCATAGAAAGACGAATCCCTAAGCAATCCCATTTTGAAGGCCTCAACAGCCGTAGCTATATCTAAATTGGGAATGTCTAAGGATTCTTTACTGAATTTGGTAATGTAATCCCTTAATGATTCATTATGACCCTGGGTTATCCTATATAAATCACTAGTTAATCGTTCAAATTTTCTACTACAAGAAAACTGATTATTAAACAAGTTAACTAGGTTAGCAAATGAGGTAATAGAATATGGAGGAAGACTTAGCAGCCATTTGAGAGCTGATCCAGTAAGAGTGGATCCGAATCCCTTGCACAGGCATGCTTCTTTTAACCTTTCTGGAATTGGATTGATTTCCATCCTCTCCCTGTATTGTGCTATGTGTTCTTCAGGATCCGTTGAACCATCATACAACTTCATTGTTGGCACATGGAATCTCTTGGGTATCTCAGCATCACAGATTGGTGGTGCAAAACGAGATATCTTGTGGCTCCCATCTGCAATCTCTGGGATAGGTTTAACTACTCCCGGAACACTTGATATCATATCCTTTAGCTTTTGCAATTCTCTAGCCATGGCATGATTGATACCTGGATCCTGCATAAGACCATGGTTAGTAGTATGAGAATTATTAAAAGTGTTACCTCCCATTGGATTCAAATTAGGAAGAATGGATGTTAATCCATATTGTTGAGGCTCTGGAATGATCGAGGGACCAGTAGAGGCATTGGTCTGCATCGGAATAAAATCTCCCTGATGGACATCTGAACTTCCTATTTGCAAATTCCTCAAGGATCCTGGCATCTGGAAGGATCCCTGAAACTGGGACGATCCTGGAACAAAGGAGGATCCTTGAACTTGGGATGATCCTGGAACGAAGGAGGATCCTTGAACCTGGGATGATCCTGGAATGAAGGAGGATCCTTGAACTTGGGATGATCCTGGAATGAAGGAGGATCCTTGAACTTGGGATGATCCTGGAATGAAGGAGGATCCTTGAACCAGGGATGATCCTGGAACGAAGGAGGATCCTTGAACCTGGGATGATCCTGGAATGAAGGAGGATCCTTGAACCAGGGATGATGCCTGGGTCATTGTTGTTGTTCCATAGTACACTCCTTTTGGTCCACCCACATATTGAACTTCTGGGACCACTGATGGCTGAGAAGTAATCACTGGAGTATCAAAATTCAGGGATTTCGGCACCAGTGGGGAATGATCCTCTGCCGTTGTCTTTTGTTTCTTGAGATCTCCAATTTCTTTGAGAATCCTCTCGTTGGTCTTATCCTGTTGTCGTATCTGATCCTTCATCTGCAAAATCAAAGTAAACATGTCACTAGTAGTGGGAGTGTAAGAAGCAGAAGAAGTTGGAGGTTTTGAGAAAATGGGAGTTGGTTTCTTCGCAGCATTCTCGGCATTCTTCTGGGGTCCAGAAGGTGGTGGAGGCAAAGGAGGGACGCCTTGTGAAGAAGTGAATGAAGGCATCAAGTTTGAAGCATTCTTCTCTGAGGAAACCATTTGCTTGGTTGTTGTGAACCGCAATGAGCACAGAAATGCGTATTTTTCTAAGGACGAAGCACCAATTGCCCCACGGTGGGCGCCAAACTGTTTTGGTCAAAAATTTTGTTTATGATATGCAACCAAACTCTTTGTTTCGGGGAATGATGCTTAAAATATGTAATAGCGATGAGGATCACTTCAAGGTAAATTGCACTAACAACACAAGGATTTATACGGGGAAAAAGCCCTTGATCAAGTGTTGATCTCCGGCACAAAAAACCCCGGGTGATGGAAACTACCGATCACCAAGCTCAAATAAATGATTAAATGTTTACAACTTCGGATAGTAACGAGCTAGGTACAAGGATCACTATCGTGAAATGTGTACAAGTGAGTGAAAATGAATGTGTGTTCGTCGAGAGCTTCAAGTGTGCGAGTATACGAGTGTGTGTAGCTGCAAAAATGGCTAAGTGTTTCTCTACTAGCTCGTTACCCCTTTTAAAATAGAAATCTAACTACCAAACTAACTATCCGACTTTCGTGCCATGCCTCCACGTTCTCCACAACGTCTATTTTTGGTCAAGCACGTGCAGAATAATTTGGGAATATTCTCCAGGAATGTCGCCAAGACTTGGTCAAGCTTGTTATACCTGCGAGATGCTACAAAACATAAGTAAACAATCGTCAGTACGAGGATCCTTAAAGTGATCCATGATCCTGATCCTGAAGCTCTTCTGAGGATCACCACCTGTCACAGAAGTAAGGATCACTAATTAGGATAACGAATAAGGATCACTAATTGTTAGAAAATCCTCCCCTAACACTTACACATTATCCTAATTAATGATCCTTTCTTCTGTGACAGATGGTGATCCTCAGAAGAGCTTCAGGATCAGGATCATGGATCACTTTAAGGATCCTCGTACTGACGATTGTTTGTTTGTGTTTTGTATTACTTCGCAGGGGTTACGAGCTTGACTTGGTCTTGGCAACGTTACTATGGAATATTCCACGGGTATATCGCACACGTTTGACTGGAAATGGACGTTGTGGAGAACGTGGGAGCTTGGCACAAAAGTCGGATAGTTAGTTATTGTAGTTAACTTCTATTTTAAAAGGGGTAACGAGCTAGAATTAGAACACCTAGTCATTTTTACAGCTACACACACTCTCATACTCGCACACTTGAAGCTCTCGACAAACATTCATTCATTTTCATTCACTTTTACACTTTACACGATAGTGGTCCTTGTACCTAGCTCGTTACTATCCGAAGTTGTAAACGTTTATTGATTTATTTGAGCTTGGTGATCGGTAGTTTCCATCACCCGGGGTTTTTTGTGCCGGAGATCAACTCTTGATCAAGGGCTTTTTCCCCGTATAAATCCTTGTGTCGTTTGTGCAATTTACATTAAAGTGATCCTTGTCATTGTTATACATTTCAAGCATCATACCCCGTAACAGAGAGTTTGGTTGCAATATCCTCAACAGATTTTTTGACCAAAACAGTTTGGCGCCCACCGTGGGGCAATTGGTGCTTCATCCTTAGAAGAAATTCGCATTTCTGTGCTCATTGCAGTTCACTACAACCAAGCAAATGGCTTCCTCAGCGAAGAATGCTTCAAATTTGATGCCCTCATTCACTTCTTCACAAGGCGTTCCCCCTTTACCTCCACCACCTTCTGGATCCCAGAAGAATGCTGAGAATGCTGCGAAGAAACCGACTCCCATTTTCTCAAAACCTCCAACTTCTTCTGCTTCTTACACTCCCACTACTAGTGACATGTTTACTTTGATTTTGCAGATGAAGGATCAGATACGGCAGCAGGACAAGACCAATGAGAGGATTCTTAAAGAAATCGGAGATCTCAAAAAACAAAAGACAACGGCAGAGGATCATTCCCCACTGGTGCCGAAATCCTTGAATTTTGATACTCCGGTGATTACTTCTCAGCCATCAGTGGTTCCAGATGTTCAATATGTGGGTGGACCGAAAGGAGTGCACTACGGAACAACAACAGTGACCCAGGCATCAGGTTCATATTTCCAGCCAGCGGGATCCTAACCTCAGCATATGGGATCCCTCACGATTTCAGGAGGATATTCAGGAATGCAGCAGGTTCAAGGATCCTCCTTTGTTCCAGGATCATCCCAGGTTCAAGGATCCTCCTTTGTTCCAGGATCCTCCCAATTTCAGGGATCCTTCCAGATGCCAGGATCCTTGAGGAGTTTGCAAACAGGAAGTTCAGATGTCCATCAGGGAGATTTTATTCCAATGCAGACCAATGCTTCTACTGGTCCCTCGATCATTCCAGAGCCCCAACAATATGGATTAACATCCATCCTTCCTAACTTGAATCCAATGGGAGGTAACACTTTTAATAATTCTTGTGCTACTAACCATGGTCTTATGCAGGATCCAGGTATCAATCATGCCATGGCCAGAGAATTGCAAAAGCTAAAGGATATGATATCAAGTGTTCCGGGAGTAGTCAAACCTATCCCAGAGATTGCAGATGGGAGCCACAAGATATCTCATTTTGCACCACCAATCTGTGATGCTGAGATACCCAAGAGGTTCCATGTACCAACAATGAAGCTGTATGATGGTTCGACGGATCCTGAAGAACACATAGCACAATACAGGGAGAGGATGGAAATCAATCCAATCCCAGAAAGGTTAAAGGAAGCATGCCTGTGCAAAGGATTCGGATCCACTCTTACTGGATCAGCTCTCAAATGGCTGCTAAGTCTTCCCCCTACTCTATTACCTCATTTGCTAATCTAGTTAACTTGTTTAATAATCAGTTTTCTTGTAGTAGGAAATTTGAACGATTAACTAGTGATTTATATAGGATAACCCAGGGTCATAATGAATCATTAAGGGATTACATTACCAAATTCAGTAAAGAATCCTTAGACATTCCAAACTTAGATATAGCCACGGCTGTTGAGGCCTTTAAAATGGGATTGCTTAGGGATTCGTCGTTCTATGATGATCTTGTTATGACACCATGCAGGAACTTAGATGAGGTAAGAACCCGAGCACTTAGGTTCATTCGGCTAGAGGATGACAAGAGGATCCAGGAGAGGTTAGCAGGATCCTCAAAGCAGGAAAAGCAAGGATCCTCATTCAGGAACAACAAGTTCAGATCCTACAACAGATCTGATAACCAGAACGTGCATTTTATTGATCAAGAGGAGGATGATGAGGATTATCCTCCAATTTCTGAATATTGTTTTTCCGTTGATAACAATGAACTAATCCTTGCGATGCAGAATCTAGGTGATAAAGCTAGATGGCCCAGAAAAAATGATAGGCCAGCTGCAACTAAGGATAAATCAAAGTGGTGTGCATACCATGAAGATTTTGGGCACGTCACAGAGGAATGCATTGCACTAAGGAAGGAAATTGGATACTTGTTGAGCAAGGGGCATCTGAAAGAGTTGTTGGGTAGGAAAAAGTCAAGGACTCAGGATCCTGAAAGGATCCCTGAGAAGGCTCCAGCCCCTCCAGCAGATGCACAAGTGATAAACTTTATTTCTGGAGGATCAGACATTTGTGGCACATCCTTCTCAGCGGCTAAAAGGCATGCAAAGGAAGCTAAAATGGATAATGGAGAAAGACCAGTTCGAACATCAAGTGTCTCCGAAGGAAAAGTCATAACCTTTGATGAGGATGATCGTGTAGATATCCAGGATCCTCATCACAACGGTTTAGTTATTACTCTTTTCATTTCTAACCATTTTGTTCGCAGGATCCTTATAGACGGAGGAAGTTCAGTGAACATTATCCATCTTGATGTTCTAAAGAAGATGGGTATCCCTGAATCAGATATCATACCAAGATCCTCCGTGCTCGTGGGATTTAGTGGCAAAACTAAGAATACCCTGGGGGACATTAAACTCCCAATATACATTGAAGGCCTACACTCTTATAAAAAATTTTGTGTTATTGACTGTTTATCTTGTTGTAATGTTATCCTTGGCAGGCCTTGGATACACGATATGAAAGCAGTCCCATCTACCTACCATCAATGTGTGAAGCTCCCTAGTCCTTGGGGAATAGTGAAGATTGATAGTGATCAGCAGGAGGCTAAGAATTGCTACACTTCATCGATGAAACCAGCCTCGAAGTCAAGGGAGCAATAGCAATCAAGGTATCCTCCAAGGGACGTCTTGGAGGCAAGAGAGCAGGATGTGGTAGAAATCCTCATGGATCCCGATGATCCTGAATCCAAAATCTATATTGGATCAGGGATCCTTGGTAAAATGAAAAAAGTCCTCATATCCTTCCTCAAAAGGAGAAAGACTACCTTTGCATGGAAACACGAAGACATGACTGGTATATCCAAAGATGTAATCACTCACAAACTCGGCATTGACAGGTCCTTCAAACCAATCCACCAAAGGAGAAGAAAGTTTGCACCGGAAAGGAATGCCGTTATCCAGGAAGAGGTAGAGAAATTGCTCCGGGCAGGTATGATTAGAGAGGTCAAGTATCCTAGATGGTTGGCCAATGTGGTTGTTGTTCAAAAGAAAAACGGAAAGTGGAGGGTATGTGTCGATTTTACCGATTTAAATAAGGCATGTCCCAAGGATCCTTTCCCATTACCCCACATTGACTCCATGGTGGATGCAACTGCGGGTCATGAACTGTTAACTTTTATGGATGCTTCATCTGGATTCCAACAAATCCAAATGGAACCATCCGATCAAGAGGATACATCATTCATGACTCCAACTGGTATATACTGCTATATTGCTATGCCATTCGGACTAAGAAATGCAGGTGCAACATATCAAAGGCTGGTGAATATGATGTTCAAGGATCAGATTGGACAAACTATGGAGGTTTACATAGATGATATGGTGGTAAAATCCTTAAAAGCTGAGGATCACCTAAGAGACTTGGAGGAAGCATTCAATATCCTTGATAAATATAATATGAAGCTTAATCCTTCAAAATGTCACTTTGGTGTTAAAGCAGGTAAATTCTTAGGATATATGGTGACAAAGAGAGGCATTGAAGCTAGTCCGGAGCAGATCAAAGCTATAGTGAACATCAAATCTCCGGCCAATGCTAAGGATGTTCAAAGGCTAACAGGCAGGATAGCAGCTTTGAACAGATTCATATCCAAATCCTCAGAGAAGTGTAAAGAATTCTATGATATCCTAAGGAAGAACAAGAAATTTGAGTGGGCTGAGAAGCATGAAAATGCTTTAAGAGCCCTCAAAGATTACCTATCCTTGGCCCCAGCCTTGATGAAACCAGAAAAAGGCGATGTGCTATCCTTATATCTTGCAGTATCCTCAAAAGCAGTAAGTGCGGTCCTTGTTAAGGATCATCAAGGTACACAACATCCTGTCTATTATGTAAGTAAAAGTTTACTTGATGCCGAATCCAGGTATTCACACCTTGAAAAACTTATTCTTGCATTAATTATGGCATCTACTAAGTTGAGACATTATTTTGAAACTCATGTTATTGTTGTTAAAACTAACTTTCCAATTAAGAATGTCCTCAGGAAACCAGAGATGTCAGGAAGGATGGCTAAGTGGGCAGTGAAGCTTAGTGCCTATGATATAAGATATGAGCCTAGGACAGCCATCAAATCCCAAGCATTAGCCGACTTTGTGGCTGATTTCAGTAGTGATTTACAAGAAGAAGCTGAGTTAGAAGTCCAGCAGCTAGAGGAGACCAAGGATCCTTGGATACTCTATACTGATGGATCCTCAAATGTCAAAGGCACAGGGCTTGGAATACTACTAAAATCGCCACAGGGGGACATAATACCCCACTCTATAGCTTGTGAGTTCCAAACCACTAACAATGAGGCTGAATATGAAGCCTTGATTGCTGGTTTGCAAATTGCCAAGCATATGGGGATCAGGTATCTTGAGGTACATGTAGATTCATTACTAATTACAAACCACTTTAATGGATCCTATGCTGTTAAAGGTGAAAAGCTAACCAAATATTTAGAGATAGTCAAAAGTTTGGCACTCTCTTTTGTTTCCTTTAGTTTGACACAGGTACCAAGGGAAGAGAATACAGAAGCTGATGCATTGGCTAACTTAGGATCATCCTTGAAGATCCCGGAGGATATCAAGATCCCTATTATCCATATCCTGACCCCGGCTATCGAGGATCATGTGGTTATGGAGATAGGAAATGATTCTGCAATTATCCCTAGTGAGGATACTCAATCCCATTCAGGATCAGGATCATGGATCTCACCAATTATGAGATACTTACAACATGGAGAGATTCCTATAGGAGAAAACCCTAGGGCTTTCAAAATTAAGGTATCTCAATTCACAATTTTAAATAATATGTTGTATAGACGATCTCTTGCAGGACCATACTTGAGATGCATTGAGGATCCTGAAATGCAAGAAGTTTTAAAAGACTTCCATGAAGGAGATTGTGGAAACCACACTGGGGGCAGGGCATTATTCTCAAGGATCCTGAGGACAGGATACTACTGGCCAACCATGAAGAGAGATGCTGTGGAGTATGCTAAAAGATGTGATCCTTGTCAGAGACACAGCAATATCCTTCATCAACCAGCTGAATTATTGCATCCTATATCCTCCTCTTGGCCATTTATGAGATGGGGTATGGATATAGTTGGTAAGCTCCCTAAGGCACCTGGTGGAAAAGTATTCATGCTTGCTATGACTGATTACTTCTCCAAGTGGATAGAGGCTGAAGCTTTTGCCCAAGTCAGAGAAAAGGAAGTTATATCCTTCATTAAAAGAAATATTATAACTAGATTTGGAATTCCTTCTGAGATTATATGTGATAATGGTTCCCAATTTATTGGGGGCAGAACCACTAACTTTTGTGACAGCTGGGGGATTAAGATGATAACATCAACACCAGTCCACCCACAAGCTAATGGTCAAGCAGAATCATCCAACAAGATCATCATCAACAATTTGAAGAAGAAGCTTGGATCCAAGAAAGGGAAATGGGCAGAAGAACTACCCTATGTGCTTTGGGCTGATAGGACAACCCCTAAGAATGCTACTGGTCAAACACCATTCTCCTTGGTATTTGGGGCAGAATCAGTGATCCCAACAGAAATGGTGGTTCCAACTGCTAGAACAAGTACCCGTGATCCTGAGGAAAATGATGAAAACTTGGCTCAAGACCTGGATACTATTGAAGAAATCAGGGATACGGCTAGGATAAGGATGGCCAGTTATCAACAAAGAATGGCTGGTGCTTACAACAAAAATGTCAGGATCAGGAAATTTCAAGTTAGATATATGGTATTAAGGAAAGCATTTCAGAATACCACCAATCCTGCTGATGGAAAATTGGCTCCAAAATGGGAAGGCCCTTATTTGATTGAAGCTGAAGCAGGAAAGGGGGCATATAGATTGCTAACCATGGAAGGTGATTTGCTACCAAGAGCTTGGAATGCTGTCCACTTGAAGAAATATTTCATGTGAGCAGGATCCTCATGGCACAGATGATCCTCCCGATAGGGATATCCTTAAAGGATCCTCAAAGTATCGGTGATCCTTACTTAGGTAATATCCTAAACTTGAACTATTTCATTTCTTTATTTTCACATATAAGGATAAGGATCATGTATCCTTTATCCATCTCTCACGTGAGTTTAAGTTTTGAAAGTTCAGGTATCCTTAGCATAACATTGGTTATCCGCTGAAGCAATCCGTTCCTTGGGTTTAACCCCAGTCATTTGGGCTTGACCCCAGTTCCGCCTGTAGCGCATGATGATCCTGGTATAGTTCAAGGCAGTGGGACCAATACTCGTTTTAGGGGCTGATAATTCTATTGTACTGGCTATGCCTAGGATCCTACGTATAATGGTAGACATACCATACATCCGTTCCTAAGGTTTCTAACGTTTTCACGTTAGCTAAGGTTTCTAACGTTTTCACGTTAGCTAAGGTTTTGGCATTTTCATGTCACTAAGTTTGGATAATCGCCAGTTAGGGCCATACTCCAGTTTACATACGATCCTTGGGCTTGTCCCCAGTTATCCTTGGGCTTGTCCCCAGTTATCCTTGGGCTCGTCCCCAGTTATCCTTGGGCTCGTCCCCAGTTATCCTTGGGCTTGTCCCCAGTTGCTAACTCTTATCTTATATTGGCTTAGTCCCAAGTTATGATCTATTTCAGGTCCTTGAAGATAAGCAACTAGGGATCCTTGATCCTTACTTCTTTCTAAGGTTTATCTTACAGTTATCCTTATTATGGTTAGGATCCTAACTTGGATCCTCAGGTATGATCCTTAACTATTTTTTATTCTATTCATTATTTATTTGAATAACCCTTAAAGTTTGACAACTAGACTTGTGATCCTTAAAATACATTGCTTTTTGGGATTCGTTAACTATAGGATATTTGATCGTGGATCATGCTCTAAACATTTTTAATCTGACTTGTTCAATATTGTTTATTCAATAAATGTGCATCAAAACAAAGGAGAATTTGAGAAATAAAGGGATAACAATACAAGATAAGCGACAAAAGGTTAAGATTTTATTTATTAACAAAAGACTAACCCTTAAAAGGTTGTCAAAATTACCTACCCGAGCATCTACCAGCAAATAGTGGCCCGTCCGCTGGGGTAGGTAAAGGGTGGCCATGATAATAAGTTCAAAAGTAGTGCAGGAATATAAAAGCGGCAGGATCACAATGGCTTCATCCCCCAAACAGAGGATCCCTCCACCAAATGCAATCCTGCCTATTGTCCAATGGATCATACATGATCCTTAATCCTAAAACCTATTGTTCAAGTACCAACCATTAAATTGTTCAACATCACAACCACAAAAAATTACTACCAAATTTAAAAATTGGGCTCCGGCTGCGTCTAAGAATGTCCATCATCGCCCAATCATGCAGCCTAAACCTTCGCTGCATTATCACCTCCAGCTCCACTTGTTTCACCACCCTCACCTTTGCCTCCAGCCTCAATTGTCAGGATCTCTTCAACCTCCTCAGCCTCTTCATCGTCCAGTTCAGCCAGCCTTGCCTTCCAGCCTTCAACATCCCAGGTGCTCTTGTCAAAAGCAGGATCCTGAGCTTCCAAGGCCATTTGCAGCTTGGTCTTATACATTGTTATGGCGGCAGAGATTTTGGCGTCTTCGGTGATCTCACGTTTCTCATAGTCAACATTGATCAGCACCTTGGCCGTCTCCTGTTTGGCATCCCGGACTTCCTTCTGAAGATCAGCAATTGCAAGGTCTTTAAGCACTGCGACCTGCTGGAGGTCGGAAATTTTATTATCCTGATCCTCAACGTGGCCAACATAATCCTCGATCTCAGAGAATTTCTGCAAAAAGGATAATGGATAAGGTCAGGATTAAGTGATCCTCAAATCAGCAGGATATATCAGCAGGATATGTCAACAGGATATACGAGCAGAGACAGTGATCCTTACCTCATTAAAGTACTCGAGGAATTGGTGGCGGATTAGAGGCAGACCCTGCAGATCCTCAGCTTCAGAGACTTTTCTCTTCTTGATTGCCTTTCCTTTGAGGGGTGCCTTGGGGACCGAAGCTGTCGGACTGGTAGGAGCTTTTCTCTTGGAGGATCTGACAGTGGTGAGATCAGCAACATTGAATTTGGAAGCAGACTTGGTGGATTTTCCAGCACCTACACAACCAAAACAAGATAAGTATCTTTTCTTGATTTACATTTCACTATTTATTTAAATTTTAAACAAGGATACTTACTTGACATTGTGACAGAGCCTGAGGATACCTCCTGTGAATCTTGGGTTGTTGTCTTGAAAGTTCTTGTTTCAGGATCAAGTTTCTTGAAAGCAAGGAGCCTCTCCTTAGCAGCAGAGGACAATCTGAGGTGTGAGACGGTGATAGCTGCATAACAAGAAAGCAAAAATATAAGTGATCCTTACATCAAAAGAAAGTTTCTGGTGATCCTTCTCAGGATCCTCCACCCTACCATGGGTAGCCCATTTCTTGGGTAGATCCTTTCCATCCTCAATAGAATCTCTCTTGATAAAAAAGAAACGCCGCTTCCAATTAGCATCGTTCTTGGTGGCTTTGAAGATCGGGTGTTCCTCACCGGGTTTACGTTTAAACAAATAGCGATGAGAACCAAAGGTAGTAAGATCATACAGCTCTCCCAGCTCTGACATTCCTAGGTATATACCTTCCTGCTCGATGATCCTTTCAAAGGTGTACAGAACCCTCCAAATCATCGGCATGGCTTGAATATAAGAAATGCCGGTTAGGGAAAAGAAAGATTGGGTGAAGGTTGGAAAAGGATATGTATAGCCTATGGTGAACGGAGTGACGGGGAAAGCAACCCACTTGTCGGAGATATGATCGCTCAGGGCATTGGGGTCAAAAGGCCTAAATTCGGTGTTCGCCGGGAAGCAGTGGCGGATCCTATCGATCTGAGCATCATTGAAACAGCAGCGTTCTTTAATGGAGTCTTCAATGATCCCCTGGCTTTTTGGAGGGCTGTTCTTTGGGTGATCCTTGGCTGGGGAATTTCGGAGCAACATCTTTGATGGAAAGAGACGAAAACAGAGCAAAAGAGGGAAGAAGATAGAGAGAGAGAGTACCTGATCGTCTTCGGAATGCAGTTATAAAGGGAGTCTCTCTGAAAATTTAAATGCATTTGATCCTATCTCTATCTCCTATTTATAATCATGATCGTGCAGGGTTGTCACTTCTGTGACGTCACGATTGCAACGGATAGTTCAACAATAACGGCTATATTTACGATAGTTAGTTGCAGATAAGATCAAGAAAACATAACTCGCTCATTTTACATATCACTCCTTATATTTTGGGGGCAATTGTTAGGGGAGGATTTTCTAACAATTAGTGATCCTTACACATTATCCTAATTAATGATCCTTTCTTCTGTGACAGATGGTGATCCTCAGAAGAGCTTCAGGATCAGGATCATGGATCACTTTAAGGATCCTCGTACTGACGATTGTTTGTTTGTGTTTTGTATTACTTCGCAGGGGTTACGAGCTTGACTTGGTCTTGGCAACGTTACTATGGAATATTCCACGGGTATATCGCACACGTTTGACTGGAAATGGACGTTGTGGAGAACGTGGGAGCTTGGCACAAAAGTCGGATAGTTAGTTATTGTAGTTAACTTCTATTTTAAAAGGGGTAACGAGCTAGAATTAGAACACTTAGTCATTTTTACAGCTACACACACTCTCATACTCGCACACTTGAAGCTCTCGACAAACATTCATTCATTTTCATTCACTTTTACACTTTACACGATAGTGATCCTTGTACCTAGCTCGTTACTATCCGAAGTTGTAAACATTTATTGATTTATTTGAGCTTGGTGATCGGTAGTTTCCATCACCCGGGGTTTTTTGTGCCGGAGATCAACTCTTGATCAAGGGCTTTTTCCCCGTATAAATCCTTGTGTCGTTTGTGCAATTTACATTAAAGTGATCCTTGTCATTGTTATACATTTCAAGCATCATACCCCGTAACAGAGAGTTTGGTTGCAATATCCTCAACAGATTTTTTGACCAAAACAGCCAACATGAAAACCTTTCCTCCTGGAGCCTTTGGAAGCTTTCCCACTATATCCATACCCCATTTCATGAACGGCCAAGGGGAAGCAATAGGATACAGCGGTTCAGCAGGCTGATGTAATATGTTACTATGTCTTTGACATGCTTCACATCTTCGAGCATATTTTGTGGCATCTTTCCTCATCGCCGGCCAATAATATCATGTCCTTAATACTTTTGAGAATAAGGACCTGCCCCCAGTATGGTTACCACAATCCCCTTCATGTATATCCTGAAGTACTTCTTTGGTTTCGGGATCCTCCAAGCACCTCAGATATGGTCCTGCAAGAGATTTCTTATACAAAAAATCATTTATAATAGTGAATCATGATACCTTCATTCTAAAGGCTTTAGGATTCTCATTCCTTGGGATGTGTCCTTCCTTGAGATATCTCATGATTGGAGCCGTCCAGGACTTAAGATCCTCCTCAGGATACTCATCATCAGGATCCTGAATACTTATTACTTCCTTATCCTGAGGATTCGTCGCAGGATATAGGATATGTAATATTGGAATTCGGGTTCCTTCCGGTATCCTGACCGATGATCCCAAATTTGCCAAGGCATCAGCTTCAGCATTATCCTCTCTTGGTACCTGTTCAAGTGTAAAAATATCGAAATATCCTGCTAATTTTTTGAGAATATCGAGATACTCGATTAACTTCTCTCCCTTAACTGCATAGGTTCCATTAAAGTGATTAGTGATTAACAAAGAATCAACATATACTTGCAAATTCTTGATACTCATATTCTTAGCCAATTCTAATCCTGCAATTAAAGCCTCATATTCTGCCTCATTATTAGTAGCAGGAAATTCACACCTAATAGCCTGGGGTAATATGTCCCCCTGTGGCGATTTTAGTAGTATACCTAGACCTACACCTCTTACGTTAGATGCACCATCAGTATACAATGTCCAGCATTCTAAGTTTTCTCCTAGCTGCTGTACTTCCAAATCTACTTCATTTTGAATGTCACTACTGAAATCAGCCACAAAGTAAGCTAAAGCCTGAGACTTTATGGCATTTCTAGGCTCATATACTAAGTCATAAGCACTCAGTTTTACCGACCACTTAGCCATCCTACCCGACATCTCGGGTTTCCTAAGTACGTTTTTAACAGGATAATTGGTTTTAACATGAATCCTATGTGTCTCAAAATAATGTCTAAGTTTTGTTGATGCCATAACTAGGGCTAATATCAATTTCTCTAGATGAGAATATCTAGTTTCAGCATCCAGTAAACTTTTACTAACATAATAGACAGGATATTGCTGACCTTCATGGTCCTTTATAAGAACGACACTTACAACATTCCCTAATACAGCGAGGTATAGGGATAGTGGTTCACCATTTTCAGGCTTCATCAATAGAGGTGCAGTTGAGAGATATCGCTTCAAATCCTGCAAGGCTGCTTCATGCTTTGCTCCCCATTCGAACTTCTTATTCTTCTTGAGGATATCATAAAATTCCTTGCATTTTTCCGAGGATCTTGAAATAAATCTGTTCAATGCTGCTACTCGGCCTGTTAACCGTTGAACATCCTTCATATTCGAAGGTGATTTTATATCCAGGATAGCTCTAATCTGCTCCGGGCTCGCCTCTATGCCTCTCTTGGTCACCATATATCCTAGAAACTTTCCTGCCCCTACTCCGAAATGGCACTTAGTAGGATTCAGTTTCATGTTATACTGATCCAGGATATCAAATGCTCCCTTAATATCCTGGAGGTGATCCTCGGCCTTTTTAGATTTCACCACCATATCGTCAATATATACCTCCATGGTGTCCCCCAGCTTGTCTTTAAATATCATGTTTACCAACCTCTGGTATGTTGCACCTGCATTTTTCAAACCAAAGGGCATAGCAGTATAACAATAAATACATGTTGGTGTCATGAAGGCAGTATCCTCCTGGTCTGAAGGCTCCATTTGAATCTGCTGAAATCCTGAGGATGCATCCATGAAGGTTAACATCTCATGCCCGGCAGTAGCATCCACCATTGCATCAATATGGGGAAGAGGAAATGGGTCTTTAGGACAAGCCTTGTTCAAGTCCATGTAATCTACACAGACTCTCCATTTCCTATTTTTCTTCTGTACCACGACTACATTTGCTAGCCATCTTGGAAACTTGACTTCTCTGATCATTTTGGACTTCAACAATCTTTCAACTTCCTCTTGTATGATTGTATTTCATTCAGGAGCAAACTTCCTTCTTTTTTGCTGAACAGGCTTGAACGACCTGTCAATTCCAAGCTTGTGAGTAATAATGTCTTTGGATATACCTGTCATATCCTCATGCTTCCATGCACATGTTGACATCCTGCACTTCAAAAAGTTAGTTAATTGTTCTTCAATATCCTGAGGGATACTGGTCCCTACGAGCACCGAGATATCAGGATTATCCTGATCCAGGATAACTTTCTTCATATCCTGCTCTGAAGCCTCCACGATATCCTGGGCCCGCATCTTTAATTGCTATGCTGGATTAGGCTTGGTTGAGGATTTCATTGAGGATGAGTAGCATTCCTTCGCCTCCTGCTGATCACTATCAACATTGACGACCCCCCAAGGGGTAGGGATTTTGATGCATTGGTGATAAGTTGATGGCACAACCTTCATGTCATGGATCCATGGCCTGCCTAGTATGATGTTATAGCAGGATAGGGAGTCCATCACATAGAAGCGTTGTATCGAGTTGACCCCTTCAACATATACTGGTAACTTTATCTCTCCTACGGTATTCCTAGCTTCTCCACTGAAACCAACGAGCACAGTGGACTTCGAAGTAATGTCCATCGGAGATACATTCATCCTCTTCAATGTTTCCAGCTGAATTATGTTGACGGAGCTACCATTGTCCACTAATATCCTGCGTACAAAATGGTTAGCAACATATAATGTTATTACGAGAGCATCATGGTGAGGCTCCTGGATAGTATCCCTGTCATCACTATCAAAAGTGATCACTTTATCGGTCGTAAGGGTAGTCATCCTGGCTGGTTTGTCTCCCCTTTCAGTCTTAGCTTCCTTTGCATGTCTCTTGGCCGCAGAATACGAAGTCCCACATATGTCGGATCCTCCTGAAATAAAATTAATTATTTTGGCATCTGCTGGGGGTGATGCCGCTCGTTCAGGATCCTTCTCAGGATCCTACCCTTTATTCTTCTTTCTTCCCAGCAAATCCTTCAGATACCCCTTGCTTAATAGGTAGCTTATTTCTTTCCTTAGAGCGATGCAATCCTCGGTCACATGTCCGAAATCTTCATGGAAGGCACACCATTTGGATTTATCCTTCCAATCGGCTTTCTGCTGATTCTTTCGAGGCCACCTAGCTTTGTCTCCTAAACCCTCCATAGCATACATTAACTCAGGTAGATTAACAGAAAAGCAATATTCAGATAATTCAGGATATTCTTCAGGATCCTCGTCTTCAACAGCATTCACTTTCTTGTTGTCATTTCTGCCATATGGCTTAGGGCGATATGGTTTATAGGAGGATTCTGATTTCCTGTTGGTTGATTCATAGGTTGAGGTAGAATTCATTCTCTCTTGCATCTTTTTTTCATCTTCCAAGCGAATATATCTCAAGGCCCTGTTACGAGCTTCATCGAGATTCCTGCAGGGATTCATTACAAGATCCTGATAAAATTGAGAATCCTTTTGTAACCCCATCTTAAAAGCCTGAACAGTTATTGCAACATCAAGATGTGGGATACCCAACTAAACTTATTCACATAATCCCTCAAGGATTCCTGAGGTCCTTGAGTTATCCTGTAAAGATCACTGGTTAGTTTTCTCAAAACTCCGACTGCAAGAAAACTGACTATTAAACAAATTAACCAAATGAGCAAACGAAGTAATTGAGTGTGGAGGAACATTTAACAGCCATTTTAAGGCTGATCCTGTTAGGGTAGATCCGAATCCCTTGCACAAGCATGCTTCCTTGAGCTCTGGATGGATAGGGTTAATCTCCATTCTTTCTCTATACTGGGCAATATGCTCTTCAGGATCCGTAGTCCCATCATACAGTTTCATGTTGGGGGTCTGAAATCTTTTTGGGATTTCAGCATCACTGATAGGATATGCAAAGCGGGATATCCTGTGGCTGTCTTGGGATACTTCCGGAATTGGCTGGACCACTCCAGGCACACTGGATATCATTTCCTTCAATTTCTGAAGCTCCCTAGTAAATGTTGACGTCATACCTGCATCCTGCAAAGACCCATTATTGTTAGTAGCGAGAGTATTATTATTTGACATGTTACCGGTCTGAGGATTCTGGCCATATCCTGAAGCATATCCTGAGCTCCTCATAGTTGACATCCTGACCGAGGAGGGTATCTCAGGAATATGATTCTGAGAATGGCTCGGCACGATATTCCCCCGGTTATCTTCAGTGTAAACTACAGAACTGAAGTTCAAAGCTCTAGGCTGCAAAGGAGTGACAGTTTCTTCAGCAGGTCTACTTGGGCCGGATTTCAAGAGTTGTATCTCTCTCATCAGCATCCGATTAGTTTCCTGCTGCTGCCTCATCTGTTCCTGTACACTACCAAACAAATTAAGAATTTCATCATTAGAAGCCAAAACAGGACCAGATCCCTGAGTAGTGGGAGCGGGGATAACATCCCGAGCCACATGACTTTCAGTTCCATGTGAAGAAGTTTGCATTCGTGGAGGAGGAGGTGGAAGCACCGAACCAATTGTTGTAGAGGTTGTAGCAGACATGGTGGAAGAGCTCATGTTTGATCTCGAGGCCATTGAAAACAATGTAGCAAAAGTTTTGACAATAGAAAACCGAGTAATGATTTTACTAAAGTTTTTAGCAAAAATAGCACCACTTGCCTCACGGTGGGTGCCAAATTGTTTTGGTCAAAAATTACCGAAGCAATTAAGTGATCAAATTAGTTAAGTGAGGTAGTGTGCTAGAAATGAGTGTAAAAAAATATGTTAACCAAGTTAATTGTAAAAACAGTTTCAGGATACGGCTTAAGATATAGAGCTGTATCTATGATCAAACAATGAGCAAAAAAGTAAAGGTTGACACGTGGTATACGAGGAAAGCCCTTGATCAATCTAGATCGCCGGCACAAAACCTCGGGAGCTGACAATCGCAGCTGCCTTGTTCTTCTATTGCTTCAAATATCAGGATACAGTGCAGGATGTGATGCGGATCAACTAGGTGTTACAATGTAATTCGAATACAAGTGTTTGTTGTTATGGGTGAAATTCTGAGCCCATATCCTGGGAAATATCTTGAGTTATATCTTGGTTCTATGATATCTGTTCATATCCGGGATGCTCATTCAGGATATTGGTAACATCCTGAATGGTATCCTCAGGATTACTAACGGGTTGTGTGCAGGAGTACGCGTCCAGGTGCCCAACGTTCATGAAGACCCTTTCTCCGGGAGACTCGGTCCAAGTTGTTCAAATGAAGACGTTGAAGCCGCATTACTCGGTCTACAACGTTAGCAATGGAATATTCGGAAGCATCCCATATTTATAGGATTTTTAGTTTGTATTTCGTTACTATAAATAGGTGGGTATATCAGATCGAATAGGACATCACAGCTACACTCACTACACTCTCACACTTGTTCTCTCGTAATTTTTACTTTCACACAAAACATTGTAACACTTAGCGATCTGGTCAATATCCTGCACTGTATCCTGAAGTTTGAAGCAATAAGAAGAACTAGGCAGCTGCGATTGTCAGCTCCCGAGGTTTTATGCTGGCGATCTAGATTGATCAAGGGCTTTCCTCGTACATCTCGTGTCATTTCCTTTACTTTTTGCTCATAGTTTGATCATAGATACAGCTCAATATCCTGAGCCGTATCCTGAAAATTGTTTTTACAAACAACCTAACTAGCATATTTCCAACGCACTTTCTAGCACACTACCTCACTTAACTAATTTGATCACTTAATTGCTTCGGTAATTTTTGACCAAAACATTTGTGTGTAGTGACTGCTGAAAGCTAGAGAGCAAAAGTGTTCGAAAGTGTGTGTGTGTAAGTTGCGTGCCTTAATCTGATCCGCCCTCATCTATTTATAATAAAAGAAATGCAACAAACTATCCTAATAAACCGGGATCCGACGAATATTCCCCACTCGAACGTTGTAGACCTGGTCTTTCGGGTTCAACGTCTCTCACATAACAGATACGCCCGAGTCTTGAGGAGAAGAAGTCCATCTGACCGTTAGTAACCCACAGCCTCTAACCTGCACGTGGTTAATTTAGTTAACACCAGGATATGGCCCAGGATAATACCAATATCCTAATCCAGTATCCTGATCACAAGCAAACAACCAAAAGCAGGATATTAGTCAGGATATATATACTCAGAAAATGACCCATAACAGGGCCGAGCACATTATTGGACACGTGTATTTCTTGTTTGTGTATGGTTGTGTGGTATGTTTAACTGATGAGTCGTAGGTGGCCCAAAGGTGCATTGTATATGTTTTGTGGTAATTTTCTTGTGTGACGACGTGAACAACTTGAATGCAAACTGATTTTGTATGTATGAACATCATAGGATTTGATTGACTACGTGTGAACAAGTAACTAGTCTTACCGAGCAAACCAAAGGTGAGTTCATTCCTCTTGAGCATGCGTCCCGGTGGTTGGGACAGTCATTGGGTATCCCTGAGAGGGATAGGTTTTTGGGTTTTTGGGTAAATCAATTGGGTATTCCTGAGAGGAATACGTCTTGTGGGTAAAAACTGGAATGTTAGATAATACACTCATTCCTATCATTTTAAGTCCCATCTTATACCAAATAGTTACCTGAGAGGTAACGGGGTATTAGTTGATAGCGGTATTAGGCTTGGCAACCTCACACCGTACCTGAGAGGACGGGCGTGAACTAATGACCTTAATCAGGACCAATGCTTAGATAGGGGGCATTGGGGACGGGCAAAACAATCTGGAAGCCATCTTGTACGGTACTCGAGTTATTATCAACATTACTTTCGGAATTGTTATTAAACTGGATTAAACACTTGGTAAACAAATGTTTTCATAAAACTGTGAACTCACCAGCGTTGTCTGATACACTTGTGTGCATGCTCGCATGTTATAGATATGTGGAACATGGAACTTTCTGTCTGGGATGCTGGAGGGGTCATGGGTCGAGATACATGGAATCGTGAGACAAGTCTAATGGTTTTCGTACATATGGTTTATGGAACACTTAACAAATGATTTATGCTTCCGCTGAACACGATGAATTACATTTAATGTTTTATAACACTTTATGTTAATAAATGAAAGCTTTTATTTCAAATCTTGTTATGAGTTCAATGTGATTGGTGGCTAGATCCTGGTACGTCACACGCCTCGCGGGGGTTTCTGCATGTGGTATTTTGGGGGTGTGACAGTTGGTATCAGAGCCACTGGTTATAGTGAACTTGGTTTTAAAAATGTTTTTATAAAACCAGACTATAACTGAACAGTTCTGAATACGTGAATACGACCATGACACTCAGCTCCAGACTGCAAGGTTCGTCTTTTTCACCTGCTGCATACATTACATGACTAGTACACATTTGTTTATGATGTAGCGTACGAACACACACTCGTCACTATAGCATGATTACATGAATTGTTTGCTTGCATTATGATGCGTTGATAGTATGTCATAGTCCTTGGATTTTTGTGATCTTATCCTTTTGATAACCTCCGTTTGACATCTGAGTTTGAAGAACCATTTGACATGAGTTAGGAGGAACTGAGATGAGCATGCAAATCACAATATTATTGTGGGTGCACACATAATAATAATGTGGGGTGTATGCGAGTCCCAGTGAGGCTTAACAAGTGAAAAAATGGGGTTATGTTCCGTTATTCGATCAATGAGAGACATAACAAACCTATAGGGGTCATAGCAGTGATTTTCTCCTACTCGAATGTGACTCCTCTCTGAATCCTTACGAATCTCGATGCTATCGAGTATCACCTGAACACTCATCCGAACGTCTAGCGAACTATGTAGAATGTTAGGTGCTAGTACAAATGTCTCTGAGTTGGATATCGCAATGTCGAACGATTGATCCATACCTTTCTCACTTATCTTACTTTGCTGGAACGTAACGCATCGACGCCTTAGATCCCGAAGTGCGATCACTTCTGCAACACTCTAGCAACATACCATGTATTACTCAATCGACTTGCAAGATCGATGGACAAGAGGATGAATGTAGTACTTTACCAATCTCAGTAGTAGGACGACCCTGATTACCGGCAACGGGCACCAGTAAATTGGCTTAAACCGAATCCTTAACCCTAGTCAGCGACTTATGGGAGTTAACTCTTACGAATCAATCGGGACATAAGCGATGACAATTGACTATAGTGTGGAATGTGTAACTGACAGCACAATGAGTAGCGCCTTAGGACGCGACACGGAATGTGAGAAGATGGACCTTGTCGCTGAAAGATCATAGGGCTCCGTTTCAAGCAACGACATTAGAGGCAACAGTCACGGCAACATCAAGCTACTCGTAATTGTAGTCAACAGTATGGAAATGAAGGTGCCTACGACATGAATTGGTCGTTGTCAAATCAAGACGACAACAACCAAGAGAACAACGGCAGTACTGGAAATTTCCGTAGCGAAAACAACAACACCGGAAGTGATGCTCATGGAAGGGAATTTAGGATTGGCATGGGCGACGCCAGGAATATAGCAACATGGTGGCCTACACGTTCTTGGTAACGAATCGTCTCGTCCCTGTTCTGTTCAACCCTGATACTTCTTGAAACCGAACTTGTTGTGGAATCGGCTGATGGCAAATCAATTGAAGCCTCATATGTTCGTTGGGATGCAAACTCGACCTTGTGGGACAAGTGCTCGACATCGACCTCCCGTCTGTTATCCTTGATAGTTTCGATGCAGTAGTCAGTGTGGATTGGTTGTTCAGATATCGCGCAGATATACCCTATAAGAAGAAAATTTTGCGTATCTCTCTCTGGTGGAGAATCGTTATATGTTCTAAAGCGTCAGAGTGGTGCAAAGGTTAGCTCCATTTTAGCCATGAAATCCCAGAAGTGCTTACGGAGGGATTACCCTGCTATGTTAGCACTCGTTACTGATTATAAGACTAAGGAGAAGGGGATCGAGGATCCACCAATTGTTCGTGATTCCTTCCAAAGTGCTACACGAAGAACTTTCAGGTTTACTTCCACAACTGGTAGGTAGAATCACAGTTTGGTCTCACACCAGAGGCAGCCTTGATTTCTCGTACTCCTTACCATCTTGCACCAGGAGGGTTGCAAGAACTGTCAAATCAACTACAGGAACTGTTGGACAGGAGTTTTGTCGAACCTAGTTTTCGCTCTGGGGAGCCCCGATTATATCCGTGAAGATAAGCCTTATCGTTGGATAGGTGTACTGATTATCGAGAACTCAGCAAGGTGACAGTCAATGACCGTTTATCTCGACCATGTACTGACGACCTGTTGACCAGTTGCTAGGGTCAAACTTCTATTCGAGGGTTGACTAACGAACGAACTATCATCAGATGAAAGTCCAAGGGGAGAATGTTCCTAAAACGGTATATCGAACGATGTACGGTCATTACGACTTTGTATTCTGCGACCCTTGGGTTAATCAACACACCAGCAGCTTTATCGATCGCATGGATTAACCGTGTTTATTGAGGACATTTTGAATCATTTCCAGGAGAAAGGAACATCATGGGCGGCATTTGTATGTTATCTTAGAGCTCCTGAGGGAGGAGCCACTCCACGCGAAGTCTTGTTAAATGTAACTTCTGGACTCGAGAGGTACATTTTTGGTCGTGTAATCAACGAAGTGGGAATACACGTGGATCTCGCTAAGACCCATTTTGTAAGAAACTGATCGACACCAAAGATTCCTTCGGGGATACAGCAATTCCTTGGTTCTGCTAGATACTATCGCAGATTCATCGCGGGATTTTCGAAGATTGCGCAGCTTTAACCACTTTAGCACAGCGGGGTGCTGTGTATTCATGGGAGACAAAACAGGAGAACGTCTTTTCAGCTTCTGAAATCCAACTCTACAAAGCACTGGGCATCGTCTTTACCCGAGGGTACGGGTGATCTAGTGGTATACCATGGAGGTCCGAATCGGAGTCTCAGTTACACACCGACGCAACACGAGAGGGTGATTGCTTACATGGTGGATTAACAAGAAGAATTGTGCGACACACAACCTGGGGTGGAAGCCATGGCCTTTGGATTTAGAATTTGGAGGTGTTCCTTGGACGGTACCAAGGGCGTTATATAGACCGATCACAAGGACCCTCAGCATATCTCGAATAGCGAGAGTTAAACATACGACGGCGTCGCTGGATGGAACTCTCGAACGATTACGACTATGGAACTTAAACGCGAATGAGCCTTGTAGCACACCCTCGACTGTAAACTACTTGATCAGATCTGTTCTGCTCAAACCGAAGCGTTGAAGGATGAGGACCTCCCAGCTGGATCCGTGCGGGGCATGGAAAAACAATATGTAGCTGAAAATCGAACGACATTCACTACTTCCTGGAGCGAAGGTGGACCTCACTATACAGCAATCCTAGGGAACTTGTGTTGAGCGAAGCACACCAGCCTTGATATTCTAGTCATCTGGATTTTGCCAGAGGATATTAGAATCTATAAATCGGGTACAGGTAACCAGGCATGAAGGCCCACCTAACAATGTTTGACCCGTGCGAAAGACAAGGTGGGATATCCGAAACCTTCTGGTTTATGTCAGCAACCAGAAACACCCATTGAGAAATGGAGCAGACTGCCATGGATTTTGTCACCGGCTTTCCTAAAACTCTAAACGGAAACGATATCACCTGAGTGATCGCTGATTGTCTCATGTAACTGATACACTCCCTTGCAATCAAGGGAAATTGACAAGTCTTTGTATAATGTGAGTAATTACCTGTGAAGGGCGGTTTCTAGGCACGGGGTGCCAACTTCTGTTACCTCCAATTTTGATCTATACATGATTTATGTCAGGCAATACACAACACCCCTGACTCACGTCTGGACCAGAGCATCGCTTATCGCCGTTGGACAAACGGTCAGAGCAAACAAACCCTCCTGACACTCGAAGACATGCTGCGAACATGTGTGTGTTTGGCTTTAGTGAAAATTTGAAGGACTCTTACCTATGGTTGAGTTCTACTACTGCAGTTACCATTCTAGTATCCAGACAACTCTGTTGAGGCATTGCATAGACGATAATGCCAACCCCCTTGTTGGACTAAGATGGTTGACAACTTAATTACGGGTCCAGGACTTATACTCGAAACTCTTGGGAAGATTGTTTGGATCAGGAGTCGTTTGGCGGCAACGCGTGACCGTCAGGAAAGTTGATAAGTTTAGGAAACGCGGCAAGATCGCTGTAGGCGATCGTATCATGTTAAAACTCTCACCCTGGGAGGGTGTGGTACGCTTGGGAAGCCTGGCGAGCTTTATTTACATCACGTTGGGCCATACAACATTCTGGGAAGAATCGGTAACGTGACCTACAAACTCGAGTTACCTGCTGAGTTGGGTAACGTTCATGACGTCTTCCATGTTTCGCAATTAAAGGAGTGTTTGTCTGATGAAACACTGGTGGTGCCGTTTCAAGAGCTTAAGATTGACGACAAGTTGCAGTTTGTCGAGGAGCCTATCGAAATCATGGATCGGGAAGTCAAGGTTCGTAAGCATAGTCGAATCCCGATCGTGAGGGTTCGTTGGAACTCAAGACGTGGACTGGAGTTCACGTGGGAGCGCGAGGATCAGATGAAGCTCAAATATCCTCAACTTTTCCCCAATGGCCAATCTAATTCTGGTGCAACTGGTGAATTTCGGGACGGAAGTCCACTTCAAGTTGGGGATGATGTGGCACCCGCGGAAAATTAGCAGTCATTCTAATCTATCACTTCAATTCTCTGAGATTGCTTATCAAATTTCGGGACAAAATTTCTTTCAAGTTAGGGATGATGTGACAACCCGAATATTTAAGGTTAGCACTACTTAAACTCCACAACTTTTGGCGTGTGTCTTTACGTTTAATTGCTTTTATATTATGACCATACAAGACTTAGTAGGTTACACTCGTGCATCGCTAAATGTTTATGTGTGTATGTTAACTATACATGAAACCATTAAACGTGTTATATGTGCTTGGCTATTTATGTTGCAATGGCGTATTCGTACGTACGTATTAGAGTAAGAAATTGTAGTGGGCTTTGTCTAGTTACACACTTGGGCCGGAGACCATACGCCCCACTTGAACCCCCCCCCCCCCCCCACATTTAACCCACTTATGCATCCCCTTATAGCCCAAGATCTGGCCCAGTTCCCCTTATAAATAGCCCAAGGTCAGGCCCGGTAGTGTTAGGGGCTCATATATTCGATTGAAGGGGGTGCATGGCCATCAAAGATATCACACAACTCTCACATAAACTAACCCTAGATATTGAATTCGTTTCCTCGAGTGTGCGACACCAGCAAGCTCTATCGAAGATCTTTTCTTCATCCAGTCATGTCCTTCTTGCATTCGGTATGTGATCGTGACTTGCTTGAGTCTAGTTTAATGTTATACGAGGTAATATGTGTGTTGTTGGATGTTGCTTTTGGACGTTAGAGTAGGGAATTTTGTTAGGAATTATGGTTAGATATGTGGGTTAATTAATATGCTGATTGTTTATATTGTTCTTGTGTGGGGATAGTTTTGATTAATGGTATTAGTGTGATGCATGAATTAGGGTTACACAAGAATATATATATATATATATATATATATATATATATATATATATATATATAATGAGGGTTCGGATACTAAAGGATGTTTGAAGGGGGATAACCCTTGTTAAATAATGAACTATGTTACAAATCAGGAAGTAGCTATACTAATTATTTTGAATTGAGCATTGTATGGTAAAAGAAGATATTGATTAATACTAGAATTTGCTTGTTAGTTGAGGTAATCGTCTCATATAATTGTTACAATATGTTATGATAATTTTGGAAGATATGTAGATGTTTTGGCATAGGATGGTAGTTGCATAACTATTGGATGATAACGAATTTTTAACCTACAAGTTGTTTTGGGGCTAATAAGTTATATGACTAAGGTACAAAGGTAATTGGGCTTAGGGGGTACCCGGGCTGCATATGTCAACAAAATAAAATAGAGGATCCATCTAAGACCACTTGGGCCGCGATTGTTTCGGAAAGGGGTGGGGCAGCCGCACCTATCCGAATGGGCTGGGCTCCGATGGGCCACCCCCCCACACACACACTTGTTAGATGACACGTCGCATTGGGCTGCACACACTCAGATTCTGGCCAAATACTTCTTTGGGCCGCACAACACTTGTAATGGGTGTTGTTTAATCACTGGGCCGCACCCTCGGTTATAAGTAAGCGAATCACACAATTGACCCAATTGCGCATTGGGCTTCGTAAGTGTATGTGAGAAATGTATGAATGTGTGTATTATGTTTTGGGCCGTAGTATGGGGCAGAGCACATTAATGGACACGTGTATTTCTTGTTTGTATATGGTTGTGTGGTATGTTTAACTGATGAGTCGTAGGTGGCCCAAAGGTGCATTGTATATGTTTTGTGGTAATTTTCTTGTGTGACGACGTGAACAACTTGAATGCAACTGATTGTGTATATATGAACATCATAGGATTTGATTGACTACGTGTGAACAAGTAACTAGTCTTACCGAGCAAACCAAAGGTGAGTTCATTCCTCTTGAGCATGCGTCCCGGTGGTTGGGACATTCGTTACGGAACCCTGGATCAATCGGGCAGCGTATCTAATACGTAACCGGGGTTATGATACTTACAACGAGGCAGAACTTCGTTATTTAGGGGGTTATTATGCCCGAAAATCACTTTAACTATGCAGAAATTCGAGAGAGAAATGAGAGATGGACGATTTAGAACTGAAGCCGATGGCCTCTATTAATAGGGATGATTTCTCAGTCCCTTGCGGCTAGCGAAGGTTGTAGCCAAGGGCTACGCGGCCCGCGACGTAGGCCTACTAGCTGATCCGGGTCAGCACTATAGGCTCTACACATTGCACGACACGTGGCAGCACCGGGCTGCGCCTTGGTGGTTGAGCTGTTGCGCCCCGCGTAAGATCCCTAAGGGGTCTTCGCAGCCCGCGAGCAACACTATTTTCTGGTTTTTATTTTATTTTTAATTATATAGGGTATTTTAGGCTCGGTTTTTGCTTACGGGGTATGTTTTAAGACATATTGGGACATTTTAAACATATTAGGGGTGTCGAAAAAATATACTGGAGGGTTGTTATACTCGGGATGGTGTTGCGGCCCGGCGACGGGCCAGGACGGGCCTTGCCGAGCCCCACACCGAGTGGCCTAATAAGATGGTGAGGTAGGTGGTTATGTAACCGTGTTATGTATTATATAAAAAGAAAAAAAGTATAAGTATATTAGTTGGTTCTTGTATTTCCTAATGTATTCTTGATCTTGAGAATAAGGTGTTGTTTGTTTTTTCGGAGGTAAAACGTCTGTAGTCTGCGGACCACATCTGCAAACATCTGTAGCAGAAGAGGTGGACCAAACCTCTGCAGTCTTCAAGAAAAAGACTGTTTGTTTTTTAACTTCTGCAAGCAAAATCTGTCTCTTTCTCTCTCTCCCTCTCTCTCTCTCTCTAAAAACAACCACCACCATACATCTCAAAACCCCAAACAAACATGGATAAAATGGCAAGCATCTCTCCATTCAATCATACTCCATACCGTTACCAGTAACCGTTTCGCCAATCTCAACCCTCTGACGGAATATTCCGGCATGAACACCGTCTCCGTTTTCGAAACTCCACTTTCCGCCACAAAACCCTACGCATTCACAGCAGCAACGAATTTGTTCTTCGATGAGAGACCGATTGATGACATAGAAAGAACCGTTGTGATCTGCAAATCTGATGAGAGACCTGATCAGAAAAAGGAGCCTCCAGCAGCGGCAAAGATTAGGGTTTCCTGTATGATTTGGTCTTTTAATTTTGGGGGTGAAGGTTGACGGCTGGAGAAGGTTGACGACAGCAGTGGGTGAACGACTGGAGATGGGTCAATGATTGGAGATGGTGAACGACGGTGGAGGGGCGGCGGAGGTGGAGGGGGTGGCGGAGGAAGTGAGGTTTCGGCTGGAAGTGGAGATGGGTGCTAGGGTTTTGAGGTTTGAAGATGTGGAGGTGTTTTGAAAGAGAGAGGTGTTTTGAAGAGGTTTGAAGAGGTTGGTCCAGATCTGCGCGAGGAAGAGCTCTAGAAGAGCTTTTTTAATGAAATCTCTTCTAAAAAACAAACACGCTGCAGACCAAAAGGTCTGCGCGTGGTCTGCGCAGCGCAGACATAAGAGGTCAGAAAGTACTTCTTGCAAAAAACAAACACCCCCTAAATCTCGTCTCCTCTCTCTCTCTCTCTCTTTATCTATGTAGAACATTATATGTTACGAGAACTACTTTAAGAACTTGTGTGTTACACGGGTGGATCAACATGAAAATATATTACTTAAAAGTGTCGAAATAAACCTTTTAATAAAATATAAATGTTCAAAGTACTAACATAAGTATTAGATTACAATGAATGGAAATAAATAAATACCACAAAAATTACAACTCGTTATATTATAAGTTTATAACTATGATTCTTAAATATCTAAAATACACACTAAAACAAGCCAGCTAACGCTAGTGAGCTCGTATTTTTACAAACAGGCTAAGAAATAGACCATTTACTTCACATTTAGGACAGGTTATGACTTGCTTATCTCACAATTCCAAATTTAAACTAAAACAAGTCATCGACCCGTGACTTGTTCGAAGTTTCTTGAGCTTAAGCTTTGTCAACCTATGGCCTACACTTCACCATTGAAGTAGACTTAATTCACCAAATACAACCCTTACTGCTAATAACCATAAACATAATATTTTGAGTAAACCTCAATTTTCGTCCCTGTAGTTTGCTGATTTTAACACTTTCAGTCCAATAGTTTATAAATTACATTTATCATCCATTAGTTTGCTGATTTTAACAGTTTCAGTCCACACTAGTGTTAAATTTTAACAGTTTCAGTCCACACCAGTGTTAGTGGTGTGGTGTGGACTGGAACCGAGTGTTAGTGGTGTGGACTGGAACCGTTAAAATCAGGAAACTAATGGACTGAAACTGTTAAAATCAGCAAACTAATGGATGATAAATGAAATGTTTAAACTATTGGACTGGAAGTGTTAAAATTAGGAAACCACAGGGACGAAAATTGAAGTTTACTCTATTATTTTTGTGTGAGTATAATATATTTTTGCGTAAATATAGTATTATATTAGAAACATATGAAATCATCCCTTTTATTTATAAAACTATTAACAATACTCTTGTTTTTCTTGTTCTAAACAAATTAGTTATGTTCATAATTTAAATTAAAGTCTAAAACGATTTGATAGTTGACTAGATTTTGTTTAAAAATCACACCTAAAAAACTAGCGATGAGACTAAACGCACCCTTTTACTTATAAAAGTAGAAAGATGTTGTAGCTAATTTTTTTTTGTAAGGTATAGATCAACTGGCAATCCCAACTACTCCAACCCTTTTTATCGGGAGCAGCTCAAGTTCGAATCCGGGCACCCCCAAAGGGGGCAGGGCGAAACCAGGCCAACACCACATGGGGCAATTTCTGCCTCCACTGGGGATCGAACTTGAGACCCTGGGCAGGAAACCCCTAGAGGAAAACCTTCCCACCTCCATGCAAACCAATTGGTCTACACTTCATCGGCATGTTGTAGCTAATTTAGAAAGGAGAAAGGGAAATCATTTAGTAAAAACAATTAGAGTAAATTTTCATTTTAGTTGATGTGGTCTGGCTAAAAATGTTATTTTAGTCTAATTAGTTTTTTCTCAACCGTGTTCCTTTGGTTTCCAATTTTTTTGTTATTTCATCCACCACTCTAACCCTTTAAAAAATCTTAGTTAAGCTAGGGGTATTTTGGTCACTTTATATTTATCTTTTGTTTTTGACATTTTCATCCAAAACCGTTTTTACATTTTTTTTTTCCTTTTGTTGGATCTGAGTGTGTGTTATATGTGTTGGATTGATTGGGGCCAAATTTTTACAAGTTAGAATCGTTGGAGGGAATTTTTAGAGTTGCGATTATTATCGACCAACAGGTGAAACTTAATATTATTAAAATCCAAAACCTTTTAAAAACGATATTCAAGAGGTGGCTATTCAAATTCTTCAGTATGTTGCCATTATATTTTTCTCAGAGAGTTGTATATGTATTAGATTGTAATGGGTGAAAATAATCTGTTCCAAACACTAAGTTGTTGGTACTTAAACTGTCCATATTAAAATGTGGACCTAGGGCTGTAAATGAACCGAACGAATACAAATAAAGTATTGTTCATGTTCGTTAATTAAGGATATAATGTGTCCACGAACGGTTCATGAACTCTTACCGAACGAGATTTAATGTTTGTGTTTGTTCGTTAAGGAAAGAAACGAGTTCACGAACACAGATACAATCTACGACGGTGGCTAGAGGTGGATGGATGATAAGAGGGAGCGGCGCTAAACCTTGAAGTCCTAATCATTGAACGAAGGTTGATAATATCATTGGCGAAGCCCCCCCCCCCCCAATTTTTCCGAAACCGGGGGGGGGGGGGGGGGAACATATATACCTATACGAAAGTACTATTCATAACACTACGCTAGGGATGAGCACAGCGGTATCCGATACCGATACCGCCTAATACCGATCCCGAATTTCACCCAAACTAGGTACCGATACCGAAACATGTCGGTTCGGTATCGCTACGGTACGGTATCGGTATTTTGAGAGTCGGTATCGGTATTATACCGATACCGAAAACGCCAAAAGGTGGATACCGTATGGGATGCCGAAAAAATTCGGTATCGGTATTTCAGGATCGGTATGGGATCGGTATTCGGTGTTATATGCTCATCCCTACACTACTGTCACACCCCGATATTTCCACGTTTGACCGGTGGGGAGTATCGTGACGTAGTTGATATCATTATAGTCAAACAACACAATATATAAATGCACAGCGGAAGCAAAAGATAATATATTACGATCCGAATATAAAGTAATATCAAGTATTACAACGGAAAGTAAAGGATCCACAGGCGGATCTTAAAAACATAAACATTGTTCAACAGACTTTAGACGCCTAGAACTTGCAAGATTCCTTATTAACGTCCTGAGCCGCTTCCAGCCTATTATGTACTTGTACCTGTCACTTAGACTTTTGAAAATACGTCAGTTTTCACTGGTAAATACACTCAACCGACTCATTTGAAAATGTTTATGAAAATTTGTTTAGGTGCACAAGGCACGTAAATATTTCGACACTTGGATTAAGATGCACAAGGCAATATTAATCTTTTATACTTGGGAATATTATTTGTATATAATCTTGTATACAGTTTTACTTATTTGTCGTCCATCAGGGCCGGTTAGAAGAGCCGGACAGATTAACTGACACGCCACAGGTATAATGCCCACAGGCTATCATCCTCTAAGTGGATTACCAGTTCCGATATAATGCCCACAAGGATGATACCTCTGAGGGGATTACCAGTTTTTACATAATGCATCTGTCAGGTGTATGCCTACACCCCGTGCTTAGGTCGTGGCCATTTCGTAAAATGATGCCAAGGATATCCGGGACATGGTCATTTAACCCCCAAAAGCCATACACCAAATAATACATATTAAACGGGTCATGCAAATACATTAATCACAATCCGATTTAAATGACTACATATACCCGACCAAGCGGTACTTTTATAGTACCGTATCCCAAGCCCGTATAGGGAAAATAAGTTAAGAGTATTTACCTGAGCTAGCTCCTGTCTTAAATAGCAAGAATTATAATAACTCGGCCGTATTCACTTAAGTAAGCGTAGGTACAATTTACTGGAATGCTCTAGTCTGGAATGATGGTATAAATAACCAATTAGAATGCTAACGGGTCTTTAATTAAGCCTAAGCTTAGACCGGTTAGTCTTAAAGAAATATACGGTTCAAACGCATGATTAAGCGAAGACCGGAATAGAATGTGTTTTAGACCCGACAAGTTTGAAGACTTGTATAATATGGGTAATCTAAACACCTTCTGGATTTTGAGATAAAAATGATAAGGTTTGACCCGTTTTGGCTAATATATGCAAACTAGTTACATAAGCCGATCCGAACGCGAAAAGTGCGTAACGAGTAACCACATGAATCATATACAGGTTTCCTAAGTTAATATGCCTTTAATATATTGTGATATCAGTAGGATAACTTCCATTATGCCCAAAGCGAGTTAAATCTCAAAATAAGCCCCGTAGGGGTATTTTGGTCATTTTAAAGGTTATAAAAGAGTTCTGAGATTCGGGTCCGAATACATCAGTAAAATAACTTATTTTAATAGGTCATATAAGTTGGTAATAGGTTTTATATGACAAAGTGGTTTTAAACCTAAACTATGCGTTTAATACGCTTAAAAAGCCATTTTAAGCGATTTCCGGGTTATACCGGAAATCTGAGTTTTCTGATCAGGTTATAAAGTTCAAAATACTTTATTTATTATATAAAATCAGTAGCCATTGGATTGGTATCAAAAAGGCTTGTAAAACTCATTTTATGGCCTATGAGGGCATAATCGGTATTTACCGAATTAAGGCGATAACCCTGGGTTTTGATCAGTTTAAAAATAATTAAAAATCTTTAAAACTCTCAAAATATTATATTACATCAGTGGGTAAAAGTTTTGGTGTCAAAAATTGGGTTTAGATAGGCTTTATGCTAATTGCGCCTTTTAATTACTAAAAGGCGTTATAATTACGCTAATGAGCATAACTCCTAATCTAGACCTCCAACTGATGTAAAATTTTAGGGACAACTTTATAAATCAGTAATAAGGATTATTGTCCCTTCACATTTCCAAAATTCTCGTTTTATGGTCAAAAGGGCATATTGGTCAACATTAGGCATTTAACGGAAACGAGTAAACGAATCGGACAATCAACGATCCAACCGCGGAGGGTTATGCTAACATGTAGCCTGGTCCTAAGGAAGCTCTAAGGCATTTCCAAATCATACTAAATCGGGTCAGAACTGAAGTCAAAGCAAAAGTCAAAGTTTTGCGACTTTCGGTTCCGAACCGGGTCTAAACAGGAAATTGTCGGGTTGAACATGTTTAGACATGTTCTTACACTAATTACCAAGTTATATTAATGATCAAACAGGTTGTAGGGGTTCTACATTGCTAATTATGCATAAATTGAAAAATAAGCATTCTGTTAACTTTTTAATAACAAGTTTGACCTGACATTTGACCTAGTTAGAGTGGGAATCAGAGGGTGCCCTTTTTAGGGTTTATTGCCCACGTAATTACCAACTTATAACTACTTTCAATTCGACTAATCACTGGACCATTAGTGATTACTCGCTAAGTCAACCGTTAATTACGACGGTTTGACTTTTAAGCTAAAACTAAGTAAAAACTCAACTAAGGAAGGACAAGCAAACTTACTGAAGTCCTATGCACGAAATGTGAAGTTTAGAGAGAAGTCTTGAGCTCCAGAAATGATCCAAAGTGCAGATGGAAGGTGTGAAGAATTGGTTGCAACATCATGGCCTTTTATAGTGCTTTAATCACCATGGATTTGTTGACACACAAGTCTACAACTGACCACAACTCATCCACAAGTGTCCCTAAGTGCCTAGGAACATGTAGGGGGCGCCCATGAAGTGAACAAAAACGATTTTCTGCATCTGGGGACCTGACGCGGCCCGCGTAAGGTTTGCCAATACCTTACGCGCCCCGCCTGGAGTCCATCTTCAGGTTTAAAAACTTTTTCAGTTTGCATCCTTGGCTCTTGGCTCTTCGAAAGGTCAACCAAACTTTGTTTCTTGCATTTTGAGCCCCTCAACTTGACTTATAAGGCTTCAAGTCTTATACCCACTTTGTTAAGCCCTTGGTTAACTTGGTTATCACCCGAAAAGCCATAACTTTCAACGTTTACGCTTTAACCCCTCGCATACGAATTTGATCATAACTTTCTCATACGATAACGAAACTTTTTGAAATTTATATCGTGCATTCTAGTGAGCATAATTAACCGTTACAAAGCTTCGGGTTTGTCAAAAGGTCACTCAGAGGTATAACTTAAACATGTTGACACATTTAACCCCTGTAGTTTGTAATCTCTCACTTTTAGCTTCGTATGATCCATGATTTATTCGTTTGATGGTATAAACATCATGTTGGGTTATCGTAAAGTATATTTATTCATTGTTGACAATTTGAACCCTTATATTCACATACTTTTCATGTTTGTCAACTTTAGTCCCTCTAGAGTATTCTTTCACACGTTCAAGCTTATGACACGTGTCAATACATTATAGGACGCGAATTTTCGAGGTGTTACATCCTCACCCCCTTAAAAGAATGCTCGACCTCGAGATTTGCTAAAATGTTTGAAGTACTTTTTGTCGCATAATGGACTTAACTTCTATAACCTATCTGGAGTCTTTCCAAGCTCCCAAAGTGACTCCTATAATAGGTCTATGTATCCTTTTGGAGCTTCTTAACCTGTCGGTCCTCAATCGATACAGGATGCTCATCATATCATAAATCTGCATATCATTATTTGATAGCGCTTCTTGACTTATTGGCGAAACACATCCTTCAGTCACTAGTATGCAATGTATTGCGAGCTCCGCTAAGCTCCTTAAGTAGGTTTTAGCTTATAAGCTACTTGATCTTGAAACATTCGATTTCCTTCGAATGATTCTATATATTCAGAGCTGAACTAGCCTGATAATTTAATAAGTTTGGCACACCCTTCCTGGGTGATATCTTTTGTTATTCCTTAACAAGAATTTAGGAGGTTTGCTACTTTCATTAATCCTTGATTTTCTGCCGAATACTGGCATCTTACAAATGATTATAAATTTGCGTGATCTTGTTTGTCATTTCTAATGGAACTTTCAGATCCTGATGATTGGACTTACCAATCTATTCTCCTATCAATGGACGTTTAACATTCCATCTATACAAGGTCTTCAAAGGAGCAGCCTTGATGCTTATATATCAATTATTATAGCAAATTTATCTTAAGGTGAGATGGTTATCCCAACCACTGCTTAACAAATTTTAAGGAATAGCTAATCCTTGTCGTTAGTCGAACAAATCGACGATCCTGGGCAGCTGATGGCAATTCTTAATCGTTGCCTAAGTAGGGTTGCGGTAACAATGCATAAGCAAAATGAACCGTCTTTCATACTTAACTATACCGAATTCTCCGGATATTGAGTCAGGCTATATGAATCTATATCTTAAAATTTACTTAATCAGGGTTTCGGTTATTCCATAATCAACATGAGTTCTTACAACACTTCAACCCAAAGTTGGATGTTAGTCTTAACTCTACTTGCCTCTTGGGAGGTAAACAGGGCAGTCTTAGGAGAAGATAATCAAGATAAAAGGAGGTTACAGAGATTTTTCCAATCTCAAGCTCCAGTTCATCCATCCTTGCTCGTGCCAAATGAGTGACACTCTTATGTTATGAATCCACAGGTTCCTTTACCAGGAAACATTTATTTGGACAATTCTATTTTCTAGATATCTTCTTTGAATACTACTAGTCGACTTTAGTACAATATGACCATTGGGATATCTCAGGGGTTCCATGCATTAAACCTCCATACTGATCAGGCATGGAAGCAATCTATGGGACACACTAGGATACGCCAACCCTCATATGGAACTTTTATCAAACATAGTTTGGCATTCGCAGGCGATAGAAAACGATGAGGAAAATAATAAAATAAAGTAATATATATATATATATTGTCGTACTTTTTTTTTTTTTGGGAAGAGTACTCCAGATTCTTATGAAAGAATTTTCTCCGAGGATGGGAGAGAGGGTCATTAAAGATTCCATTGGTAAATTATACCTTATTTTTAATATCTGAAGTTCTTATGTATTCAATCAAAAGTTTGCTAAGCTTATGGTTTACTAAAGGTCTATTAATGGCATTCAAGGTTTGGAGCGAGACCAATACCTGCTTGACAGGGGACCATAATGTCACAACTGTCTTTGTCACAAGGACGATTATAAATAGCTCAAAGGCTAGCCTTACATGACTTTGGTTATATATATATATACATATATGGCATAGAAGCCTGTCGCGAGGGACGTAGAAAGATATGGCATAAAGTCCAGTCATGAAGGACATAAGTAATCATATGGCGCGAAGGCCTTGTCGTAATGACATTTAGATACGGCACAAATGGCCTTGTCTCTAGGACGTTATAGGATATGGCACTAAGGCCTGTCACCAGGGATGTTAACATCTAATATGTTAACTTGTCACGAACGACGAATTATAGCACGGAGGCTTTTTATGGGTGACTTGAAATATAACTTGTGGATTCGTCACAAGGACATCAATTCATAGGCTGCAATCTTATTAGATCCGGAGTTTTAAGGCTTGAACATAGTTCTTCACCTTTGGACAGGGAGTCATAGAAATCATAATGTTTGTGTCACAAATGGACAATATAATATGGCCCGTAGGCGAAACATCACTAATGAATGTTTATAATGGATTCATCATTTTAGATGATATAAGTCAGGATTGCATTAATCATATTGACTATTTGGCTTGAGCATAGCTCACCACCTTAGACAAGGAATCATAAAGATCACAATGTCAATGTCTCAGATGAACAATTTATTATAGCCCATAGGCAAAAACATATTTTCTTGACAGGGAGTTGTAAGCTACCACTGTCATTAGTCTCGGAGGATGTTAATTATAGCCCGTAGGCATTTCCCTCCTAAGGGATATTTATGGTATGATCATCTTTTCAGATGATATTTGTCGAGATCGTATGGACCCTACCGACTATTATGCTTGGACGTATTCCAACATCTTTAGACAGGGTCAAAGACCACCACTGTCGTTGTCTTATCGGACAACAAATTTAGCCCGTAGGCACTTCATCACTCACGGATGTTTATAATATGATCATCTTATAAGATGATATAAGCCATGATTTCTAGATCATAAGGCAAATTAGGAATTTAAAAATTTCCAATATAGGGATGACTGTTGTGAGTTTATCAAATCACATTTGTCAGGAGTGCTAACACGTTCTTAGGTGTTAACAAGGATCTGAATCCCTTGAGTAGGTTTCACCATCTTGGCCGCGTAGGCTAGGTTTCACCTTTAAGATTCTTTTTAAAATGCACACTGGCAGGGAAGGAAGGATATTCATTTTATTCAGGATTTTTATCATAAATCCTAATTTATAAGTTAATAATAGCACAAATGGCCTAGTCGCGTAGACAAGTTTAATTTATAAGCCATGATTTCAGAGAATCGGGGCATTAAGGTTTTAATAATAGCACAAATGGCCTAGTCGCGTAGACAAGTTTAATTTATAAGCCATGATTTCAGAGAATCGAGGCATTAAGGTTTGAATCAAGGTTCATTACCTTTTTCAGACAGGGAGTCATCGCTACCACCGTCTTTTGGCTCATGTAGAAATGAGCAAGGCCCGTAGGCGTTATATTACCACGTGTGGTCAAAATATGATCATCTTAATTGATGATTTAACCCATGATTCAGAGATCATTTAGTTGGGTTAGGAATCTTTTGGATAGGTTTTACCGTCTTGGCCATGTCTGCAATGACATTTAGGCTAGGTTTTACCATCTTGGCCATGTCTGCATTGACATTTAGGCTAGGTTTTACCATCTTGGCCCTGTCAGCATTGACATTTAGGCTAGGTTTTACCTTTAAGATTCTTTTTAATAATTAACGTAGAACAATTTCTAAATTGAAATGTTAATAAGGATCTGAATCTAAATTGAGGAACTGCCATCTTGGTCGGGTCTTAATATGACACGAGGCTAGGTCTTGTCCTTTTAGATTTTGCCATTTTATTATAATGGTAGATCTTGCAAAAGGAATGTTAATAAGGATCTGAATCTAAATTGAGGAACTGCCATCTTGGCCGGGTCTTAATATGACAATAGGCTAGGTCTTGTCCTTTTAGATTTTGCCATTTTATTATAATGGTAGATCTTATAAAAGGAATGTTATTTTCCATTTATTTAATATTTCCTGATTATGATGAATATTTAGTCATTCCACTATAAAATTAAAAAGTTCAAGGTTGCCCTAAACGGGACTTGAAAGGAATAATGTTGTCCTCGAAGGGACTAAAAGATAAATATGTCCTTATAAGGAATTATTAAGGAAACGGTCTTCAGCAAGAGGAGTTTCTTCTTCATTTTATTTCTGAACGTACTCTCTTTGGATGCTCGTTTCATTCTAGCCGCGGTACGAAGCTCAGCATTTCAGGGCTCCAGATGTGGAGAATTTCTATTACAGCTTCTTTGCTTGGCGACGTATATATAAAAATTTGGAAGCAAAAATTTCCAGATTAGGATTGAGAATATTCCTATGTTAAGTCTAGACTCAGAAGGTCAAGGAATGTGCTACTGTGTAACTGAGATTAAACACAAAAGGCTAGCGTTTAATTCACTCAGTGTTGGCTCTGATACCAACCTGTCACACCCCGATATTTCCACGTTTGACCGGTGGGCCCGGTGGGGAGTATCGTGACGTAGTTGATATCATTATAGTCAAACAACACAATATATAAATGCACAGCGGAAGCAAAAGATAATATATTACGATCCGAATATAAAGTAATATCAAGTATTACAACGGAAAGTAAAGGATCCACAGGCGGATCTTAAAAACATAAACATTGTTCAACAGACTTTAGACGCCTAGAACTTGCAAGATTCCTTATTAACGTCCTGAGCCGCTTCCAGCCTATTACGTACTTGTACCTGTCACTTAGACTTTTGAAAATACGTCAGTTTTCACTGGTAAATACACTCAACCGACTCATTTGAAAATGTTTATGAAAATTTGTTTAGGTGCACAAGGCACGTAAATATTTCGACACTTGGATTAAGATGCAAAAGGCAATATTAATCTTTTATACTTGGGAAAATTATTTGTATATAATCTTGTATACAGTTTTACTTATTTGTCGTCCATCAGGGCCGGTTAGAATAGCCGGACAGATTAACTGACACGCCATAGGTATAATGCCCACAGGCTATCATCCTCTAAGTGGATTACCAGTTCCGATATAATGCCTAAAAGGATGATACCTCTGAGGGGATTACCAGTTTTTACATAATGCATCTGTCAGGTGTATGCCTACACCCCGTGCTTAGGTCGTGGCCATTTCGTAAAATGATGCCAAGGATATCCGGGACATGGTCATTTAACCCCCAAAAGCCATACACCAAATAATACATATTAAACGGGTCATGCAAATACATTAATCACAATCCGATTTAAATGAC
The DNA here is from genome assembly GCA_030545235.1 of Helianthus tuberosus. Lineage (NCBI taxonomy): Eukaryota > Viridiplantae > Streptophyta > Magnoliopsida > Asterales > Asteraceae > Helianthus > Helianthus tuberosus. The sequence continues at coordinate 11,704,631 of CM060424.1, forward strand.
TACACATACCCGACCAAGCGGTACTTTTATAGTACCGTATCCCAAGCCCGTATAGGGAAAATAAGTTAAGAGTATTTACCTGAGCTAGCTCCTGTCTTAAATAGCAAGAATTATAATAACTCGGCCGTATTCACTTAAGTAAGCGTAGGTACAATTTACTGGAATGCTCTAGTCTGGAATGATGGTATAAATAACCAATTAGAATGCTAACGGGTCTTTAATTAAGCCTAAGCTTAGACCGGTTAGTCTTAAAGAAATATACGGTTCAAACGCATGATTAAGCGAAGACCGGAATAGAATGTGTTTTAGACCCGACAAGTTTGAAGACTTGTATAATATGGGTAATCTAAACACCTTCTGGATTTTGAGATAAAAATGATAAGGTTTGACCCGTTTCGGCTAATATATGCAAACTAGTTACATAAGCCGATCCGAACGCGAAAAGTGCGTAACGAGTAACCACATGAATCATATACAGGTTTCCTAAGTTAATATGCCTTTAATATATTGTGATATCAGTAGGATAACTTCCATTATGCCCAAAGCGAGTTAAATCTCAAAATAAGCCCCGTAGGGGTATTTTGGTCATTTTAAAGGTTATAAAAGAGTTCTGAGATTCGGGTCCGAATACATCAGTAAAATAACTTATTTTAATAGGTCATATAAGTTGGTAATAGGTTTTATATGACAAAGTGGTTTTAAACCTAAACTATGCGTTTAATACGCTTAAAAAGCCATTTTAAGCGATTTCCGGGTTATACCGGAAATCTGAGTTTTCTGATCAGGTTATAAAGTTCAAAATACTTTATTTATTATATAAAATCAGTATCCATTGGATTGGTGTCAAAAAGGCTTGTAAAACTCATTTTATGGCCTATAAGGGCATAATCGGTATTTACCGAATTAAGGCGATAACCCTGGGTTTTGATCAGTTTAAAAATAATTAAAAATCTTTAAAAATCTCAAAATATTATATTACATCAGTGGGTAAAAGTTTTGGTGTCAAAAATTGGGTTTAGATAGGCTTTATGCTAATTGCGCCTTTTAATTACTAAAAGGCGTTATAATTACGCTAATGAGCATAACTCCTAATCTAGACCTCCAACTGATGTAAAATTTTAGGGACAACTTTATAAATCAGTAATAAGGATTATTGTCCCTTCACATTTCCAAAATTCTCGTTTTATGGTCAAAAGGGCATATTGGTCAACATTAGGCATTTAACGGAAACGAGTAAACGAATCGGACAATCAACGATCCAACCGCGGAGGGTTATGCTAACATGTAGCCTGGTCCTAAGGAAGCTCTAAGGCATTTCCAAATCATACTAAATCGGGTCAGAACTGAAGTCAAAGCAAAAGTCAAAGTTTTGCGACTTTCGGTTCCGAACCGGGTCTAAACAGGAAATTGTCGGGTTGAACATGTTTAGACATGTTCTTACACTAATTACCAAGTTATATTAATGATCAAATAGGTTGTAGGGGTTCTACATTGCTAATTATGCATAAATTGAAAAATAAGCATTCTGTTGACTTTTTAATAACAAGTTTGACCTGACATTTGACCTAGTTAGAGTGGGAATCAGAGGGTGCCCTTTTTAGGGTTTATTGCCCACGTAATTACCAACTTATAACTACTTTCAATTCGACTAATCACTGGACCATTAGTGATTAATCGCTAAGTCAACCGTTAATTACGACGGTTTGACTTTTAAGCTAAAACTAAGTAAAAACTCAACTAAGGAAGGACAAGCAAACTTACTGAAGTCCTATGCACGAAATGTGAAGCTTAGAGAGAAGTCTTGAGCTCCAGAAATGATCCAAAGTGCAGATGGAAGGTGTGAAGAATTGGTTGCAACATCATGGCCTTTTATAGTGCTTTAATCACCATGGATTTGTTGACACACAAGTCTACAACTGACCACAACTCATCCACAAGTGTCCCTAAGTGCCTAGGAACATGTAGGGGGCGCCCATGAAGTGAACAAAAACGATTTTCTGCATCTGGGGACCTGACGCGGCCCGCGTAAGGTTTGCCAATACCTTACGCGCCCCGCCTGGAGTCCATCTTCAGGTTTTAAAACTTTTTCAGTTTGCATCCTTGGCTCTTGGCTCTTCGAAAGGTCAACCAAACTTTGTTTCTTGCATTTTGAGCCCCTCAACTTGACTTATAAGGCTTCAAGTCTTATACCCACTTTGTTAAGCCCTTGGTTAACTTGGTTATCACCCGAAAAGCCATAACTTTCAACGTTTACGCTTTAACCCCTCGCATACGAATTTGATCATAACTTTCTCATACGATAACGAAACTTTTTGAAATTTATATCGTGCATTCTAGTGAGCATAATTAACCGTTACAAAGCTTCGGGTTTGTCAAAAGGTCACTCAGAGGTATAACTTAAACATGTTGACACATTTAACCCCTGTAGTTTGTAATCTCTCACTTTTAGCTTCGTATGATCCATGATTTATTTGTTTGATGGTATAAACATCATGTTGGGTTATTGTAAAGTATATTTATTCATTGTTGACAATTTGAACCCTTATATTCACATACTTTTCATGTTTGTCAACTTTAGTCCCTCTAGAGTATTCTTTCACACGTTCAAGCTTATGACACGTGTCAATACATTATAGGACGCGAATTTTCGAGGTGTTACAACTACGCATCGATAAGTTCGGGGTGCGGGGGCTCGGGGGTAGCCTAAGCTGCGCACTTGGATAGTATTTTTCGATGTGAATGATGAGAAGGGAAATGGAGCGGTGCATAAACAAGGTGGAGGTTAGGGTTTCCTATTTTATTTGTTTAGGTAATAAGATATATAAGAATTAAAAAGTATAAAATGTTTAAACATAATAAGTAAATGATAAAAAAAATTTAATGAACAACATAAACAACGGACATGAATGAATGTTCACGAACACATTACTGAACGTTCACGAATGTAATTGAACAAACGAGACATATGTTCGTGTTAATTCATTTAACTAAACGAACGAAATTTCTTGTTCATGTTCGTTTAAATTAAACGAACTTCCCGTTGAACGTTCGGTTCTTTACAACCCTATATGGACCATTGTCACAACATGAATGAATTTAGAGTTTACATTGTTTTAGCATCAGTTTTTAAAGTATATGTTGATTAGTTGAGTTATTCTAATCAAAGATAATGTTATTGGTTATCTTCAAATCAACTTGAAATCAAAAAAGTAGAAGACTAAGAAAGACTCGAGAACGTCACTCAAGAGAATAGACTCCACCATGACATTTGAGAATGTTGAGCATTATATTATGGTAATGTGGTGTGAGTAACATGTGGGGTTTTAGATGATAATCTTATCATCACGTGTTTAAATACTGTTTAATCCTGTATGTGCCTTGCTATTAAATACATCTAATTATATTGACCAACTATTGAATCAAAGAAAAAGAAAGTGGATAACCACCTAACAACCAGCATGTCTTTGTCTCCTTTTGTCTTTGATACTTTTGACTTCTTAGCACCAGAAGCTATCCACTTCTTCACCAGGGTCCAACGGGTCATTCACAACAATTGTTCAGTACCAGGGGGCCAGGGGTTTGTCTTTGGAAGGTTAGGATTTGCAATTTAGAAAGAGGTGACGGCGCAACTTGTTGCCCGTCTACCTTCTGTTTTGATGTAAGATGATTAAAGCGATAATAAAGTTTCCTCTTTACCACTCTATACATATTTAACTTTCTATTAATTATAACTTTTCGTTATATCAAACTAGTGGATGATTTAAATGAGAAGAATTTTTTTGTAAGAAGAAAAAAGAAGAAGTTTCAACCAATAAGAATGCTTAATTTTACTTTATCCAATATTTGTATTTAATTTTAATATAAAGGTATATTTGTAAACTTACATAGATCATTAATTTGTAGTCTTTCTCTTTAATAACTAACTACATTAAATTTGTAACTTATTTTTTAAAATATATTTTTTCAAAAAAAAATTAATTTAGAGTGTAGGATAAATTACTAGGTGTATAGGATAAATTAAGAGTTGTGTAGGATAAATTTAAATATGTGTAGGATAAATTTCGAAATATGTAGAATAACTTTTTATGTGTATAGGAAAAAAAATTAGTGTAGAGAATGATAATATTTATGAGTAATTAATTACTTAAAAATAGTAATAGATGAGATAAATGAAAAACTACTTAACATTTTACAATTGTACCCTTTATCTTTTTCTTCTCTATTAAATTTTTTTCTTAAATGAACCTCCTCATATCAAACTAATGGTTACAATGTATTTAGATTAAACCAGTTTCTAGATTTTCTTACTACGGTTCTTAAAAGAAACTCTTTATAAATCAACATTCCCTACATTGTGTGTTTAGTTGTTTTAAAGACTGAAGTATATTATAAATATTTGAGATTAGAAAACTTAATGAAATTTATACTTGTTTATAATTAAAGAAAAGCCAAAATGTGTGACTGTTTATCTTGGCATTTCTTTGTTTAATTACATATATATTTTAACTTTTTACTAATCATAATTTTATCAACAAATTACCAATTATCATCACTCATGTAGAAAAATCAATTTCAGAATTTCATTTATACATTTTAGTAAGAAAAGGTTACGGGCATAAACAGGTCGAGTCCAAACCAAGTTCAAACTTGAAAACCTATTTGTAAACTCGAATTTTAGAAATAGAGATCTGGTTTATACGAGTTATAGATGAGTAGGGGTGTGCACGGTTCGATTTTCGGTTTTTAAAAACCGTTCAATTTTGGTTTTTTGGTTTTAGCAACAATTTAGTTTGGTTTTTCCAGTTTTTTTAACAAAACTACGTAAGCTTAAAAAATAAAAGGTATAATCCGAGATTTAAGAATCTTTTTTAGTTGTTTACATTTAAGTTAATAGATTTAACCTTTTAATTAATATTGTTCATCTAAATCTAACCTTCAGTTTATTTTTGTATTTCTCTAAAGTTCTTATTAAGACATTTTATTTTATCGTACTTTGAAAATCATTTAACTTTTATGTTCAATTTTGTTATTTCTTGTAGTCACTGGATAAATCATTTAAAAGATAAATAAACATGCTGATGTTCATATTATAAATAGGTAACATTTAATAATAAAGTTAATAATTTCTAAATCAAAATATAACAAACATTAAAAAAAAGGATATTGACATCTAAAAATCCTTACTAGATGTCATTGCCCATTGACAATCCCACTTTTTTATTCTCCTCTGACTGTCTCATCTTTCAACTATTTTTCATCCACCGGTCCTCATTTAAAAAAACTTAACCCGTTAAGTTTTTTCCTAATTACAAAGTGACGTTTTAGGGCTTTTGATCAGAACGAGGATACGAGTTGAATGATGTAAAACTTACCTTGAAATTGTGCTCCAAACCACAAAAACGGTGCTTCAATTCAGGTGTTTAGACTTCCAATTAATAAAAATCAAGTCGTTTGGAGCACTGTTTCAAGGTAAGGTTTACATCAATAGACTCGTATCCTCGTTCTGATCAAAAGCCCTATAACGTCTGTTTGTAATTCGGAAAAAAAAACTAAACTGACTTAACTCAGTTAAGTTTTTTTAACTGAGGACCGGTGGAGGAAAAATAGTTGAAAACTGGGACTGGCAGAGGGAATAAAAAAATGTGGGACTGCCAGTGACCAATGATATCTAGTAGGGATTATTAGAGGCCAATATCCCTAAAAATGTTTTTTTGGGTTATTCGGTTTGGTTAAGTTTTTTCGATTTTCAAAAAATGCAAAACCAAAATCGAACCATAAATTTCGGTTTGGTTTTTTAGCTTTTTGTGCGGTTCGATTTTTTTCAATCTGGTTAAATCGAGTTTCTGTATTTCTTTTCGATTTTCTGACTCAATCTTAAATTTTGTTTTAAATCTTAAAAATATCTTATGGTACACAGTGGCGAAGCTTGAGATTTCCGATCGGGGGGCCGGAAACGTATACACCCAAAAATTTCTATAAACGGGGGTCGAAAACATATATACCGAAAAAGTTCTATACGAAAACTACATACTCTCCACTACTGAGCGAAAAGTTCGGGGGGTCGGCCGCTCCCTCCCGCCCCTACTATCCTACGCCCTTGATGGTACACGTGTATGTTTCTTAAAAATCAAAAACTATATTAACATGAGTTGGTTGAGCCAATGAGGTGGTGGTGGAGTGGTATGGGAGAGACTTGGTGTTCAAAGGGACCCAAGTTTGATTCTTGTTCTCCCCATTATTTTATGCGCCACCTAACGATGATGGGGGACTAGGCGAGTAGGCGGAGATCGCTAGTTCGATCCTTGAACTGAGCGGGTGTTACCTCATCGCACTGTCGTGCCTTCGGGCGAGTGTTCACAGGCTTCGACCTTAAGTGAGTGTTTACCCCGGTTCGAGGCAAGTGTATCCTGATATGATGAATTTCGTCAGTAACCCATTTGAAGGATTCGTTGGCGGTTGGCCGTTAAAAAAATATGACTTGGGTGAATTCTACGAAAAACGTGCTCAAATTTAGCATGTCAATGGTGGAAGAATCACGAAAGTGGTCCATCGACTTCATTTTTTGTTACTTTCACGCTAGAATTATATTCACACTCCTTGTACTTGTAGCTTTCCTGTAGAATCTTGTCACGGCCAATAACGAGTTTTTTTTTTCAACGACAGGATTCTATTATTACATGAAAATTTGTTAAATTGATCTTTTCCACACATAATTACATGAAAAATCTTTATTTTATTTTGATAAAATAGCTAGTTATACTCATTGTTACCATTTTATCCTTTTAAAAAACACTTCTAGAGTTTTTATACTAAGTTAGGTTACAACTACCCTTTAATATATGTCTACCGAAAAGCACATGTACATTTTATAATTTTAACAATAACTTTCTATATTATTGTAAAAACAATAATAACAATAAATAAAAAGACGAACAAATTCTCTCTCTCTAGGCGTGTGACACCACAACCCTTTCCTTATTCGGCTATCATTCCTTCCCCACGCAATCATCTTCTTTAGCTATGAATCCGCATCCCCCTCTAAGGTGGTGTTTGTTTTTTGGAAGAAGAGCTTCCTGGCCTCTTCTGTCTGCACCGTGCAGACGCGGGAAGAGGTTTAGGTGCAGTAGAGTGTTTGTTTTTTTTTTCGAGAAGTGCTTTTTACCTCTCCCCAACCTCTTCTTGGGGAAGAGATGAGACCAAAGCTTCTCCAAGCAGAGGTTTACCTCTTCTTGGCACCACCTCCACCTCCACCCCTGCTCCGCCACCACCACCCCTGCTCCGCCACCATCATCATCATCATCACCACCCCTGCTCCGCCACCATCATCATCATCATCACCACCCCTCCGAAACAAAACCCACCTCCGAAATCGACCTCCACCTCCGAAACAAAACCCCCAAATCGACCTCCACCTCCGAATCGATCAGAAACAAAACCCACAAAACACCCCAAATCGATCAGAAACAAAACCCCCAAATCGACCTCCACCTCCGAAACCCTAAATCGATGGCGGTGATGATGATGGCGGTGGTGAAGTGGTGGTGATGATGGCGGTGGTGATGATGACGGTGGTGAAGTGGTGGTGATGATGGCGGTGGTGATGATGACGGTGGTGAAGTGGTGGCGGTGGTGAAGATGGCGGTGGTAGAGAGAGAGTAGAGAGAGTAGAGAGAGATCTGTGTGTGTGTTTGTGTGTGTTTGTGTGTGAAGAGGTTTTATATAAAAAAAAAACAAACCCTCTTCTCCTTGCAGACTGAAGACATTTGGTCCACCTCTTCTCCTGCAGATGCCTGCAGATGTGGCCTGCAGTAGAAGAGGTTTTCCTGCAGAAAAAACAAACAGCACCTAAGTCTTCTACACCACATCTCACTCGATTTCTCAATGTTGTTGAAAAGAAGCCTTAAAAGTAAACAAAAACCCTAATTGATATTACTAAGGGACTCTTTCCCCGCATAATGTTTAAAAGTGAGATTTAATTGTTAAAATTTGTTTTAGAATAGTCTTCTTGTTCTTTAACAAAAGATTATACCAATTTGATGTTCAAGAATTGTTAGTTTTGGTTCTTTCTTTCACATGTAATCTAGATATCTATATAACTTGAGTAATGGTTGAAGTCTTGAAGAAGATGTGTTGGTGACAATGGTGTCACGGCCCCAGCCCCGGTTTGACCCGGTTAGGAGCCGCGGGACAGGAACCCGTGGTATTTATTAATTGATGCGACAGCGGAAGATTTTACAGGATCTTTTGAATCGTGAAAATGCCCGATTATTTTATTTCATAATTCGGGATAAACCCCGTAATTTACAATAGAGGAATTTTACTAGGAAATTCCCTGATTTATAAAACATGTTTATTTATTTTAACTGAGTCACCTCTTCAAGCTTGTTAGTGCTCCGTAGCACGTTTTCCTTGATTTACAGCAGGTCGCCTGAAACATGTTTTAAAAATATTTTATCAGCGGGGAAATACTGGCGAGTCACTCAATTTAATAAAATGACACATAGTTATAAATTACAGCATAAGAGTGATTACAATGGCTTCTATCTTATTTTTATCTGGCGCCGTGTCACCTGGTGACGATGGTCATACCACTATTGGGTCCTTCCCCAAGTAGTGATGATTATCACGGTTAGGATTTATTAGCCTAACTGTGAGAAATTAGTAATGTGCACAATACCCCAATTAGCCAGTGATTCAAGATAACCATGACTTAATCCCTGTAATTATAACTTTTGAAAATAATTGGAGATTTGTAAAATACTGTTGATAAAAAGAGAATGATTCACATTGCAGATTTATACGGGCAGAGTTTAGCCTATTGATTAGCCTTGTAACCTAATTTAAATAACAATGCACACGAACTAGGTTAGTAACTAATACAGCATTTACGATAACTCACGAGATTAAAACCTTCACAACGAATGACAAAGTGCTATACTTAAACATCCGTCGAATTCACGACTAATGACAAAGTATGGCCCTAATGTGGGCAGCACTTAAACATCCATCAGATAGTTTTCAATCGATCGGACATTGAATCGTAGCAGCGATCGAGTTAATACCCGGTATCGTAGCTGAAGGGGTAAGGTCCCAAAAACCTCATAATAAGTGCTTGGGACCATACCCCAACCTTACTCTTCAGCCTTGTACCTTGCGCGGCCGCGCACTGGTCTCACAAAAGGAAGACTTAGAGAACAGTCAACAATCAACACTTACGCGCCAAAGGGAAATCATAAGTCCTTGCGCTCCCTCCCACAAAGCAAAGGGTAAAAATCCTACATTAGACATTTCCGCCCCATATCCAGACTTGGATATTATTTACCTAGACTTGGGATTTATTTATTCAGTTGTCTCCACACGAAAAGGTGCCACACCAGATTACAGCAGTAATCTTCTAGAAGAAATACAATCGTGCACCACCAAAACGGTTATAACCGTCTGGACACGTGTCACCATCTTAGTCATCCTTGAAATCACAATGAAAGCATGTAATTGGAGAGTAATCTCCACTTGATCACTTTACACGTGGCAAATCCCCAGCCTTCGATCTGAGCCACGATCCGTGTGCTCTCACGTTGGATCCAGAAGCTCAACGGAAGGAAACGTAACCACTTACGGGGTTAGAATCTTCCGTTAACTTTTTCACTAAACGGGTTTTCCTGCCCAAAAGACTCCCGGTTATAAATATGAGAAAGAACCCAGGTATGAATTCAAGTTACACACAGTTCTCAAATACATCTTCTTCTTCATAACCCGTACTTATTCTCACACCGGAGTCGGGTCAAGGAGAGAACCCTCTTCTCCCCTTGGCGAGGCTAACGGTGCTTCTTTTTTGCAGAGTTATCGGAGAAGAAGATCAGTTGTAACCGAATCAGACGAGAGGAAACCCACCTTTTTATGCGGATTCAAACCCCCTAGATATCTCGGTTCCGACCATTTATCTAGTGTTTCTTCAGTAGCAGTACCTCGCTATTGTAAAAGTGAATTTCAAATTTGTGCAGTGTGCTTTCGTTTTTGTGAAATGGTTTCGACACCATTGAACTGCTCCTGATCAAATCTATTTATAGGTGAAATTTGGGTCTAACGCGGCCCGCGTGAACCTCTTCATGATCCTTACGCGGCCCGCGAGGGCCAGCTAGACGTAGACTAGGGCTAGCGTGTCACACATAGGCCTGCCACGTGTGCGACGCGTGGCCCGTCGTACTTATCCGGTCAACCCAGCTTTGATGCGGCCCGCGTAAGGCTAAGTTAACCCTTACGCGGCCCGCCTGAAACTCAAAAACTTTATTTTCTTGGTTTTTCATATGGATTAGGGTTTCAGGGGTCCGGGTTTTTACTTACAGGTCGGTTTGGGACATTTTTGAGAGTCCTTACATCCTCCCCACCTTATTTAAATCTCGTCCTCGAGATTTACTGAAATAAGTGAGGATATTTTCGCTTCATCTCCGATTCCAGTTCCCAAGTATATTCGGGTCCTCTCTTTGAATCCCATTTGACTTTGACTAGCACTAGTCGCTTATGCTTGAGAAACTTAATCTTTCTGTCTTCTATTTGAAGTGGTTTTTCCACGAACTTCAACTTTTTATTTACTTGGATGTCTTGAAGAGGGACTACTAATGATTCGTCCGATAGACATTTCTTGAGGTTGGATATATGAAATACGTCATGTACCCCAGCTAGCTCTTCTGGTAATTGTAAGCGATAGGCAACTGGTCCTATACGTTGGACTACTGGGAATGGTCCTACGTATCTTGGACTTAGCTTTCCTTTCTTACCAAAGCGAACTACTCCTTTCCAAGGAAAAACTTTTAAGAGAACCTTGTCTCCCATTTGAAACTCCAATGGCTTACGCCTATTGTCTGCATAACTCTTCTGGCGATCTTGAGTCGTCTTTAGTCTTTCCTTGATTTGAGTGATCTTGTCGGTAGTTTATTGTACAATTTCAGGACCTGATAATTGACTTTCTCCTATTTCTGCCCAACACACTGGAGTTCTGCACTTTCGTCCATACAGTGCTTCGAATGGGGCAGTTTCAATGCTTGAATGGTAACTATTGTTATAGGTGAATTTGATTAAAGGTAGGTGGTCATCCCAGTTTCCACCAAAATCTATTACACATGCCCTAAGCATGTCTTCCAGAGTTTGGATCGTCCTTTCACTTTGTCCGTCTGTCTGAGGATGATATGCAGTACTTAGATTTAGTCGAGTTCCCATTGCTTCCTGGAAACTTGTCCAGAAGTGGGAAGTGAAACGACTACCCCTATCCGATACAATGGAGAGTGGAACTCCATGTAAGGATACTACTTTATCTACATACAACTTGGCTAACCTTTCCATGCTAAAGGTTTCTTTCATGGGTAGAAAATGAGCTGATTTGGATAATCGATCCACAATTACCCAAATCGCGTCATTACATTTTCTGGTTTTGGGTAACTTAGTAACAAAATCCATAGTTATAAGTTCCCATTTCCATACAGGCATTTCTAATTGTTGTAGTAGACCTGAAGGTTTCTGGTGTTCTGCTTTAACTTGTGAACAAGTAAGACATTTAGAAACATATCTAGCTATGTCCTTTTCCATTCCTATCCACCAGAAGTTATTTCTTAAATCTTGGTACATCTTATTGTTACCAGGGTGCATGGTATACCTAGATTTATGGGCTTCCTCTAAAATCTTATTCCTTAACTCTCCTTGCTTAGGTACCCAAATTCTTTTCTTATGGAATCTCCAAATTTCATCACTTCCTTATTCTAATTCTTTTATTCTTCCTTTCATTCCTTCAGCATCATCCTTGATTGCTGTTTCTTGAATGTTTTTCAATTATTCCATTAATTCTAATTGTAGATTTAATCTAAGAGCACGAACTCGTCGTTGTTTTTCATGATACTTACGAATTAAAGCATCAGCAACTACGTTTGCTTTTCCTTCGTGATACTGAATTTCACAGTCGTAATCACTTAGGATTTCCATCCATCTCCTTTGTCTCATATTCAATTCTTTTTGCCCAAATATGTATCTTAAGCTCTTATGGTCTGTATAGACAGTAAACTTACTTCCATACAAATAGTGTCTCCAAATCTTAAGGGCAAAAATTATGGCTCCTAACTCTAAGTCATGAGTTGTATAGTTTTCTTCGTGCTTTTTCAATTGCCTTGATGCATACGCAATTACCTTCTTGCGTTGCATTAGCACACATCCTAATCCTAGTTTTGAAGCATCACAGTATACTTCAAAATCCTCTGTTCCTTCCGGTAAGGCTAGAATTGGAGCGTTTGTTAGCTTTTGCTTCAAAATCCTAAAGGCCTCTTCTTGTCTAGGTCCCCATTCAAACTTAACTGCCTTACAGGTTAGCTTAGTTAATGGTACAACTATCTTGGAAAAATACTTAATAAATCGTCTATAATATCCGGCTAATCCTATAAACCTTCTAATTTCCATCGCAGATTGCGGAACCTTCCATTTGGTGATCGCTTCTATTTTAGAGGGATCTACATGAATACCTTCGTGATTCACCATGTGACCTAAAAATTGCACTTCTTGCAGCCAAAATTCACACTTCGAGAATTTGGCGTAAAGTTTTTCCTTTCTTAACAAGGTTAAGAGTACATGCAAATGCTCACAATGTTCCTCCTGACTTTTGGAATAAATAAGTATATCGTCGATGAAGACAATTACAAATTTATCCAAATACGATTTACAGATTCTGTTCATCATGTCCATAAATGCTGCTGGAGCATTTGTTAACCCGAAGGGCATGACTGTAAACTCGTAATGACCATACCTAGTTCTGAAAGCAGTTTTAGGTATGTCTTCCTCTTGTACCTTCAATTGATGATATCCAGAGTGTAAATCTATCTTAGAAAAATATCTAGCTCCCTGGAGTTGATAAAAAAGATCATCAATCCTAGGTAATGGGTATCGATTCTTAATTGTAACCTTATTCAATTCCCTGTAATCGATACACATTCGCATCGACCCATCTTTCTTTTTTACAAACAACACTGGAGCTCCCCACGGGGATGAACTAGGTTGTATGAAACCTTTGCTTAACAATTCATCTAATTGCTTTTTCAATTCTAGCATTTCGGTGGGTGCTAACCGATAAGGTGCCTTGGCTATTGGTGTAGTTCCAGGAATTAGATGAATTCTAAATTCTACTTCCCTATCAGGTGGTAATCCAGGTAGTTCTTCTGGGAATACCTCTGGGTATTTTGATACTACTGGAATTTCCTTGAGTTCCTTACCCTTAGTGTTAATGATTACTGAAATCATATACACTATTCATTGCTTTAGTTCATAACTAGTAACTTTCATTACTGAAATGAACTTTAGGGGCTTTCGTGGCTTATCTCCTGTAATCACCACTAATTCTCCTGTGGGTGTATGAATTTCTATGGAATTCTTATCACAAAGAATTCGAGCATGATTGGCTACTAGCCAATCCATTCCTAACACAACATCAAATCCGGCTAAATTCATAGGTAACAGGTTTGCCGAAAATTTATGACCTAAAAGTTCTATCTTTTCTTCTCACACAACCTTATTTATTTTAACAAAATTCCCATCTGCCGTTTCTACAGTAAAAATCTGCCTAAGGTTGGTTAAGGGTAAGTTAAGAGCTTGACAGAAAGAAGTATTTATAAAACTTTGGTTTGGACCAGAGTCAAATAATACTTTTGCATAAACGTTGTGAACTAGGAACGTATCAGCTATTACGTCAGGAATTAGTTCTGCTTCCTGAGTAGTCAACTGGAAGGCTCTTACGTTTCTCTTGGTAGTTCCTTCTGCAGGTTTGGTTTTATTATGAACTGGTTTGGCCAATTTTGGGCAATCTGGCCTAAAGTGTCCAGCTTCTCCACAGTTGTAGCAGACTGTTGCTTTCTTCTTCCTGCAATCTTCTTCTTGGTGCCCCGGGATTTTTCAGAAATTGCAATACCCTTTGCATCTTCCAAAATGCTTCCTTTTGCATGAATTGCAAAATGGAACAGTGGAAGATTGCTCGGTTCCCTTTCTCTTGAAATTGCTACGATTACCCACACGGAATCCTTGGGTAATCTTTTGGGACACTTCTTTTTTCGGGTTTCTTCTCTTGTACGTACCAGTCCGTCAGTGAGGGTGTTAGCTAATTCCACGGCATCATCAATAGTGCGTGGTCTCGCAGCTTTGACGATATCTCGAATTTCGCCAATCAATCCCCAAATATAACGGGAAATAAGTACCGGTTCTGGCGAAGCCAGGGTTGGTACCACTCTAGCATATTCAAAGAATGTCGAAGTATACCCTCGACAGTCTACATCCACCATTCGGTGGTTCAGGAACTTATTTGTCATTTGTTCCTTTTCATACTCGGGACATAATTTTCTTTCCACTAGCTGCTTAAATTCTTCCCAACTCATGGCATAGGCCATATTTCTTCCTTTGGCTTGAAGTACCGTATTCCACCATTCTAGCGCCCCTTCTTTAAAAAGATGTGACGCATACATGACCTTGTCTTCCTCGACACATTTACTTATCATAATTACTGCTTCGGTTTTCTCCAACCAACGCAACGCCGCAGTCGCCCTTTCATTGCCTGCAAATTCAGCTGGTTTACAGGCAAGAAACTCCTTGTAAGTGCAACCAGGCGTTGCAGCTTTCATTCTTTTGAGAATTGGGGCTTACATTCCATCGTTGTTGTTATTAATATGATTGTCGCCTACGTTTACACTATTACTAAAATTGTCACCGTGTGTGCGTTTGCTAGGAATAATTTGTTGAGGTTCAACTGGATTTCGAGCAGCAGCAAGTATTGCTGGAATAGCATTGGCTATTCCCTGAGCAACGATATTCTCGATATCTTGCCTATTTAGAAATTGATCCTCATTGTTATGCTCAGATTTATTAACTTCATTATTGGGTTCATTACCAGCGTGTGCCATCTGGTAATTAATTTATATAAGTAATTAGTATAAAATAATTAATAACCAAACATAACAATATAATTGCGCATAATCACATAAACAAATATAGCCAAAATTGTCGATCTTTCGACTTTTGATATTTTATATATATTAGGCATCCGTACAAACTGGTTATCTTACAAAGTTTTATTTTTAGTTATTTTACATAATTATATTTTAATATGATATTATTATTAAACATATATTCCTATAACCATACAACCACAGTCACACCATTCTTATCAGCTGGCGTCTTAGAAACGACGTTCCCTTTCGTCGTACTTCCAAGATATCCTCTCTCCTACCTCTCGGATTCTGTTCCGTGCATCCACCAGCTCCTAGCCAAAATGGCGGAGTTCAGCCATATTTTCCATGCTCATAGGTGGGTGTAGTGGAGGTTCTGGGTCGAATTGAGGGAAAAATGTATCAGGGTTATTTAGGAGATTCTGGAACTGCAAGTCGGTGGTCCACCATTCTTCTAATTCTGCTGGTAAAGGTTGGGTGTGGATAATAGAATCTGGGATTTCAGGCTCTAGGTTAACTGGAAGTTGCGCTTCCGCTGGGTAATTAAAAAGATTTTCACCGACAGGTCCGATGAGGTCACTCAGTGCTAGTTTATGATCCAACTCCTCCCAGTGTGACATTTCCTGGTCTTGCCTGGAACTTTCCCCAATCTCTATGGCCTTGCCTTTACCTTTGGGATCCTCCGTCTTAACAACTTTCCGTGTTGTTGGTTTCCTCCTACGCACACGCCTCCAGCCCACAATTCTTCTTCTCTTCTTTGGCTTAGGTTTATCAGGAGGTTGGGTTTGAAATTCCATAGGTTCCTCTATGTCAGCACAATAACCGGTAAAGTCTTTGGAAACTTCCACATTAACAGGATAGAGATTGAGATTCTCAAGAGCTTCAGATAATTCATTCATGCTGTTTAGCATTTATGAAAAAAAAATACACAAACTTTTAGGTTAAAATTTTGTAAATTAAATTTTCACAGAATCACAGAATGCAAAGCAGAAATTTTAATATTAATTACGAATATCTAATAAACCATTTTATTTAAACAAAATATTTATTTTTTAGTACAACTAAAATTTTAAAGTTTCTGGCTTGTAGGTGACATAGGTACTGGTACTGGTTTGGCGATTTAAACTATAAGTTAGCATTTACTGCTATAGTGGCTAACATATAGAGATTTGCCCATTGTTCATCTAACTCATCTTCCCATGGTGGTTTAGTGTCTATTTTCTGAGTTTCCTTATTGATCATCACTCCTTTTGGTTGTGACTTCCTCATTTTCTCTTGACTTTTCCTAATAATCAAACTTCTTTTATTAGGGGTAAGTGATTTTTCATACTATGCCTTACGAACAAATATTCCTTCCTTAGTATATGCTGAGTATCTTGAGGAAATTGATTGCGATGAAGTTCCCTTATCTTTCGGTGAACTATCTAATTTAAGATAGATATCCGAGATTCTTTGCTTACCCATACTGTAACTAACAAGTAGTCAGTTAATACACATAATTACAAGACGATAATCAGGAAAATTAAGTATTTTAAATACTTAATAGGCTTAAATCAGTGGCTCTGATACCACCTTCTGTCGCAACCCCCGATCCCTTATTCCCGGGAACGGACGGACGCGATCTCAGTTGTGGTGGTATCAGTGTTATTTTAATCTCGCAGCGGAATTTACATCAGGACCGTAGTTAGGAAATGTTTATCAGAGTAAAATCACCTCATTTACTATTAATAATCATATGGGTAAAACCCAAGTTTCTTGTTACAATACATTTATAGGGACAAACCCTATTTTATTGAATTTAAAACATCGTTTATTAGGTAACTTTTATAGCCACATTTTCCCCAAGCCTTCAATGCTCTCCAGCTGGCTTTCATTAATTGGCTGTTCACATTGTGTTACCTGTAACGCGTTTTAAAAACATTTGTCAGTCGGAAATACTGGTGAGTGAATCCCAGTTTAATCAAGAAACATTTTATCAATTAAAACAGTATTGAGAGCGATCAAATTGTTTATTTCTACACAATTACTCATTCAGTACTTGCCACTCGACCGGATCTATGGCTATGGTCAAATTACCCATTGGCTAACTCGTCGTCCAATGGTAATGCACTGTCATTCCGACATACTACTACTACTCGTAGTAATAAATTTTGTATACAAAACCCCATAATACCGGCAGTAATTGAAGAATTACAAAGACTCAATCACCGCTTAATCACATTGTAAATAATTAAGGTTTTGTAAAATATTCCAAAAACATTAACAAAAAGAGGATAAACTCACATTGCTGTCTTAGGCTTTTCGTAAGGGTTTCCTGGGTATAATCTATAATTTATACAAATGTACATTGGTTAGTACCATAACCCTTTTAAAATATTAATGATACCTCCCCGAGACGGCATTCCAACAACTACGTCGGGCAGAACCACGACAGTTGTTACGGAATCCTAAATCAATCGGGCAGCGTAACTATTATGAAACTGGGGTTATAATACTTACAACGGAGCAGAACCTCGCTAATTAGGGGGTATAATATTTGCAAACTATGCCTAATATCAGAGAATTCGAGATTGAGAATATAGAATGAGCGACGGAAATTGAAACCCGAGGCCTCCTTTATATAGTTGCTGATTCTAGTCCTGTCACGGCCCGCGTAAAGCACAGGCCAAGGTTACGCGGCCCGCATCAACCTTGGTCAACACTATAGCTTAGTCCGGTCATCCAATAGACTCGACACGATGTCGACACGTGTCAGCACCGGATGTCTCCGCGTTTCATGATCTGTCGCGGCCCGCGTTAACTATCAAGAACACTTACGCGGCCCGCTTGAACTAAAGAAGTCAGCGGAGTCAATTCTGGTCTTGATACCGCCCGCGTAAGATGTTGGGGTGGGTCTACGCGGCCCGCCTCAACTCCATTTTTCTTAATTTTAATTTATTTTATATGTTATAATCTAATTCGGGCTCGGTTTTCACATACAGGGTGTAATTAAAGACATATAAGGATAGTTTAAAATATACTAGAGTGCCGGAAATATTATGAGAACATTGGTTTTACCGAGGGTTGTTACATTCTCCCCACCTTGTTTTAGAGCTCGTCATCGAGATCTATTGGAATAAATATGGATATTTCTTTTTCATTTCTGCTTCAAGCTCCCATGTGTACTCAGGTCCTCTTTTGGAGTCCCACTTCACTTTGACTAGAACTAGTCTCTTATGCTTGAGATTCTTGACTTTCCTGTCTTCAATTTGTAGAGGCCTTTCTACAAACTTGAGTTGTTCATTTACCTCTATATCCTTAAGAGGTACTATCAATGATTCATCAGCTAAACACTTTTTAAGATTAGATACATGAAACACATCATGTATTCCTGCCATTTCCTCTGGCAGTTGTAGCTGATAGGCTACAGGTCCTATTCTTCTAATAATCTTAAAAGGTCCAACATACCTGGGACTTAGCTTTCCCCTTTTGATGAATCTTACCACTCCTTTCCAAGGAGAGACTTTCAATAATACTTTATCTCCTACTTGAAATTCCAATGGCTTGCGTCGGTTATTAGCATAACTCTTTTGTCGATCACGTGCTGCTTTCAGTCGTTCCTTGACTTGAATAATCTTGTCGGTTGTTTCTTGCACTATCTCAGGTCTAGATAGTTGTTTTTCCCCAATTTCTGCCCAACAGACTGGGGTTCGACACTTTCGTCCATAAAGTGCTTCGAATGGTGCAGCATTGATACTTGTGTGATAACTATTATTATAAGAAAATTCTATTAAAGGTAAGTGATCATCCCAATTACCTCCAAAATCAATTACACAAGCTCTAAGCATGTCTTCCATTGTCTGAATTGTCCTTTCGCTTTGTCCATCCGTTTGTGGATGATAAGTCGTACTTAGCTTTAACTTGGTTCCCATTGCCTTTTGGAAACTTGACCAAAAATGAGATGTAAAGCGACTATCTCTATCAGAAACAATTGATAAAGGAATTCCATGCAAAGAAACAATTTCATTTACATACAATTTAGATAATTGTTCCATACTAATTGTTTCCTTCATTGGTAGAAAATGAGCTGACTTAGTTAGCCTATCTACAATCACCCAGATTGTATCATTTCCTTTCCTAGTTTTGGGTAATTTAGTAACAAAATCCATTGTTATAAATTCCCACTTCCAAATGGGCATTTCTAATTGTTGTAACAAACCTGAGGGTTTCTGGTGTTTAGCTTTAACTTGTAAACAAGTTAAACATTTAGAAACATAGGCTGCTATATCCTTTTTCATTCCTATCCACCATAAATTTTTCCTTAAATCCTGGTACATTTTATCACTTCCTGGATGCATTGTATATTTAGACTTATGGGCTTCTTCTAATATACTGTGACAACCCTCAAAATTCCATGTATTCCGTACAATTTATTATTGATAATGAAAGTGCCTGACGACTGTGTGGAATTACTTAACTGCTTTCTGATATCTGTGTTATATTTACATGCGCCTGTTAACACACTAGTAATGTACAGAAAAGTCATTAAATAGTCCGTTATGATTTCCTAAGTGTTAGAAAGTAAAAACGTTACAAAATATATAAATAGGACACTTTACGGATTAATTAAGCACTTTAACGGAACAACACCGAACCGAACAACCGGACTATACCCGGAACACAAAAATATTGCTATCAACATAGTTTTTCTTTTTCTGAGCCAGTTAGGGTCCCTGAATACCCTAACACCCGTCACAACGCACTACATACTAGTAAATGGTTTAACCTCCTAATCATCTAACTAATACTTAACACTTAGTTGGAAATGGACTAGAACCCCCCCCCCCCTCCAACGAATTCGGTCCCCTTGGGGGACACCCATGTCCTATATTTGATTATATTAATCACATGTGTCTAATATCTAGTAGACACATAAACCTTTGGGTAATAATCTTGATAATTGTCTATAAGATCATGGCATAACACACTAACACTTCACCACAACTCACAACACTTGGGCACAACTCTCTCCCTCTCTATAAACTCTCGGCCGAACACCCCCTATATCATCCATCCATTTTTCGGTTTTGATCTTCTCATTCCAAGAGCATACAAGTGTTGAGGATCACATACGAGGAGGCTTGGTGCATTCGGAACGCGAAGGACCTCTTCTCATTGCTTTTAACCACTCGTTTTTCGCCTAGTTTCTTCCCTAGCCTCGAGCTAGTAGTAAGTGACTCTAAACATCTTCTTGATCTATTCTAAAGTGGTTAATAAGAGTTTCGTCGGTTAAAAATCACTAACATATAAGATCACCAACTAAAAGTCTACTAAAGTGATGAACAAGGTGGTTAATGGATGAATGTTAGTGTAAATCATGTAGATCTTGTGTGATTATGATGATTGGTTGATTATCTGATGTTGTGCTGAATAATATTAGTATGTGATGTTGTTGTGGTCACTAAACTCGTTAACGGAATCGATCGAACACGATTTAGAAGGTTAAACACTGAAAATCAGAATCTGTCCAAGTTTTACAGCCAACTTCAGTTGGCTGTAAACAGGTCTTAAACTCAACGAAAAACCGATATTTTGAATCTAAAATATGTTATTATGAAATATGGTTCTAATGGCACTTGAATCGTAATTTTTGGACTTCTTTTACTATTTTTAAAGTATTAATTTGTATCAGCAACTTAAGCTGAATTTTGACAGCAATAAATGGGTGTCATACTTTCAGTCATAACCTGAGTTTTGTGATGAATCGGACCATGAAATTTGTACAGTAGATAACAACCTATGTATTTGTAATTACTCCACTGGAATTTCGTAAATCGGACACTCGATGAATTTTTAATAAATTTTTCTGTGGACTGTGGTCAGAAATACATAAAATCTGAGTTCAGTCCGGAATATGAATTTTTATAAAATATTGGTAATGAACCGGACCCCGACATTTTTAAAAAATAAAATATGGAACGTTTACGACATTCTGTAAAAATTTGGGAATTTTTGGAATAATTTAACTATTTTATTAAAATATCCGAAAACAGCCGGTTTTGAATATAAATGCTGAAATGACATAAGTTGTGACTCGCGTGTCTAAATGTCAAGTATGCTATCCGTGAATGATCTAATATGCTATATATGTTATGTGTATTATCGTATGTTTGATTATGAGTGGGGAATGGATGGGAAACATACATGGGCATAAACAGTTAAAGTAATGCATGTTATGTGCTAGATACGTGTAGGAACTTTGTGCTCTAATTGGAAGCCACTAAATGACTAACTGATAAATCATACTAGGACACGATTGACCGACCCTGACTGTTAGCTATATTGAGAATCTAACCGAGCAAACCGAGGTGAGTTCACACTTTCTAAGGCATGGGATTCCCGGTGGTTGGGAATGGGTTAAAGAAATTAAATCGGGATCTACATATTCTCCTTGGGTAGGATATGTACGGCCATCCTCCATAGGCAGGATGCCATTATTAATCCTACGAATTCTCCTGGTGCAGAATACGTACGTTCGTCCTCCTTGGGTAGGACAACAACCTTAAAACTAGCTAGACAAAACTCTATCATGAAGTCCCTCAAATTATATCGACTTAATATCCGAGGCCAATGGCGAGCGGGTCATTAGTTAATAGCGCTATTAGGTTTAACAAACCTCACACCGTGCCAGTCGGACGGGCGTGTACTAATGGACTATGGCAGACTGTCAGTGATGATAGACACTGATATAGGGCACAACTTATTTGCGTAGCAGTCGATATCATTCCGTCTAGTAGTTCAAACGGGGAAAGCCCCCACTGATTATGGATATGGTTTGGGTAAAGAAAAAGGAACTGGTTAAACATACTTTCAACTATGGGGTGACCCCCACGGCAAATAAGCCAACGAAAGTCAAACCACGTTTTCAGAAACAACTTAAAACTAAACAACCAAACGTGAACTCACTCAACTTTGTTGTTGACTCGTTGTTACATGCCTTACAGGTCGCTAAATGCTTGGAGCTTGCACGGGGAAGGAGTCGTTGTGGTGTACGGACTGTTATGTTCCGTGCTTAATGTTTAAATCCTTATGAACTTACTAAACTTGCGTTTTGAAACTTTAACTTATGAACTATGGACTTATGCTTTTGAACTCACGTTTATGCTTCCGCTGTTTAAACCAAACAAGGTTAACTAGCTTTGGTCACCAATCGTAATATGTTTGGTTTTATTTACTTAATTGAGTTGTTCAATATGATTGGTGGCTCGATCCTGGTCACGTCACACCTCCAAGCGGTGATACCCCGCATGGTGGATTTTGGGGGTGTGACATATACAATGACGTAGATTTCCTAATTTAGGTATCCACATTCTCTTTTCATGGAATCTCCATATTCCATCTGTTCCGTGTTCTAATTCTTTTAGCATACCTTTTAATTTTTCAGAATCATCCTTGATTACTGATTCTTGTGCTTCTCTTATTTGATCATTTAAATCTACTTGTAGATTTAATTTAAGAGAACGTACCCTTTTTGACTTTTCATGATACTTTCGGCTTAAAGCATCTGCTACTATATTTGCTTTTCCTTCATGATACTGGATATCACAATCATAATCACTAAGAAATTCCATCCAGCGTCTTTGCCTCATATTCAACTCTTTCTGCCCGAAAACATACCTTAAATTTTTGTGATCAGTAAATATGGTAAACTTACTACCATAAAGGTAATGTCTCCAAATCTTAAAAGCAAAAATTATAGCTCCTAATTCTAAATCATGGGTTGAATAATTCTCTTCATGATTCTTAAGTTGTCTAGATGCGTAAGCTATAACCTTTTGACGTTGCATCAATACACATCCATAACCTAATTTAGAAGCATCACAATAAACTACGAAATTTTCAGTTCCTTCTGGTAATGCTAGTATGGGTGTATGGGTTAATCTTTGCTTAAGGATTATAAATGCTTCTTCTTGTTTAAATCCCCATTCAAACTTAACAGATTTACAAGTTAACTTAGTTAAGGGAATGGCTATTCTAGAGAAATCTTTAATAAATCTTCTATAATAACCAGCCAATCCTAAGAAACTTCTAACTTCAGTTGGTGATTCAGGGGTTTTCCAATTCGTAATTGCCTCAATCTTGGTTGGATCCACATGAATTCCTTCATGATTGACTAGGTGTCCAAGGAATTGTACCTGTTTTAACCAAAATTCGCACTTTGAAAACTTAGCATAAAGCTTTTCTTTTCTTAATAAACTTAAAAGTGCGTGCAAATGTCTTGCATGATCCTCTTTACTTTTGGAGTAAATTAGAATATCATCTATGAATACAATTACGAATTTATCCAAATATGGCTTACATATTCGGTTCATCATGTCCATAAATGCAGCTGGGGCATTGGTTAAACCAAATGGCATGACAGTAAATTCATAATGGCCATACCTCGTTCTAAATGCGGTTTTAGGAATGTCCTCTTCCTGTACCTTTAATTGATGATATCCTGACCTTAAATCAATCTTAGAGAAAAATCGAGCTCCTTGCAATTGATCAAACAGATCATCGATTCTTGGTAATGGGTACCGATTCTTAATCGTGACCTTGTTTAATTCACGGTAGTCAATGCACATCCGCATTGATCCGTCCTTCTTTTTAACAAACAATATCGGCGCTCCCCATGGCGACGAACTTGGTTGTATAAATCCTTTCTACAATAATTCATCTAATATTTTATTCAATTCTTGCATTTCTGCAGGTGCCAACCGATAAGGTGCTTTGGCAATTGGTGTTGTTCCTGGTATTAAATGAATTCTGAATTCAACTTCTCTATCTGGAGGTTGTCCTGGCAATTCTTCTGGAAATACATCTGAAAACTGAGATACTACTGGAATATCTTTTAAATCCTTTCCTTTAGTGTTAATGATTATAGAAATCAAATACACTATAGAACTTTTTCTCATACAACTTGCAATTTTCATCACAGAAATGAATTTAGTAGACCTAGAAGTTTTATCTCCTTTAATTGTGATCATTTTACCTTTTGGTGAATTTACTTGAATTAACTTTTATCACATAAAATACTAGCTTTATTGGATATTAACCAATCCATCCCTAAAACAACATCAAATCCTACCAGATTCATGGGATATAGGTTTGCAATAAACTTCTGATTTAAAATTTATATTCTTGCTCCCTGCAAGATTTCAGAAATTCTAACAGTTTCTCCATTAGCTGTCTCTACTACACATTCATGTGGTAGTTTAGTTAATGACTGATTTAGAAATTTGCAAAACGATGTATTAATAAAACTTTGGTTTGCGCCAGAGTCAAATAATACTTTAGCAAAGACATCATTAACTAAAAACGTACCAGCTATGACATCTGGAATCATCTTAGCTTCTTCTGCAGTCAGAACAAATGCTCTAGCATTTTTAGTATTCTTGTTGTCTGGAGCTGGAGTTAATTTCGGACAATTTAACTTGATATGACCTTGTTCTCCGCAATTGTAACATACCTTACTGTTAGCTTTCTTCCTGCAGTTTTCTTCCTTGTGTCCCGATATTTTGCAAAAGTTACAATATATGGAGCATCTTCCGGAATGCTTTCTTTTGCAATACCTACAGTAGGGTGCAGAAGTAGAACCTATATTTTTCCCACGGTTAGAATTTCCAGAACGAAATTCTTGAGTCAACTTCTGGGTTAGGTTCCTCCTTTGATCCTCTTCTCTGGTACGGACTAACTCATCAGTCAAGGTATTTGCTAGTTCTACAGCTTCTTCTATGGTTTGAGGTCTAACTGCCTTGACTACGTGTCTTATTTCCCCAATTAATCCCCAAATATAATGGGAGATTAACACTGGTTCTGGTGAAGCAAGAGTTGGTACTATTCTAGCATATTCAAAGAATATCTTAGTGTATCCCTTGCTATCTACACCAGTCATCCTAAGATTTAGGAATTTGTTTGCTATCTGTTCTTTCTCATTGGGTGGGCAGAATTTCCTTTCTACCTTGTCCTTAAACTCTTCCCATTCCATATTATAGGTTCTATCACTTCCTTTTGTTTGGAGGATAGTGTTCCACCATTCTAGTGCTGCATTCTTAAACAGATTAGAAGCAAACAGTATCTTATCTTCTTCAGCACACTTACTTATCCTTAAGACTGCCTCCGTCTTTTCTATCCAGCGTAAGGTTGCAATGGCCCCTTCATTGCCCGAGAATTCCATTGGTTTACAAGACCAGAATTCTTTATAAGAATAACCATAAGGCATGGTTCTTCTTCTTTTGGGAATAGGCAATTGAAGTACAGGTCCATTGTTCACGCTGTTTTCTGGTTCACTTGGTCGCTTACTGCTATGCTTACTTTTATTATCAGCATCTTTAACAGTTTGAAGTATAAATGGCATTGCATCTATAATTCCCTGTGCTACTATATGTTGGATAGCACTATTGTCCACTTGATTTCCATTGTTATTGTTATTGATGCTTGGATTTTCATTAACCACGTTAATGTTACTCTGGTTATCGTTATTCAGATTTCCTTGATTTCCTTCATCGGCCATCTGAATTTTAAACATTTACCCCATATTAATATTACAATTAATATTTTAATATAGTTAATCACATAACACACAATCTAGCCAAAAACGTATATCATTGCTACTATACTCTTTTTCATATACTATGCGTCTATTACACACTAGTACATAAATAAAGATTACAATACCAACAGAAATAAAATAATAATATGCATCCGTACACACATATTTTATTTTATTTTATTTTATTATATTATTATTATTACTGCTGCTTCTTCTTCTATTCTAATATTCATGGATATGGATTCATCCAAAAATCCATATTGCGCTCATCGTATTTCCATACGAGACGCTCTCCCACCTGACGCATCCTCTCCCTGCTTTCTAAAATTTCCTCCCCAAAAGTCCTAAGTTCTTGGACGTTTTCTGCACTCATTGGGGGTGCAGGTTCTAGGACTGGGTTTGGAATCTGGGGTGCGGGTTTCTGATATGGAGGTAAAAGTGCCTGAAGTTGGTAAGGATCTTCCAAGATTCCCCTAATGTAGTTATCATGATAGTAGGGATCTAAAGGGTCCATACCTGAATAGGCTCCTATAGTTGTGTCTTCAGGAATAGAGTAACGTTGCACATAGTCCCTATTCTCGTCCCACCATGGGTCGTAATTTGGGTCTAGGAGATTTGGTGCAGGTACCCTAGGAATTTCGTCAGGGTTAAAGTCATGCATTTCTACTTGGGTTTCCTGGTTTTCTATTTCCATGAGTTGTTCTGGGTTTTGTGGTTGTGGGGCTACTAGTTGTTCCAGACTTGGGTCAGCAGCAGTTGTAGCTAGGATATGGAAATTAGCTAGGCTTCTATTAAGCATATCTTGCGTATGAGCATCTGTCTCTCGCTTAATAGCTGCTAAGGCCCTTTGCTGTTGCAATTTTTGCATTCTCTTCCTACGAGCAAAAGCTTCTTTACTAAACCATCCTCGTTTCTTATTAGAAAATGGTTCTTCAGATTTAGCTCTAAAGGCAAATATCCCATCTTCCTGATCAGCAGTATACCCAGAGAGGGCAGGCTGTGATGATGCACCTTCACTCCTAGGTGAATCAGATAACTGACGATTCATATCTGATAGTTCTTGATCACTCATACTGAAAACTAACAAATAGTCAAATAACACATAACCAATAAATACAGTTATGCACGTATTTCCATAATTTATTTCCTAACACAAAATTTCAGAATTTTAAGTGTCAGCAGAACACTTATTTGGCTCAGACCAGTGGCTAGGCTCTGATACCACCTTCTGTCGCAACCCCCGATCCCTTATTCCCGAGAACGGGCGGACGCGATCTCAGTTGTGGTGATATCAGTGTTATTTTAATCTCGCAGCGGAATTTACATCAGGACCGTAGTTAGGAAATGTTTATCAGAGTAAAACCACCTCATTTACTATTAATAATCATATGGGTAAAACCCAAGTTTCTTGTTACAATACATTTATAGGGACAAACCCTATTTTATTGAATTTAAAACATCGTTTATTAGGTAACTTTTATAGCCACATTTTCCCCAAGCCTTCAGTGCTCTCCAGCTGGCTTTCATTAATTGGTTGTTCACATTGTGTTACCTGTAACGCGTTTTAAAAACATTTGTCAGTCGAAAATACTGGTGAGTGAATCCCAGTTTAATCAAGAAACATTTTATCAATTAAAACAGTATTGAGAGCGATCACATTGTTTATTTCTACACAATTACTCATTCAGTACTTGCCACTCGACCGGATCTATGGCTATGGTCAAATTACCCATTGGCTAACTCGTCGTCCAATGGTAATGCACTGTCATTCCGACATACTACTACTACTCGTAGTAATAAATTTTGTATACAAAACCCCATAATACCGGCAGTAATTGAAGAATTACAAAGACTCAATCACCGCTTAATCACATTGTAAATAATTAAGGTTTTGTAAAATATTCCAAAAACATTAACAAAAATAGGATAAACTCACATTGCTGTCTTAGGCTTTTCGTAAGGGTTTCCTGGGTATAATCTATAATTTATACAAATGTACATTGGTTAGTACCATAACCCTTTTAAAATATTAATGATACCCTCCCCGAGACGGCATTCCAACAACTACGTCGGGCAGAACCACGACAGTTGTTACGGAATCCTAAATCAATCGGGCAGCGTAACTATTATGAAACTGGGTTATAATACTTACAACGAAGCAGAACCTCGCTAATTAGGGGGTATAATATTTGCAAACTATGCCTAATATCAGAGAATTCGAGATTGAGAATTTAGAATGAGCGACGGAAATTGAAACCCAAGGCCTCCTTTATATAGTTGCTGATTCTAGTCCTGTCGCGGCCCGCGTAAAGCACAGGCCAAGGTTACGCGGCCCGCGTCAACCTTGGTCAACACTATAGCTTAGTCCGGTCATCCAATAGACTCGACACGATGTCGACACGTGTCAGCACCGGATGTCTCCGCGTTTCATGATCTGTCGCGGCCCGCGTTAACTATCAAGAACACTTACGCGGCCCGCTTGAACTAAAGAAGTCAGCGGAGTCAATTCTGGTCTTGATACCGCCCGCGTAAGATGTTGGGGTGGGTCTACGCGGCCCGCCTCAACTCCATTTTTCTTAATTTTAATTTATTTTATATGTTATAATCTAATTCGGGCTCGGTTTTCACATACAGGGTGTAATTAAAGACATATAAGGATAGTTTAAAATATACTAGAGTGCCGGAAATATTATGAGAACATTGGTTTTACCGAGGGTTGTTACAATCACGGTTATGATTTATTAGCCTAACTGTGAGAAATTAGTAATGTGCATAATACCCCAATTAGCCAGTGATTCAAGATAACCATGACTTAATCCCTGTAATTATAACTTTTGAAAATAATTGGAGTATTGTAAAATACTGTTGATAAAAAGAGAATAACTCACATTGCAGATTTATACGGGCAGAGTTTAGCCTACTGATTAGCCTTGTAACCTAATTTAAATAACAATGCACACGAACTAGGTTAGTAACTAATACAGCATTTACGATAACTCACGAGATTAAAACCTTCACAACGAATGACAAAGTGCTATACTTAAACATCCGTCGAATTCACGACTAATGACAAAGTATGGCCCTAATGTGGGCAGCACTTAAACATCAATCGGATAGTTTTCAATCGATCGGACATTGAATCGTAGCAGCGATCGAGTCAATACCCGGTATCGTAGCAGTACCTCGCTATTGTAAAAGTGAATTTCGAATTTGTGCAGTGTGCTTTCATTTTTGTGAAATGGTTTCGACACCATTGAACTGCTCCTGATCAAATCTATTTATAGGTGAAATTTGGGTCTCACGCGGCCCGCGTGAACCCCTTCATGATCCTTAAGCGGCCCGCGAGGGCTAGCTAGACGTAGACTAGGGTTAGCGTGTCACACATAGGCCTGCCACATGTGCGACGCGTGGCCCGGCGTACTTATCCGGTCAACCCAGCTTTGACGCGGCCCGCGTAAGGCTAAGCTAACCCTTACGCGGCCCGCCTGAAACTCAAAAACTTTATTTTCTTGGTTTTTCATATGGATTAGGGTTTCAGGGGTCCGGGTTTTTACTTACAGGTCGGTTTGGGACATTTTTCAGAGTCCTTACACTATATATTAAATAACATCATTGCCTACAGTACACACAATCACCTTCATTTTGTTTTTAATTACAAAAATATCATTCAAACTCATATCATTAACTTTTCTTTTGATGGCACTTAGGTAATTTATTCATGTTTGTGTTGCATTTGTAAACATCACATAAGACAAACTATTCTTTTCTTTCTTTCTTTTTTTTTTATGTTTTGACCATAAAAAAAAGGGTCTACATATTTACACACCTTAATGCCTATTTCCACACCCTTCAAGACGCCACGTATAGAACTATACGAGGCGTATAGGGTTGCTTTTCCGACCAGCTATGCACCAAAGCACAATGTCAAATCAGTCACATCAGACGGGGAGTCTAGGTCTGTACGAGGGAAGGATACGAGGCACTAAGACGCTTCGTATAGGCCTATACGAGGCGTCTTCAGTGACTGATTTGACTATACGTTTGACAAGTGACTTAAAGCTATACGGGGTGTCTAGAGCTATACGAGGCGTCTATGTGCAACATAAAGTGCAACATACAGTGTATTCTTTGTCCACCCCGAGCATTCAACATTTCCTTCATTCTGCTTCTTCTTCTTCTTCTTTCATTCTGCTTTGCATTTGTGTTCTTATCATCCCGAAGTGTTGAAATGTCATCATACTGGGACGGCAACTATGTCTTCGGGCAGTATTCTAGCGACAACTGGGTGCCCGAAAGCGATCCGGTAACAGTTATTAGCTTAAATGTTTTAATTAGTTTTTGTTTTAGTTTATTATTTACTAATGATGATACGGTTCTTTATTTTGGAGGAGTCTTGCGTTCCCGATTCTAATGAGCAAGAGGAGGTTGTGTCTAGTATACAAGGAGAACAAAATAGACCGTTTCTAGATTTGAACAAGCATCCCCCTGTTGATGAAACAGCCCCTGTAGATGACTCATACCATGCTGGTCAACCAAGTTATCCGACGCAACAAGGGTATCCGGATTATAGATACGGGTGTGAATATTCTTACGGAGGAGACGGTGGATACGAAGGAAACGGTGGATACGGTGGATACGGAGGAGACGGTGGATACGGTGGAAACGACTTGTGGAGTGCAAACGTTCTAGTAAGTTTTTATAATAACATACGACTCACCTATGCAAATTTTATTAAATTATTTTTACTTTTTATGAGTCTTCAAATACGTGTAAGATAACTGGCTAAAAGACTATAAGGAGATGTTCGTCTTTACGTGGACTGATAAGAGGCGCAACTTTGGTAATCGTACCACAAACAGAGTTGAGAGCCAACACGCCAAGTTAAAGAGATACGTCCTAGATAGGAGCTCGCTGGACCGTGTAGTTGGTTGTGTCCATGATATAGTTGAGACACAGTTCGGTGAAATAAGGAAGACTTTTCGAGATAGCGTCAAAAAAAAATAACCCACCACAAACACCCGTTGTTTCAAAACCTACTTGGAAAAGTATCCCATACAGCCCTTGACTTGTTGAGGGGAGAGGCAATTAGGAAGCTAGATGTCTTGGAGCGCTTTCATTCATCATGTGGTTGCCAAATGTGGCACAGCTGTGGGTTGCCCTGTGCTTGTAGGATAGAAAAGTACATGCTTGAAGGTAATAATTGTTAAACGTACAACACTTGTGTGATATATTTCCGTTAATCATGTGACTTAAACAATGTTGTTTTTAACCGTGTAGAGCGTCCGATTCAACTCGAAGACATAGACGTCTTCTGGCGGAAACTTAACTTCCAAAGTTGTAAATTGATAGACGATGACGTGGACGTGGTCGAAGAGCTAAATATTGTTAGACAACAATTAGAGTCGCACCCCCCAGCTCAGCAAAAAAGCCTGATGTCAAAGATTAAAGCGGTGTTGACTCCAAAGAAATCTACCAAGAAACCACCGGTTGTCCAACAAAATACTCGTGGCCGACCAACAACAAAGCAGGTACAACAAAGGTTGGATGAGGCCTCTCGTATAGATGAAGAATTGAGGAGAAGCTCATTCGGTGATGCAAACACATGCTTTGAAGGTTCCCGACAAAGTAAGTACGATAAACCTCGCCACAACTCGTACGTTCCGTCACAGGCCTCTCAACAGTCGGTTATAAGGTCCCAAAAACCCAAAGCGAGCCTAAGTCGTTCAAAGAGTTCTAAGAAGAAAGAGACACGAGATGCTCACGGTTTTCCGTTAATCATTGGGGACGAGTACGTGGGAATCATCAAACAGTTTAAGTATGACATTCCGCTAGTGTTCCATCCGTACGTCTCGTGCATACGAGATGTGATGCCGGACGGTCATTGTGGGTTTCGGTCTGTGGCTGTGGGCTTAGGTATGGATCAGAGTTCATGGGGGCTCATTCGAAGGGACCTTGTCCAAGAAACGGATCAGAATGAATCGATCTGGTTCCCAATATTTGAAGCATGGGGTAAAGGTTATTTTTACACGCATCGTCAGGGCCTAATTTGGGATTCAGTGTCCGGTTGTGGGGGGGATCACTGGATGGACTTCCCCTTTGCAGGACTTCTTATTGCACAAACGTACGGTATCGGGATGCACCTGTTAACGACAACCATGGGTGCGAGTTCCACTTTCTTCCCGATACTAAGTCCTCCGGCTAATCAACAACCATTGTTCATAACGCTTACACATGTTAACGAGAACCACTTCATACATGTTAAGCTGGAAGGGGATTATCCAATGCCACCAGCACACGGGCTATGGTTGACCCACCGAACACCCCATACGGAACAATGGGAAGATATGTACTTGCCACGACTAGAATGGTATACATCGATAATGAATCCTCCACCAAGATCAAACCCCAGTCTTAATTACATCGACAGTGATACGGAAGAATGATTTTTGTAATTAATAGTAATTTTTTTATTAATTCCTATAATTTTCTACAATTTCTATAATTTTTTTATAATTTCTATCATTTTTCTATAATTAGAATTGATTAAAACAGGTTAATAACATTTTAATAAAAAAATTAAACATATACGACTCGTATAGAGCTAGACGTGTCGTATATGGTTGACCAAAAGACCATTTTGCCCTGGTTTGCCCCCATTCTAGGCTTATTTCAGGGGCTAAAAAGTCATTCTACCAACCCCAGACGCCTCGTATAGATCTATACGAGGCGTCTACTTGAGCGGGTTTTTGAAATTTTGAATATTTGAAAATCAAAATTTGAATTTTTTAAATAAGGACGATTCGTATAGACCTGTACGCGTAGTCTATAGGGGTGGTGTAACACCCGTTCTTATAAATCAAGGTTTAACGTATATTTTGGGAAAATAATCATGTAATTAATGATCACATATACATCGGAAATACGGTTTTATTAAAACTTTTACAAATCATAAGTTATTCTACATAACGTGATCAGGTTCGTCGTTAAAAATTTACAACGAGGCATTGTGCGGAAGCATGTGTCTTTATCGTGTTCGGTTCTTCATTGAGCTTGATCGTCTTTCGGCATCCAAAATGTACCTACATTTCATAAACATGAAATGCTTTAGTCATACTAGGATTAAAACGTGTTTAAACGAGTCCGGTAACAAATATGAAAGGAGAAATCCCAACGTTAATCTCTTGATATCAAAACAAAATTTTCAACCTGGTCTCCACCGTAACTTACGGTGTCACCGTAAGTTACGGTGACCTCTGAAATGATATTCCCCCACCGTAACTCAGGGGTGTTTCACCGTAACAAGTTCAGCCCCACCGTAACTTACGGTGGCACCGTAAGTTACGGTGGCCCCTGCATTCCAGCTTTCCATTTTGCCGTTTCTGATACGAAAACTTCCGTATCTTTCAAACCGCGTGTCCGTTTGACCTACCATTTCTTCCTACGTGTTTGTAATTTAATTCTCCATCAAATGGAGTTAAAATCCGACATTTGGCTTAATAAATTTTGAGACTTCTAAGCCTTCGCCTCGTTACCTTTTTACCGAATTTTAACCCGTTTACGCATTTTATCAAACAAACGTATCTATTTGATTCTATATCTCCTACACTTTTTCAAATTAATGTTACCTACTATATTAGGTTCTAATCATAGGTTTATTACACCATTTAAACCCGTATTCGCTCGTATGCTTATTTTGACCCGTTAAGGGTATTTAAGCACTTTCGAACCTAAAATTGCTTTTCATACTTATTCAAAGTATTGACTTGATTATAAAACTTTTTTTTTCAAGCAACTTCTAAGGGTTGCTTGCTTAATTTCACCTACAAGGGCGTTTTGGCCATTTTTAACTCTTCTTTTACGACGAAGGGCTTGCTTAAGCCATGTACGGCCAAAATCTCATTTTTAACCAAATCTTGTTTTCAAAACACTCTGTCTATAATTTAGATCATTCGGTTTACCTTTTAAGGTAACCGAATTTCCTTTTTTACTTTACCTAACTCTCATAGAACTTCAAGTTCTAAATGATGAGTTGATCTATTATACATACCTGGCTCGGATCAACTTATTAATCCGATTTTACTACCTTGCTTTGAAATTGTTAACTAAGAAATATGCGAGTACCCATTGGATATCTATTCCTGTAAGCATATAACTCGACAAAATCATTAGTCGATATTGTCAAAAGGTGGTGTCTACACCTTTTGACCCGTTTGGCCAAATTGACCGATTATATTAGCGAGATGACGTTTACTATCACCTCGTATATATGACTCGCTCCGATTTACACCGTGCGGTCACTTTACTTATAATTCCATTTCATAACACTTTTTGGCCTACTATGGCTTACGTCATAATTATCTTTTCCGTAACATGACAAAAGGATATTCTGAAATATTTGACTAGGGTAAGATATACTTACCTTGCATCCGAAGTACGCTTTTCCTTCATACTTGCTTCGTTCGACCCGCTTCCTTTCCAAGCCTCCACCTAGCTTGTCAAGCGTCAAACTATAATCATAATTCGTAAGACGGTTATATTAGTCATCATTAATTATGACTATTCCATCTTACGTATTTTCTATCAAAATTATCATTCGATCTTATTAATGGTCGGTTTGACTTTTTAAAAGTCAAATCACCAATTAACACTAATGATTGGACTATCAAGTTCACAAGACTCAATTAGGCACATTATCAACACTTAGTTCTCATTTAGGCATTTTAACAAACACCTAATGTGCATAATTTTACATATTTACTAACTAGTTCATAACTAATTATTTTCACCAAGATTTACATCAAAAATCTAACCTCTATGTCTAGTGTTCATGAACTATATCAAGAACTTGTATCATAACAATCAATATTCATCAATTTAACATTCTAATCCGAGTGTTCATCATATTGTAAATAAACCCACTTAGCACATAATAGGGTAATTACCAAATCCCTAGTGTTGACACCAATTCATCAAGTTTTTCAACTAGGGTTTGTTTCTAAACGAAGATTTCATCATAATAACACTCATAGATTCAACATTGATTTCAGAATTTCGATTATGATTGTTCATCATAATCTCAAAGTATCACTAAATCATAAAATTCAACATACCTTGTGATCCCCTCGACTAGGTGATCATTAATATGTGTTCATGCATCCGATTCGGGCTAAATTTGACCTTCAATTTGCTGGATCTTGTTGAGTTAGGGTTTTTGGCTCCTGGGAGCCTTTTCTTGGTCGACCAGAACACGCACCACACACACTTGTGTGTGTGTGTGTTGTGTTATTTTATTTAGTTTAATTAAAACCATTTTCAGGTTATCCCATTTTGGTCCCTCATGTTTGGTTAGTTAATTAAGTAGGGCATAACCTACTTATTTCTAACAATATTCCCCACTTACTAACTAGGTTAAACATTCCTAGTTAACTTAATGGGTTCGGGAAGTCATAACCCGTTTTATTTTAAGTCCCATTAACTCGGGCTTCTTATAACATTGTTTTCTCCAGCATTTATTAAATTTTATAACTAATATTAGGATTGTTTGTCTAAGTCCTAATATTCACCGGGTAAATTTTACCACTAACGCTATTTTACCCGTTCATTATTATTAACGTGGTTTAATTACCAAACCCGTTTTCGGGGTGTTACAAGTCTACCCCCCTTAAAGAGGTTTCATCCTCGAAACCTTTTCTTACATAATTCATTGAGTTTAAACTCAATGCATTCTACCCGAGAAATTACTTATACTTTTTAACCAATCGTTAGTATTACCCGAAAAGTATGGTAACATCTTTTTGGTTACTAATTGTCTACATATCTCATACGACATAGTGTAACTTCGAAATAACGTAATCTCGTTATTTCCACTAGTTTAGTTAACTTAGTGATATCCATCGCTTTCATATACTATCGAATTCCTTATGAATCCGTTACTTTGACCCGTTTAAAGGTCTTTAGTGAAATCTTTCACTTTCAGCAACAATTTCTTTTGTTTTAAAATTCATTTATTCAGTTTAGTTATACCGAATCCACCGCTTACTAGCAAACCAATTTTTTTTTTTTTTTTTTTTTGAATTACTAGTCTTAACCGGTCTTACTAGCTAGACTTATTAGTCCCGTTACTTTTCACCGCTCGCTTGGTTATAATGTGATTTTACTTCACATTACATTTCCTAACCGTGATCGTGTCACATCGTGTTTAGTTTGTATCAACCTTTCATTTTCGAAAATATCACTTTTCGAATATATCGTCTTGCGCCTATCAGTGTCAAGACTTGTATCTTTCATGCTTATTATTTAAATTCCTATCAGAATTTATGTTTGTAAAAACGTTATTTCTTACTAAAACCGAAGTTTTAGTTTTAGGATCTTCTCTTTAACTTTTGTCAATTATCCATACCAGGATATTGACAGTCCATAATTTATTCTTTTACAGTCTTAGTTTTATGCGGGGATTCTCAACCGATTCCCTCGCTTTATCTAATTAACCCATAGGTTTTTATCACTTAGCCTTATGGGCTATTTTGATTAGACTTTCACCTCTTTAGGGCGAAGTCCTTATAACTTCTTTCTAATCATGACCCGTGGGTCGTTTTAGTCCCGTAGATCTTTCATTTGTTTATAACCCTAAAGGTTATGTTGATCCCGTAGATCACTCCTTACTCATGTCATTCTTAAAATACATGTTTGGTGTCAAGGCACCCTGTTTTTGTTCGAAGAATCATTTGATTTCAAGCTTAGGTCCCGTTAACCTTAATTGTAGTTTCATGGCTATAATTGCTTTCTTTCGGACAATTTTCCGATTTTATGACTTCTCATGTCATTTATGCGTCAGTTCTTCTTATGCTTACTGTTATTTGATTTGCATATATTCTTATTTGGTTATATCCCATTACCGGGCTCATTATTCTCTTGCATTTAACGCTACCTTTATCTGGCTAGCGCTCATTTGTGCCATTCGGCGTTATATTGTATTCAACCTGTTTGACCTATTAACGTGAAATCCATCACTTATAAACAATCAACTTTATTCTTTATTCAACCCATTCGACTTCGAATAGTTGAACATATTTACTCACAATTTCTATATACGAGATTTTATAGTCATAACTCGTAATCCAAGTCCTTTGATTTTTTTTTAACCCGCGTTCACGTCTCTTGGTTTACGCATGTGTTTAATTCTTACCCATCAACCGGGTGTTTTACCGAAGTCGTTATTATTGCAACCCTCCCGGTATGCATTAAGACCTCGCTTCATTTTTATATTCCGACTTTGTCCTTAAGTTTGACGTTTTACAAAAACGACCCGTTAAGGGACATATTTGCATTTTTCCGGGTTCGAGTGTAAGTACACTCCCTCCCAATACTTGTCTAAATCATTTTACATGCTTGCGTTTTCTGGGTTCGAGTGTAAGTACACTCCCTCCCAATACTTGTCTAAATCATTTTACATGCTTGCGTCTTCTGGGTTCGAGTGTAAGTACACTCCCTCCCAATACTTGTCTAAATCATTTTACATGTTTCTTTGTCCCTTCACTCGGGCTCATTATCCTAATGTAATACGCTTCCGTCACTCGGTTGTGCGTTTACATTATTATCAAATATTTTGCTTATCTGATTCATTTGGGTACTTTTAATTAGTCCCATTCACCCAGCCCTTACTACATCGGATGTAAACGTGTCCGCCATAAGAAGTTCATGGTATCATATGCCACTACTTACTTGGCCAGAGTAAGCGATTAACACATGACACGCATGACCTTTTTATAGTTTTCACATCACGCCCTATGTAAGTAATGCCTATATTTATTTCTCTTGGAAACAATATCCCGAATACATTTTCTATTCGAGTTTTTCCAAGTTTTTAATCTACAAATGCAACTTTCAATTTCTACTTGTTCGTTGCATATTACTATTTGTGCAACTAAATTTAAGATGTGCACCTGGTAATGCTTACCCTGACGGGCTTTCCTTGCCTTTACTTTTATTCGCGATTGTTACGCAACTTGGTCCTTGGTGAGCATGGTCCTCTTTTCATACTTTGGACCATTCTTCTATTATATCCGTAATTCGTTCAACTCTCGTCATCTTCAGACGCGAGTGTCCTTCAATTAAAACATTCACAAGAGTTAGTAATGTCAACTTCAATAATCGCCCGTATTATAATACAAGGCTTTTTCCACTATACGCGTCAACGCACGCATTTTCATCAACTATATCAATCATTTTAATTGGGGTAACGTGTATCACACAATAGCCCTATGTGTTGTTTACAACACTTTAGCATACTAAACTAATAATATACATGTACTTACCGGATTTGCGATCAAGCCTCGAACCGAACACATTTTGTCAACAACCTTGAGCTCTGATTACCAACTTGTAACACCCGTTCTTATAAATCAAGGTTTAACGTATATTTTGGGAAAATAATCATGTAATTAATGATCACATATACATCGGAAATACGGTTTTATTAAAACTTTTACAAATCATAAGTTATTCTACATAACGTGATCAGGTTCGTCGTTAAAAAATTACAACGAGGCATTGTGCGGAAGCATGTGTCTTTATCGTGTTCGGTTCTTCATTGAGCTTGATCGTCTTTCGGCATCCAAAATGTACCTACATTTCATAAACATGAAATGCTTTAGTCATACTAGGATTAAAACGTGTTTAAACGAGTCCGGTAACAAATATGAAAGTCGCAAAAGCTTGACTTTTGCTTTGACTTTCAGTTCTGACCCGATTGAGCTTAATGCTTCCATGTTTTAAGCTTCCAGTAGGACCACATTATGTTGTAGTATAACCCTCTGAGGTTATATTACCTGGTCATTTGTATTCTGAATTATATGCTAAGTTTCGTTATTATGCTTATAAATGCTCATTATGCCCTTATATCATATAAACGAGATTTCTGAAAATGTGAGAGGATAAAAAGCTTTATTACTGATATATAAGTATGTCCCGAAAATTTGACATCAGTTTCTGGTCTCAAACTAAAGTTATGCAAGATATCGTAAATTGAAACTTTTTATTAATTAAACTAGGTTTTAATGCTGCGCGCCGCGTTGCGGCGCGACAAAACTAAGTCATTGTAAAACTATTTATTGTGACTAAATACTTGGTTGTTATTAAAGCTGTGCTATTTAGTGTCTTATTTTTAAGTTGACAAGTGGAGTTTTCATACAACAGAGCCGTTGGTAGCAAGCGAGTTAGTAACTCCTGGCGATGGCGACTATTGCGATGTCTAAGCATCCACTAACCCAACAAATAAGGAATAAGAATTGTATAAATACAATCAGAAAAACGTGTGAAATAGGAGAAAAAGGAAGATGACGTGAAGTTATGTAAGCATAAAATGGAAAAAAAAAGACCCCATGATTTGAACTTGAGTCTCTTTAAAACACATACAACCACAAAACCACTCCACCATGATGAATAATCTACTTAACTT
Organism: Helianthus tuberosus; assembly: GCA_030545235.1. Lineage (NCBI taxonomy): Eukaryota > Viridiplantae > Streptophyta > Magnoliopsida > Asterales > Asteraceae > Helianthus > Helianthus tuberosus. The sequence goes on from CM060424.1 coordinate 11,743,623, forward strand.
TGAAGAAAATGGATATATATACACACTTAAAAAGGGTATAGGGGAAAAAAATCAACAAAAGATGACTTGATGTTATGTATATTTACTATTCATGACAACCAATAAGGAAAGTTTACTATTCATTATGATGTGACAACTACTATTCATTAGCTTTGTTTTTTAATATATAGGATAATTTATTATTATTATTTATTAGTATTATTATTGTTATTATTATTGTTAATATTATTATTATTATTTATTATTTATTAGTATTATTATTGTTATTATAATTATTTATTAATTATTATACATATTAAAATAGAGTCTTCATGAATAGTGAATTTGATTTATTAAATAATTGTTTTAATTTTTCTATTAATATTTTATTTATGATCTATTTTTATTATTTTACTAATAATTTACGTTTTATGTTTATTCTCCCAATATTACATTATAAATTTATTGAAAACTTTTGTTGTGTCGCTATAGCACTAAATCGAACCGAAACTGATTGTATTTTTCAACATTGCAATATAAATGTTATCGAAAATGGATATTGTGCCGCTATCATACCAAATAAGAACCGAAACCGACCGAATAATATATGTATTGGTCCAATATTTATTTATATTGATTTTCATTTATGATAAAATGACGTTGTATTCCTACTATGTCGTACCGAACAACATTGGTACATGTACGCATTTGGATGGTTTTTGTTTGTTAATGAATTTTGTGTCGCTACCGTAGTCAACCAAATCGAAACCGACTGAACAACATCGGTATCTGTACCGGTACTTATCTTTACCCTTTTTGCTTTCGATGACTGATGTGTCCAACCGAACAACATTGATATATGTACTTGTATTCATTTTTATGGTTTCTGATTTCGATAATTTTCATTATACAACTCTATCTACGAAGATAAACCAATATAATTACCACTACCATGATGATCTGAACTGGTCGATACCGTTAGGACAACATCATTGTCGGTACCGATGTTCGTTTTTTCGTTTTTGGTCGATGTAAAATATGTGTTAATTTTTGTACTGAGTGCATGTATCGTACTAATACTATAACGAACCTAACCGTTAAATATGTGTTATTTCTATACCGGGTGCATGTATCGTACCAATGCTACAACGAACCTAACTGATACTGATCGAATACCCGTGATTACGTACCGCTGCAACGTGCGGGAGAAACAACCTCGTTATTATTATTAGTATTATTATTGTTATTATTATTATTCGGATTTATTTATTATTGTTTTTATACGTATACGTTATTTACCTGCAGATTGATTATGGAGGGCGATGACATTCAGATAGAGCTTGATGGGGCACCGCCGGGGGGTCAGCCGGCTCAGCAGGTTCAGCCGGTTCAGCAGGGTCAGCCGGTTCAGGAGGGTCCACGACGGAGACGGCGGCCGGCTCTGGATACGCTGCAGGGTTGTCCGTATCTAGAGTTTCCCGACGGCACCGATGCCGCCCGCCATTGCCAGAAGCTTAGGAGGATGCACATTGGATCGCATGCATCGATCGACTGGGATGCGATGGACCAGCTTGCTGAGACGGCTAGAGTGCGTCGGTTTATACCTCTCGATTCGCTGTGGCATCGTCTTTTTTATTTGGCGCACACGCCGACTTACAGGGAGCTGCTGGTCGAGTTCCTTTCGTCATTCACATTTCACCCTCCTGGGGTCCCAGTGCCGCTTCCGTACCCAGATGCTCCCCCTCCGCCTGAAATTTCTTTCAGGCTCGCTGGCGTTTTGCGTACGATGACGCTAGCAGACTTTGCGGTGCGTTCTGGTTTATACATGCAGGGGGAGATCGAGACTGAGGTTTACACAGCGGGGCTAGTGGTGGTTGACAAACCCACTCTTGTACGGTTTTGGCAGGTGATTGCGGGGGCAAATCATTAGGAGCACGATAAGTCGAAGGGGAGGGTGTCGTTTGTTATGGACCCACTGTACAGGTACGTACGTTTATTACGACAATTATTGTGATTATGTGCATTGTTTATTAATCTCTGTTTCTGTATTTCGCTAACACTATCTGCAGGTATCTGCACCATTTGCTCGCAACTTCTATTTCAGCGCGCGGCTACAGCCGTGAGTGGTGTACGACCACAGATCTTTTTCTCCTTTATTGTTTGTTGTATAGGAGGCCGTGCGCGCTAGCACACGGTCTAGCCCAGTACTACGCCTCCGCCCATCACCTGCAGGAGCGCGGATTTTTGTATGGCGGGGCGTACGTGACCGTCATTGCCCGTTCATTTGGCATCGTACTGCACGAGGACCCACATCTACGGACGCCGCCAGTCATGCCGAAGCGGATGGGCATGCAGTCGCTGTGGGGGATGAGGGTAATCAAGAGGTTCCCAGTTGGCCCACGGTTTAAAAACCGCGACGGGGGCATATGGACAGAGGAGGCCCTACCAGAGCATTTCGAGCCCGTTTATCCTCCTGCAGATCCTGCTGATGTAGTGCCCGTGGAGGAGCCTCCAGAGGATGTAGACGGTGCAGCGGTGCCACAGCCACCGCCACCTGCCGGGGCGCCTCAGTTTCCACGTCACGCTATTCCAGGTCATGCCCCAGGATGTACGAGCCGAGCTTGACAGGCTCAACGATTTGGTAGGTTGGTTGGTACGATCCGAGCAGGATAGACGAGAGAGAGAGGGATGGCCCCCGATACCGCTTCCACCGGCTCGAGCACCACATCAGCAGCAGCAGCCGCAGCAGCCACATCCAGATTCGGATTCGGATTTGGATGCATAGACCTGTTGTTGTTTTTATTTTTATTATGGATGTACAAACTTATCTTATATATGTCATATTTATGTTTGTTTTCAGTTATTAGGTTACCTAATGATTGTTGTCTTAAATTGAGATAATACGGAAACAAAATATGTTTTGAATATAATACGGAAACAATATATCCCCTGAATATAATACGGAAACAATATTTGAACGAGATAAAATTTTAATCGGAAGAATAATATTTAAAAAAGTAAAAAGTTAAAAACATTATAATATTTAATCGATATAATATATTTAAAGAGCCGATTTTTAAAATAGTTGATTTTTATAAAACAAAACTTTTTTTAAAACCAAAAAAATTTTCAACCACAAAACACATCTTCAAAAACTATCAAAAAAACATACCAAACCCACTAAAACACCCCTCATTTCAGCCAAAAAAAAAACCCAAGACTAGACGCCTCGTATAGGTCTGTACCCTTCGTACAGGGTTCCTTAAACTTTGTGCCTGACACCCTCTGAGACCCCCTTGAATTCAGTGCTTAGACGCCTCGTATAGGCCTATACGAGGCGTCTAGGGCACAAAAAGTGTGGAAATAGGCGCAGAGGGTGTCCAAATATCTCCGGCCTAAAAAAAATGTTCACTTTTGACACCTAAAATTTTGTTAGTTTTTTAAACTAATTTAAATTATTATCCCTTGAATTTTAACAAATTTATCAAGCGTCCCCTGAATTCTAATAAAATTATTTTTACACCTTTTAAACCACTTTACACTAAATCCCCGAACTTTATTAAAGTTACTGCTTTATGTTTTAAATGGATTTTCCATTACGATGTCATTTTTTACATATTTTATCTTTTTATATATAGTTTCAAATAATAATAACGGCGCACATTAATTATTTTTATCTACGTTTCGGCATTAATTTATGTAACATTACTTTTAAACCAACCAGTTGTTTTAGACGTTTTTAAATCATTTGGTTTTTAAAAACCGTATGACGCTTATATTTTGCTGCTCTTACATCCTTTTTATTTACGGTTAAACCGACCCATTGCAACATGTTATATTATAACTTATATTAACTTACATCACAAAAGTAGTGTAGCGACTATAGTGTTGTTTTTTTTTAACTTTTTGAAGTTTCAACTTAGCCCTATATACTATAAATAATATACGTTTTTTCCCCAATAGTTTTATTTTCATTTTATAATTTTCGTTTGTTATTTTTTGTTTACAACAGCTAAATATGGGATATAAATTTTACATTTGTTAAATTTTGTTTCAATTTTGGTTTTTACACATTTATCTTTTGCATTTTATATTAGTTTTTATAGTTTGGTTTGTATACGGGTTTCCCACCACAACGCACGCTGAGAAAATCCTAGTAAGATATTAAGCCGGGGTTTAAACAAAATATTATGCATATGGAAAAAAAGTTGAAGAACCAAAGCAAAAAAATAAATAAATTCTAAAGGATTAAAACATATATAAACTCTAGACCAAAACAAAGGAAAATTATATAAAACACATACTTAAAATTGAGACACTGCACCTTGTAGAATGCATAATTGCATATAGATAAGGATTAAAGCTGTACTGTGATGTTTTACTTTATTAAGATCCTTTTTCCAAATAAAAGGATAGATATAAGCCTTGTATGATTATAAACTTTTGGAAACATATCAGCTTTATCATTCTTGTTAAGTGTAATGATTAATCCAAATTATGAGACAAAATTTTATCTGCTTAGTTAATGTCTTGATAGATATTATCTTTTCAATTTATCAAATCTTTCTTTACCATTTTCGCACAATTATTGTATTTTAACCATCAATTTTAGAAATGATATAAACTCTTTTGATTTTATCAATTAGGGGTGTTCATGGTTCGTTTTAAAACCATGAAAACATCCAAATCGGCCATTAGATTAGTTTCACAATTGGTTTTTTTATTACTTTTCGGTTGGTTTTCAGAATTTTCAAACCATAAAGAACAGTTTGGTTTACGATTTCAAAATTATCAAACCGTATAAAACAATACCAGACTGTAAGATTAAAGCATATTTTTTTATTTCTTTAAATATTTTATTCTACATAAATTCGATTTAATATTTTTTATATGGTTTGGATGGTTTGACATTAACAACCGTTAAAATCAAACTGTAAACACCCTTTTATCAAAGACTAAGAACAAAATTACAAAGACAATATTTGTTTCTAGTTTCCTATTTTATTTTATTATATTCAATTCACATGCAAATGAATTGTTGTACCAACAAGAAAGGGACAACATAAACATTTTAAACACGAGTGCACAAAATTTCATTTTATTCTAAGAATATTATAACATCATAGCAGTTGTCTTTTAACTATGGTACTTTACGCCTTAATAGTTGTAACATGGTCTTATGGTATTTTAAACTATTCGTTAGAGGACCAATAGTAACAACACTATTGGCGTTACAAAGTTTCCGAGTTTTCCCCTTTGTTCCTTTTAGGTTTTTGGACCATTCATTACATATCTTCTATTTTCCCAAATGAAAAAAAAAAAAAAAAAACCCTTAATCATATGTAAAATACTAAGAGCATCACCAATAGATATGTATTTGGGGGATTGAAGGGGTATGGTCACAGATCTCGCGTCAGCATGACCGCGAGTGACCATTACCCTTATCAAAAACCCCCACCAGCAAGAACTTATATGTGTTCGTGCGGGCACGCGCGAACACAGTGGTTGAAACCAATCTCTCCATTGATGAGAAGACTTACCTTAAGTAAGAGAACGAATGTTACGCATAGCGATACGGCCTGGCACTACATCCTATGGACATTTTCGTCACGACAAGGGATCTGGCCAGCGATCCTCGGAAAGAAGGGATTAACCCTACTTGACGAGACCAGTGAGTTAACCCCACCCGGTTAACCATTATTTCATCATTGGCGCCCACCGCTACTCTTAGCACTTTTTTTCCATCATCCTTTTCACTCCAAATATCATGTCTGATCGTCTAAATAACACTACCGGGGATAAACTGAACCCCGCAAACCAAGGGCCTGCGGGGACCACTCCCCTAGCCCCACATGCTGAGCACATTGGCACATCAACGCAAGGGGGTGCATCCCTTACGTTTGGACACGATCTGTCACAGTACGCTTCTGTGATACCTCCAGGCATGAACCTCCATGCCTGGTATGACCAACAAGCAGCTCTGCTGGCTGCAGCATACAACAGAGCTTGTGCAGAAGCGCAAGTACCGGTCGGGCCTACCCCGGCACCATATACCCCTGCGGGTCGTGCTTTACAATACGACAGCAGGGCCCTCACACACCCAGCCTCCCGGAGTAGGCATGATGACCGCGACTCCTCTTACTGTCAGGTCCGCACGATTGATGAGGATGATTCCTCATACGGGTCCGGCACCAGGGGCCCAATACAAAGCCGCCTGGGTCCTCATGGCGATAACAGGCGGCAATCCACAGCCCACCGAGGTCCTGGCATTCAGAGCCGACTGGGACCTCAGTCCCACTATGAAGGGCAGGGCCGTACCGATCCGGACGACGGTACATACCGCGGGGAATCCCACGCCACTAGTAGCAGACCGGGAGGACGCAATTACGCTCCTCCCAGTCACCCCCGGACCACATACCTCCGCGCAGCGAAGCGCCACCAGAGACAACCCTATAGGCCGAAATCTGCGGCCGAAAACTTCAAATTCGCCCCGGAAATCGCCCAAGCCGATGTTACGACCACCAAATTCCCATTGAACATTGGGAAATACAATGGGTCGTCCGACCCGGACGACCACATGAACATCTTCATCGGCGCAGGGTGCAACGGCAGGTGGGACGAACCTACCTTGTGTCATTTTTTCCCTTAGACCCTTACGGGCCTGGCGAGGGCTTGGTTCGATTCTTTGCCAGTGGGATCACTGGCTTCATTTGAGGACTTACAAGAAAAGTTCCTCGCATATTTTTGCCAGCAGCGACGTCATGAACGTGATTCTATGGACGTCATGAACATCTGGCGCAGAGACAACGAATCGCTTGAGGCATTCGTTGTCCGTTACAATAAAGAATGCCTGGAGATAGGCGACGTGGCAGACCAAATGGCACGCAACCATTTTATTGTTGCCGTCAAGGACGAACAAATGGTTATGACTATCTCCGGCAAGGATTGCTTGCCCAAGAAATGGGAAGATGTCATGGCTGCGGTCAAGACATACGCCCAGACTCAGCGGTCCCTCAAACCGCACGTCTCAAAGGCACAGCCCCAAACGGAAGGCCAGTCCTCCCACCAAGAACACAAGCGCAACAACAAGCGCAACCGGGACACAGGGAATCGCGGCAACGATCCCAGACCATATGTCCCGCGGAACAACCAGCCCGACGCAAGGGCAACGATCAACGCCCAGCGTGAAAACCGGGCGTCGAAGAAGTAATCTTGGGACCGTAACTGGACCGAGATCAACCAATCGCCAAGCGACGTCCTTCTTACGGACGCGCAATTCCTGCGACCGGCCCAACCGATGAAGTCCAAAAAGCACCAAGATCCCGCACTCTTTTGCGAGTATCACAAAGACTCGGGCCACACAACGAACGACTGCATCAGTCTCCGACTGGAGATTGAGGGAGCCCTAAAAGAGGGGAAACTGCAACATCTGTTGCCAGCCGCGCAAAAGCAAACTAAGCGCATCACCCCCCACAACGAGGGCACCTCCACGGGTAAGAGGACCATGTACGTGGCCTCAACCCACATGATTAATGGAGGACGAGGAAGGCCGCGCAAGGCGGCAAGAAGACCGAACAATGACTGGAAAGACGAGCAAGTGGTCTTTCCAAAAGTCCGAGGCGGACCGCGCGACAGGCGCGCCGTCGTTATCACAGGCTACCTAGCTCACTACTGCACCGAGCGACTATTCATTGACCCGGGCAGTACGTCTGACATTATATATGAGCAGTGCTTCAACCAGTTCGATCAAGAAGACAAGGATCGGTTGCAGCCGGTAGACTACCCTTTGGCCGGGTTTGCGGGAGAAACCGTATTCCCCCTGGGCCAAATCACTTTTCCTGTGCGCCTCACCAATGGTAGGCACACACGAACGGAGGAGGTAAACTTCATGGTTCTACCTCACACCTCCAAATACGACGTTCTTCTGGGGAGAGAATCCCAGGGCGACTTCAACATGATCACATCAGTCCCCCACTCTGCCATCGGTTTCCCAACCGAGACGGGGATTGCGATAATTTACGCCCGCAGAGAAGTTATGTCCTCGGACGAGCTGCGTCCGAACAAGGTAGCAAGGCCTACCCCCAACACGCAACCAGAAAAATGGGTACTTAACGCAAGACACCCAGAGCAAACGGTCACGTTGGGCCACGCCTTGTCCCCCACCATCAAAGCGCACCTGAAGCAGCTCCTCTTCAGGAACCAAGATATTTTTGCATGGACACCCGCAGACATGACAGGGGTACCACGCGAAATTGCGCAGCATTTCTTGAATACCATGCCAGGTATCAAGCCGGTGATCCAAGGCCAACGCCACCTTGGATCAGCAAAGAACGCGGCGATGGAAGGGCAAGTACAAGAACTGCTCTCCGCAGGCATCCTGCGGGAAGTCAAATACCAGACTTGGTTGTCCAACCCAGTCATGGTAGAAAAACCAAGCGGGGGCTGGCGCATGTGCGTCGATTACAAAGATCTCAACAAAGCCTGCCCCAAGGATTGTTACGCACTTCCGGAGATCGACGAGAAGGTCGATAACCTTGCACCATTCCGATGGAAGTGTTTCCTCGATTGTTACAAAGGCTACCACCAGGTGCAGATGGCAATCGAGGACGAAGATAAAACGGCATTCCGCACGCCTATCGGAAATTACTGCTATACAAAAATGCCGTTTGGGTTGCGCAACGCGGGTGCAACCTATCAAAAATTGATGAACGACACTTTTCGGGGACAAATCAGCAAAAGTGTCGAAATCTATATGGACGACCGGGTCGTCATGAGCATGGAGGAAGATACCATGCTCAACGATGTTGAAAGAACATTCCAAACTCTGCGAAGCGTTAATATGAAGCTGAACCCAGGGAAATGCTCGTTTGGAATGGAAGAAGGCAAGTTCCTTGGATTCATCGTAACCAAAGATGGATTCAAGGTGAACCCGGAAAAAGTTCAGGCGATCGAACGCATGCCATCGCCTTCTACGATGAAAGAAATGCAACGACTAGCCGGCAGGCTAGCCGCACTGAACAGAATCTTAGCCAACAATGCAGCTAAGTCTTATCCTTTCATCAAGACCCTGCGGAGCTGTTTAAAAAAGGAACAATTCCAATGGACCGCAGAGGCCGAAAAAGCTTTCCGGGAGATGAAAGAGTGTTTTATTCAACTCCCAACTCTAACCGCACCACGCAAGGATGAGCCACTTATCTTGTACCTATCTGCCGCAGACAACGCGGTAGGCGCGGTACTCATAGTGGAACGAGAAGGAGTTCAAACACCCATCTACTACATCAGCAAAATGCTCAACGACCCAGAAACGAGGTACTCCATCATGGAGAAGTTGGTATTAGCACTAGTGCACGCATCAAGACGGTTGCGACGTTACTTTGCAAACCACGCCATTACAGTGTTAACCAACTACAGGATCGGCCCGATCCTATCAAAACCCGACATCTCTGGTAGATTAGCAAAATGGGCAATTGAGCTGGACGCACTTACACTGACCTATAAGCCGCGCCCCGCGATCAAAGGCCAAGTCTTGGCTGATTTTGTCGCCGAAGTACCAGTAGATCGCATTCAAGAATGCGAACAAGAACAAAACCCTACGCCACCACCATCCTCCTCAGAAACATGGGCATTGTTTACCGATGGTGCATCCAACGAGGATGGTGCAGGTGCGGGTCTGCGACTCGTCAGCCCCGATGGCCAAGAGCTTACCTATGAAATCCACCTCGATTTCAAAAGCACAAATAATGAGGCAGAGTACGAAGCTCTACTGGCAGGACTGCGTCTGGCAGTCAAACTCGGCGTCCAACATTTAGAAGCACACGTCGACTCACTATTGGTTGCAGGGCAGATACGCGGCGACTATGCCGCAAAAGGGGATATCATGATCCTCTACCTCGAACAAGCCCTGCAACTGACGTCAAAGTTCACTTCTTTCAATATCCGCCATATCAACAGAAGTGATAACAAACCCGCGGATGCACTGTCAAAACTTGCATCCACCAGCTTCCAACACCTGGCAAAGGAAGTACGCATCGAGGTTCTGCAAAATCCCTCAGTACCCCTGCGCCAAGTCAATGTCATCCAGTACGGTACAACATCCTGGATGACACCAATCATTGCATACTTACAATCAGGTGTTACTCCCGAAAGTAAGGCAGAGGCACGTAAGTTGCAACACAAAGCGTGTCATTATCAGATGGGAGACGGTATCTTATACCGTAATCATACCTGGGGCCACTCTTACGATGCGTCGACCCCCAAGATGCCACATACCTTATCAGAGAAATACACGAGGGAATATGTGGCATACACGCGGGTCCACGTATGGTCGTGGCCAAAATCATGAATGCTGGGTACTACTGGCCCGGCATGCACCTAGATGCAGTCAAAGTCTTGCGCAAATGTTTCAATTGTCAGCGGCATGCTCCCAAGACCTTGCGCCCCAAGAACAACCCGATCCCTGTCACCACTGCATGGCCATTCCAAAAATGGGCAATCGATGTGGTAGGACCATTTCCAGACGCACCAGGTGCAGTGAAGTTTATCATAGTGGCTGTCGATTACTTTACAAAGTGGGTAGAGGCAAAACCGCTCGCATCAACCACCGCTATGATAACAAGGAAATTCGTCTGGGAACATATCATCTGCCGTTTCGGTCTACCAATATGCATCGTTAGCGACAACGGTACCAACTTCGCTGCAGATGACTTCCAAAAATGGCTAAAGGAGCTAAACATTGAACACATATTCTCCTAAGTGGCACATCCACAAGGGAATGGCCAAGTCGAGAGTATCAATAAAAGTTTAGTCGAAGGCATCAAAGAACGATTGGGAACAGCCAGACGCGGCTGGGTTGATGAACTCCCAAGTATCTTATGGGCCCACAGGACAAGCCCAAAGACAAGCAACGGTGAGACACCCTTCAGCCTGGTCTATGGCACTGAAGCGATGATCCCCACGGAAGTAGGCCTCCCCTCACCTAGAATGTTGGCTATCAACAAGATAGACAACAATGAGGAACGCAGGGTTGACTTGGACCTCCTGGAAGAAAGGCGCGAAAACGCTGCCATCAACGAGGCCAAGTACAAAACCAAACTTGAAAAGTACTACAATGCACGCGTCCGCATTTGTACTTTCAACCCGGGAGACTACGTCCTTCGTGACAATGAAGCATCTAACGCGGAACGCCCAGGGAAACTTGCCCCCAAGTGGGAAGGACCCTACCTCATCCAAGAGGTCCTGGGCAAAGGCGCGTATATACTGCAAACATTAGAGGGCGAAACTATCGCACGCACATGGAATGCACAACAGCTTCGACGCTGTTACATGTAAGCCATGTTTTTTACATTCACCATGTAACCTATCGGGCCGCAGGCCATTTGCAAATAAATAAATGAACGATTCAATGCAATATTGTTTATTTACTTCTACTACAAATACGTGTTCCACTCTGTGGTATCTGCAAAAACAGATTGGCAAAATCTTCATTCGCGATACCCACACAGAGTGGTGACCACACGCAAGTATTGTAATAGGCCAGCAATGCAAATACGGTTTTCACAAAACCTATACAATTCCTAAACCCTAACGAGATAAAAACAGGAATTGACTAATACTCATACGACAATGGTATAGAGTATACTTGCATATCATCTAGATATGCAAAAGGCAAATAGAGACTTAGTGTTATTCACAATAACATTAACTCATACAAGTTCACGCATGCAAGTAGTAAAAACACTTGTATAACTTGAAACGGTTCTAACTTTATATTCAAAAAATTCCTACACCTACGCGGTGCATAAGGGATTTACATAAGGTTTTTAACATTTACATTGAGGAAACAAAAAAGGCACGCAGGCCAGCCTAGTCTTTCTTTGTACCGCTGGAACCTGCACCATCCTTACCATCAACAACAGGCTTTTCCTCATCTTCCTCATCAGCATATAACACCCGCAAGCGGTCTACATAGTCTTTCGCATCCGGGCATTTCTCAAGTTCCTCAAGAGCGGCAATGGGCGTGTCGTTGTACGCCGCAAGAGCGGCATCAAGAAGCGCTTCAGTGTCCACACCATGGAACCCAGACCTTTCATCAGTATATCCGCCCCGGGCCACAACATTTATATGAGAAATGCAACGGTTGTAGCCAGCTTTAAAACCAGCATCCCGGGCGCGCAGCCTAATCTCATTAACACCTGACACATTCTCAGGTGCGTCAAGGATGGACGTAACAATCTGTGAAACAAAAAGAGTACGGTTACCAAAGGCAAATCTAAAAAAGATAACAAAGGCAACAAATACTTACATGCCCGATACCGTGCATACGCATCCATTCGCGATCGTCCTTGAGCGGATCGAGTGAAGAAGCAAGGCTATCTCTAGCCTCTGCAACCTCCCTCGCCCGCGCTTCAGCATCGGCAGCACGGGCACTGACCTCCTCAATAGCGGCTACCCGGCTCAGCACTTCAGCCTTTTAACAAGGAAAACACAAGTACACAGATAATCAACATACTTGTGAGATATATATGCAAGTTCAAGAGCAAGAGAGATTCATACCTGGAGGCTCTGAATAGTTTTATCTAAATTGCTGCGGTCAGCATTTGACTTTTCAAGAGCCTTCGCAGCACGGGCCTCCGCCTCCTTGGCCTCTTTGGCAGCTGCATCAGCTGCGGCTTTCTCCTTAATCAAGACAGCATTCGCTGCCTTAGCATTGGTAAGCTCCTGACGAACACGAAAGAGAGTTTCATTCTGTTTGGCCCAAGATTCTTTCCAAGCCTTGCGCTCATCAGAAAGTGTCTTGCGCTCATCAGAAAGTGTCTTGCGCTCATTAGAAAGAGTTTCTTTCCAACTCTTGCGCTCATCAGAAAGCAGTTTTGCAAGGGTACGAACCTGTTTAAGCTCAGCAGTTGCAGCCCACTCTTCAGTCTGTTTTTGCTTCTCAAAAGCAGCCTTCTGCCTTTCAAGCTGCTCTGCACCCTCACGTGCAGTCTTCACCAACTCCTCGGCCTCAGCCCGCAAACGCGCATTTTCCTCCCCCTTGCGCCCCAGCACCTTGTAGTTTTCCATAATGGCATTTGCCATCATGGAACTCCCCACAAGCATGGAGGAGATTTGATTAATCTGGACCTCACTTGGCAAAGAACGGGCCCGATTGACTTCAAATGGGGTGCCCAAACCACCCAAGATCTCCTTACACGCGGAGGGGTCAGCAGAAATATCATCCCCTTGCAGTACAGTCCATGGGGGGCGGTGATAGGTCATGGCCCGGTCTTCATTATAGGTGCGGTAATAGAACTCCAATTCAGACTCTTCAGGCTGAATAGGAGTCCCTTCAAAAACCCGCACCCCCAGAAGCAGAACCAGAAGCTTTTTCAGCAGCAGGAGATTTCTTCCTCTCAGTATAAGCAAACTTCAAGTTCAGATCATCAGTGTCCTGCGGGGAGATCAGATTATCATGGGAGTCCACCGTGTCATAGATCTGAGCCGCAGGCCCCTTCCCAGTATCCTCCACCTGCACAGAGGGCTCAGGCACCACCTTGATCGAAGGGCTTCTGGTAAATTCTTTATTAACCCCCGCATCTGCAGCTGTGTCATGCGGAGGAGAATGAGGAGCATCAAACATAGAAAACCCTTCATCTTGCGGTTCTGTAAATAAAGCAAACACACTTTAACTACAAGTACCAAGACAAAATACTTGTAAAAGTTATGAATCACTTACCAGAAGCAACCACCGGTTTCCTAGGTTGCATAACAGCTATCCGTTTGGATTGTATTTTCGGACGCTTCTTCTCACCGACATCAACAGCCTTCTCTGCCTTTCTCTTCTTCTTCTCATCAGCAGGCTTGGAACCCGCAGAAGTCCCACCTGTAACCGCACCACCACCTGGAACACCCAAACCCTCAAGGGTGTCAGATACTACCACGTAATCGGTATATCTGCGGAAACAAGAACGAGAGATACCTGCCGCCTGCGGCACCAACGGCGGAACAACGCCAGCCTCAGGCTTTTTCTTGCCTCGACCCCGCACAACCTTCTCTACATGCTTTTTCTCCGCATGTTTCTTGGGAGCACTTTTCAACTCAAATTTACCCAGGACCCCAAGAGTACCTATGTTTAGAACAGCAAACAAGAAGATCAGCAAGATAACAAGGCAAATAAAAAGATTATGGATTATACCTTTGCCTTGCGGCAGGGGTGCGTTCAGTGCCTCGCGTTTAGGAACGCGGAAGTTGTTGACAATGGACAAGTTAAAACCTTCACCTTCCGCACACTTAACAATATCAACCTTGCCTGTAAAGGTCGGATCAAATATCTTCCACAGCTCAGCAACCTCTGACAGTACACTTACAAATCAGTAACAAGCAAGGGGATAAAGAAACTGCACAAGAGTAAGAACACTTACCACCACTTTTTTCCCACACAGCGGACCTTGCATGCCTATCAGGCCTGCTCAACATCATCCGCAGCACCCACAACTGATTATTGTCCAGCTGCGTATGCTCAATAGTCCTCAACCTCGGGAACCACTCCACAGTCTCCGCACTGGGTAGAGCAGTATCCTCCACCGGGATGGTCTCTTTAACATTCCGCAAGGTCATGTTAGCAACAACCGCGGCAGCCTTGACATAGAAGAACTTGAATTTCCACTTTGAAATACCCTTCGGAGGGATCATCAACTTGATGCTTCCATACCGTTGGCTGAAAGAAAAGAACCCGGTGTTCACCGTCAACTGGTAGAACCGCCGGAAATTATCAACGGTAACCGGAAAACCAAGAGCACAAAAAGTGTACTCAAAGTTTCTAATACGAATCATCCCGAAAGGACTCATCTGGGAGATATGGAGTTTGTAATACTCCAAAACTTCAGAAACAAAAACAGTTAACGGTAAACGAAGGTTACCGTCAATGAAAGAATCAGCCCACATGGTGACATAACCGGCCGGAGCATCGGCACCGGTGTCACCATCCTTGGGATAAACAGCCCCAAACTCCTGGGGCATCTGGGTGCTGGTCATCAGTTGGTTAAACGACACCTTCGACCACTTCAACCCTGGTAGACCACCACCAGGGGCACTACCACCGTCTTCATCTTCTTCCCCAGCCACCGGCGAAGAATGTTCAGGGTTTTCACCCTCAGCATGGTGTGGATCAGATGGTTCAGCCATCAGGAATAAAGAAGATAGAAGAATGAGTTTACAAAAAAACCCAGAGACTTGACCGGAAATTCAGATAAAGCTTATCGGAGAAGACAAAGAGAGCACACTCTTTTCACCGGAAAAATTTTCAAAATTTTGAAAAAGTGAAGAAAAATAGAACGGTTTCCCTTTATATACTCATCGCAATTAATGCGATGCAGTAAACCGACTCATCACGTTCAAAAAGGGCCAATTACGTGTCGCCACGTGTTCAGCGACGTTTCCGCTGACGGTTACCACGCGCGTGTGGCCGTCCACGCGCCTGACAGAAAAGACTTTTACACTACTTGCTACAGTGCATTTATGACCTCGGGCAGTGCAAACGTCCTTTTCAGATCAGCACATGACAGAATCCTACCAACTTTCACCAACCCACACGTGCGTTTAGCCACGTATGCAGTGCAAAAGCGACAACATTATCCAAATATAAGCGGCATGCGGTTTCTCTGGTTTACCGCACCATAACCCATACCGCATGTCGTTTTTTTACATACCCCTAAAAAAAAGGCAAATATATATATATCTACATTATGTAAAGGGGTATAACCAATAACCGCACATACCCACGAGCACACGTGGAATATGCGGAGATGACACACACGAACCCGCACGGGTGTGTCAGATACTCAGAACCAGCGTGGTTCTTTGGACTGCGAAAACTGCTTCTCAGGATGCGGCCGACCGCGTTCCATACAAGCTTCTTCAAGTTCAAATCCCTCGTGTCCGGTTCACAACCACGGAGGGAATGCAAACAGCTTCTCCCTAGGATAAAGGACAAGTATGCTGAGCAACCGCACATCAGCAACCCTGACTCCTGATCCTTCAAGAGCCACATCCAAGCTTCAAACTTTCTAGAAGCGAGTTCTTTGATGCAAACCGCAGACACTCACGAGTAGCTGCGGCGGAATATAATTCCCTAACGGTAGCTGCTACGGAAGAGCCACGACTAAACCGCCACGCGGTTTATCAAAGCTACTTCTACACAACAGGTGGCTGATGACATCAGAAAAAGGTACACCTTGGTACCAAGTCAAATCCTTGGCTGAGAATTCCGCATCAGACGAAACTTGCTCACCGGTACGGAAGAGACGCCACCGAAACCATCATACACAAACACATCCTTCTCAAAGGAAGAAATAATCCACTCGAACGACCTACCGACCGGACAGCGGTCCGAACGAACAGGTCAGCAGCTTGATTTACTAAAAGAAGGAGCCATTTGCATGGCCCATATTCTACCTTCTAGACACCATAGTCCAGTATTCCTCCCACATGCAACTTGCATAAGGAAGAAACACTAGACTGGGGGGACTTGAAGGGGTATGGTCCCAGATCTCGCGTCAGCATGACCGCGAGTGACCATTACCCTTATCAAAACCCCCCACCAGCAAGAACTTATCTGTGTTCGTGCGGGCACGCGCGAACACAGTGGTTGAAACCAATATGTCCATTGATGAGAAGACTTACCTTAAGTAAGAGAACGAATGTTACGCATAGCGATGCGGCCTGGCACTGCATCCTATGGACATTTTCGTCACGACAAGGGATCTGGACAACAGTAACAGTCATCAAGCGGCGATGCGGCACGGCACCGCATCCCGCATGCATCTTGACTAGAACAAGAACGCGGGAACAGCATTAGTTACCGCAAGCAGCGATGCGGCCCAGCACCGCATCCTGCCTACAAGGCAAGTGGGTTTGACACCACAGTACAAGTGGCACTGAGAACAGTCAACTGTCAGCCCACATGTGTACAACAGTCTGACACCACAAGACGTGGCATCACCACCGTAACCGATAGGTCTGACATACCTGCAGGATACTGTGCGTTGTCAGACTAGCTACTCAACTACCCTCCTTCACTCCTCGGCTATAAATACCCATCCCAAACCAGGTTTGAGGTATCACTTCTCAACTCTCTCACTACTACTACTATCATACTTTGCTTCCCAAGCAAACTACTGATTCTCACGCCGGAGAGTGGTAACAAGGAGCACCCCCCACCCCATCCTCCTTGTTACGAGTCACGGCTTGTTTCCTTGTGCAGGAAACCAACCAGCGGACGATCCAGCCAGCGATCCTCGGAAAGAAGGGATTAACCCTACTTGACGAGACCAGTGAGTTAACCCCACCCGGTTAACCATTGTTTCATCAGGGATGTTTTTAGTTGCCACATGGGCTTTGTCCAACCAATAGAATAGTTTCTCTCACTTGCCTACTCACATCACTTAAAAACATAACTTCTCTCTCCTCTCTTAGACTGCCCCCAACGCTTCTTGTTGGGGGTTGCATTTACACATGTGACATGTGTATTTGTAAAGGAAGCATTGGGGTGGGGTGCACTTAATGGGTCTTGCATGTAGTGAAGTGCTCTTAAGTGCAGAGAGAGAAAGTGGAGAAAGTGGGTCCAAATAGAGGAGAGAGAGGATGCATGTGGAAATGATGGGTTGAAGTTAAATAGAGGAGAGAGAGTGCATGTGGAAAAGATGGGTAAAAAGCTGATGTGGCAGTGATGACTAGGATTGCATGTAGTAAATGCAGGCCGTTGCATTGGAGACAGTCTTACACTCACATACCTCATTTTTCCTCGTTCTTTCTCACCTACACATTCATACTCTCTTTCCTCCATATCATCATCTCTTTCCTCCACCTCATCTTTCTCTCTCTTTAAAAACATACAAATACATCATATTGTTGATTTGTTGATGGTCTTAAATAACTTTAAGGATAATTATTGCAATTCGACGTGGTTTTCAAATACTAGGGAGTTATTTTTATTATTTTGAATTATTTTGCATATTAATAAAGTTAAGTTAACGCATCGAAGTAAAAAGGTAGAGTAAACCTCAATTTATAACCATGTGGTATGGGACAAAAATCACTATAGATGTCCCTAAGGAACTTATTGTGTCATCTACAACCTCAACGTTTGAAAAGTGCTACAGTTTACAACCCTCTGGTAGTTGAGCGTCATGTTGACCGTTACCAAGTGGGTGAAATGATGTAAATTACCCTTCTTCTTTTATAATCGACCCAATTAATACTCGCTGCCCTAATTTCTTCCCCAAATCGATGTTCTGGTCTTCGAGCATCATCAACCTATTCTCTGATTCGATCGATTGAAGTGAAATAGACCCTGCATTGATACATAATTTAGTCACAATGTCATAACATTCATCATCATCATCGTCATCGTCATCTAGTCCACAGAGGTAGTATAATTTGCAGCAAGTGTGGTGGAGTTGCATGTTATCGAACATCAAAGACTGATGCTAATCCAAGTCGTTGATTATTGTGCTATGTAAGTCTTGCATCTTGTTGAATTAGATACTTGTGACTAAATTTCTGAATTCATGTTATTGTTGACTATATGAATCTGTTTTGGTGAGTATGTTATGATTAAATTAAATAAGCGTGACATAAAGGGGCATAATTTAAAGAAGGGCGGTTATGGATTTCTACGGTGGGCTAATATTAGACCCCTGCTTGTTATGGAGTATTGACAACCATGAACAATTGGCAAAGAGGCAAGCTAACGAAGCATTGAAATGGAAGATTGTGTTAGGGATTAGTTGGTTTTTGTTGCTTGTTTATGTAATTTACCAAAAGCTAGAGTTAATTAACTTCTAGGGTATTAACTTCTAGCAGTATATATTAGATTTTATTACACATATGACACCTCGTGTAACCAAACGATAAAACTTAAAAATAATGTCGTGATATATTCAAAAGGTGATCGATAAGCGTTTTACATCGATTGAAAACCATAAAAACAAATATCAATATGGGTCCTGATAATACTGGTACTAAACCTAATAATACCAATACCGGTGTCCTGATGTTCGATTGGTATTGATTCAGTTTGTTATCAGTATAGTAAAAAAAGGATATCAACACACGTTTACATCGAGCGGAAGTTCGAAACCATAAAAATTAATATCGATTCCGGTTCCATTACCGCGGTTTCTCCTCCTTCAGCTGACGGACTGTGTGCTTCCATTCCAAGTTCCACACATTTTTAGCACACCTTCATTGCCTTTTAGCGTCGGTCATTTAAGACCTCATAAATTACAACAAAAAAGGGAACATAAATAAATAAAATAAAGACTAAATCATTATATAACCGCTAAATCAATACCAACCACTAACTTGATACAGTATTATACACAGGGCGTCTCTAAAAATTCACCTACCTTATTCAAGCTCGAAAAAATATGTCTTCTGTAATATTTTATTATTATTTTATTATTATTATTTAATTTCAAAATCAAATGGGTATTGGGCTTACTAAAACTAATGTCAATGGGCTAACTTCCAAACCATAAAAATTGTTTTTTTAAATGAGCCTATCTTGGAGTTGGTATAGGTATACTATTTAAAAAAAATTAACATATATATCGGATTCTTTTATAAAAAAACACGTGCCCCTCGAAATCACGGGCCCTGTGCAGTGGTCCTCCCCGCACATCCTCATCACCGCCCATGATTATACAAAACAATTTTAATGCTTTCTAAAAAAAAATCACAACTTCCCAATACATCGCTTATTGTAAAAAAAAAGCACAACTTTGTGTAAAAACTAAAAAGCATAGCATGAAGTAAACACGACTTTGTGTATATACACATGGTTAATGGATTAGACATTCTTGTAACTAATGTATATCATACATATGTATGTATGTATATGTATGAATGCATGCATGCACATTAAAATATTCTGTTTTTATTTAAGACCTCATAAATTACAAGACCCAAAAACACGGTTGACTTTATGGATATATTTATTTTTCTCTGTTATAGATGAGTGTGGGTGGACCGAGCAAGTCAGCAAGATGTGATTTATTATGTGAATATATACAAATATAAACGTTTAATCAATAAAACTTTATGTTACTTACGTTTAGAATACTTTAAAATTTGATTCCTTTCTAAATAAGTTCAAAAGGATAATAATATGCGACGGGAATTATATCATTAATATTATAATTAAATATGCGACCGGAATTATATCATTATTATTATAATTAAATATTAATATTGTAGAAAACGTTTTTAAAGATTGTGCATGCATTTAAATACATTTCCAAACTATAAATAAGCAATATTTATGGAGTTTCATGGAGTTGTACTTCAAGTATAAGGAGTGTCTTTTTTTTTTTTTAAAGTTGATTTTTCATTTTAACTCAAAGACTTTCATCCTTACATTTTAACCCTTTTGATTTTTTTACTTTTAATTCAAAGTTTTTCATCTTTTACAATTTAACCCCAACACTTTTTTATTTTCATTTTGATTCCCAATACTTTTCATCTTTTGTAAATTTTTCATTTTACGTTTCGTTCTAAATTTTGTGAGTTAACACGCCGCAACGTGCGTGTGGGGTTCAATGTTTTTTCGTCTATTTTTTTCCCGTTTGACAGACCCGTCACAACGCGTCTATTTTTCACTGCTTGACAAGTTTATCGCAACGTGCGGGTTCTTTTTTTCTATGTTTTACGTTTCATTCTAATTTATTCGCATTAACATCTCACAACAGACGTGCATGGTTCAACGCTATTTTTCATTCGATGTTATTTTTACGTATTTATTTATTTTGTTTTTACGAGTTTTTATGATATTGGTGATCGCTGATAGTGGTGTAGCATTGTTGCTACTTGGCACGGTTTACGACCCCGCCACAACGTTGAGGGCTTAATACTAGTTTTGTATTACTTATGACATGCCTAACCATTTTTAGTAGTGTTTAATTACAATTCTTAATTTTTTTCACTTAATGCATTAATTAAACTTAAAATACAACTCAAATAAAGTAAAGTATCTAACTAAATCAATTAATGGCTCACCACAAGTGAAGACGACTTTGATTTACCACCCCACTAAATGGGGGGATAAGGCATAATATATCACTATATAAACAAGCCAAAAGCCTCCCCTTAAAAGGCACAAACTTCTTCTCAATATTCTAAACTAAGATCATACCTTGCAAGTGATACAAATGGAGCATCTTGAAAAAGGTCAAGAACTAGAAGTTGATGAACAAAAATGGGTTTATGATTCTTCCTTTGATCATAGAGGCCATACACCACTTCGCGCTTCCACTGGTGCTTGGAAAGCGTCGTTGTTCATTATCGGTAATGATCTTGATTTTGTCCTTCTTTCTCGCTAATTAGTAATTGCTTACAAAAAGATGTTATTGTGTAAGTTAATGCATGAATTCATGAATTTTGAAGACTTACATGGTCAAATATCAATATTGTTACATGTAACTCAAAACTTACACATAACTCAGTGTTTTTAACATGCACTTGTACTTTAACATTTTACTTGCCATTTTCGGTCATGAGACGCTACTCAAACTTAGTTGTAGACAAGGATGAGTCGTTTTTAACTGTATAAATAGTTTAAAACACAATTATATAGCTTTATTAAATTATATATTATTTTTTATTTGGACAGACATTGAAGATTGTCTTCTAACTTTCTTTTATGGGTGAAAGTCTAAATCATTTCTAGAAATAAAATCAATGACCAAGGATCTAAAGCACAATGATACACATGTCAATGAAAAGATTAAATGTTTTATTATGGAAATACACCAACTACTTTTATTTTTCAATACTCAAATTTTTATATAACATAACAATTAATTAACTGTAAAATAAGTTAGTTATAGTTTTTTTTTAATTATGTATTTAATCAACTTTTAATATGGGGTCATATTTCACTACAAACAGTGTAGTACATCAAAAGGAAGGCTATAATTGCACCCCAAAAGCAAAGTCAAAAGGGTAAAGCAGTGTAAAGGTGGGTTTATAATTGGCCACAGGATTGTCTGCCAAAAACCAAAATATGTTGATTCTAGCCTGTCAATTCATATAAAAACAAAATTTTATATCCTTAAGAGAGTTTATTGGTTAAACACTAGAATAACTAGTAAAGATTTAAATACTTAGGTAGGATGCTCTTATTAAAATCATATTCGAATTTAAATAAATTATATATATATATATATATATAGAGAGAGAGAGAGAGAGTATAATGTACATTACGGCTTAACCTATATTAACCTACGTGACCAAATATATAACGTGCGTAATTATTTTTTTCAGCATCATAACGTGCGTGATTATACTCCCCATGTGTGATTATCACCTCCCATGCGTGATTATCACCAAATAACTGATCTCATGCGTGATTATCACCTCCATGCGTGATTATAGCCCTCATCTGACGGTTACCATTGTCGCGTACGTGAAGTATGATAAGGGCTTTTGTATGTTAATCTTTCCCTATATATATATATATATATATTATACAATAGATCAACTTGTTGATGATAATGTCAAAAGGCGAGTGTTCCTGTGGATATGTTGCGTAGGGCTTTAGGGTTTTTGATATACAAAATATAACGAGTTATAATATCATTTCTAATGTTGTTGTGTTCGCAGTAATTGAGTTTGCAGAGAGGTTAAGTTACTTCGGAATTGCAACAAGTTTAATTATATATCTTACTAAAGTCATCCATCAAGATGTGAAGACATCCGCTAAGAGTGCTAATCAATGGATCGGTGTAACGACTCTAATGCCGCTTGTTGGAGGCTTTCTAGCCGATGCTTACTTGGGACGTTTCGGCACTGTTCTATTATCATCAATCATCTATCTAATGGTACCACTTTCTCCAAATTAATATACAATATAAGTTAGTTGGGCATTTCTAAAAGGTGTGGACCCTCTTAGGGTTAATAATATCCAATAAAACATAATATGAACTAGTGGTTTTCCCCCGCGCTATGCGGCGGGAACTCAGTTGGTATCCGTTCGGTTCGTTCTGGTACCGACACTCGCTATAATAGCTGAAAGAGAAAACTATAAAATTAATCGGGTTATGCCCAAAAGAATACGTACTTTATATCAATCGAAAACCATAGAAAGAAGTACCGGTTCCGACAAAAAAAAATCAATCGAAAACCATAAAAATGAATATTTGTTCCCGTACTGCCGATATTGGTACCTATGTTATTCGGTTGAAATTGATTCACTAAGCCCCAGATCAATACTCGTACAATGATACAAAAATTGTGTTTCTTATATTTTTATTGGCACTTGTATAGTTTACGATAGAAAAATAATTAAATATCATTGTCGGTTCCTGTTCGCTTTGGTACGATAGCTTCATTTTAAATATCATTGTCGGTTTCAATTTGATTTGGTACAATAGCGTCATGGTATCCATCTTAAATATCATTATCGGTTTCGATTCGATTTGATACGATAGCAACACGGTATCCATTTTCAATAAAAAACAAATTAGAAAAAAATAAATTAAAATAAATATAATATTAAAGCTTTAGTTTACTGTTCATCACCATTTCAAAATAATATGTATAATATAACTAAGATTTTAATAGAACTTTATATCAAAAATTGAATCAAAAAAATCAACACCACACTTCATTTGAATTAATATTTGTCGTCGTCGTCATACTCGGTAAATCCCACCAATAGCAAAGCTAAGGTAGTGTCTGAGAAGGGTAAGATGTAGACAGTCTTAATATTAAGTATCTTAAATCAAACGAGATCTAACTTGTTATATATATACAACTATTGACTACAGGGTTTGATCCTGCTAACGATGTCTAGTATGATCCCGAGCTTAAAACCTTGTGCAAGTGATGAGCTTTGTCTGAAACCAAGGAAGATCCACGAAATTGTGTTCTTCATCGCGATATACTTGATATCAGTGGGCACGGGTGGCCACAAACCGTCTTTGGAAAGTTTTGGAGCGGATCAATTCGATGATAATCATCCCGAAGAACGCAAAAAGAAGATGTCCTTCTTCAATTGGTGGAATGCAGGCCTTTGTGCTGGATTATTGCTCGGTGTAACAGTTATTGTGTACGTGCAAGATCATGTCGGGTGGGGTCAAGCAGATATCATTCTCACCATGACAATGGCTTGTTCCATTGTGATCTATGTCATCGGTAGGCCTTTTTATCGATATCGAAAGCCCGGAAGCCCGATAAAGCCGTTGTTCCAAGTATGTGTTGCCGCGTTTACCAAGAGGAATCTACCTTACCCGTCTAGCCCGAATGAGTTGCATGAAGACCCCAAACCCGAAAAGGCCCAGCAAAGGCTACTTTGCCACACAGAAGCTTTCAAGTGAGCGAATTTTTTGTGTTATTTCATCCTCATCATTTATTTCATCGCTTTTTCGACTTATTCGGGTCTTTGATTCAAATAATGAACACCCCAGTATTAAATAACCAAGTTATGTCCCCCTTGCAGGTTTCTTGATAAAGCCGCGATAATTGAGGAAAAATATTTTTCAGAAAAGAAACAATGTGATCCGTGGAGACTATCGACTGTAACAAAGGTAGAGGAACTGAAGCTGATTTTGAACATGATCCCGATTTGGCTAACTTCACTACCATTCGGTATGTGCGTCGCACAATCCACGACATTCTTCATCAAACAAGGTGCATTGATGGACCGCAAGATCACCCATCGGTTCGCCCTCCCGCCAGCCTCGATATATGGTCTAGCCGCGTTCGGAATGATCTTTTTGGTAACAGTTTATGATAGGATACTAATCCCTATACTAAGAAGGATAACCAGAACCGAAAGAGGAATCAATATCCTACAAAGAATAGGAATCGGGATGGTGTTTTCAGTCATAACAATGATCGTGTCCGCCATTGTCGAAAAGAAACGGCTAAATGTTGTACAAAACGATCCGTTACATGGCTCGGCCACCATGAGTGTGTTCTGGTTAGCACCACAATTCATATTTTTTGGAATTGCAGATGGGTTCACTTTAGTTGGACTTCAAGAGTACTTTTACGATCAAGTTCCTGATTCGATGAGAAGCTTAGGAATCGCGTTATACCTAAGTGTGATCGGAGCTGGAAATTTCTTGAGTAGTTTCTTGATCACAATCGTTGATCATGCGACTACAAAAGTGTCCGGGGAAAGTTGGTTTGGGAAAGATTTGAACAGCAGCCGCATTGATAATTTCTATTTGTTCCTAGCTGCAATCACTGCAGCCAATCTATGTGTGTATGTGTATGTAGCGAGTCGGTACTCATACAAGAATGTGCAGAAGAAGACTGAGGTGGCTGTGGCGGATTGCTACCACGGTGAAGGCCATGGGACAAGAGATTGATGCATATGTACCCAAATAAATTTGCAGTCCTGTAGTTATATATAGGGATATATAGTTGAATATTTTATATATAGGTGTGTTTTATTTGATCCATTTTATTGGAAAGATTTTATTACATTGAGTACTAAAGGATTGTATATTTGTATTGTGTATTGTTTTTAGTTGACTGGATCTTTTCTAGAGTTAAATAAAAGACTTTTGATCATAACTTTGATAAAAATCACAAAAGAATGCTTAAATGAACCGAGCCACTCGTTAGCTACTTGAGATCAGCTTGCTAAAAGTTCAAATGAATCCGAGCTGGAAGCTTATATTTAAGTTCATTTAATAAATGAAATACAGAAATAACAGCTAATACATAGTATACTATCAAAATTTTCAGGTTTCAGCTCTACACCCAAGCCGAAACACAACGCTTCAACTGGGATTCAAGCATTTCCAAATATACAAGCTATACACAGAAATATTCAACTCTGGTCAGCAATGACGACATAGCCGATCTGTGCCATAAGTAACCTACAAAACCGTAACATTCCCTGACCGTGTATCACTATGAAAAGCTAGTTCATCTTCATGTCATGATGGAAAAGAAATGAAGACTCACACGTAGAGATAAAATTAGAAATGACTTATTGCTCTGTTACTGTTACTTAAAAGGAAGGCGGTTCAGATAGAAGCTTCTTGAGTGTCTCGTATGTCATGAAAACAATTCCTACACCAGGGACAACTTTGTAATATTCCGGAAGAATCCCTCTATAAAGACCACGTAACCCTTCGGTTCGAATGATTTGCCCAAGTGTCCCGAGTAAGCCACTGTTGTAAACACGAGCCCGTCCACCCACTCCTTCCAACTGTTTTCTCCTTCTCACAAGATCCAAAGGAAATGTCGCTGTGGAAAAAAAGTTAATTATACCAAAATGTGGGTTAGTTAGGAACTTAAGATTTACCAAAATGCCCGCCCTGAGTATCCATCAGTTGTCATTACTACGGTACTAGAAGCTCACCTGTTGAAGATGCAATGCCGGAGAGACTGCCACATGCGAGACTGACCATGACAGTGGAATCATTTGGCCTATCAAAGAACATACGGGTATTATTAACGAGTACCAGAAAGTTGCCAAATTTAAATTCTTGGTTGACGAGAGCACGGAGTCTGTACCTGTGAGATTTCCAATACGTACGCAAGGTTTCATAAACAGAAAAGCTAATAGCAATACTTGGTCCAACGCCCTACATGAATCACAATATGGGATTAAGTGCACGCGATGAAGAGAAGACAAAATAGAGTTAGTCCCCTTAATAATCAAAATAAACAGGCTAAACAGACTGGGATGTAAACAGATCAATATTGGTCAGGTCAAGTTGAATTGACCAGAAACACGTTTTGTCCAATAATCTTAAAGTTTAATAAATAAAAAGGTGTCAAACATGATCACAAACATTATATTACTTAAATAACAATCTAACTTTTTGAATAAAACAATTTAGAAGATTTTATGCATTAATTAATATAAACTAGCCACTTTTCGCCCGTTCCACCCAATTCCTTTATAGCTTTTTTTAATTTACCTGTTTGACCTTTTAGTTAAAGCATAACCTGAATTAACAAATTTCTAAGTAGATTAGTCAAAATTGACACCTTAATGAGGTACTACTATTACCAATAAAGTTGGTCCAAGTCCCTTGTACAAGCCAAGAACACCCTCATCTCTACAAATTGTCCGGAAGGCATGCGAGATTCCATTATAGTATATTGTACTTCTCTGCAATAAAATAAACAACTGTAAGAATGTATTTTGTGCAGAAATACACAAGAGTGTCGGCAACCATTCGTGAAAGCCAATTCAAACTAAAAAACTATAGCCCAACTAAGTACAAGGGATGCTAGATAAAAAAATATATAAAAACTAACACAACCAAAAAAACAGTGTTCTAAAAATCGGATCAAGTGGTCACCTAGGCATAACACGGAGCAAAGTGCCCCAATTATGATTAAATTAGAGATATTGAACGGTTTTAGCATACGTAGAGTCGTAGACCAAACTTACCTGCTACGACCAATTTCATCTTGCAAGTTCCAGGTGATGATTTCGTGTTCTGAAGTTCAAGCTCATCTTCATGGTTTCAATTTTGTCTTGCAAATTCCAAATTCAAGTGGAAGTTGGAGAATCAAGTGGCTATTGTACAAATCAGTTATATGTGATAGAGAAAAGAGACAAATTATAAAGACCAGCTGTATTTTGTCAAGAGTTTCTCAAGAAGAAAACCAGCATCATGCTAGCATACAATACGAGCATATGAAAACTTGTTAAACCATTTGTTTGTTGAGAACTCAAAAACAATTTCTGGATTTACCTCATAGTTCATACATATTATTATATTATAATGATCCAGTGATAGATAGGCAATAATAACATGAAAGCGATGAAGGGATATTATACACATTGCTTAATTGTCCAAATGATTAAGACCTCCACTTAACCAATTATGCCCCAAGGCACTTGACTGACCACCTAGATCCGTCTAATACTTTCTAGAACACTGATTAAAAAAATTATTAACTGTGAATAAGAAAACAAATTTTACAAACTGTATGCATATTTCTACAAAAGAGAAAAACAAATAACTTTATCTTGACAGCAATTATGCAAAAAAACAAACGAGTAATTGACAATTTTGAAGTATGCGTTTAACACCTGTGCTGCAAGCCGTGTCCTGATGAGATCTAAAGGATATGTTGCGGTAGCAGCTGTTATTCCTGACATTCCACCGCCTACAAAGTGCAAACATGCATCTGCAGCTGCAGTTCCACTGTTGTTTCCTATACTCGGTATTGACTTTAGCAGCTAAAAATCACAATAGATAAACTTAATATGGTCATCAAAAACAGCAGAAACCAATATCAAACTAAAAAAAATATTAAACGAAAAGAAATAACCCACTTTTTTGTACTGCTCATACGCGTAGAAGTTAACAGCAGTATAAGGAAGACGATGAGCAATAGTAACCATATTCCCTTTCCAAAAGGCTCTAACACCCTCTTCATTAACAATACGCAACGCCTCGTTCCATATACAAGGCCTGCTCAACAACGCCCCCTCAGCATGCATACCTTGCACCTGCATATTACAAAACCATCCATCATTCTAAAAACACAATAGTATGTATCAAAACATAACAACCTAAGGCATACACCACTACCACTAATATCAAACTTTAATTCTGTAAGAAAGTATAGATTTGAAACTATAAAGCCACTTAATCACCAAAGTAAACAAACTCTCTCCAAACGAACACCAAGTGCTAAACGACCTTTTCTTTTCTCCTAACCCATATCAACTTAATTTTTTTTTTCTTAAAGATGTTATGTAATATGTAATTTTTAATTCATCCAAGATTAATAGCATGATTACTCATTAGCAAATAACAGATTCTATAACTAAATTAATCTATAACATAAGTGAGAAACAGGACATTAACGGTGACGGCGTTTATACTTGACTTTTCTGCCCAAATTCCAATTTTGTCTTTTTGTCTTATACTTCCTTTTACTTTTCCCACGAGTCTTCACCACCCATAGCAAGAACCAAAATAGCTCCCCACATAAATACACGTTCTTGAGGGCCACCGGTAATCACTGAACCACCATGGCTGCCACTTTGCGGAAAACTGTTGTTCAAACCGGCAGCCATAAACAAAACCCGGGCTTACCTTCGATGGAGGAGTATGGTGGGCCGTGGGATGGTGGCTGTTAGCGGGCAATATGAGAAGTTCACCGGTGATTTGTTGTTTAGTCTCCGTTTTTGTCATTTTAAAACCCTAAACGGCAGCCGCCGTTTGTCTTCATCCTCTACGGCGTCGATGTTGGTTAGAGAATTAGATGACGACGGCGGCAGATCCATATCAGTGTCTTGACTGCAAAAAGCGGCCGACGACCTAGCCTACCTCAGAAGAGCAAAAGCACCACCGGCGACAGAATGGAAACAAAAGCTGACGGACGACGTCAATAGAATTGGCGTCTTCCCCATGTGTGGTGACGGCTTTGTGGTTCTGTGGCGATGGCATCAGAGGTGTTGTATGGTGGCTGTAACAGTTTTGTGGTGGTGGTTGTGTTGGGGTGAAAGGTAAACAGGTAAAGGTGATTTTGAGCTTTGGAAGACAGGGATTACAGTCAGCAAGGCAAATATTTGGTCAAACTTTGAATATAGGAGTTTTGTTGCACATCAAATAGTCCCCCAACTATCCAAACACCCGAGCTTAGGGCGGGCTAATTCACTAGTTCAAATTAAATGTCATGAACATAACATTCAAATTTCTATAACAGAATTTAAAAACTCAAATGGCTTTACTACTCCTGATCAACTAACAAATTCAAATTAAACAACACAGATCATACAATTACGAAAAACAATAACAATCAAGTGAAATAACTACCTGAAACAGAATAGTAAGGCGTGCAAGTGGAGCCGTACATGTTTTACTAAAAGCTCCAGCAATACCTCCGGCTAGAAGCTGATGCACCGTACCTATCTCCGCCGACTGTTTGTGATGATGATGACGTGGCGACGGCTGTTGCTTTTGCAAAAATTTCACCGCCGTACCGCCGTCCACAACTCCGCCGTGACTAGGCATCCCGACTTGAGCTTCCATAAGTGAAGAAAGTAGAATTTGGAGATTAATTTCGCATGAAATTTGGGGAGAAACAGAAACCCCTGAAAAACCCTAAATTGTTTGCTGTTGAACAGTCCAGTTAGTTACTTATATGGCGGGCCCTAAGCCCAACTCAAGCCCGTTAAAAATCTTTTATTTTGTTTTAGGGTGTAGTTATTGACACACCCATTTGCCTATCTACACACCTTAAAAGATGTTTTGTGTCCTTATATGCACACCCTGCAGTGTCGAACTGTGGCCAAAACGCGGCGTTTTGATCCGGTTAACCAGACAAAGACTGACGGGTCTGTTGACCGGACCAAAAGGCCGAGCTTTGGCCGCGTTTTGGTCATGTCAACCAGACAAAAGACTGACACCCGGTCTAGTTGACAGGACCAAAACGCGGCCAAAGCTCAGCGTTTTGGTCTGGTCAACAGACCCATCAGACACCCGTCAGTCTTTGTCTGGTTAACCGGACCAAAACGCCGCGTTTTGGCCACAGTTCGACACTGCAGGGTGTGCACATAAGGATAAAAAACACCTTTTTGGGGTGACTATCTACACACCAAGTGTGTAGATAGTTTGGGCCTTGTTTTATTATCAACGACAGTTTATTATTTTATATGGAGTTAACCGAGCAAATTAACAACCACTCACTCTAGGGATTATAACAAAACTATACGGAACATACGTGTAATTTAAAAAAGTTGGGGACTAAAGGTAAAAAAATGGCAAACCATAAGGACCAAACATGAGAACATGTAAGTAGCAACTATAAAATAGAGTAAATTACGATTTTGCCCCCTATTGTTATATCACTTTTACCCTTTTAGCCCTAATTTTTTTTAACAACTAAGCACCCATCGTTTTTTTTCTAACACTTTTGGCCCCTAACACTAACCCCATCCATTAAATGTTAGGGGCCAAAAGGGTTACAAAAAAGGACGTTGGGGACTCAGCTGTTAAAAAAAAATTTTTTGGATGTCGAGTTGAATGTTAATAATACCCTTGCTTAAGCTTAACGCCTTAACCAATAAAGTGATAAACCGAAATTTATCAATAAAGTTAGCTTCATTGCATGTCAAAAGCATAGTTTTGGGTCTTGACACTTGATAATAAAAATCACGTTATTAATTAGATGAGCCAAATTATGCTGAAATAATATATGTTATGAGTTATGACGGAGAAAGATTTAGAGTCAATACTTTGAAAGCCATAAAGGTCATCTAATCGGGTCGTCTATTGGTCCATTAATCAGTTGGTCCGGTCTCAATAGCTAGGAAACACAGTATATAAACTACTTTATACATAATAATATTTGAATGGGTATAGCACATGCCGTGCACGCGCATAACCATACCCACACTTAAAATCCCTAAAACACTTAGCGGGTTCTAGGGTTCTCGCGCGGGTTACTTTTGCGGGCGCGCAACCATGACAGCTCACAAAAGTATAACCAGTACAAGCGGTAGTGGTCTGCAACCAATCAGCGTGCGCTAGGCTCTGTCCCAGCCAATCCCCATAATGATCAAATGTGCATGGGACAAACAGTACAAAAGGACGATGATGTGTAGCCAATCAGCATGCGTAACTCACTGCTCCATGATCTCTGCTAAGGGCTGATGACAGACGCAACAAGAAGTACAGTTAGCAGGCGACGTGTAACCAATAACGATGCGCCATCATACTCTCACCTCAGCAGAGACTACCTGTCGTGTCAGAGGGAACCAAATGGATATTCGTTGAAAGCAACGTTCGGCCCATGAGCACATCAGTCCATCTCCTTCTCTAACCATACACTTATAAATACTAACATATACCAAAAGTTTAAGCAATGTAACTTCTACACTCTCACTCAAAACACATACACTGTTTCTCTCTCTAAACAGTTATTTATTCTCACGCGGCGCCTGGTTAAGAGAAGAACCCCCTTCTCCTCTTAATGACCTAACGCTGTTGGTCGTTTTGCAGATGTCCACAACTATACCGATCAAAGAAGAGATTTAAAAGATAACCCTCAGTCGAAATACCATCTTTAGGTTATATCACATGCGGATTTAAACTGATATTTCTTCAATATTGTTTAGAGATGTTGTGGTGTCTGGATGGATATTTGAGTAACATCACCAAATTTAGCTATGTTGTGAGAGAAGGGGAATCACCTCCCAAATTTCATTTTGCAGTTGTTGACTGATTAAACTATCGTTTAAAGTATTTAATTAATATATATTAGAGTAAACTGCCATTTTGGTCCTTGTGGTTTGGACACTTTTGCCATTTTAGTCCAAATCTCAAACTTTTTACATCTGGGTCCCTGTGGTTTGCATTTTGTTGCCATTTTAGTCCAAAATCCAAAAACCCTCTATTTTGACTGTTGAAAACTGATTATTTTGTCCTTTAGTGCAGGGGCATTTTGGTCATTTTTTAAATTTCATTTGTTGTAGGGGCAGTTTACTCTTTTTTTTTTAACAATAAAACCCAAAAAATCATCATCATCCCCAAAATCAGCTCTCTCTCTCTCTCTTCTCTCTCTCTCTATAGCACCACCACCGCCACCTCCTCCCTCTCTCATTCTTCTCTCTCTATAGCACCACCACCACCGCCACCATCGTCATCGTCATCGAAACCCTACCGAAACTCAGATCCACCGTCATTATCGTCATCTCTGCGTTCCTCTCTCTCATGTTTCTCTCTCGTTCGGCTCTCTCTCTCTCTCCTGTTTCTCTTTCTCTCTCTTTCTAGTGCAGAATGGTGGTGGGGGGATGGTGCTTGTTTCAGATATGTTGGCGTGGTGGTGAGCCGTGAGAGATGGTGGTTCAGATCTGCCGGTGTGGTGGTGGTGCGGGGTTGTTGGTGCGGGATGGTGGTGCGGGGTGATGGTAATGGTGGAAGCGTGTGGTGGTTGCGGTGTTCTTGATTTCTGAGTTTTAGATGTTCTTGAAGATGAACGATCTCTGGGTTTTGATGATGTTCATCTTCGAATTCTTCACAAATACAATGGATGTAAGTAGTTCTAATGATCAATTTACTCAGCTGCTTTCATTCTAGTTAAACGAAGTGAGATTTGTACTGAACTAGTTGGTTTGTTGATTTTGTTCAGAAATCGAATCGGATTTTGTTCAGAAATCGGATGTGAGCTCTGGAGAGATTAATGAGAAGGAGAATGGTAATTCATCTTGTGTTTTTTGTCTATTTGTTTTTGTTCAGAAATCGTTTGTTGATTTTTGTCTATTTTCTGGGTTTTGATGATGATGTTTGAAGATGAACGATGTCTGGGTTTTGATGATGTTCTTGAAGATTGAAGATGATGTTCTTGATTTTCTGGGTTCTTGATTTTCTTGAAGATGATGTTCTTGATTTTCTAGGTTTTGATGATGATGTTTGATGATGTTTGATGATGTTCTTGAAGATGATGTTATTAATTATTGAAATGTTATAATAAATTAACATGGACCAAAATGCCCCTGCACTAAAGGACAAAATAATCAGTTTTCAACAGTCAAAATAGAGGGTTTTTGGATTTTGGACTAAAATGCCAACAAAATGCAAACCACAGGGACCCAGACGTAAAAAGTTTGAGATTTGGACTAAAATGGCAAAAGTGCCCAAACCACAGGGACCAAAATGGCAGTTTACTCTATATATTAGTTATCAAGTAATATTAATAACAAAATTAATAATACTAATTACTATACTACTACTATTATTATTATTAACTTTTTGAAATGAAAAGTGTTATATAAATCTATAATATTAATTAAAAGTTATAGAATCAAAGTCATTAATTTAGAGAAAAACAAGCAAGGAAATAATGCAAAAATACTAGTTTTAAAGTTAGACAAAAGTGTGTATTCTTTTATATTTAATTTTGTTGTAAAAGGAATACTATAACATATTGACGTGTAGCCTGTTAATTACATATTCGAGTTGGTCAAGTTACAAAGGAAAACCACTCGACCTAGGAATGGTATTGAACATTGAACTTGAAAACTTTACGTTAAACTAAAGCATAGAACCCTCTTATTTGAATTAAAGCATTTCCTAATTTACATCTTACCCTCTTGTTTGAAATTAAAGCATTTCCTAATTTACATCTTGTTTGAAATTAAACCAAGACCTCTTACTACAAGATAAAAGTCTCTATCAATTAAACTAGCATCACGATATAATATACTTAAACTTCAAATAAATATAATCATATATATTTTTTTGAACGGCCAACATAATCAATCCCGAGCACTCTCGGGGCACCCACTGGATCAAACGGAATACTCCGAGAGTAACCCGAGTCCACCACCAATTCCGGGGAAACCCGGTAACTCACCCGCTCATAGGCACGTCGGTGAAATTACCCCATGTTTCCTTGGGTCTCCTATCATTGCTCACTAGTGCCTTACTCTGCACCAAAAAGAATTTAAACTTACATCTCTAAAAAAAAATTCAAACATTTCACCACTTTATCGAGAGATTATTGATATAATCATATTCAAAATTCACTCTAGCATAGAGGGACATGCATGAATAGGAGTCACCGAGTCATTAATCTCAAAAGCCTTCATGATGTTGATGCTTCTTCAAAGTAACCATTGCTTTTTTACACCCAACATATTTCTGACTCACAAAACTCCTTTTCAGATGTTTCATCAGTTCAAGATATGTTTTTCTATTATATTATTTTTATTTGTTAGTAAATTGTGACTATGTTTTTCAATTCTACAGTATTTTTTATAATAAAAAACTTTTGCTATTTGTCACCATTTCCTTACCCTACTAAGGGTGTCCGGAGTGGGGGCGGTAAACCCACCCGGCACCGCTTACCATCCCACCGCCAACATGTTGCCGCATGTTGTTTGCCGAAAAGGTGTAGAAAATCGGTGAGGGAACACCGATTCGGGAAGAGGGAGGAAGGAGAGAGAGGGAGGGTATTGTGGGTGGGGTCCATTCCTATCTCAACCAATCACACATTTTTCCTTTTTAAAAAAAAAATAGTTTACTACTTCACCAAGTGTCTAAACCATTGCCAACACTTTTCACCAAAGTTTAAACACTTTTGACTTATTGACATGACGCGCTCTAATTGGTCGGTTTTTTGGTTTGCCACTCAAAGTGTTTAACCACTCCCTACACCCTAATACTTTTGCTATCTGTGAAGTTTACTGAATATAATTGTTGTTTTATCTTTTGTAAATGAATCAAATCAAACAGTAGAAGACTTTACACACACCACCTAGTTTACTACTCCACTACTATGTGATTTGATTGTATACCATCAAATCATAAATTTTTTGTTGGGGGTGTGGTCGGGTTTTTTGACTAAAATATACATAATTTTTTTTTCCAAGGGGTGCGGCCGCCCACCCTGGCTAAAGGGTAGGTCCGCCCATGGGTATACACTCGTATACAAGCAGTGACGAATCCATTAATTTTTTTAGAGAGTTCCTTTTAATAGGTTTTCAATAATTCTCACTAATTTTCCAAATCATACTAGATTTCAACTAATTTTTTTCATATCCCAATCGAGGGGGTTCCTGGGAACCCCCAAAACCTCCTGGATCCTCCCGTGTATATAAGGGTTTATATGTTCCGATATATACTATGATTATACACCCGTATACAAGATCTCTACACATTTACAACATACGAAATACTAATACGAAGTGGTGTTCATTTGAAAAAAAACCTATTTGTAAGTGTACTTGTATCAAAAACCCAAAATCATGGCTAATAGGGATAGGGACAAACAATGTAGGTGTTGAAGAGGGTAAGAAATCTGAAAAGGGAAAACATATAGGCTTGACTTAAAAAGTAATGCAGAGGGAGAGTTAGAATCTTTGACCAAATGTGCCCTTACACACATATATTTCCCAAACCTCAAGAATATTATATCTGTCATTTTAAAAGCATCCCAACATCATTCCAAAATTTTGATTTCTTTATCAAAGTAGACATCAAGTACCTTTCCACCATGATTTCACTTAACACTTTCCTATCTATGGGAGGACTTGGATTGCACAAATCAAAATGTCGCATAAGACAAAAACTATTTGTAAAACTTTTATTATATCATATATTCTCTCATTTTCTAGTGACTTTGTGAGTTATGTGTAACATATATTTAGTTGTTATTGATACTATACGTAGGGAATGTTGGAAAAGTTAAAGAAGATTGAAATAGGTCAACTATTACAACTTTATATCTACTAGGATAGGCTACTATTTTGTGTGACAAATAAATAAATTGGTTTAAAATATATACTTACATTATGTTTGCCTTTAAAAACTAGGTTAGTTAGTAAAAGGATATTTACAAATAAAATCATGTCTATATGAACAAGCGAACACGAACAAACACACAAATATATTCATATAGTTCTCACATTTATAGGGTTGCAAACGAACACGAATAAGGACTTATTCGTGTTTGTTCGCTAAAAAAATAAACATGTTCATGAACATTTATCGAACAAGATTTTTGTTCGCGTTCGTTCATTAATTAAGGAATGAACGTATTCATGTTCGTTTGTTCGTTAACTTTAGGTCACAGATACAAACAGACACAAACAAACATTCGTGAACATAAACGAACATTCACAGACACAAATGAGCACAAGCGAACACAAACAAGTATTCATGAACATAAACGAACACATACGAACATATATTAAGAGATATATAGTATACAATACATTAATATTCATGAAATATTTTATCTATGGTAAGCTGTAAGCATGAAATATTTAAATAAAATATAAAATAAAAAACCCTAACCAACGAACACACAAAAAAAAAACACATAAACAAACACAAACAATGAACAAACATAAACGAATATTTTACCAAACATTCACACAAACATAAATAAACAAATGTGGCATCTATTTATGTCGTTCATTTAACTAAACGAACGAAAATTCATGTCCTTATTCGTTCGTTTATCAAACAAACAAACAGAAACAAACTTCTCATCAAAATATTAATGAATTATTCCTTAAACATCCGGTTCGTTTACACCTCTACTCATGATCTCTTTCTCTCTCTCTCTATAATACACACACCAACATAACTTTAAAGACAAATTACACAATAAAACATATACTTTGAGTTAGTTTTTATCGATGTTTTCCAGTTCCAAATATAAACATATCACGATTTTCACAATTCAATTTTCTAATATCTTAATGTCCACATTTTTATTTTGCACCATATCCCATCGTTCATACTTCACATCTAAAAAAAAAATTGCATGCAACGTCTACACAGATTCCTGATATATTCCCGCCTATATATATATAATATATATATATATACACACACCATTTAGATCCATATTCCACACCATCATTCTCATCAATCAAGATGACCAAAATCCACTCTCTCCGTCGAGTACTCCTCCCATGTTTCACCTCCACCACCACCACCCACCACCACCACCAACCACCCACCAAGAAACGCCTCAGCACCTCCCTCCGCGACGACATCTCCCAAGATCAAACCCTCGACGACCACCCAGATCAAGACTCCGACCACTCCTCCCAACCCCACCACCCAAACCCACCAAGATTCTCCAAAACCATGGTCATCGGCACCATCTTCGGCCACCGCCGTGGCCACGTCTGGTTCGCCGTCCAACACGACCGTTTAAAACCCCGACCCCTTCTCTTACTCGAACTCTCCATCCCCACCCAAACCCTAGTCCAAGAAATGCGCTTCGGGCTTGTCCGGATAGCCCTCGAATGCCACGGGTCACCCGGTTCGGATCTCGGGTCGTGCCCGCTCCGGTCTGTGCCGGTTTGGACTATGTATTGTAATGGAAGGAAATTAGGGTTTGCTGTTAGAAAAAAAACCACTGAACCGGTCCGGTTAATGTTGAAGTCAATTCAGTCAACGACTGTGGGAGCCGGTGTTATACCCGGTTTTAGATTTGACTCCGGTGGTGTTGACTCGGGTGTTGACTCGGGTGGTGAGTTGATTTACATGAGGGCAAACTATGAGT
Source organism: Helianthus tuberosus (assembly GCA_030545235.1). NCBI lineage: Eukaryota > Viridiplantae > Streptophyta > Magnoliopsida > Asterales > Asteraceae > Helianthus > Helianthus tuberosus. The sequence goes on from CM060424.1 coordinate 11,781,597, forward strand.
GCATGGTCGGTGGACCGGATTCTGAGTCGTTTCATTTGATTAACCCGGATGGGTGTTTGGGTCAGGGTCAAGAGTTAAGCATCTTCTTGATGAGATCTAGATGATGATGATGGTGATTTTTTTAGGTGGAAAACAAACAAGTTTTCTTGATTAATTATTGTTTAGGAGGGTGGTTGTTGTGTATTTTTTTGGTGGTAGATGAGTGATTTTGTTGTTAATTACTCTTTTAACATAGATGTTAATGAGAACAAATTCTTGTTGTTATTTTTGGGTTTACTAGTGTCCAAAAAAAGTAATTATATGATATATATATATATATTTGCTTAGATAAGGTATTTTGTTTTGGATTCAATGGTATATTTATTCATAATACAAAAGTTAAAAAAAAAGTGTATTAAAGTAATTGAGTTACTGGTAACGTCATTGTACAAATGGTTCTTAACATACTAAATGTGAGAAGTAAAGAAATAATTCTTTTTAAATTTTTTCCCCGTCTAGTAAAGTATGTATTTTAGTTCTAAAATCTAAAAATAATAGTAAATTTTTTTTAGATAATTATTCTACTAGAGTAATTCATTATAATAACTCTACTAAAGTAACTACACGAAAACATTTTATTTTTTTAAATAAAAATCATGCTTTTAGATGGAATTTAAAAAAAAATCTTCTTTTAGGTTAAGACTCATTTGTACTTGATTTTTACCGCTGAATTAATTAACTTTAGTTTTAATATGCAAATTGGTCACATTTTCATACTATGTTTGATGATTGTCCACATTATCATAAATTAATCTCCCATATCATGTTTATGTAAAAAAATCGTATGAAACGAAGTCGATTTACATGGCTCTAAATAGTAAAGTTTATAATTTGAAAGACGTGAAACACAAAAAATGGTCGTATTATTCCCAATAAAGAGGTATGACTAATAAAGTTATGTATGATTACTACTATTAATCTATCTCGTGATGACGAAGGTAAGCCTTGTGATAATATTAAATATAGAGGTATGATTGGAGTAGTGGAAGGTTCAAATGAAAACCACTTTTAACGTGAAAACTCGAAAACTAACTAAAAAAAGCCTAAAAAACACCCCAAAATTTTTTATTTTTTATTTCAATTTTTTATAAAAATCGCATATATTTTTATATGAAACAAAAAAAATTTAAAAAAAATTGTAGTACACATGTGTAGTACACATACACATGTGCACTACAAAAAATTTTATTTTATTTTTTTAAAATTTTTTTATATATAAAAAATGCCGAAAATTGGTATGAAAAAAAAAATTGGTATGTTTTTTTTGGCTTTTTTAATTAGTTTTCGAGTTTTCGCAATAACTAGTGGTTTTTATTTTAACTTTCCCCGATTGGAGTATTGCTTATAGTTATATAGTTGACTTGATGTCATTGGTTTTTATTTTAACTTTCCCCGATTGGAGTATTGCTTATAGTTATATAGTTGACTTGATGTCACGTATGGTGTTCCTTGTTATGCACGTTTTGAAAAGAATCTAAAGTAATGTAAACATATATTATATGGTGTTCCTTGATAATTTAAAAGCATTCTTGGTGTATGATTGTTGTGCCCGAAATGTGGTTTATAATGAATAAAAATGCACCAAATAGTGTTGGGTATTCATGTGCCTCTCACTAAATAGTTCTCTAAGAAGCAAACCTTGACAAAATTCTCTACAATCAAACCTACTAAATATGTGGCCAATAAAAGTTATGTTTGCAAGTGATACATACGAAATGGGCACACATAAATTCAGTGGCGGATCCAGCCGGAGAAATCACTGGGTTCCTTTTTCCAAATCATACAAGGTTTACACTACAAAAAAACGTTTTTTTTCCAAATCATACAAGATTTACACTACAAAAAAACGTTTTTTTTTTTTAAAAGACTGGGTTCCTGGGAACCCGGTCTTTCTATACTAGATCCGCCCCTGCATAAATTAGACCCTATGCAATGTGGCTCGTGGATTGCCACTCACATAGCAGAGGTAGGTTTGGACTATGTCGTGAACTTTTTTTTTCCTTTTTTTAAACCATTATTTGTACCTGCTTTAAATTATTAATGAAACGAGTATTTTAATTATTTTTTGTAGCTATTTATATTTATTTATGTTTCAGTTTTTTATGAAATTGGTATTTTTTTATGTTTTAATCTTGTTTATTTTGATTGTTTAAAAAATGGTTTCGGTGAGTTATGAAACTCCATCCCTTTTATTTATATTGTAGGGTTTGGATGGGCTTGTGTTGGGGCATTGCTCGACACGTGGTGGGGATGAGATCCACAAGATAATACTCAAAAACTAGGGGTGTGGTGTGGCGTGGCTTAGCTTGGCGCGACCAGCCCTAGGAAGAAGTAGTTTGAAAGACATGTTAACTTATCATCTCATCTTTAATAACATAGAAAAAGAGTAGTTTGAAAAACATGTTAGCTTATCATATCATCTTTAACGGTAACACAAATGAAGTTAGTGCACACCCCAATACGTTATATATCATGTGAAAGTTAAATTTCTGAATCAAACTTGATCGAGATTTCCTTCTTCAAAAACCTCAACCAAAAATGTCTTTACTTTCATTTTGAGTTAATTGCCCGGATGGTCCCTGTGGTTTCATGTTTTTTTCACGTTTAGTCCTCATCTTTTGGAAATAGCAGGTATGCTCCCTATGTTTTGTCATTTTGTTACTCGGATAGTCCCCTGACATTTACTCCGGGGACTATCCGAGACACAAAATGACAAACCATAGGGAGCATACCTGTTATTTCCAAACTAACTGACATCTACTCAGGGGACTATCCGAGTAACAAAATAACAAACAATAGGGAGCATACCTGCTATCTTCGAAAGATGGAGACTAAACGTGAAAAAATGTGAAACCACATGTACCATCCAGGCAATTAACTCCTTTCATTTTTTTTCATCTTTTATTGATTTTCTTTATCATCTTTTATTGATTATTTTGAAGAAAAGGAATTCGCAAGGTGTGGCACTACAAGATAAAACTAGGACACGTGCTCAAATACAGGTCTAGGAGATACCCTGTCTTTGTAAAGGGAAACATGTTTCGCCAGCTGGATCTATAGTTACATATGCTAAACTTTAGAGTTAAATGCTTGGTTGGTCCATGTGGTTTGCAAAAATTGCAGACTTGGTCCCAGTGGTTTACTAATTACACGTGTGGTCCCTGTGGTTTTCAAAAATGCACTCGGTTGGTCCCTAGCCCTAACAACAGTTAAATTTCTCAGTTAAGTCCATGTTAAATGACCAAAATACCCTTGCCTAACTATAAAAGGGTAGTGAACCCTGTCTCATTCATCAGACCTTGAACCCTAAACACGCACACCACACACTCGGTGGTGGTTCCTCCGGCAACAGGTTCCTCCGGCGAACCCCCATAACCACAGATCGGTGGTGGCGCACGGCAGTTCAGAGCTGAGAGAGAGAATCAGAGACGAGGCAAGAGAAGGGGCGGCGGCGGCTTGGTTCCGGCTGTTCAGGTCTCGAGTTGGGCTCCGGTTTGGGTCTCCCAACACAGTCGGAATTGTAGGTCTCCGATCCGACGGGTTTGAGGTTGCAGGTTTTATTATTGGCTGGCGATGGAAGGGAAGGGGTTTGTTTGAGTTTGCAGATCTGATACGTATTGGGGTTTGAGGTTGCAGGTCCGACGGGTTTGATGGTGACGGTGTTTCCGGCGAGCTTATTTACAGAAGAGAGAAGAGAGAGAAAGAGGGATATGCAGCGACGGCGACGGTGTTTCCGGCGAGCTTCGGCAGGGCCACCGTCTGTTTATCTTTATTTCCTGCAATTGAAGATGATATTGTTTTGGCTCTGGCTGATGAAGATGATGATGGTGTGGGTACGTATTGGTTTAATCTTGTGTTCTAATTGATGGGTTTTGTTTTGATTGAGTTCTTGATTGTTAATCCTATCTTGATTTGCATTTATCCAAATGGGTTTTGTAGATTTTCGTGATTTTATTTTATGATTATTAAATTCTTGGAGACTTTGAGCAGGGTTCGATTGTTGATTTGGGGGTTATGAATCTTACGATGTACTACGTATTGGTGGTGGAGGGGAGTGTTCAGTGGTGGAGGAGGGAAGGTGGTGGGTGTTCGGTGGTGGTGCAGGAGAGATGGTGGTGGTGGTTTAGGGTAGAAGAAGGAGGCAGGATGATGAAGAAGATGATGGGGTGGGCCCTTTGTTTTATTTTTCCTTTTTAATTGCTTTATTTTAATCTCAAGGGTAATTTGGTCATTTAACATGCACTTAACTGAGAAATTTAACTGATGTTAGGGCTAGGGACCAACCGAGTGCATTTTTTAAAACCACAGGGACCACGCGTGTAATTAGTAAACCACTGGGACCAAGTCTGCAATTTTTGCAAACCACAGGGACCAACCAAGCATTTAACTCTAAACTTTATACTCCAAATTCATTTTTTACTGATTTATTAAATTTGTAAGATAGTGTTTACTGATAGATCTAACTTAATTATCTAATGGAGGGTCAGATTATATGAGCGCTCTCTACTCTTATACAACATGTTCGATACACACTTTTCTAGCCATTACATCAATCCATCAATCATACGTTCAATGGTTGTATACCTCTATACGAATGTGTATCATTTTGTTATCTGCCGTACACGAGAGTATATATATTACAATCTTACACAAAGCCCATACAAATATATTACCAATAAATCATATACATGCATACAACCTGTAACACCCCGTGTTTCGAAAGTCAAAGTCAAGATTGAAGTCAAAGGGAGACAAGATTGCTAATTGCGATATGTCCCTCATTGCTCGATTCCTGTTTTGACTTCTTTGACTTGTAGTTAGTCTATCTTATGCTTTACGTTAGTTGTATTATGTGGAGTACTTATTAATAATCGAGGTTTATTCGATATTTATCACATATTTGACCGCTTATCGCAATCGCACTCGCAACTCGAATTACGCGTTTTGGATGTTGTTCTATGTGTGTGTGTGCCTTATGTGTTACTTGTGTATGTTTATTTATGTTATATGTGGTGATCAATCGAAACGCAAATCGCAATCGAATCGCAAACGCTAAACGTAAGTTAATTAAGATGATTGTATGTTAGATATAGTAGTTGGGATTAAAAGTAATTTGAAGAGGAAACTCTATCGCACCGCTCGCTCGAATCGCATCGCAACGCTCGACACTCGAACCGAAATCGCAAAACTCATCGCGCCAAGCAAATGGCCAGCCGACCGAGTTGCCACCCGATCGGCCTGCCATTCGATCGAGGTGCCACACGACCGAACGGCCATCCGACCGAGTTACCACTCGATCGACCAGCCACTTATTCCCCTTTCCACTTTGGGAAACCCTATAAATACCTCACTTGTTACCATTTTTGGTAATGACATTTTCACTCTGCTCTAACCAGCCACCCTCAAGCACTTTTCTCTCGATCTCTCTCAAATCTTGTAAGTTTCCAACCTAAATCTTGTACTTTCTTGATCTACACGCACTCCTTCATCTTTCTATCTTTTGAATCTTAACTTTTAACCGTGAAATCACTAGATTTGAGGTGTTCTAGGATGATGTCATCATGGTGTTCTTAGCAACTTCATATTTTGACTTTAATCCGCCAAGAACAACTTAGATCTGAACGATTTCCACACAAATAAACAAAGATCTTGCAAAGATCTAAACATATTCATGGTGAAAAAGGATTGAAAGATGGTTTCTAACTTTCTTTCAACTCTTTTACACTCAATGCACTCAAACCAATAGAATCAGACTTTGTTCTAACCTTCTACTCCTTCTTGGTGATGTGTTGGTTCAAGATCTGAGTTCTACCAATGAGACAACCGATTTCGGGTTAAGCAAGAACAACCGTCTTGAACCGGTTAACTGGTTGAACTTGGGTGATTCATGTTCGATCGGGTCACTTGTGTCAAGATGGGGTTCTGTTGATTAGCACGTTGTCACACCGTCTCGATAGAACTACAACCCATCGAAAACAACCAAGTGTAAGACGATCAGGCCGACCAGGACGGAGTGCCGCCCGATCGGACTGCTGTCCGATCGAATTGACACCCGATCGGGTTGCCACCCGATAGGCTTACACCTTGGCCTCACACTCAACATTTATTTTCAAACTTTTGAGGTTGAACATTGAACGAAATGTTGTCCGATCGGATTACCACTCGACCATGAGATGTTCCGACTTCAATACTTAAACAATTTTTCAACATGTTCAATACACAAGGGTTGCCACTCGATCGGACTACCATCCGATCGAGTGACAAACTGCTGTGAACTTATTCTTACTAAAAGTGTCCAACCAATCGGTTTGTCGTCTGATCGAACGGTCGTTCGACCGACCGACCTGAAAGGTAGAGATACTTCTCTATTTTCAAAATGCTACAACGAAAACTTCAAAGGTCAAACCATCATACACAAACACATCTTTCCCAAGCGAAGTAACAATCCACTTGAAAGGTCACCCGAACAGATGACCATCCGAGCGGATTGTCACCCGAACGACCGGCTACCCGATCGGATTGCCACCTGATCGGATTGTTGTTCGACCCACTAACATTTTGGTTCATTTTATGCGCCGCGTATCGTTTATGCTATCGATCTGATCAGGCTAGCCTTACTCCCTAGCGCTCCCTTCAATCCATCAATCGATGTGAGTATACTCGAACCCTTTTTGCTTTACGCACTTTTGGGTGTTACATACGTTACTTATGCTAAATCACGTCGAACACACTACGCAATACTTTAACGCTAACCGTTACTTCATGTTATACGTGACTTAATGAATGCTTGTTTGTTATGTTTACACATGGAATGTTATCTACCTGCCTTAGCAACGGTAGTACTATTAGTTTGGACTCAACATCTGTTCACTCAGGGGTTGTTAAGGACAATTAGTTACATGGCTCACAGTGGTGAGTGTGTATCGCGAACTGCCTTGGGCAGTCAACCCACAGTCATTGGTATCGATAGGTTCATGTCGATAACTAACATGCCTCATTTCACACTGTGTACGTGCTGGTTATGCGTAAACGATTTCGAACTCTATATGCCATTATCAAACTTGTATGATCACCTTTACACTATGTGTATTGACTTTTACTTTAACGTATGTGGCAGGTGCTTAAGGTGTTTAGATGCTTTGCTTGCTGTGAAATCGAGGCTAGGAAAGGTCTAGAAACAAATAAACAATTGTCTGTATTTTGAAATCTGAGTTGTCGGAACAGAACAATTTGACTAGATCTTGTCTGTAATAATTATGATATCTTTTATGACATGGTATGGGACATGTTGCTTAAATAATTGGTAATTATAGTTGTTATGGAAACTTCTGGACAATCTGTTTCGCTCAGTGCCACGCCCCGATGTTTCCACCATCGGTTGGGGTGTGACAGATTGGTATCAGAGCCATAACTATAGGGAATTATGCAAGACTCGACCTAGTCCGGGTCGATGTCTTAGAAACGACCTAGTCTATAGTTAGGCACCAACATACCGACTTGTGCATATCCTGCAGGGATTATGTACGAGCTTACCTGCTACTTCTCGCTATTCTAGCCTACGCTACACTATCACTGCACTCAAATTTTCAAATATGAACGAGCGATTAAGTCGAGATTAGGTGTGAAAGCCGCAAACTCTCGACTAAGTTGCTTGTTCAACCCACATTTTCATCGACAAACGGGAGAAGTTGTGCCGAATCAGGAGTGAAATCCATACTTTGACACAATAAATTCTCCTTTATTTTATCAAAAAGAGGAACAAAGTCGTTAAGTCAGGGGTGAAACCCGAACCTCGACGACTTGTTCCGATTTCAATTTTGTTTTATAAAACTCTCACCAAAGTCTCGACGGACTCCAACGACTTGAAGTCGCACTGAAACTGGAAGGATACACATCATACGCCCAGATTCGATGCGAGAGTGCAGTCCTGAATGTCCAAGCGTGCACGAAAAAGTCCTTGAGAATAGTCGAATCACTTTGGTTAGTCGATGTCTAAACAGCCGCAGACAATCTATCCTCGATTTTTACTTGCGCCGATTCTGAGCCCGCAACTGCTGACTCTGATGCTTGTCGATTTTATGTGTTTATGTGTGTATTTACCTGTTTATATGTTTTTGACTTTTGGTGATTTATTTGATTTTTGACATTCGCTTTTCGATCGACACACACAACCCGCACTGCACTTCTATCTCAATACGCCAACAAAACGCTACTACTACGAGGAACCACTATACGATATGTTGCTTGCTAAGATTATTCGCGATCGTTATTCTCGAACACTCGTGGACTTTGAATGATAGGTTTCTGTATTCTGACTGCTTTATGTACTCCATGTGCTTCTGTGAATCTATGCCTTACGTGCTTATGTGAATCTGTGATTATGTGTCTGTGTGGTTACGTGATTGTCCGTGTTCTTAAGTTATAGTAGTACTAGACATGTGAGGTGAGAATCGATTAAACAGTGAATGAATCTTATGGCGATGCTTGTTACAGACAATGTCGTCCACTGGATCACTTCACTCTCGTGCTATGAAACGAAAGCAAGCTGACAAGCGACTCGCGTCTCTCGTCGCTACTCAGATCGCTAAAGTAATTCCTCAGATTGTTAGTGAACTGAACGAGAACGCTAGCAAATCGTCTGAAGAGTCTCGAACAGATGCACGAAGACTGCTTTTATTTTCAAGCAGTTCAAAGCTTGTGGTCCAAAGGAATTTAATGGCGAAGATGGCCCTACGGCTATGTTTCAATGGTTTTATTCCATCGAAGTCACTCTGCGCCAGAGTGGATGTCCTGAAAATCTCCGTACTCTAAACGCTATCGGCGTCTTCCAGTCCCGCGCACTAGACTGGTGGACGGCCTAGAGGAACAAACGCGGAAATGACGCAGCCTATGAGCTGACGTGGGAAGAGCTGAAGGCCATTATGATGGATGAATTATGCCCACCCCATAAACGCCAAAAGCTGGAGGACGAATTCTGGCATATCAAGTAGAAGTATGGAGAGAACGCAGCTCTGACTGCTCGCTTTAAGCAGCTCAGTATTATCTGTCCCGATCAAATGAAGACGCCCGGCATGACAATCAAGAAGTACATTCGAGCCCAGGCTTTCAACATCAACGCGCGCCAAGCCCAGGCTGAAAACATCAACCCGCGCCCGAACTTTCACCATCAACGCGCGTCAAGCCCAGGCTGACAACAATGTGGTTAATGGACGTTCCTTGTGAATGGTATTTATGCTTCGTGTTTATTTGATACTGGAGTGGATAACTGTTTTGTGTCGTTCGAATTCGAGAAGCTCCTTAGTCGTAAGCGCTCCCATCTCCTCTCGACGTTCGATGTCGAAGTCGCCACTGGAAGAACCGTCGCTGTCAATTCTGTTCTTCGTGATTGTACTCTTGAGCTCAACAATCACATCTTCCCAATCGACCTTATCCCAATGCAACTTGGAAGTTTTGACGTCATAGTAGGCATGGACTTTCTTCGTGAAAACCATGCTGAAGTTATGTGCTTCGATAAAATGATTTGATTCTCTCTCGCAAATGGTGATGTACTGTGTGTTTATGGCGAAACTGCTTCGAAAGGTCTCAAGCTCTTATCATGTGTCCAAGCTAGCAAGTATCTCCGCAAGGAATACAGAGCCTTCTTGGCTAATATTGTAGTAGCGGAGAAGGAAAAGAAAGGTAGACCGGGAGTAAACGACGTTCCTGTGGTTCGAGAATTTCCTAACGTTTTTCCTGAGGATCTTCCCAGACTTCTGCCAAATCGTGATATCAACTTTGTATCGACCTCATTCCTGGAGCAAACCCCATTGCTAGAGCTCCTTATCGACTCGCTCCATCCGAAATGCGCGAACTCTCGAGTCAGCTCCAGGAACTGCTTGATAAAGGCTTCATTTGCCCGAGCACCTCTCCATGGGGCGCACCAGTCCTTTTCGTCAAAAAGAAGGGTGGGTCGTTCAGGATGTGCATCGACTATCGGGAATTGAATAAGTTGATTATCAAGGATCGCTATCCCCTGCCTCGCATTGATGATTTGTTTGATCAGCTACAAGGTGCTACATGTTTCTCGAAGATCGATCTAAGCTCAGGCTATCACCAGCTACGCATTCAAGAGGAGGATATACCCAAAACCGCTTTTCACACTCGATACGGTCACTATGAGTTCGTTGTTATGCCTTTTGGTTTAACCAACGCACCCGTGGTTTTCATTGATCTGATGAATCGCCTATGTAAACCTTATTTAGACCGCTTCGTCATCGTGTTCATCGATGATGTCTTGATCTATTCCAAGTCGAAAGCCGAACACGCGCAACACCTACGTTTGGTTCTCGAGCTACTCCAGGGAAATCGACTCTATGCCAAGTTCTCCAAGTGTGAATTCTGGCTGGAGGAGGTTCAATTTCTTGGTCACATTGTCAATAGTCAAGGTATTCACGTCGATCCCGCGAAGATTGAAGCAGTTAAGAGTTGGATTACACCCAAGAACCCTTCTGAAGTCTGTTCTTTCCTTGGATTAGCGGGCTATTATCGACGATTTATCGAAGGATTCTCAAAAATCGTTGTGCCGCTTACCGCTCTCACGCATAAAGACAAGCCTTTTGTTTAGGAAACTGAACAAGAGTCTGCTTTCCAAACCCTCAAGCACATGCTTTGCAATGCTCCCGTTCTCACGTTACCCGACGGAAATGACGACTTTATTGTCTATTGTGATGCCTCGAACCTTGGTCTTGGTTGTGTCCGCATGCAACGGGACAAGGTCATTGCTTACGCATCTCATCAGCTCAAAATCCACGAGAAGAACTATACAACCCATGATCTCGAGCTAGGCGCAGTTGTTTTTGCGTTAAAGACTTGGCGACACTACCTGTATGGTACCAAGTGTACAATCTTCACCGATCATAGGAGCCTACAACATATCTTTGACCAGAAGGAACTTAATATGCGTCAACGCCGATGGGTAGAACTTCTTAACGATTACGACTGTGAGATTCGTTATCATCCTGGCAAAGCAAATGTCGTTGTCGATGCCCTCAGCAGACGGTTATTTGCTCAGCATTCGTAATACCCAAGCCCAATACGATCTTGAAACCCTCATCCGTGAAGCCCAGCATGCCTGTTTTAATGAACGCACACTGAAGAAGGAAAGAATCTACCACGATGGAGCCCAGCTTGTGAATAAGTCTAATGGGATATTCCACTTTCTGGACCGAATCTGGATCCCTAAGCGGACCAATTTGCGACAGATATTGATGGACGAAGCCCACAAATCTCGGTACTCTATTCATCCCGGTGATGACAAAATGTACCAGGACCTTCGCTACAAGTACTGGTGGCCGGGCATGAAGAGGGATATCGCTCTCTACGTTGGGAAGTGCCTGACTTGCTCGAAAGTCAAGGCTGAACACCAAAGACCCTCTGGCTTGCTCGAACAACCCCCGATCCCTATGTGGAAGTGGGAGAGTATAACTATGGACTTCATAACGAAACTTCCGCGCACGCCATTAAGTCACGACAGTATCTGGGTTGTTGTTGACCATTTGACCAAATCTGCTCACTTTTTGCCAATATGGGAAGACTACAAGGTAGAAAGATTAGCCCGAATCTACACCAATGAGATCATTTGTCAACATGGGACGCCTCGCGACATCATCTCTGACTGTGATGCTCGGTTTACCTCGCGTCTGTGGGAAACGTTTCAAGCGGCTCTCGGTACTACGCTTAATCTAAGTACCGCATTCCACCCTCAAACTGTAAAGACCTTCAAAAAGGTCCCTAAAACGACCCATAAGTAGAAACTCGGACCCCTGAAACCCTAACGTGCATGAAAAACCAAGAAAACAAGGTTTTTGGGTTTCACGCGGGCCGCGTAAGAATAAGCTTAGGCTTACGCGGGCCGTGTCAAAGCCAAGTTGACCGGATAAGCATGCTAGGCCACGTGTCGCACACGTGACAGGCCTACCGATGACATGCTAGCCCTAGTCTACACCTAAGTGGCCATCGCGGGCCGCGTAAGATCAAGAGGAGGTTTACGCAAGCCGCGTAAACCTCATTTTTCAGCTATAAATTGATCCGATCATGGCCTGTTCATCTGTGTCAAAAACTTCTCTCAAAAATGAAGTTTTACTGCTCAAAATTATAATTTCCATTGGGGAGTCGCTGCTACGATACAAGGTATTAACTCGATCGTTGCTACGATTCAATGTCCGATCGATTGAAACCAATCCAATGGTTGTTTAAGTGCTGCCCACATTAGGGCTATACTTTGTCATTCGTCGTGAATTCGATGGATGTTTAAGTATTGCACTTTGTCATTCGTTGTGAGGGTTATAATCTCGTGAGTTATCATAAATGTTGTATTAAGTTACTAACCTAGTTCGTATGCATTGTTATTTAAATTAGGTTACAAGGCTAATCAGTAGGCTAAACTCTGCCCGTTAAACTTGCATTGTGAGTCATTCTCTTTTTAGTAAATTGTTTCCAAAACCCTATTTATTTTCCAAGTTATAATTACAGGGATTAAGTCTTTGTAATCTTCAATTACTGCCGGTATGTGGGGTTTTGTATACATTACTTGTTTCCCATCACCATTGGACAACGAGTTAGCCAATGGGTGATCTGACCATAGTCACAGATACAGTCGAGTGACAAATACCGATTTGGGGTAATTGGTTGATATAAACAATGTAATCACCCTTAATACTGTATATTATAACAATGTGTTGTTTTGTGCAACTTGAATGACTCGCCAGTATTTCCCTGCTGATAAAACCTTTTTAAAACATGTTTCAAGTTATCTGCTGTGATTCAGGAAAAAGTGCAGTGTAGCACTACAAGCTTGAAGAAGTGGCTTAATAAAAATAAGGAAACATGTTTTTTGTAAAATAGGGGTTTCCCAGTAAAATTCCCTTATTGTAAATTACGGGGTTTGTCCCTAATTATGAAATAAAATAATCAGGCATTTTCAAATTTTAAACGATCCTGTTAATTATTCCGCTGCCAAATTGAATAAATACCACGGGGTTTCTGTCTCGCGGCTTTTGGACCGGGTCAAACCGGGCCAGGGTCCGTGACAGAAAAAGGTGGTATCAGAGCCACTGATTTAAGCCGATTAAGTATTTAAAAATACTTAATTTTCTGATTATCATTTTTGTGATTTTTTTTTTGTGTTATTTGACTATTTGTTAGTTTACAGTATGGGTAAGCAAAGAATTTCGGACATCTATCGTCAATTAGATAGTTCACCAAAAGATAAGGGAACCTCATTCCAATCAAATTCCTCAAGATACTCAGCAGATACTGGGGAAGGAATATTTGTTCGTAAGACACAGTTTGAGAAACCACTTACCATTATGAAAAGAAGTTGGATTATTAGGAAAAGTCAAGAGAAAATAAAGAAGTTACAACCAAAAGGAGTGATAATTAATAAGGAGACTCATGAAACAGGTAATAACCCACCATGAGAAGATGAATTAGACGAACAATGGGAAAATCTCTACATGTTAGCCAGTACAGCAGTAAATGTTAACTTATAGTTGAATCGCCAAACCAGTACCAGCACCTATGTCACCTACGAGCCAAAAACTTTAAAAGAACTTCATCCATTAGATAACAACCTAGTAGAAGAAAGAGATAGGCTAAACTTTACATAGACGCATGTTGAGAATAATACTCCTATAACCTAGCTAGACTAAAATAATTTACGGATACATAACCACTAGTATATTTCAAATTTCAGTTGTAAATTGTAATATATATATATATATATGTATGTATATATATATATATAATTCGTAATATTTCGTTTTAATCAATTTGTTTGTATAATTGAATTAGATATTTATAATTAATATTTAATTTTTCTGATTGCCATTCTGTGATTCTGTGAGAATTTAATCTACCAAATTTTAACTTAAAATTTTGTATGTTTCTTCATGTATGTTAACAGCATGAATGAACTATCAGAAGCACTCCAAAACTTTTCTATCCATAGTTCAGATATGGATATCACCAATACCTTTACTGACTATCAGGCTGACACTGAAGAGCCAATGGTATTCCAAGCCCAACCTCAGGAAAAACCTAAACCGAAGAAAAGAAGAAGACTTGTAGGCTGGAGGCGTGTGCGTAGGAAGAGGCCAGCAACACAAAAAGTTATAAAGACCGAGGATCCCAAAGATAAGGGCAAAGAAATAGAGATTTGGGAGAGTTCAGGGCAAGCTCAAGAAATACCACCCTGGGAAGAGCTGGACCGCCAACTAGCAAATAGCGACCTCATCGGACCTGCCGACGAGACTCTTTTCAATTACCCAGCTGAAGCCCAACTTCCAGTCAATCTGGAACCTGCTATTCCCGATCCCCTTGTTAACCCCCGACCTCTAGGAGAGCTGGAGGAATGGTGGACCACTGACTGGCAGTTTCAAAATCTCCTTAATAACCCTAATACCTTCTTTCCCCAATTTGATACGGAGCCTCCACTACACCCACCTATGAGCTCCGAGAATTTGGCTGAACTCCGCCATTATGGCGAGGAGCTGATTGATGCAGGGAACCGAATTAGGGATATGGGAGAAAGAATATCCTGGAAGTACGACGAGAAAGAACGTCGTTTCTGAAGTGCCAGCTAATAAGGATCGTATGTGGTTATGGGAACGTGTGTTTAATAATAATATCATAATAAAAATATAATTATGTGAAATAACTTAAAAATAAAACTTTTGTAAGATAACTAGTGTGTACGGATGCCTATTGTAATATATAAAATATCGAACATCGAAAATCGACAATTTTGGCTATACATGTTGATGTGATTATGTGCGATTGTTTTGTTATGTTTGGTTGTTAATTATTTTCTGCTAATCACTTATATATATTAATTACCAGATGGAACACGCTGGTAATGAACCCGTTAACGAAGTTAACCAATCTGAACAAAACCATGAAGATCAATTTCTGAATAGGCAAGATATCGAGAATATCGTTGCTCAAGGAATAGCCAATGCTATTCCAGCAATCCTTGCTGCTGCTCGAAATCCAGTTGAACCTCAACAAATTATTCCTAGCAAACATACTCATGAAGACAACTTCAGTAATAGCCTAAATGGAGGCGGTAACATTAATAATAATGATAATGATGTACTGCAAGCCCCAATTCTCAAAAGAATGAAAGCTGCAACGCCTGGTTGCACTTACAAGGAATTCCTTGCCTGTAAACATGTCGAGTTCGCAGGTAATGAAGGGGCGACTATGGCGCTGCGTTGGTTGGAAAAAACCGAGGCAGTAATCAAAATAAGTAAATGTGCCGAGGAGGATAAAGTCATGTATGCTTCTCACCTTTTTAAGGAAGAAGCATTAGAATGGTGGAATACGGTATTACAAGCCAAGGGAAGTGACATGGCCTATGCCATGAGTTGGGAGGAGTTTAAGCGTCTGGTGGAAAGAAAATTCTGCCCAGAATATGAAAAAGAGCAGATGGCGAACAAATTCCTGAGCCACCGAATGGTGGATGTTAATTGCCGAGGGTATACTTCGAAGCTTTTCGAATATGCTCGAATTGTGCCTACTCTGGCTTCGCCAGAGCCGGTACTTATTTCTCGCTACATCTGGGGCTTAATTAGCGAAATTCGTGATATAGTCAAAGCTGCAAGGCCCCGCACGATTGATGATGCGGTGGAATTAGCCAACACTTTGACTGACGGACTGGTGCATACGCGAGAAGAGAATAGGAAGAAGGAATTGGCTCAGAAAATTACCCAAGGATTTCGTGTGGGTAATAATAGCAATTTCAAGAAAAGAGGAACTGTGCAATCTTTCACTCCGCCATTCTGCAGAAACTGTAAAAAAAACATTTTGGCAAATGTAATGCAACCTGCAACTTCTGCAAAGCGATAGGACATCGTGAAGAAGATTGCATAAAGAAAACGAGGGTATGCTATAATTGTGGAGAAGTTGGGCATTTCAAACCAGAATGCCCTAAGTTGGTCAAACCAGCAGATAAAAAGGCTAAACATGTAGAAGGAACTACCCAGAAAAACGCAAGAGCCTTCCAGTTGACTACTAAGGAAGCAGAGCTAATCCCTGACGTAATAGCTGGTACGTTCCTAGTTCAAGACGTTTATGCCAAAGTATTATTCGACTCTGGTGCAAACCAAAGTTTTATAAATACTTCATTCTACCAAGCTCTTAACCTACCCTTAACCAAACTTAGGCAAATTTTTACGGTAGAAACGGCAGATGGAAATTCTGTTAACATAGATAAGGTTTTACGAGAAGGAAAAATAGAACTCTTAGGTCATAAATTTTCTGCAAACCTGTTACCTATGAATTTAGCTGGATTTGATGTTGTGTTAGGAATGGATTGGTTAATAGCCAACCATGCTCGAATTCTCTGTGATAAAAATTCCATAGAAATTCATACACCCACAGGAGAATTGATAGTGATTACAGGAGATAAGCCACGTAAGCCACTAAAATTCATTTCAGTAATGAAACTGGCCAGTTATTCAAGAAAACAAGAAATAGTGTATATGATTTCGGTAATCATTAACACTAAGGGTAAGGAACTTAAAGAAATTCCTGTAGTATCATAATACCCGGATGTATTCCCAGAAGAACTACCGGGATTACCACCCAATAGGGAAGTAGAATTTAGAATTCATCTAATTCCTGAAACTACACCGATAGCCAAGGCACCTTATCGGTTAGCACCCACCGAAATGTTAGAACTGAAAAAGCAGTTAGATGAATTATCAAGCAAAGGATTTATACAACCTAGTTCATCCCCGTGGGGAGCTCCAGTGTTGTTTGTAAAGAAGAAAGATGGGTCAATGAGAATGTGTATTGATTACAGGGAATTAAATAAGGTTACTATTAAGAATCGATACCCATTACCTAGGATCGATGACCTTTTGCGATCAACTTCAAGGAGCTAGGTATTTTTCTAAGATAGATTTACGCTCAGGATACCATCAGTTGAAAGTACAAGAAGAAGACATACCTAAAACTGATTTCAGAACTAGGTATGGTCATTACGAGTTTACAGTCATACCCTTTGGGTTAACAAATGCTCCTGCAGCATTTATGGACATGATGAATAGGATCTGTAAACCGTACTTGGATAAATTTGTAATTATCTTCATCGACGATATACTCATTTATTCCAAAAGTCAGGACGAGCACTGTCAGCACCTGCATGCACTCTTAACTTTGTTAAGAAAAGAGAAGCTTTATGCCAAATTCTCAAAGTGTGAATTTTGGCTGCAAGAGGTACAATTTTTAGGTCACATGGTGAATCACGAAGGTATTCATGTCGATCCGTCCAAGATAGAAGCGATCACCAAGTGGAAGGTCCAGCAGTCAGCTATGGAAATTATAAGTTTCCTAGGGTTAGCTGGATATTATAGACGATTCATTAAGGATTTTTCCAAGATAGCTGTGCCATTAACTAAGTTAACCTGTAAGGCAGTTAAATTTGAATGGGGACCTAGGCAAGAAGAAGCTTTTAAGGTTTTAAAGCAAAAGTTGACGAACGCCCCAATTCTTGCCTTACCAGAAGGAACGGAAGATTTTGAAGTTTATTGCGATGCTTCTAAGTTAGGATTAGGATGTGTGCTAATGCAACGCAAAAAGGTAATTGCGTATGCCTTAAGACAATTGAAGAAGCACGAAGAAAATTATACGACTCATGACTTAGAATTAGGAGCCATAATTTTTGCTCTTAAGATTTGGAGACACTATTTGTATGGAAGTAAGTTTACTGTCTATACAGATCATAAGAGTTTAAGATACATATTTGGGCAAAAAGAATTGAACATGAGGCAAAGAAGATGGATGGAAATCTTAAGTGACTACGACTGTGATATTCAATATCACGAAGGAAAAGCAAACGTAGTTGCTGATGCCTTAAGTCGTAAGTATAATGAGAAACAACGACGAGTTCGTGCTCTTAGATTAAGTCTACAATTAGACTTAATGGAACAACTGAAGAACATTCAAGAAACAGCAATCAATGATGATGCTGAAGGAATGAAAGGACAAATAAAGGAATTAGAGCAAGGAAATGATGGAATTTGGAGATTCCACAAAAGAAGAATTTGGGTACCTAAGCAGGGAGAATTAAGAAATAAGATTTTAGAAGAAGCCTATAAATCTAGGTATACCATGCATCCTGGTAACAATAAGATGTACCAAGATTTAAGAAATAACTTCTGGTGGATAGGAATGAAAAAGGACATAGTTAGATATGTTTCTAAGTGTCTTACTTGTTCACAAGTTAAGGCAGAACACCAGAAACCTTCAGGATTACTCCAACAATTAGAAATGCCTGTATGGAATTGGAAACTTATAACTATGGATTTTGTTACTAAGTTGCCCAAAACCAGAAAAGGCAATGACGCGATTTGGGTAATTGTGGATCGATTAACCAAATCAGCTCTTTCCTACCCATGAAAGAAACCTTTAGCATGGAAAGGTTAGCCAAGTTGTATGTAGATGAAGTAGTATCCTTACATGGAGTCCCACTCTCCATTGTATCAGATAGAGATAGTCGTTTCACTTCCCACTTCTGGACAAGTTTCCAGGAAGCAATGGGAACCCGACTAAATTTAAGCACTGCATACCACCCTCAAATAGACGGACAAAGTGAAACGACGATCCAAACCCTGGAAGACATGCTTAGGGCATGTGTAATAGATTTTGGTGGGAACTGGGACAACCATTTACCTTTAATTGAATTCTCCTATAACAATAGTTATCATTCAAGCATCGAAGCTGCTCCATTCGAAGCACTATATGGACGAAAGTGTAGAACTCCAGTATGTTGGGCCGAAATAGGAGAAAGTCAATTATCCGGTCCTGAAATCGTACAAGAAACCACTGACAAGATCACCCAAATCAAGGAAAGACTGAAAACAGCTCGAGATCGCCAGAAGAGTTATGCCGATAATCGACGCAAGCCACTAGAATTTCAAGTTGGAGACAAGGTACTCTTAAAAGTTTCTCCTTGGAAAGGAGTAGTTCGATTCGGGAAGAAGGGAAAGCTAAGTCCAAGGTACGTAGGACCATTCCCAATATTCCAACGCATAGGACCAGTTGCCTATCGCTTACAATTACCAGAAGAGTTAGCCGGAGTACATGACGTATTTCATGTATCCAACCTCAAGAAATGTTTATCTGACGAATCCCTGGTAGTACCTCTTCAAGACATAAAGGTAAATGAAAAGTTGAAGTTCGTGGAGAAACCGCTTCAAATAGAAGACAGAAAGGTCAAATTTCTCAAACACAAAAGGCTAGTACTAGTCAAGGTCAAATGGGATTCGAAAAGAGGACCCGAATACACCTGGGAGCTGGAATCGGAGATGAAACGAAAGTATCCTCACTTATTTAAGAAAATCTTAAGGACGAGATTCTAAATAAGGTGGGGAGGATGTAAGGACCTTCAAAAATGTCCCTAAAACGACCCATAAGTGGAAACTCGGACCCCTGAAACCCTAACGTGCATGAAAAACCAAGAAAACAAGGTTTTTGGGTTTCACACGGGCCGCGTAAGAGTAAGCTTAGGCTTACGCGGACCGCGTCAAAGCCAAGTTGACCGGATAAGCATTCTAGGCCACGTGTCGCACACGTGGCAGGCCTACCGATGACACGCTAGCCCTATTCTACGCCTAAGTGGCCCTCGCGGGCCACGTAAGTTCAAGAGGAGGTTTACGCGGGCTGCGTAAACCTCATTTTTCAGCGATAAATTGTTCCGATCATGGCATGTTTATCTGTATCGAAAACTTCTCTCAAAAACGAAGTTTTACTGCTCAAAATTATAATTTCCATTAGGGAGTCGCTGCTACGATACAAGGCATTAACTCGATCACTGCTACGATTCAATGTCCGATCGATTGAAACCAATCCAATGGATGTTTAAGTGCTGCCCACATTAGGGCTATACTTTGTCATTCGTCGTGAATTCGATGGATGTTTAAGTATTGCACTTTGTCATTCGTTGTGAGGGTTTTAATCTCGTGAGTTATCGTAAATGTTGTACTAAGTTACTAACCTAGTTCGTATGCATTGTTATTTAAATTAGGTTACAAGGCTAATCAGTAGGCTAAACTCTGCCCGTTAAACTTGCAATGTGAGTCATTCTCTTTTTATTAAATTGTTTCCAAAACCCTATTTATTTTCCAAGTTATAATTACAGGGATTAAGTCTTTGTAATCTTCAATTACTGCCGGTATGTGGGGTTTTGTATACATTACTTGTTTCCCGTCACCATTGGACAACGAGTTAGCCAATGGGTGATCTGACCATAGTCACAGATACAGTCGAGTGACAAATACCGATTTGGGGTAATTGGTTGATATAAACAATGTAATCACCCTTAATACTGTATATTATAACAATGTGTCATTTTGTGCAACTTGAATGACTCGCCAGTATTTCCCTGCTGATAAAACCTTTTTAAAACATGTTTCAGGTGATCTGCTGTGATTCAGAAAAAGTGCAGTGTAGCACTACAAGCATGAAGAAGTGGCTTAATAAAAATAAGGAAACATGTTTTTGTAAAATAGGGGTTTCCCAGTAAAATTCCCTTATTGTAAATTACGGGGTTTGTCCCTAATTATGAAATAAAATAATCGGGCATTTTCAAATTTTAAACGATCCTATTAATTATTCTGTTGCCAAATTGAATAAATACCACCGGGTTTCGGTCTCGCGGCTTCTGGACCGGGTCAAACCAGGCCAGGGGCCGTGACACAAACCGACGGTCCGACTGAGAGAACGATTCGTACCCTTGAAGACATGCTCCGTTCGTGTGTCATAGATTTCGGTGGTAATTGGGACGCTTACCTGTCGTTAGTCGAATTCTCGTATAATAACAGTTATCATTCCAGCATTCAAATGGCACCATTTGAGGCTTTATACGGAAGAAAATGTCGATCGCCTATTGTATGGCACGAGATCGGGCACTCGCAATTAACCGGTCCTGAGCTACTGCAAGAAACGACTGACAAAGTCCTCCAAATTCAAGACAATCTACTGAAAGCTCAGAGTCGACAGAAAAGTTACGCCGATAGACGAAGCAAGCCCCTTGAATTTGACGTTGGCGACTACGTACTCCTAAAGGTATCACCTTGGAAGGGTGTGGTCAGATTCGGCAAGAGAGGGAAACTAGCGCCTCGATATGTTGGACCTTTTAAGATTGTGGAAAGGATCGAAAAAGTCGCCTACAGACTCGAACTACCAGAGGAACTTAATAACGTCCACCCGACTTTCCACGTTTCGAACCTTCGAAAGTGCCTGGCTGAGCATGATTTAATTGTACCCCTTGATGATCTCCAAGTAAATGAAACACTACACTTCGTGGAGAAGCCTGTCGAAATCATGGATCGCCAAACCAAGCAGCTCAGACGCTCGCGCATTCATATTGTGAAAGTCCGATGGGAAGGTAAACGAGGCGCAGAGTTCACTTGGGAACTCGAAAGCGACATGAAGGCAAAGTATCCGCAATTGTTTGTTACGGCTTCGGCCTAATTTCGGGACGAAATTCCCTTAACTAGGGGAGGCTGTAACACCCCGTGTTTCGAAATTCAAAGTCAAAGGGAGACAAGATTGCTAATTGCGATCTGTCCCTCCTTGCTCGATTCCTGTTTTGACTTCTTTGACTTGTAGTTGGTCTATCTTATGCTATATGTTAGTTGTATTATGTGGAGTACTTATTAATAATCGAGGTTTATTCGATATTTATCACATATATGATCGCTTATCGCAATCGCACTCGCAACTCGAATTACGCGTTTTGGTTATTGTTCTATGTGTGTGTGTGTGCCTTATGTGTTACTTGTGTATGTTTATTTATGTTATATATGGTGATCAATCGAAACGAAACTCGCAACGCAATCGCAATCGAATCGCAAACGCTAAACGTAAGTTAATTAAGATGATTGTATGTTAGATATAGTAGTTGGGATTAAAAGTAATTTGAAGAGGAAACTCTATCGCACCGCTCACTCGAATCGTTTCGCAATGCAATGCAACGCTCGACACTCGAACCGAAATCGCAAAACTCATCACGCCAAGAAAATGGCTAGCTGACCGAGTTGCCACCCGATCGGACTGCCATCCGATCGAGGTGCCACTCGACCGAACGACCATCCGACCGAGTTACCACTCGATCGACCAGCCACTTATTCCCCTTTCCACTTTGGGAAACCCTATAAATACCTCACTTGTTACCATTTTTGGTAATGATATTTTCTCTCTGCTCAAACCAGCCACCCTCAAGCACTTTTCTCTCGTTCTCTCTCAAATCTTGTAAGTTTCCAACCTAAATCTTGTACTTTCTTGATCTACACGCACTCCTACATCTTTCTATCTTTTGAATCTTAACTTTTAACCGTGAAATCACTAGATTTGAGGTGTTCTAGGATGATGTCATCATGGTGTTCTTAGGAACTTCATGTTTTGACTTTAATCCGCCAAGAACAACTTTGATCTAAACGATTTCCACACAAATAAACAAAGATCTTGCAAAGATCTAAACATATTCATGGTGAAAAACGATTGAAAGATGGTTTCTAACTTTCTTTCAACTCTTTTACAATATGCACTCTAACCAATAGAATCAGACCTTGTTCTAACCTTCTACTCCTTCTTGGTGATGTGTTGGTTCAAGATATGAGTTCTACTAATGAGACAACCGATTTCGGGTTAAGCAAGAACAACCGTCTTGAACCGGTTAACTGGTTGAACTTGGGTGATTCCTGTTCGATCGGGTCACTTGTGTCAAGATGGGGTTCTGTTGATTAGCACGTTGTCACACCGTCTCGATAGAACTACAACCCATCGAAAACAACCAAGTGTAAGACGATCAGGCCGACCAGGACGGAGTGCCGCCCGATCGGACTACTGTCCGATCGAATTGACACCCGATCGGGTTGCCACCCGATCGGCTTACACCTTGGACTCACACTCAACTTTTATTTTCAAACTTTTGAGGTTGAATATTGAACGAAATGCTGTCCGATCGGATTACCACTCGACCATGAGATGTTCTGACTTCAATACTTAAACAATTTTTCAACATGTTTAATACACAAGTGTTGCCACCCGATCGGACTACCATCCGATCGAGTGACAAACTGCTGTGAACTTGTTCTTACCAAAAGTGTCCAACCAATCGGTTTGTCGTCCGATCGAACGGTCGTTCGACCGACCGACCTGAAAGGTAGAGATACTTCTCTATTTTCAAAATGCTACAACGAAAACTTCAAAGGTTAAACCATCATACACAAACACATCTTTCCAAAGCGAAGTAACAATCCACTCGAAAGGTCACCCGAACAGATGACCATCCGAGTTGATTGTCACCCGAATGACCGGCTACCCGATCGGATTGCCACCCGATCGGATTGCTGTTCGACCCACTAACACTTTGGTTCATTTTATGTGCCGCTTATCATTTATGATATCGATCTGATCAGGCTAACCTTACTATCTAGCGCTCCCTTCAATCCATCAATCGCTGTGAGTATACTCGAACCCTTTTTGCTTTACGCACTTTTGGGTGTTACATACGTTACTTATGCTAAATCACGTTGAACACACTACGCAATACTTTAACGCTAACCGTTACTGCATGTTTTACGTGACTTAATGAATGCTTGTTTGTTATGTTTACACATGGAATGCTGTCTACCTGCCTTAGCAACGGTAGTACTATTAGTTTGGACTCAACGCCTGTTCACTCAGGGGTTGTTAAGGACAATTAGTTACATGGCTCACAGTGGTGAGTGTGTAACGATAACTGCCTTGGGCAGTCAACCCGCAGTCATTGGTATCGATAGGTTCATGTCGATAACTAACATGCCTCATTTCACACTGTGTACGTGCTGGTTATGCGTAAACGATTTCGAACTCTATATGTTATTATCAAACTTGTATGCTCACCTTTACACTATGTGTATTGACTTTTACTTTAACGTATGTGGCAGGTGCTTAAGATGTTTAGATGCTTTGCTTGCTGTGAAATCGAGGCTAGGAAAGGTCTAGAAACAAATAAACAATTGTCTGTATTTTGAAATCTGAGTTCTCGGAACAGAACAATTTGACTAGATCGTGTCTGCAATAATTATGATATCTTTTATGACATGGTATGAGACATGTTGCTTAAATAATTGGTAATTATAGTTGTTATGGAAACTTCTAGACAATTTGTTTCGCTCAGTGCCACGCCCCGATGTTTCCGCCATCGGTTGGGGTATGACACAACCGCATAACATCAAATAAAGGGTTAAATAGTAATGCTAGGGTCTGTTTGGTATGGAGTAATGGAATGGACGAGGTAATGAAATGGGCAAATGAATGAAATTGATCATTTCATTCCATGGTCTTGTTTGGTTACCATATGAGAATGGAATGAATCATTACCTTGTAGTGTTTGGTGGGCAGGAAAAAAAGAATGAATAAAACTTGCGATGGGTGGCGGTAGTCGATGGTGGCGGTGGGTGGCGGCGGCGGTTGGTAGCAGTGGCGGTGGTAGGTTGTGGCGGTAGAGATGCTGGTGTTCGGTGGCGGAGGGTGGCTATGGTCGGAAGTGGTGCCGATGTTGTGGCGGCGGGTGGTGGCGACGGGTGGGCAGTGTTAGTGGTGGTGGCCGGTGGTGGCGCCTGTGTTCGGTGGCGGAGGGTGGCGACAGTGGTGGGTTGTGGTGACGGTGATCGGTGGTGTTTGGTGGTTAATGGTGGCGTTGGTGCCGATGTTCGGTGGCGGAGAGGGTGGTTGTGGCGGGGGGTGGTGGCGGTGGCGCCGGTGTTCGGTGGCGGTGGTCGGCGGTGGCACGACGGGTGGCGGCAATGGCGGCGCCGGTGGTCGACAGCATAAGGTGGCAGCGGTGGGTGGTGGTGGCATCTGTGCGTGGCAAGTGGTGGGAGGTGTTGGTGATGAAGGTGGGAGAGGGAATGGAATGGAAAAAAAACAAGGGGTGTGGATGGAATGAATTTGAGGGAATGAAATGTTATATGTAATGGGTGATTCCATTACCTTGACCAACCAAACATATTTTTTTCCATTCCCTCGTAATAGTTCATTTCATTCTATCTTTCATTTCTCCATACCAAACACTACCTAGGGTGTTCATACTCCCTATCCGTTTAGTAAAATTAATGATTTTTCTATAAAAAGATACTCATATTTTTTTTCATCACATGAAGTAGTCTAAATCGAACAATTGCGAAAGTTAGCTATTATATATCGAATTTTCTTTTTTGGACCTAAAGTTACAAGTTAGTTATTATATATTGATTATTCTTTTTTGGACCTAAAGTTACAAGTCAATGTGAAAAAAGAAAGTTACTACATAATAACAAAGTTATATGAGTGTTTTATTTAGGTCATTTAATTAATCTATTTATGAAAATTTTCACAATCATAAAATAACATTGAAACTTGAATCATATTTATAATTAATTTTTTTTAAGTGATAATGATTTTGTAGTTTTAACCCTTAAGACTAAGGGGAGTGGGGCTTCCTTTTGATGGGGCGTCTTGCGACACGTGGCGCCACGTCAGATTAGAGGATTTTGGGCAAAAAAAGGGGAGTGGAACAACCTTGCTGGGTGGGGCGTCTTGCGACACGTGGCATTGATTTATTTTGTTTTTTTTATGTAAAAGATATAAAAAAAGTCCTATTTTTTTATAAAAAGGAGTAATCCAAGTAAATAAAAACTAGTACTTCAATAAAATAAATTACTTCAACAAAATAAAAGATACATCAACCGGAAAAAAAAATACAATCAACAAAGATTATATTTTTCTCGAATTTCTTGCTTCATTTGTTCGGCTAAAGCGAGCTCGGCTCCTGAAAGCTTTGTCGTGTCGGTTGTTAATATTTGCAAATCAAGTGCTTTTTGACGACTTTCTTTCAGCTTTAGCTTTCGGTCACCGTGTCGGTTGTTAAAAAGCGGGGTTGTTTAACACGTTTGGATCCGACATATCGGGTTGTGGATTTGAAGATTGCGTATTCGGGAATGGGGTTCGTGGATTTTGGTTGAAAGGAGAGGTGTTGTGGGGATACATTTTTTTATAAAAAGGAGTAAAAAATATAGAGAATGGTATAAAATAGAGAGAAGATTGAGGTATTTTGTGTTTGGAATATGGTAGTATTTATAAGGGTTGAGGGTTATTTAAAAAAAAATAAAAAAAAAAAACAAAAGTTACCGTTGGCAACGGATATGTTATGGGGAATTGGAAAGTTTGGGCGTTCGAAAGAAGACGCCATGGCTGGAGACGCCATGGTCGTCGCCTATGGGGGGCGGTGTGCCGGGCGGTATCGGGCGACGCGGTATCGGGCGACGCGGGGGTGAAACTTGAATCATATTTATAATTAATTTTTTTTAAGTGATAATGATTTTGTAGTTTTAACCCTTAATAAGATCATTCTAAATATAAAAACTCATTCATAATACCTCAAACAGGTTCCTATAATGGCTTCTTTACCTATAAAGACAGACACTAGACATAGTATATTGAGTAGTCACATTAAGATCACATGACTATTGTGTTGCCTAACAGGGCAACCATTTCTTATTTTATTATTATCTCCCATCATCATAGAACACTATAGTTTTGCAAATTTGTCTTGTAGATGACAAAAGAAAGGGTATTTTGGATTAAATTATAAAAGTGTTTGAATATGAACCATCCACATAGACAATACACATTGGCATGTTATGACACCTCCAAAGTTGCCTAAGGTTGGCCTTAAAAAGTAACTAGTCATTTCCTATGCCATAGGTTGGTCGTGAAGAACGGGTTCATCTACGAGTTGGGTCGTATCTTGGAGTTTTTGTCGAAAGAAATAGGCTTGTAAATGAACCGAACGAACACGAACATAATTTAACTTTAGCCGAAAACGAACACGAACACGAATATATAATCGAACACAATTTTTTGTTCGTGTTCGTTCATTAAGAAATCGGGCATGTTCGTGTTCGTTCATTTAAAGCCTAAACGAACATAAACGAACACAAACGAACATAAACAAAAAAAAAAAACATAACTGTTTGTCCAGTGGGTGCCCCGAGAGTGCTCGGGATTAAGTTTGTTGGCCGTTCAAAAAAAATCATTTTTGGACACGTGTCATTCTCTGGTAATTTCTCTTATTTTTTTATTTATCTCTTTTATTAAATAATAATAATAATAATAATAATAATCTTATCTTATCTTATCTTATCTTACTATACTAATAAATGAAAATCTTTTTAGGACACATGTCACTTTCTCATGCCTCTTGTCATTATTTTTCAATTTTTTTATTTCCTATTAAATAATAATTTTTAAAATTATCTCCTATGTTTAATAATAATGATACTAAAATTAAATTAAAATAGAAAATATCAAAGATATCAATAGTGATCATCATCAACAACAATATGAATATCTTAAAAAGAATTTTTAAGATTACATTACACTATTTTAGTTAAAAAAATATATATAGAAACAATTTGTGGCATTAGTATGATCATCGCGATAGAACCGGTTGATAAAGTAAAATTAGAAAATAAAATCACACATTTAATTTATATCCGTCTAGATTTATCAATAGCATAGTTTTTAGCATGTGATTTTTTAACATGTTCTATTGTATCTAGGTTAATTAATAGAACAATTTTTAGTAGCATAGTTTTTAGCATGTGATTTTTAACATGTTCTATTGCATCTAGGTTAATTAATAGAACAATTTTTAGTATATGATTCTAACATATTCTATTGCATTTTTTTTCTCTTATAATTAGGCGAAGAGGTATAAGCCTAAAGTAGTTTAAGACTAGCTAATCTTGCACTGTAAGATACTCAACCTTAAATACTCTACCTTAAATATCCTAAAATCACAAATAATTAAACAATTAAATACCAAATTATGCACTGTTACATTAAATCTACCTTAAAATATTCTAAAAACACTAGAGGCGAATACTCTTTTATAACATGTTCGATACACACCTTCTAGCCATTACATCAATTCATCAATCATACGTTAAATGGTTGTATACCTCTATACGAATGTGCACCATCTTGTTATCTGCCGTATACGGAAGTATATAAATTATAATTTCACACAAAGCCCATACAAATATATATCAATAAATCATAAACATGCATACAACTGCATAACATCAAATAAAGGGTTAAATAGTAATGCTAGGGGTGTTCATACTCCCTATCTGTCTAGTAAATTAATGATTTTTCTTTAAAAAGATACTTTTTTTTGTTCAACTTAACATTTATTTTTAACTTAAAGTCGTTTTATGAATTTACATCGAGATAGTTGGTAAACGGGCAACAAGCTGCATCGCTACCACTTTTTGAATAGCAAAACTAAGCCTTTAAAAAACTACGTCCATGAAGTAGCCTAAATCGAACAATTGCAAAAGTTAGTTATTATATATTGATTATTCTTTTTTGGACCTAAAGTTACAAGTTAATTATTATATATTGATTATTCTTTTTTGGACCTAAAGTTACAAGTCAATGTGAAAAAAGAAAGTTACTACATAATAACAAAGTTATATGAGTGTTTTATTTAGGTCATTTAGTTAATCTATTTATGAAAAATTTCACAATCATAAAATAACATTGAAACTTGAATCATATATAATTAATTTTCTTAAGTGATAATTTTTTTTTGGAAGGTGACTTTCTCTGTACAGGACCGAATTGGTCACCGGGGTCATGTCGATGACATTCCCCCGTCAGCCCCGCTCTTACGGACATGATGTTCGATCGGGCCCCGGCCGGTGCGCAAGCTGACCTCCGCCCGGAAACCATACTGCCCCCACACGAGAGACTCGCTAGGGTAACAGCTGGGTAAAACCGGGTTGCCCTCAGGACCGCACCATGCCTCGGTAGGAATGATCCATCATTGGGACGTCCCACCCCCGAATGCCGCAGCCTGGAGTCGAACCGGCGACCTCTAAGGAGGAAGCCGGCCCAACTTAACCAACAAGTGATAATGATTTTGTAGTTTTAACCCTTAATAAAATCATTACTAAATATAAAAACTCATTCGTAACACCTCAAACAGGTTCCTATAATGGCTTCTTTACCTATAAAGACAGACACTAGACATAGTATATTGAGCAGTCACATTATGATCACATGACTATTGTGTTGCCTAACAAGACAAGCCATTTCTTATTTTTTTTATTATCTCCCATCATCATAGAACACTATAGTTTTGCAAATTTGTCTTGTAGATGACAAAAGAAAGGGTATTTTGGATTAAAGTATAAAAGTGTTTGAATATGAACCATCCACATAGACAATACACATTGGCATGTTATGACATCTCCAAAGTTGCCTAAGGTTGGCCTTAAAAAGTAACGAGTCATTTCCTATGCCATAGGTTGGTCGTGAAGAACGGGTTCATCTACGAGTTGGGTCGTATCTTGGAGTTTTTGTCGGAAGAAACATCCATGCTCCTCGATTGAAATGTGTAAGTCCTTAGTGGGGTGGAGGACATACACTACCTGCAATCGTACATGTGAGAGCTTCAAAAACGAAAAATAAAACAAGAAATATTTTGATCGGAATGTGATGCACGACCCGTGCTTGGCAAAAATTTTACAGGAAATTATAAAGAAAAACAGACACTGATATCTGAGAAATGATGAAGCACACCCTGTGTTTGTTGATGCACAAGGGCATGCTTGGCGTCTTAGGTCAAAAATAGAAATAAATAAACCAAAAAAATATAAAAAGATTAGGACATCAATATCGAAACTTTCCTAAAATCCATGTATACTAACAAAGACGACAAAAACTTGACGTGTTTCGTGTGGTATATAAATATTAGTTAATTTTAACACAATTTCAAGCTATAAACCTTAACGTGTTTTGTGTGGCATTCCGAATACGATCACTCACTACGATACACGAGGGCAAGTGTACCCAGCGTTGGGGTAGTATAACGAGGATAGGATACCAAGATCGTCTAAGTATACAATAGCTTTTAGTACTTGTAATAGGTCAACGTCTAGTCAAATCCACATATGAGGGTTGTTTTTAGTATTTTTTTTAATATAGTTAAAAGCATAAATAAATGTAGGTTTTTAATAACAATCACAAGAAGAAATCATTTGGGCTTGATTCCTTAATGACTCAGTTGATTACTTGATTATGGACTTCCAAAAGATCATTATCCAAAGGTAGAAATGGCTCCGGTTAAAGCTACCAAATCATGCGCCTCTTTGAAATTTTGTCACGATCACTCGTCATATGACAACCACCTAAAGTTGTTCTATGAAGCAAGCGAATATTTGTGTATTAATACCAAAGGTGAGTGGACCCAGTTACGGGCATCACATTCCTAAACAATATTGGAAAGTTTGAACCATCGTTATCGGATGACAACCACTACAATATCGAAATAAAAATATTATGTAAAATTCCTCCATAACGGGTGTTATCTCCTTAAGAGTAGTAGCAATGGACTAAACCAAGTCCTCACGTTTTGAACATACCTCCACACAAGTTTAGTGATGATAGGCATTTCATTAGTTAGGAGTGTTATTGACCAACAAGTGAAAGTTAAAATTATATAAATCCAACAACCCTAGTTTCTTTACATATAGAGATGCTAAACAGTAATAGACCTAACAAGACAAGCCATTTATTAATATTATTGTAATATTATATTGTTACATATTATATTTGTCTTGCAGATGACAAAAGTAGGGGTATCAAATTTTATATTTACAGAAGTGTCGAATCCAAACCACCCACAGAGCCAATACAAAGGCCAACACCACCATATTCAGATCAAACTTACACAAAGAATAAGTAGTAGCTGTACAAGAAAGAATTTAACAAAGCACTGATGTGAAAATATGAACAGTTGGTTAGTTCAAGCTCGATGGAGAATGACGACCATGATCGCCAACATCCTTCAGGAGTGTTATCCTTTGAGATCTTGAATGGCTTTGTCTATTATTAAGAACATCTATATACGTTCTAAGCCTATACCGATCTGAATTTGTGATCGAGAATGGTGGATTAAGAATCAGAGACGGTGCTTCCACTAGAACAAAACTTAACAAACGCACCGCCTTTGAATAAAACCCTGCTGCATTTTCAGTATGACCCATGTACTCATCCACCTGCCAAATGCAATAAATATTATGATAGATTGTATTATAAATCATCTTATAACGTGTACACTGATAAAGACTTACAGCCCCGTATCGGCCAAAATTAAGTGCAGCCTGAAATATCATTTCCATTGCATCTGGCATTCCCACATTTCCTGGGGAAGAGAGAAGATCTAAATTATCATTATAGCTAAGCCTGGCAAAACAGGTTTCGAGAGCCCGTTTTGAAAAAGAACTATCATTTTGGTTTGCATTTACGCCCCGCTTGCGGTATGCTCAAATAATGTATATATGCGTGGGCGCTCGGGGGGCAAAAGTGAAAGTGCACTAATTTTAACGTTATTTTACTAATTTCGTGAAAATAACGTTAAAAGAGGGGGACGGTTAATCATGCATCATGTGGTGGCGTTGATAGCCAAAAGACAAAGGGGTGCATGCACTAATCGGCGTTTGTCTCAATTGCTGAGTGTTATGTGCCTTATGTCCAAGGCTTGATGCAAAACCACAATCGAGCCGGGGGTCTCATTGGAAGCAGCCTCTCTATTCCTACGGGGTAGAGGTAAGGCTGTCTACATCTCACCCTCCTCAGACCCTACCTTAGCTTTGCTATTGGTGGGATATACTGAGTATGATGATGATGATTTTGGTTTGCATCAAAATGGGCATGAGTTGAAACGGACATGTGGAGGCGGTGTTTCTAGACATTCTTGGAGATGTAACATTATGACATTATCATGATTAATAGCACATAGCATTAACTTAAATCTTGAGTAAAATGTCATTTTCGTCCCTGAGGTTTGGCCAGTTTTACGACTTTCGTCCAAAGGTTAGTTGTTCAGCATCTGGATCCAAAAGGTATGAAATCTTGCCATTTACCATCCGGCTTGTTAAGTCCATCCATTTTTCTCCGTTAAGTCAGTGGTATTTTCATCTTTTTAACTATATTATTTTTGTTTTTTATTTAGTAAGAGTATTTTGAATACTTGTACGTTATGCTAAATGCTTGTACATAAAGTGAAAAAGACCGAGTTGCCCTTTAAGTTAACAAAAGGACGGAAATACCCCTGACTTAACGGAGAAAAATGGATGGAGTTAACGGGCCGAATGAAAATTGCAAGATTTCAAACCTTTTGGATCCAGATGCGGAAAAACAAACCTTTGGATGAAAGTCGCAAAACTGGTAAAACCTCATGGACGAAAATGGCATTTTACTTAAATATTTCTATGGAAGTACAATATTAAATAATTGAATTAGGTGTACCGGGCTCTATAAGCTTGGCAATTTGTTCAGCATTTTCAACTTCACCAAGAAATATTCTTTCGATATGACATGAAACATCCTGTGGTGACGTGGCAGCTTCTAGACATTCTTGGATATCAAGACTATCAAATCCTCTGTTGGTTTTTGTGTTCAAAGTTGTAGTTTCTTGAATTGGACTTCCTTTAAAAGCTGAAGCAGCCTGTGTGTGACAGATATCCAGTGCTTGCTTCCATGTTGCGAGGATCACAAGTTGAATCGAAAATGCTTCTAGTCTGTGTCCTGCCTCCATCTTTTTTAAAGTAAAAGCGGTTAATTTAATATATTAGAAATAACTCGAAAAATGTGAAGAAAGAAGTCAAGAACTACTGAAACATGCCTTGTCATTGACCAGTTCAGAGATGGCAGAGGCACAATCATGCAATGATTTGATTCTCGCCATGCTGTCGGTTGGTGGCTGTTCGGAAGCATCGATTAAATCAACTGATCCATGAGAAGTACCAGATGGTGCGGAGCATTGACTTTCAAAGCTCCCGGTGCAGCGGAGTTTACTGGTGGCACCACCAATGATGGGCAGAGGTGCACTAGAAGGTGATTTGGATGTTGCTATTTGGCTCACCTTAGAAACACTTGGTAAAGAAGGTGCATCACCCAAGGGACCGGATACTAGAACATAATCTTGATCAATGAACTCCAACGAGTCCGCTACTGTTCAACGCAAGACAGTGAATCAATCATGACCAAATAAAATAATAATTTATTTATATTTATATTTTTTGTAAATTATGGAAAACATACCTTTGGAACGCGTATTTGCTGGTCTATGGTCAATTGATCTCAAAGCCTCTTTCAGATTTCCTTCTGAGGATCTACGATTTCCAGATGAAAAACCATTATTATCCGGTTTTGGTCTGACGTCTCTTTTAACAACTTGAGCATCCAAGGAAAACCCATACGTAGATCTCAAAGGAGACCTCTTAACTGGCGGGCTTCCATCAAGAGCATTTGAATCATCATCGAGACTGAATGGTAGATTATCTTCTTGGTTATTTTCTTCTTTGTTCTTAAAAGCTGGGCTTTTAGGATATGAAAACCCATCGGTTGTTCTACGCGACCTCCTATCTCTGCAGATACCATACGTCCAAACGTTATTTAATTATCTAGCATGTAGTAAAATGCCTTTTAAAATGAAAGAAGCACTTCCGCTTATTTATTACCTTAACAATTCATCAGGTTTTGTTTGGGTGAAAAATGGGTGTGTGAAAAACTCCTCAAAAGTCAACCTTTCAACTGTACATCAAAGTAGTCAAATTCATAAATAATAGGGATCAGAGTTCTGAAGCCATCATAAATTTTGTTATTGTCAAAAGTACAAGTCACAGATACCTGGATTTTGTCGCAATAATTTTCGACAAAGATCTATGCACTCAGGACTCAAGTCCTTCACATCTGGAGGAAACTGCAATTCAGTTGATTTCATGATGTTTTGATGCAACTGCATGAAAGGTGGAATTGACACAAGGCATACAAAATATTAGGTCAGATTGCTGTCAACTTAAATCATTATGCGTAATATATAGTGTCCTTGAAACCCTAACACTTGATAGTAATACAAGATTTACAAACCTGAATTTGATTGTTTCCCGTAAATGGCGTTCTACCAGTTACAAGTTGAAATAGAATGGCACCAACACTCCATAAGTCTGCCTGTGTTTCCATTTATACATTAATTTTGGAGAATTGTTATATCCTATAAACAACTGTTAAAAGTCTTCACCTTGGCATCGTACTTATGAAGCTGCATAATTTCTGGTGCCATATAAAGTGGCGAGCCACATAAGGTTTCTGCAAGATTTCTAGGTTGCAAAGACCTGTAAATATAATAAGATGTTATTATCATTTTTCAGCCATAAGGCATGGGCATGGTCATATATATGTAGTGCTGGCAATAATTTTACCTTGCAAAACCAAAATCTGCAATCTTCAAAGTCGAATTGTCATCGTTTGTAGAGAGTAAAAGATTCTGTTCAAAGATACGACATATAAGAAATAAACATATATACTGAAGTTGAGATAGGTGCGTGGACAAGTTAAGGTCACGCGTGTTATTATGATACCAAAAGTCCAATACGTGACCAGGTTTCCTATTTGGTGTTACAGCTTATTTAAAGCCAGCTTTCAGATCTCAGTGATCGTGTTTTCATACATAGAAGTAAATAATTGTAATCATGCGTTCAAGTACAAAATTTAATACCAACCTGTGGTTTTAGATCTCTATGGATAATTTGATTATCACGAAGGACTTTTAAACCGGCCGCTGCAAAAAAGAAACAATTTTTAGAAACCCAATCACTCACCAGTACTGGTAATTTTGAAAAGGAAAACAAAATATTATTCTGATACATAGTTACATACCTAACTGCTGCATAAAGTGCACTGATGTTGATTTAGGTATTCTACCTTGACGTTTTTGAATAAACACAGATAAATCACCTCCTTTGCAGTATTCCAGCACAAGATGTATCTTACCGGGCTCCTAAAGTCACACACTTGAGACTTCAAAAACAATCTCAAAAAACTACCAAGATACAGATAGGGTTCAATTTTTTAGTACATTTCATTCTATTTTTCAGTTTAACTTTTGAGTGATATATCACTTAAGTGGCTATTAATGTTTGAAAGTAATCTGGCATCTTATCATCACTGAAATAGCGAAATCAAATTCCAAACAACGATTTAAGAGAATATCTTATGGAGAAAAAGTGCATCGCCTTGGAAAAAGATACAGAACAAATTCAAAAGCTTGAAGAAAAAAAAAGCCTCAAAGGGACTGAAATGTGATATCAAGAGAAAAGAAAACAGAAAGAGAATGAACAGAAAGAATATAGAGAGAAAGAAGAAATGATGCCTAAATGTCACAACAAGGATGGAAAAATGAAATTATAAACCCAGAAGGAAGAGTAGAAAAAAAAATGATTAATATATTAAGACAAATTCTTTTTTGTTATCTCACAAGTATCCGTACATACGTGCACAGTTGCACAAACATTTCTCAACTTACATTGCTAAAGCAACAGTTGATAAACTATGTTTTGGTGCTACTTGTCTTAAAACCCTCCAAGTTCCACGATAATTCTATGCAGATATAACTTGACAATACATGATTCATTTTGTAAACAAAAAGATGATTTATTTAGAGGCACACAACATTTCTTATTTTCACTCATGCACTTGTCAATAATTTCAAGTTTTCAACAATGTCAAATAAGCCACATTGCTCTCCTCATAAATAAATTGTATCACATTCCTTCTTTCTATTTCTAGTCATTTAGTAACTTATAACCATCTATTATCACCACTAGGCATCTCCATCTATAACCAACCAAACAAAATTCATTAAGGGACAGATAATCAGGCATAAACCTTACCAAAATTTCAGTTTTTACCTTTATTCATAAACCATGCTAATTACTATACATACATCCATAGTTGTTAAAAGCCATCGCCTCTTGCGCCTCGAGCCCTAGACACATTTTCCAAGCTAGGCGAGGCAATTGCGCTTTAATTTTCCAGGTGATGGTTCAGGCGCATATTTCGGCAAAATTTCTAGATTCCGAAAAGTTTCCGGCCAAATTCTCTAAATTCCGACAATATTCCAGCCAGATTTCTACTTTTATCTAAGGAAAACTACTTTTCTACACTAATAATTTAAAACTTTGGGTACTAAATAGATGATATTAAGTGTTATATAATAACTTTTGTTTATCTAATTTGAAGAATAGTATTAATTTTCTTATACATAAAATATTTTTTCTTTTCTTTATTGTGCGCTTTTTTTCTGAGGCCCTCGCTTTTTTTGCGCTTTGCGCCTAGCCCCAGGCGAGGCCATTGCGCCTTGAGTGCGCCTAGCACCTTTAATAACTATACATATGAAATAAACTAATGTGTTCCACAGTTCAAGTATCCACTTAACCCTTAAAATATGCTTACAGTGCATTCCTAATTACTAAAACTCAACAAAGATATTGCCTCAAACCTTATCTCATATAAAGATTCTATTCTATTTCATTTCAAAAGGCATGTAACATAATAACCAAAATCTCAAATCCTGTTAACTGTTTATACCAAAATCACCAAAAAAACAACATATAAAGTATAAACTACCTTGATCATATCATGCAGTCGAATAATATTCGGATGATGAATATTCCTCAATATATCAATCTCAGACATGAGACTCTCCTCCAACTTCTTATTCAACTTTCCAGTAACAATCTCCTTAATCGCAACTTCCGTACCATGAACCCTATGCCTCGCATGCCACACCACAGAGAACGAACCCGACCCGAGCTGCTTCCCTACCACATAATCCCCAACCGATCGAGCTCTATACGAAGACTGACTCATCATCCACCAAATTAGAACACAGTAAACCCTAATTTCAAACTTATTGTTGTTGAAGTAAGAAAAATACAAAATCAGCTAGTGTTTTGTGATGATATGCATGAATTCAGTGATTGAATGAGTGGTTTTGATGTTTGATTTGGAGAATTTTGATGTTGAAATTAGTATGAATTTGATTGATTAGGTCAAAAAAGAGAGTTTTGTTTTGTGTAAAGTTATCGTGTTTGGAAACGAAGGTGTTTCCGCTGGCGGAAGTTAACGTGTGCCGTGTGCCGTGTGCGTTGTGCGCACAGTTGGGTTTGTGTGCATACCAGTTTTGGATTTATGAACGCTACAGTTGCGAAATGGCCGGGCCAAAATGGATTGCAATTAATTTTGATAATTTTGTTTTTTTTTTCTGAACGATGACTTTCTTTTTTAGTGACTCAATGTCACATCGTCTAAACGGCGGTCTTAGCTAATATATGCCCAGACTACGTTGTTTTAACCAGTTTCGCGCTGGGTTTGTCAGACTTGGTTACGGTGTTCTCCCGGGAACCGTACTGCCTCCACACGAGTTGCCTCGTTGAAGTAACAGTCGGATGAAAACTGGGGTGCGGCTCAGGATCGAACCCCCTCGGTGGGTTTGTCACCATCATTGCCCAACCACTAAGCATAAGCCCAAGGTTATATCCATCCCAATATGACACAAGTGGGAATTGTACTTGAGTCTCCATTGGAAAACCCAAGTCTACTACCATTAGGCCACAAATGGGGGATGTGATAATTTTGTTAGTTGCGGATACTCACAACTCTATTCATGCCGGAAAGAAAGCGAAAAAGATTATATTGGGGCTGGTTATAATTTCGTGTTGGTGCATTTGGAAATGTAGGAATGAGTTGGTCTTTAATCAGATTAGGAGAAGTCCGCAAGATATTATGGTTGAGATAAAGTCGAGAGGTTTTGGGTGGGTTAAAAATAGATCCTCATGTAAATATATTAGTTGGAATGAGTGGTGTAAATACCCTATCTATATGTTGTAAGTTTTGTCCCTTTGCGCGTTTGGGTCGGGGGTGTTGTTTTTGTTTTACCTTTTGCCCGTTTGAGTCGGATGTTGTTTTAATAAAGTTAAAAAAAATAATAATAATAAAGTTTACACCTATGACGGGTTATGACCTAGCTTGTTGTCTTGACTTCTTATTGTTACAATATTAATAGATATTTATTAAATAAAATAAATAAATAAAAACTTAAAACCTAAACATTACATAAAAAGAAAGCATAAAACTTTGTAAACT
Organism: Helianthus tuberosus; assembly: GCA_030545235.1. Lineage (NCBI taxonomy): Eukaryota > Viridiplantae > Streptophyta > Magnoliopsida > Asterales > Asteraceae > Helianthus > Helianthus tuberosus. The sequence goes on from CM060424.1 coordinate 11,819,706, forward strand.
TATTACTTAGGTTTTCTCTATGGTTGAATTTTCATAACATTAAGGTAGCGTTTGGTATGAATGAATAGAAGGCGGAATGGAATGGATCATTCCGATGGAATGAAAAGAAACATGTTTGGTTATTATGTGGTAATGGAATGGGGCATTCCACAAGGAATGTAAACCTTCCAAATATAACAATTTTTATTCCTTTGTAATGTGGTGTTTTTTTTCCATTCCTTCAAGGAATGAAACAAATATATTATTATTATTATTATTATCATTTTTAATAACCCACCACATTCATTCACCTCCGCCGTCACACGACACCACCTCCGCCGCCAACCACGGGCGACACCACTACCGACACAACCGTCCTTGTGACTATTGTCGCCGCCACCCACCGCCACTGTCACCCACTTTCGCCGCCACCCGCCACCACCCCAGCTGTCACCCACCACCGTCACCACCCACCGCTGCCCTTGTTGTCTCCCATCGTCGACACCTCCGCCCCCGTTGTCACCCGCCACCACCCCCGCCCCCGTTGTCACCCGCCACCACCCCCGCCACAGCCGCCACCCACCCCTACCTCCGCCGTCACCCGTCACCCACCTCCACCACCGACCACCACCGTCGACGTCACCCACCACCATTGTCGCCGTCGTCACCTACCTCCGCCCTAACCACCACCCCACCTCCGTTGCCACCACCTCCGACCACCACTCCAAACGCCACCTATCACCATCCACCGCCATCGACTGCCGTCACTCACCACCAATTTTATTCCTTCGTCTATTCTTTCTACCAAACAACACAAAGTAATGATTCATTTCATTCTCACATGGTAACCAAACAAGACATGGAATGGTAATGATACATTCCATTACCTCGTTCATTCCATTACCTCGTCCATTCCATTCTCTCGTCCATTCCATTACGCCATACCAAACAGACCCTAATAGTTATTTAATCAGCTAACGTTATTAAATTAATTTTCTAGTTATGCTATGTATAATGACCAAATATGAATCCTAAACTTAGAAATATGAAGGTTAAAGGAATCGATGAATTCGGGGTTACATACTTGTATGGCTTTTGAACATATATTTTTTATTATAAGGCTTGATTGTAAACCCTAGCGCCCCTGCCCAACTGGATTGTTAGCACCCGACACACTGTCGGGGTAGACAAAGATGGCTGCCATGTTGTGCCCCGCCAATCCCTTAGGTTAAAGGGTGTGGTCATGACCCGTATGACCACCATGACCCTCGATATAAGCGTCATGTCACCCACCTCTAATCCATCATCAAAAACCACTACACCAAGCCACCAAGGGTGTGGTCATGACCCAAACGACAATCCCCTTTATTATTTTCATTTATTTTTTAAAGTGTCAAAATCTAGGAAAATGGAAAAGATGGCCCGTGATAATCGTGGTTCAATCCAGCCCACCCACCATGAATCATTGAGGGGGAGGGGGTTGTAGCCTTTCATTCATGTCCCTACGTGGCGAATTATGTTCTAACCATAACCTTCACACCCTTTAGCCTTAAAGGCATTAACCATTGTGTAAGGCCATGTGTAGTCATAACGCCCATTTGTGGGCGTTATGCGACACGTGGCGCGCCACGTGTGCGGGTGAGCGTTATGGGGCGTTATGCATTTTAAGCCCGTAGTCATAAAGCCCCCGACTAATCATTACTCAATTATTAATTTCTATTTTTTAATAATTATTTTCTAACTTTATAAAATTAAAATTCATTTCATTAAATTAAAAAAACATTACACTAAAAAAAAAAAAACATTACACTTAAAAAAAAAACATGACAGTAACATAAAAAAAAATGCAGGGAGCAAAGTGTAAAATGCAGGGACCAAAGTGTAAAACTTTAAAACAAAATAAGAGAAAAACAAAAAAAAATGCTGGGACCAAACTGTAAAATGCAGGGCCTTCTTCTCCGGCAACCAAGTTCACCGGAAAAAATGATGATGATGATCTTCTTCTCCCCACCAATCTTTTAACCCCAGAAAATTTAAAAAAAAAATTCAAACAAACACACACATACCGCCCTTTAACCCCGCTATAGACATCGCGCCGGAGAAAATTTTTTGGGGCATGGCGCCCTTCGTGGCAGTGTGCAGCGGCGCCATATGGCGCTATGGGGCTGCATACCGCCCCACTACACACAGTCTAAACGTGAGGACCATCGAAAAACAACCAATCACATTTCTTACTAGTTAGATCACATCAGACTAGTTTTAGAGCGGGTTAAGTTAAAGCTCATTATCTAGATGATACTGGCGTGACACGTGACAAGACGCTATGTTAAACCACACCGTCTAGCAGCTTAATATACCCCCCCCCCCCCCCCTATTTTATATTTTATACTATATATATTTAATTTAATTTTCCCCAATTCCAAGTTTCCAACCTCCTAAGCAAAACGAGTACCTCCAAATACCCTTTGGGCACACGGCACCGTCTGCAAATCGCCTTTCCATTTCTCATCGGTCCATCTGTGCGTCCTCCGATACCAGATTTCAGTTTTCCTATCTCAATCTCACCGATCAAAATGGATTGGGGAACAGTTTCAACCGAAGATCTGATCGAAGCACTGAAGGAAGTTGAGTGGTCATCTCCTCCTCGTCCTCTCAACGAATTCTTCTCCAAATTCACCCTCCCTCGTTCTTCCACCAAATGGAACAGCCGCCTCAAGTGTAATCTCTACTAGTATGTTCTTCTTTCTTCCCAACCCAACCCAACCCAACCAACCCTAATCATTTTTATTATTATTAGCTTTTCTCACTGTTAGTTAGGGCACATATGTAATTTAGATCTTCTTTGCTTTAGCTATGATTAATTGAGGTTTTATGCTGTTTTTTGCAGCTACCGGACTAATTATTTCCTTATGGTCATGTTTATTCTTGGTAAGATAACAACAAGGATTTAACTATTTAAGTGTTTTTTGAAGTTGTTTTTTTAAAGGTTTGATGATGAAATTTGTTATGTGTAGGATTGGGGTTTCTTAGAAGACCACTTGCCATTGTTGCAGCTATGTCGACTGCCTTAACGATAGCTTTCTTGAATGATAGGTACGTTTACCTGTAATATTATGTATGTTGGTAATTATGAAATTGTAAGTAAATAATTTTTTAAGAGAACTTGGTGTGATTTTTGTTAGCATTTGAATGCCGCAGCTTATAAGCTATGTAGTTAATATCCCGATATATCAGTGATATATCAGTTATCGGTCCCCTGCCGAGATATTGGTGCAAAATATCGGTACTGATAATATTGGCGATATTGACCGATATATCATTGATCTTTCCGATATTAGTACCTTTCTTCTTAGTTCTACCATTTGTCTTTCTTCTTATTGCTGCTATTAATGCTTTAAGTTTTAATCGATAGTTGTTACTGTTAAAGGTTAGTGTTTTAAGTCTTAGTCAGTTCCTACTTGCTATAATTGTTAGTGTAATTTGTTAATGGTAGGAGAGTATACTGAGTTGTTAGTGTTAAATTGCTATATATTTAAGTTTAGCATGATATTAAAATTACCGATACCTCACCGCGATAACTGATATCTTAAATATCGGTCCTTGACCGATATCCGATATCTTACCACATTAACTACTTAGCTTATAAGTTATAATCCATGTGTGCAAACTGCATAGTACTATAGTACAGTTGTATTATATGTCTGTCGGCACTTGTTAGGGGTGGCTTTAACTTGAGATGAAGTTTCTAGACCAACTTTCTTCTCTATCTTGGATTTCTAATTAGCTAGTTAGGGCTGCTTAAAAGTGAGTCCAGCTTTGGCTATGTTAAAAGAATATATTCATTCATCCGACTTTAATTTCAGTTTCTCTTAGGTCTTTGGAATGTTTCCACAGTTGTGATTGATTCTTATGAATTAAGGAACAAACGAGAGCCAACTATATTGAAAATAATTTTGATTCAAGTTATTGGTCCCTCAAAATGCTACATACAATTATTTAACTTTAATACAAGGCTTATCCTTTCTTTAGGAAGTTTGTGGTATATGTTTCCATTTTGGTGCAACAGATAATATTAGTTTGGTATGGAATGAAGAAAATTGTAATTGGGTTAAATGGATCATAAATTGAATGTCTAAGTAATGGAACGTGCTATTCATAATCCCAGTAAACTCTTGGTTTTTGTAATGTAGTAAACAAATGTTATTGTGACCAGTCTAGTAACATGCTTCTGTGGACCTTTTTTCCTTTAATGTCATCTTTTCTTATGTTAAAGTATGTTTTTAGATTATTACAGTTTGTATTTAGGAAGATTAACTATTGAACTGATCTTCTTTTCTTTTCTTATTTAATCTAGCATGTGTGTGTTGTATATTATTAAGTTAAAAGACAACATAAATTCTTTTAATCTTTAATGGATTATAAACAGTTCTGAAATATCCCATAAAATCATGCCAACGAGCTAGTTTGATTTGATATCCTGATTGGCTCTTCAAAAGGTTTTCTTGGAAGAGAAAACGAGCGGCAAACTCTATAGGAAGCAATTTGAAGTTGTAGTTGTTGAACATGCATATTCGTTCTTCCTTCTTTAATCTGATTTCTATGCTGATCATGCATTAAATAGTCATGGAGATGTTTATGGAATGCACATTTAGCAAAATTTAGTGACAATAATCAAACTTGGGTTTAAAAAAATAGCAATTACTAGAAATGTAATCATGAAAATCTCATGGGGAAGTTGATAAAAATAACTACATCCTCGAATATACTCTGTCCAGTTTTGTAGGATTCTAAAAGAATTTCAGGCTTCATTTTTTCTGTAAAGATCCATCTGATTTTGGTAGATATGAAAATATCTACTGGGGGTATAAAAGAAATTAAGTTTCAAAATTCAAACAATAAAACTCTTTCTTCTAGTACCTAGTAAAGATTATACTTCAGTCCTGATTTTAGAGAATTATATATAATCTTTCACAAAAAGGGCTTAAAAAGTACATATTTTTGTTTACCTATAAACATCACGTTCTGGTTTTTTGTTTTCTTAAATCTCACTGTTGAGCCAAATTCACAGAAGTTAGACTAATTTGGGTGAGCAGCTTATGAATACATGTATAATGTACATATTCATGTTTTGTGGAGATACAACTGTTGTATTATAACTATTAGTTCTGAACTTCTGATAGTCTGATGCTTTCATTCTTAAGTATTCAGCAATGTATTATACTTATAAAAGCATAATGTGAATATCTTGTATAATAATTATTAGCTCTTCTTCTCGTTGGTCACTTACAAGTAAAAACTTTGATGACACACCATCCTTCAGAAACCTTTTGATGTATGTTAATCAATTCACAGGCTGGATGAATTTAGCATATTCTGTACTCGTGAATATAATTATATTTACATTCCTTTTTTTTAACACCACCTGCTTTTACAGCTTTGCAGGCACATTTAGCGAAAAAGTAACAAGAACCGTGAGGCGGTTTTCTCCACATTTAGCTGCAAAAATGAGACCTCCACTAATGTGTGCTTTTTGCTTTTTTTATTTATTTATTTATTGAAAAAGGGTAATGTTTCTTACATGGCAATCTGCAATTTGCAGGCCTGTTCTTCGCGGGCGCCCTTCTTCGAAAAGAGCTATTTATATATGTGGACGGCCTCGTTGGCAATTCGTTCTGATGTTTTCTGCTGGTATGGAAAAGCCTTCTCACGTCTGTAATTAGTTAGTTACTTTTTTAAGGTAAAAAACGTGCTGTTTTTTAACTGCTGACCTAGTAATTACCCTTTTGTTTTTTCTCAGTGAGTTTCATTCTATGGTTTGTTTCTTGCGGTCTCTTGACTTTGTTATGGGCTTTGGCCATTGGCCTTCTAGGTATATTTCAACCTTCTTATTCCATGAATAATATGAACTTTATTTTAAAAGTAATAGATAATAGTGGTTAGTTACTAACTTTTATCTGTTCTCAGCTACTATCATGCATGCAAGCTTTCGGACGCCTAACCTGAAAGCTCGGCTGAATACGTTCCGTGAGGAATTTCGTGCAGTTTGGCGGAATTACAGTGATATATAGTCACTCTTCCTGTGGGTACTCATTTTTTTTTGAGCTTTGACTTTACTGCAATAGAATATAATATGTTTTGTTATGATGCATGTTGCTTTCTTGGTCTCTTGTTTTTTGTTATTGTTCATGTTTTTGGTCTTGACCCTGATCTACCCCTTCTTTAAAGATTGTACAATAGTTGCCAAAACTCGCAACTATGTTCTAGTAGAGGTGACAAAATGAGCGAGTTGGCTAACAAGTCAAAATGGGTAATTCGGGCGGGTCGGGTTGAAGTAAAATACTAACTTCCGATCTCTCTAATAAGAATTAGAAATTCAACTTCGATTACCGGAAGAAACGATTACATAAGTTAGCCAAATTCGAGATAGGCTTGATCTCCGATTACAAGGTTCAGAACCCTAATTTTTATAACATAAACATCGACATCTAAAAAAAAGAAGGAAACTGCTACTATTACTAATAATCCTAATTAAGCAGTTACCAAAATAACTTCCCCACGATTCTGCTATTATTGTGGAACAATTAATTTGGCGGGAATGGGAATAAAATTAGGTTGGATTCGTATCACTCTCACTGTTCTTTGAACCCCTTGAATGATTCCTAAACTCTCTTTAAACTTTGAAAGCTTGTTAGAACGTGTAAGGTCAGTTTCTGTAACGTCTTCAAACATAAGATGGTCTTGTCCATTTGGTTTTCTTTGTTTCTGAATCTGCAACATGCTTATCTTTGTAAGGAGCGTTTTCATTCTTCTACTGTGTTCATCCAGAAAAAAGTGATATCCCATCTCATATGAACTATAACAAATAAATACACACCTTTTGACTTTCTCCTCAAGCTTATTTGTGTCGGCATTTTAAACTTTCACGTAAGAAACACGTTTGGGAACTTATAAGTGAGGACGACTTATCTTTACTCCTTGTCATTTGTCGTTTGGAATCTTGAACGCTTACGGAATTGGGGGTCTCTGATTAGTCAAATAAGCTGCTGTGTTAAGCGAATCTACCCAGGACATCTTTGGCAGCCCAGCATGACGTCTCATGCTCTTTTCCCTTTTATTCAGTGTTTTGTTCTTTGAGGTGTTTCCATGACTTTTTTCAGGCCTTAAGCATCCTAATCTCATTCACAGCACAATAATCCATTAACTCTTTCTTGTGGTATCAAACTTTTAAACATGTAACCCTTATATTAGTCCTGTTTTTAACATCAGCTTTCCACTTCTTAAAGGGTAATAAAAACATCAGATTTACTTTTTTTGTGGATTCATCATTAAAAGGCCACATAGTACCGCAATCCGCCTAATGATGAATCTGATGTAAGGCCATAAATACAAGTATGAACCAACTCGATTTTTTCTGCCTTGAATCTTTGAGAAGATTTAACGTTGTTTGTCTGCTAAGAACACGACTCACACAAACCACTGGTCACATTCTTAAAACTTGGGTTGGGGATCTTTCATCTTGAAGCCAACATTTATATATCCTTTTCACCTCACTGTCTTTGGTGCCACAAAGTAGACACACCCACATCCTCAATATTTGCTAGTACTTCAACCGTATACAAGGTTCCCAAACCGCAGCAATAGCAAAGCTTCTCTTTTACCATCTTCCACCGTTGATCTCCAAAGTCAGTGTAACTATCTTCATCATTATGTGTCCCACTGAGATTAGAGCTCTCTTGAGATCAGGAATATACCCGATGGTCTTGAGCGTCCAGTTGGTTCAAAGAGACTTATTTTAGGGCAGTATCATTAATGCCTAATATACTATTATCATCACTAGCTGGACTTTACCATTACTCTATCTAAATTCCACCTCACTTCATGTGCATAGATTGATGCACTCAAATCCATATTTGTACGTTCAACACTACAAATCAAGGCATCACCAAACTCTTCAGCTGTAACATTCTTTCATGATCAGAGGTTAAAACTGAGCCCTACATTCCATACGGGCCAGGCCCTTCTTCTAGTTTTAGTTCACTGGAGTCAGATTATCAATGTTTGTTCCATCAGCAACATTTGTTTCATCAAAGTGTCTGCTTTCATAAGGTCAGTTAAAGATCAACCTAAATTGATTTCACACCGACCATCCCAAAAGTTGCCTTATTGAAAACGCCAAAAAGCGGACCCACATGGGGTTGGTTTTCACCAAAGCTCATAATACAAAGTGATATTTGTATACTTGTACTTTTTATTACTGATGAAATGTCAAAAATACCCTTCAATTATAAACGGATAGGTGAACTCTTGTTTTTGATGCTTTATACAAAATTCTTTGCCTGTTTTGTATTAGAGTAAATTACAAGTTTTGTCCTTTATGTTTGTCCCAAATTTCAGGCGCTGTCCTTTACCTTTAAAATTGATGAGTTTTGTCCTTAACGTTTCAAAATCCTGCACGTTATGTCCTTTGGGCCTAACCCAGTTTATTTTTTTTGTTAAATCTGGTCACATAGACCCCACATGAGGGTAAATTTGTCTTTTTACCCTTTTCAATAAAAATATTAAATATATATTTATAAAACTTTATTTCTCCACCTGCAACACCTAACACCACCTCCCACCACCGCTTTACCCACCTTCACCATCCAGAACCCACCACTCTCCGGCCACCACCACCTGCAACACCCCTAACACCGTCTCCACCACCGTAAACCCACCTTCACCATCCACAACCAACCACCGTACACATCCCACCACCACTACCAATCATCACCATCGCACCCACCCACCACCGTACACCTCCCACCACCGCTAAACCCACCACTCCGTACGCCTCCCACCAAAATCCAATTACTAGCCCAAAAAAACACACCAAACCAGTAAACCTAAAGGGCGTTGGGTCGCCTACAATGTTTACACCAAATTGCGCCTACAATGTGTCATTTGCCCTTTTTCCACAACTGTATAGATTCCTAAAAATTCAATTACTAGCCCAAAAAAACATCAAACCAGTTAAAACAACAAAACAAATACCTATACAATCACAACAAAATGAACTGCTACAACTCACAATAGCAGCTTTAATCTTCGATTGGATGGTGCGGTGGCCGGAGGAAGGTGTGAGAGGTGGAGCAGAGCCAGTTTTAGGGGGTGATTGCTAGCTGTCATCAACCACCACTCACCACCTCTTTTACCGTCGTCGGCGTACCTTATGAGCCGCCGTACCTTATGAGCACCGATCTGAGGAGTGTTTCTAAGGTGGTGATGGTGGGGTTTCGATGGTGGCGGAGGTTGGGTTTCGATGGTGGGGGTTATGTGATGATGATCGGTGGGTGGTTACAGATTGTTGTGATGGTAGATGTGGCGGTCGCCGGAGGTTTCGGGTTGTGGTAGTGGGCGATGCCGGGTGGTTGTGGTGGTGGGCGGTGGGAGGTGCTGGGTTGGTGGTGGGTGGATGATGCCGTGAAGGGAGGTGCTGGGTTGCTGGGTTGGTTGTGGTGTGGGAGATGCAAATGAAATGAAGTGTTTTTCTTTCAATATTTATAAATTAACCTTTTAAATTTTATTTTCTTTTATTTATTAAAATACTATAATCAAATGAGTAAAAAGACAAAAATGCCCCTGGGTGACCAGATTTAACAAAAAAAATAAACTGGGTTAGGCCCAAAGGACATAACATGCAGGATTTTGAAACGTTAAGGACAAAACTCATCAATTTTAAAGGTAAAGGACAGCGCCTGAAATTTGGGACAAACATAAAGGACAAAACTTGTAATTTACTCTTTGTATTATTTATCAACCTATAGTTAGTCTGTTATCAACGGCTTTGCTATAAGTGGGATTATATGAGTATGTTTGTTGATTAACCTTTAGTTAGTTATGTAGGTACATCCGGTGGCACTTTTGAGGCTGGACTTACTGTCGCGAAATAATCCTCTGCTCAAAAAAGCACACCTGCTGTGGGTGACTGGTTATAAATTGCCTGAAGCTTTTATCTTCCAACATTGTTTTATATGAAAGTTTGTTTATATAGTGACTTCTAAAATTATTTCCCCTATGTTTTTCAAAATTGTGGGTTCGCCTTTAGTGGATGTTGATATGATGCTTGAAGGGTACTTTTGATGACTTAAGTGTAAAACTTGCAGCAAAATGACTATTTTGATCAGTCAAGAATTGCAAGGGTGTTCAGGATTGCCTTTAATGGTTTTAGATGGTTTAAGTTTACCTTATAGGATTTTCATTACATGAACTGAATTGGAATATATACTCGATACAAGTAATTTTAATAACTTTAACCCCTTTTAATAATTATTTAGAGTAAACTGCAGTTTTACATTATGTGGTTAATAGGCGGGGTCAACTTTACATCCTATTTTAAAAATCAATCAACTTTACACCCCGTCGTTTCCTGATTGCATCAATGTTGGACCCTGCATCTTAACGCTGTCAAAGTCAACCGTTAACCATTAACGGTCAAAGTACAAAAGGGACATTTTACCTCATTTTTACTTAACCTGGTCAACCCTACTTTTTCTTAACTCTCTTATTTTACACCCTCTCAACACTTCTGGCGATATTCCGACCACCGCAGCAAAACTTGCAACTCGTCTTCTCTGGTAACCACCTAAACCACATTCACATCTAACCCGACATCCAACCACCTACTGCTACCATCCCCACCAAGCCATTGCAGAATAAGTGAGTAAAACATACCTTTGTTGATGATAAAGAACAAACAAATGAAGAGCTTGAAGATTTAACTTGGAAACTTGAAAACCCCACAAAAATCCGAAAATTAAACCTTAAATTACCCCAATCCGTAAGGAATCTCATCCAAAAACTAATCGAAAAGCACCTATTTTTTTATTGGGCTAAGAATTAAAGGACTTAGGTTGTTCTTGAGGTTTTGGGGAAGAAGATGATGTCATTAGACAATAGGATCCAACATTGATACAATGAGGAAACGACGTGGCGTAAAGTTGACCCCGACTTTTAACCACATGGTGTAAAACTGTAGTTTACTCGATTATTTATTATACTCTTCTTATGTTATCTAATACATTCACATGTTTATATTTGGATAATCATGTATGATATCGATAACATCAAAGAAGATAAAACAATGTTTTTAACTTCATCAAATTCATTTGCTTGACCAACAAAACACGAAAACTTAAATTCAAATCGAAAATTCAGAACTAGATAACAGAAAATAGTATTCGACCAGTTAACCAGACATACGATAACATAAAAGACTCAACAAGCATCGACTTATTCAGCTAAACACGTCCTGCAAAACACCTCTGGCTCGGTTTTATGTACCAAAGCTTCGGTCTCCTGCATCTCCGAGCCCTGGGATAATCATCCTGAAATCACCATTGATCAAACACAAGCTTTAGACAACTCATTAACACATTATTAATAATCTTGTCGGTTTTGTATAATTACTTACCCTTTGTCAGTAAGAGTTGGATCAATGCTTCCAGCATACACACGAAGCCTGAGTAAATTTAAAAAATGTAATAACGTCAATCTCGAAAAATAATATCTGTCATCAAGTGTTGACGGTTTCTGGTTTTTAGTAATACTGTACCCAGGATACTTCTCGCTCAGCTTTTTGAGTGGCGGAGGGCAAGTCACAGCACATACCTATTAGTAACATCCGAACTCTACGTTAAGATGTTGTAACTATTTATAACAGAATACCAATGGTTTTCCTACGTACCACTTTGATATGCTCGTTGTCAACTCCGCGTTCCTTAATCAGATCAATGGCTGTGATTAAAGTGCCACCTAAAGATAATTTATATACAAAAAAATGTATCAAAATGGTGGTAAAATAAAAGTTTATTTTTTGGACAGATTATTATTATCTACATTACAATTATCAACTTATGTGAATAGTACTTTGACTTTTTTTTTGTTTTTTTTTTGTGTTTTTTTTGTTTTGTATTTTAATATATTTTTACCCTCAACTTTTAGCACCAACATTTACAACCTCTTAACTTTCTAAAACTTTGTAATAGAGTTTTAGGTGTTTTTCATGTACGTGTCGCGGTGTCGGTATATATATTCAAGTTTATTTACGCTTCGACGTAAATTTTTCCCTGAAATTAGTTGTGTCAAATATTATATGTTCTTATGCTTATTATTATGATATTATCTACGTTTTTGGTTGTCTATGTCTTGACGTAAATTTTATTTTTTCCTGGAAATGAGTCGGTTCAAATATAATACGTTTTCGTGCTTATTTTTATGTACGTTTTCAGTTGGTCTACGTTTTGACGTAATTTTTTTTTCGGAAACCAGTCGGGTCAAATATAATACGTGTTCATTAAACGGTATAATTTACGTTTCAGCGTCGCGGCAACGCGCGGGGCAACATAGTAGTTATAATATATAGAGCAAAACAATCTTGCCTGTTGCTAGCATAGGATCAACAATGAACACTCGAGTTCCTTTAGAAAAATTTTCAGGTAACCTGCATACGAAAATTAGAGAACTATCAAAAGCCATGCATGGATCAAACACATACATATTTATGTAAATCAATCAGAAAATATTAACAAATTTTGTATGTTATAAACTTTTGGCAAATTCCCATCTCGCAAAATAGCTTCTAGAAATGATGAGGATATGTTAGGTAATAATTAACGACTCGGTTGGAATTCCTTACTTGTTAAGATATACTGTTGGTTGAAGTGTCTCCTCATCTCTGCTAACACCTTAATTTAACAAAAATACAAAAAATATATAAACAGTAGATGTTAACTTTACGCAAAACTGTCACAAGAAACTACACTTGAATATTAATTAATTACATCTACATTATAATAAATAATTAGTAAGTACCTAGGTGGTATGTCTTCGTTGCTGGTAAGACGGATGATGCATGCTCTGCAAGAGCAAGACCGGCTCTCAGGATAGGAACAACCTACAAAAGTGACTTGTTAGTACCAAAACATCATAGAACGAAGAGGCGTATTTTTTTGTAATATAGTATAGCGAAACAGGATTAATATACTAACCACTACAGCCTCCTGCGGATCAATGAATTCTGCTGTAGCAGGCCCGAGTGGGGACTGAATCTCCCCTGTAATCGTTGGCTGCAAAAAAAAAAAAAAAAGAGTTAAATGCCATTTTAGTCTCCTTGGTTTGGGCCATTTTGCCAGTTTAGTCCAAAGGTTTCATTTTTCGCCTGTGGGTCCAAAAAGGTTTCACCGTTGCCATTTTAGTCCATTGGGTCAACTTCATCCACTTTTTGTTAACGAAAAGGGCAATTCGGTCATTTTATATGTAATTATGTTAACTAGAAGGGCAATTCGGTCATTTTATATGTAATTCTGTTAACTAGAAGGGCAATTCGGCCATATAAAATGACCGAATTGCCATTCTCATTAACAGAAAAATGGCATTTAACTCAAAAAAAAAAACCTTTCTTTAACACAAAAACACGATATGAATCTAACAAGAAATTTGCGGGTTTGAATTTAGTCTAAACGGGTTAGGGTCGTATGGAATAATGTATACCAGCCAATCCCTGGATGCTTCATACATAAGTAGCCTTCCCAGCTCAGCCATGGCATTCTCTGAAATTAAAGTGTCAGATGAATAAGAACTCTTGTGAACAATAACATACGAATCGACGAAAAAGATGGACGGGTTATATTGGATTTAGAATGCATTCACCATATAAACAACCATCTAGATCATACAATCCGAGCCCGAGAAGAGTTCTTAAAAATGAAATGTTGTTCATTTCGCCCAAAAGACCTCGAAAAACATTACAATAGAATGTCTGAGAGATTTTACTGTCTCCAAGGCATTGATGATGTGAATCTCAAGCAAGTGTTCCTGAACTCTTTCCCAGAATATCACTCTTGCTATAGATGAATCTTGATTTAGAGCATGCTTATTTGAATTAATTTTTTTTTTAAATAAAAGTCGGACTTTGATGAATACTTGCCAAGTTACATCAAAACAGATGGGTGACGGGCAACAAGTTGCGCCGCCACCCCTTTCTGAATTGCAAACCCTAATCTACCAAAGACAAAACCCTGCCCCTTGAGGCTGAACAATTGTTGTGGATGACCCGTTGGACCCTGGTTAGGAATTGGATAGCTTCTGGCGCTAGCGAGCCAAATGTGTCAAAGGCAAAAGGGACAAAAACATGCTGGTTCTCTGCACAAGCTTTAGCGTGCTTATCAACTTTCTTTGATTCTGCCTGTCCAGCTACAAACCCCTTTTCCCTTAAACCAACCAGAGGTGAAACCCCTGTGAGGTCCACACAAGCATGTTTCCCCCTAGCCCAACCAAATTATCTACGGTTACATTTGATTGTAATTAAAAATATAGTGTTTATTTTTTTAATCTAGGATAACAGAAGCTAAAAACAACAAGCTCATGTGCATCCAATTGCATGTAAAATTTCAGAACTTAAATTTGCAGATTTACAGAATCACAATCTAAACAATTAGTTCTTGACAGCTGATAAGTTATAACAGCTTCATTTAGAAAATTACAAAAAAAAAAAAAAAAAAAAAAATCCCAAATAGAAAAACAATAAACTGAAATCAAATCAAATCAAATCAAATCCATCTGCATGCAACATTCTAGAAACATATATGCAGAATCATCAAATTATAATAACTAAAGCTGCATGCTTTAAGATCATGAACATCCATGATCCAACTGCATGTCACATCCCAGAAACAAAAATGCAGAAACAAAATCCAAACAAACAAAAAAAAAAAAAAAAACCCAAAAAAGATTATTATATTTTAACCAAGACAAATGTGACAGCATTACTTACTAAAGATTGGGGGTGGTGTCTGCTCATTTCTAAGCACAGAAACCCAGTGTTTGATCAAAGCATGAGGAGGCACAACCACCTGCAAAAAAAAAAAAAAAAAAAAAAAACCTTAAAAGGGTGTTTTACCAAAACAAGAGATGGGAGTTAAAGTACCAGCATTTTGTTGTTGAAAACAGGTTTCTGTTCAGTGGTGGCTTGCAATGGCATGATGCTAGATTAAACCATGGGCACAATGTAAAAGCAAGAGATAAGAGTAATGCGTTTTTTATAAGCGAAAGAGGAGGATTTATATGAAAAGTTGAAGAAGCCATTACCAAATGCCCAGGTGGACTGGATGCATGGAACATGTGTTACTGTTAACCATTTTCTGCTCACTTGTTTTCTTCTCTAGTGTTTTGTTATTTTTTTTTTTGGAGCTAGGTTGTTCAAAAATATGTTAATTATATTGTAAGTTTGTAGCTAGGCTTGTAAACGAATCGAACGAACATAAATAAGGTATGTTTGTGTTCGTTCGTTTAACTTTTGCCGAACAAACTATTGAACACGAACAATTAAACAAACATGGTTTTCTTGTTCATGTTCGTTCGCTAAGAAAAGGAACACGTTCGTTTTCATTTAACAAGGCCGGCCCTGAGAATTCGTGTACCCTGTTCGAGCTCGAAATAATGTGCCCTTAGGCCTTAACGAAATTGGGTATTGGGCCCACTAAAGGTCTAAACCTAATGCCAAAGGGGTTAATAACTAATCTAAACCATAAGAATAGTTTTGTAAGGGGGCCTATGTTGGTGTTTGCATGAGTGTAACCTATTAAAAAAATATTTTACATATACATATCGGGTTTTTTTTCATAAAAAATGTGTCCCTCAAAATATTGGACCCTGGACGGTGGTCCTCCCTGCCCACCCCAGGGCCGGCCATGTCATTTAAGTTTGTTCATAGTATAAACGATAAACGAACGGTTATAAACATAAACAAACGGAAATAACTCAGCTAACACCAATTAAAATTCATATATGATAAAAAACAAACGAAATGAACAGTGAATTGAATTTAGGGTATATTATGATATGGGGTATGGGGCGGGGTTGTGGCGTGGGTTGGGTACAAACGCCCAAGTCACCACCCCGGGTGGGCTTGGGTTTCGGCTTGGCCCCTTGGGCGGGGGTTTCAGCCTAGGGCGGGGGTTGTGGCGTGGGTTGGGTACAAACGCCCAAGTCACCACCCCGGGTGGGCTTGGGTTTCGGCGTGGCCCCTTGGGCGGAGGTTTCAACCTGGGGGCGGGGGTTGTGGCGTGGGTTGGGTACAAACGCCCAAGTCACCACCCCGGGTGGACTTGGGTTTCGGCGTGGCCCCTTGGGCTGGGGTTTCAGCTCGGGCGTTGGACGGGGCTAATTGAATTTAGGGTATATTATGATATGGGGTATGGGGCGGGGTTGTGGCGTGGGTTGGGTACAAACGCCCAAGTCACCACCCCGGGTGGGCTTGGGTTTCGGCTTGGCCCCTTGGGCGGGGGTTTCAGCCTAGGGCGGGGGTTGTGGCGTGGGTTGGGTACAAACGCCCAAGTCACCACCCCGGGTGGGCTTGGGTTTCGGCGTGGCCCCTTGGGCGGAGGTTTCAACCTGGGGGCGTGGGTTGGGTACAAACGCCCAAGTCACCACCCCGGGTGGACTTGGGTTTCGGCGTGGCCCCTTGGGCTGGGGTTTCAGCTCGGGCGTTGGACGAGGCTATCAAGATGACATGGCAGGATCTCATTGGCCAAGACAAGTAGCCGTTTGGGCTTAGCCGTTGGCCAACGGCTATGTGTTTAAAAAAAAAATTATTCACTATAAATACTCACAGTTCTATTCATTTTTTTACCACAACTACTCCACCTCTTCTATAATCATCTCTATCTTATTTTTAAAAAAAAAATTCTCATCCAACCACAATACGAAAAATGAATCCTCATAATCGTGGTTTTGACCCGAACAATCCGTGGGCATTCCAAGAAACACCTAGCCCAGCATCCAATCGTCCAATTGCTCCCTTTTTAATACACTCCACGATGCCGGATATGGCTGGTTACGCATCGTTTATCTCGAATCGTTTGAAGAATGATGCCGGTCGAAAACACCAATGCCTTTCGCGCAACGCGCGTCATTGAAAACACTAGTTAAAAGTAAAATATAAATAACAATGTCTTGGGCCTAAAAAATAATAGTAAGAATAAATTGTAATGAGTGATATTTTAATTTCATAAACTACACTAAATTGTAGCGAGGTTGACAATATTAACTGAAAATATTAATTAATGAATGCAATTAAACAAACAACATAAATCAATGAAAAAATGTTGACGGGCATAATGAATAACGAACGTTTACGAACATAAATGAACAAACGAGATATGCGTTCATGTTTGTTCGTTTAACTAAATGAACAAAAAGTATTGTTCACGTTCGTTTATTCGTTAAATAAACGAACTTTTCGCCAAACGGTTCGGTGAAGGTTCGGTTCATTCACACACCTATTTGTAAAGATCAGACGCTCTAGTCTAGCCATATCATGGTGTGTTAAATGGTGTGAGGTTCAAGGTGTGCGTTTCATAGTAGACATTGATGTGGATTTAGGAGTATGGTTATAGAGAGTGTGTGTTATCTGTTAAATTGTATGTTTTATGATGGTAATATTTTATTAAATTAATATAAATTTTATTTACTTTTTTTACATGGTGTTAAATGTAACATACATTGAACACATGATACAATGTAGATGTATATCATTTTATATTATATAATAGTAGATTATATCATATTATAACTATATTATATTGTATTGTATATTCCAACTCATTTATGATATGTTTGAATTATAGGAGGATGTAAATTGTTTCTTTACGTGGGGTTGGGTCCAGCTGGCAAAGCTATTGAAGTTAAAATGTTACTCTCTTTGAAATCAAGAGTTCAAGCCCCGTTAAAGACGGATTTATTAGAATATGTAAATATTATGTGTAAATAATATTCCCCAATATCTTAGGAGATAATTATGTATTTGATAAGTTTCCTTATTTCTTGTATTGTATCTCTCCCTTTTTAAAGGGATGTTATTATTCAATGGAGGACACGAATTATATTGGATCCATAAACACTTTTATGGTATCAGAGCTCTCGCTCTATAAACCCTAGCCGTCGCAAGCTTTCTTTTTTTCCGGTCTTTCCCTGTTTCGACAGCCACCATGACCGGCAAAGAGAATACGTCCAACACCGAACCAAAAACCCCTTCCTTGCATCCTGCTTATACCGTAACCAACATTCAAAACAAGGTCCGCACTCTCGACGGCACCAAGGTTACGTATTCCTCATGGGTAAAGCTTTTCAAATTACATGCAAAAGCTTACAAGGTTCTTGATCACATCGACGGCACGACTGCACCAAAGGAAGGCGACGATGAGTATGATTCCTGGCAAGAAATTGACGCCCTCATTCTACAGTGGATCTACGCCACACTGTCCGACGAATATTTGGTTCGGGTTCTTGAAACCGACGCTACGGCGCGAGCCACATGGGTTAAACTCGAAGGTATTTTCCTCAACAACAAAGGCTCTCGAGCTACAACTCTTGAGCATGACTTCACAAACCTTACCCTTGGAGCCTGTGCATCTCTCGATGAGTACTGCCAAAAACTTAAAGACATCGCCGAGCAACTAGGCGATGTCGGATTTCCGGTCAGCGAGCCACGGCTCGTTATGCAACTTGTTCGAGGCCTACCGTCCGAGTACGATGTTACTGCCGCCCTCATCAATCAAACCTCCCCAACATGGGATGAAGCTCGCACCAGTCTACAAAAAGAACAACAACGCCAAGCCGCTCGCCAAAACAACAATCAGTCGGTGCTCGTTACCACTCCGGTTCCCGCTGCTACCACCACCGAACCACCTACCCAACCTAACAACCCACCCACACCAAATACCGCCCCTACCGATCCTAACCGATACCCACCAAACTCTTATAACCCGAACCGTCCTCGAGGCCGTGGTCGCGGCTACCGCGGTGGTCGTGGTCGGGGTTATCGGGGACGTGGCAACTATCCTAATTCTTACTGGAACCAACCCTCACCCAACTATCCTCCCACATATGGCCCACAGCAACCACCGGCCCCTTTTCCCTCCTGGAACACACCGCCCACCCCATACCCCTCCCAAGCTTGGGCCCCTAACCAACCCCCTCCTACTTACCCCCAAGCCCAATACAATCAGGCCCACCTTGCTTATCAGCAGGCCCACATGCAACAACTAGCCCAGCAGCCTCCCACCCCTACCCAATTCCACGACCTGAATGTCTTTAATGCATTAAGCCCGACGGACATAGGCACGGCTCTCTCCATGATGCAAATCAATAACCCGGACACCTCGTGGAACATGGATACAGGCGCATCATCTCACATCACCTCCAATATCGATAAAATTTCTACTCCCTTGTCTATTTCTTCAAGTACTATTCTCGTTGGAAATGGCCATAAACTACCAATTACAGGATCTGGAAATTCCTTACACACTGTCTCAACCAAAACCTACCAACTTAATAATGTCCTTCATTCACCCACTGTTATAAAAGATTTACTTTCTGTTCGTAAATTCACTCGTGATAACCAAGTTAGTATTGAATTTGACCCCTTTGGTTTTTCTTTGAAGGACCTCAAGACGGGCACCTTCCTTTCGCGCCATGATAACACGGGGGACCTCTATCCTCTTACACCACCTTCCTATGCTTTGGCCTCCGCTTCTCAACCCACCCCGTGGCACAACCGACTCGGTCATCCTGGCGCAACCATTTTAATTTTTTTGTCTAGTCATAATTTCATTCATTGTAATAAGACTACAAGTCATTCTATTTGTTCGTCTTGTCAAATTGCTAATAGTCAACGATTACCTTTTAACGATTCAAAATCTATTACTTTTGCTCCCTTTGACATCGTACATTGTGATTTGTGGACATCCCCGATTTTAAGCAAAAGTGGTTACAAATATTACATGGTACTTATTGATAATTTTACACAACATGTTTGGGTTTACCCACTCAAATTTAAATCCGAAACGTTTCCTACCTTTGCTAAATTTCATAAATTAATTCACACTCAATTTAACCGTCTCATTAAAACCTTTCAATGCGACTTGGGTGGTGAGTTCGACAATCATCACTTCAAGCAATTTGCCGCTCAGCAAGGCATGGTTCTTCGTTTCTCATGCCCTCAGACCTCCCCACAAAACGGCAAGGCCGAACGAATGCTTCGACGCCTTAACAATATTATCCGTGCCATACTTACCCATGCCCGTCTCCCACCCACTTTTTGGGTCGAAGCTCTCCATACCGCAACTTATCTTCACAATATTCTTCCCACCCCTAAGCTCAATAATCACACCCCGGCTTTCGCCCTTTACCAAAGACACCCAACCTATGATCACCTTCGCGTTTTTGGTTGCGCGTGTTACCCGAATGCTTCGGCCACTCAACCCCACAAACTGTCGCCTCGTTCTACCCGTTGCATCTTTCTGGGATATCCGCCTAATTTTCGAGGGTATCGCTGCATGGATCCCCTAACGGGTCGGGTCCATATTTCACGACATGTCGTCTTCGACGAACACGACTTCCCCGCCATCACCACCATTCCGCCCAATGCTTACCAATTCCTTGATGACGAGGCCTACCCATTCTTCACCTCCATACCCACTGCCGTACCAAACTCCCCACCGGCCCAACCCGTCCCGTCCTCGACTAGCTTTCCCATCGGCCCCACACAAACAAACCCGGCCCAGCTCCCTATCGGCCCAACCCATCCCGTCCTCAACCAGCCCGCAATTAACCCACCCCCACCTCAACCGCATTTACCTATCTCATCCCCACCACATTCCCCACCGGCCCAATCCAACCGTCACCACATGTATACCCGCTCCAAGGCTGGCATTTCCAAGCCTAACCCAAAGTTTAATCTTACTGCTCCTTCCTTCAACCATACCATCTCACCAGTTCCCACATCCCACCTCAAAGCCCTTCTAGATCCTAATTGGCTTATGGCTATGAAAAATGAGTTTAATGCTTTGCAGGAAAATCAGACATGGGAATTGGTACCACGCCCGGAGGGGGTGCCTATTACTCGTTGCATGTGGCTCTTTAGACATAAATTTAAATCGGACGACGCTCTCGAGCGCTACAAAGCTCGGTTAGTGGTAAACGGAAAATCTCAAACGGTTGGAGTAGACTGTCATGACACGTTCAGTCCAGTAGTAAAACCTGCCACCATTCGCACTGTTTTAAGTTTGGCGGTTTCTCGAAAGTGGCCCATTCACCAACTCGACGTCAAGAATGCTTTCTTGCATGGTAATTTGGAAGAAACAGTGTTTATGTACCAGCCACCGGGATTTATTGACAGTCAACGTCCTAATCATGTTTGTCGGCTAAAGAAATCTCTATACGGTCTCAAGCAAGCACCTCGCGCATGGTATACTCGGTTTTCGACTCATTTGCTATCTCGTGGTTTCCGCAGTAGTATATGTGATTCGTCACTATTCATCTACCAGCGCGGTACTTCTATGGCGTACTTATTATTGTATGTCGACGACATTGTAGTGACTGCCTCTGATTCGACTCTTCTAACGTCGATTATTACTATGCTATCTCGGGAGTTTGCTATGACGGACTTAGGTCCCTTGCACCATTTTTTGGGGATCACTGTTACAAGGGACTCTACCGGGTTGTTCTTGTCCCAATCGCAATATGCTCGGGACATCCTACACCGAGCGAACATGACCGGGTGTAAATCGTGTGCCACTCCATGCGACACAGGTTCAAAATTAGGTGCTAATGATGGAGCTCTTCTTGACGATGACACTCTCTACCGCAGTTTAGCGGGCGCTCTTCAATATCTAACATTTACAAGACCTGACATCACTTACGCGGTCCAGCAGGTTTGTTTATTCATGCATGCCCCACGAGAGCCCCACTTTGCCTTTCTTAAGCGGATACTTCGTTACCTTCAGGGCACTATTGGTTTCGGCCTCCACTTATCGGCCTCCTCCACATCCTCTCTTACTGCATATTCGGATGCGGATTGGGGGGGCTGCCCTGATTCTAGGCGCTCCACATCTGGGTACTGCATTTTTATGGGTGATAATCTGATCTCGTGGTCGTCTAAACGCCAGCCCACCATTTCCCGGTCTAGTGACGAGGCCGAATACCGTGGCGTTGCTAACGCAGTTGCCGAAACCAGCTGGCTTCGAAACCTTCTTCTCGAACTTCATGCCCCAATATTGAAGGCAACCATCGTCTACTGTGATAATGTATCAGCGGTTTATCTTTCGGCAAACCCCGTGCAACATCAGCGTACAAAGCATGTTGAAATGGACATCCACTTTGTTCGGGAAAAGGTTCAGCTTGGCCATGTTAAAGTTCTACACGTGCACTCCTCCTCGCAGTATGCGGATATTTTCACTAAGGGTCTTCCTCGCACGCTTTTTGAAGAATTTCGGTCCAGTTTGCGCGTTCATCCATATCACGCTTCAACTGCGGGGGACTATTAGAATATGTAAATATTATGTGTAAATAATATTCCCCAATATCTTAGGAGATAATTATGTATTTGATAAGTTTCCTTATTTCTTGTATTGTATCTCTCCCTATTTAAAGGGATGTTATTATTCAATGGAGGACACGAATTATATTGGATCCATAAACACTTTTAGGATTTAATATAACTTAAGCCGTTCAAAATAAATATAAATTGTTTCCGTAACTCATCTTACACAAAGTCATAGCTACACTATAATAAAAGAATATGATAAGTTATTATTAAAAAGACAAAGATATATGTCACAAGAGATTCATATTTCACAAAAAAAAATAAAGAAGATTAAAAAATGGGTTCTAATTGTGGAAAAAGAAAACTATATGTCATTAGATGTAGATTAGAACATATTATACAATCCTAAAAAAATATACTAAATAGCATGTCAAAAAATTTTAAAATATAAAATTACGAGTAAACTGCCATTTTGGTCCCTGAGGTTTGATCACTTTCGTCATTTTAGTCCAAAACTCAAACCTTTTAAATCTGGGTCCCTGTGGTTTCACTTTTATTGTCACACCCCCAAAATACCACATGCGGAATCCACTGCGAGGCGTGTGACATACCAGGATCTAGCCACTAATCACATTGAACTAACAGTAGAATAATAATCAAGATCGGAATCAGTGTGAAAAGTGCATTTCAAAACATTTAATTCAAACCAATAATCGTTCAGCGGAAGCATAAATCATTGTTTAACCAATTCGACATCGTTTTGTAAAGAAAACATAAACAAACATCAAATGACTTCGCGAATAACACGACCCATGGCGACACCGGCTTCCCAGACTGCAAGTTCCAATTCGATGCAACTAACGACCTGCAAGCATGTATAAAAAGTGTATCAGCATAAAGCTGGTGAGTTCATAGTTTTGTTTAACGCAAAGTTGGTAAATGTTTAGTTTAAAGACATGAGGTTATGTGTGTTTGCCCTCATCAATGCCTATCAACATTGGCCATGTGGTTAACGTCATTAGTTCATGCCCGTCTTCCCCTGTACGGTGTGAGGTTTGTCAAGCCTAATAGCGCTATCAACTAATACCCCGTTGCCTCCCCGGCAACTAGGTCGGTAGTAAGTAGGGACTTTAGTGATAGAGTTGAGTTTATTAACTAACATCGAAATTAAACCACAACATTTGTAAAAAGTATTCCTCCAAGGAATAATAGTTTGTTTGTTTGTCCCCGGGACGCATGCTTGTGTAAGAGTAGTGAACTCACCTTAGTTTGTTCGGTAAATGATAACGTACTTCTACGCGTAAACTACAACTGAGGCCCGTTACACGTGACCTAATATACATTCAGTTTTGGTAAGTATACAAGTAGGGTTTTGCAATACCCTAGTGTCCAAACAACTCGATGTTTTAATGATCGGATTAACATGTTCATTGTACAACACAAGATATATTGGTGACTCAAGATATATGTTGACATGTTTTAAATCAATATTAACTAGGAAAGTTTTGATAATCTATAAGTGAAATATATGACAAAAGAAAAACATAGGGAATTTTTCAGCAATCTGTCAGTGAAGTTGGTGTCGCTAATCGTCTAGTAATACATCAGTTGATGATGAATGTGTGTGCAATCCGTTGGTAGGAAATGTTGGTGACCCTTCGGTGAAGTATTTATCCACACCCGGTTTCCCCACAGATCTTCACCGACAGCGGTCTGAAAGTTAGTTCTCGGATTTATGATAGTTATTTTTCTTCAATTTGTTTTCTTTATATTAATGATAGCCCTTTGATCAACACACTTACAAAAATAGTCTTTGATAACTTTTTATAAGAAATGGCCTTTGACCAGTTTCCATTGCGCCAATGCGGTGCAAAAACTTTACAAACATGCCTCATGTGTGATGACACGTGATGTTGTTTATGTTTGGTTTCTAGTTTTTTACTTGAAATTTTTGGGCGCAAGATAGGCATATTTTTGTGCTGACGTGACGCGAGATACCCATATTCTTGAGTTCATTTGACGCAAACCACACACATGTAATCGTTTTAGTGAGCGTAAGTCTTAATAAATTTAAAGGTCACTGCTATTTTCATAATGAATGAATTTGTATTCATTTTAGTTGTGGTATCAACTCTCAAAGACACTGGCTGAGAAGGCTGCTGTAAATTTTTCAAAAGAGAATGGTTTGGATTTAGTGGTCATAAATCCTGCTTATGTGATTGGTCCTCTCTTACAACCTACTCTCAACTTCACTTCAGAGGCATTTATGAGGTTTATAGAAACTGGTAATAGTCCATTATAGCTAAAGTTCATTTCAAACAATGAGATCCTGCAGTGAAGTTCTTGAATTTAAATATGCAGGAAAGGAAGTATTTGTCGATGGAATCTACATGCTTGTTGATGTGAGAGATGCCGCTACTGCGCATATATTAGCATTTGAGAAAGCAGAAGCTAATGGTAGATATTGTATCGTCGGGGATGTGGTTCGGTCATCTGAAATCAAGATGATCTTAGACAAACTGTATCCTGATCTTGGCTATTGTCTAGGGTAATTACTAATACAGTTGGCCTACTTATATACTCATTTTTCTTGTTCATAGTATTATCTAAGAGGAAGTTGGGGTTAATTACTTTTTATGTTCAAATTTGGATAGGTATAAAGACAAATGTGTCGAGACGAAACTATATTGTGTATCGAAGGCAAAGGCGGAAAGTCTAGGTGTTGAGTTTACTCCATTGGAGGTAAGCCTCAAAGATACCGTTGAAAGCCTGAAAGAGAAGAAATTTATGCACCTATAAGTTCTTCATATGTTTGCTTGTATACAATAGGAGAATGGAATCTTAATTGTGTAGTGTTCAATAAGCAATAATCTATACCTAATAAATAAGTAATTGGTTGTGTCACTTATAACAATTCTATAAGCCCAATACTCTTTTTCCCTCTTCTTTTATTTCACCCATTCGTATTCTCTTTTTACCTAATTTCAATCATATCTTATCTTAAATTATCTTTTTATAATATCTTAATCTTAACTATTTAGTACTTCTTTATACAATCCCTGTAATACACGAGTTTCTAATTAACCTAGTGAGTAACGGAAACCTTTGTCCTAAAGGTATCATAGTGTTTAAAATGGTGTCCCTCTCCATGAGGTCTCGAGTTTCACGGTAAGAATGGTATCATGGTGTATAAAATGGTGTCCCTCTCCATGAGGGCAACCAAAAACAAATCTGTGAGTTCTTGGATGGGCAAACTTCGGGGGCAAAGCGGACAATATTGGTGGTACAAAAGGCCGGGTGTTATAGACCGAGTTTAGAGGAGTCTTATTTACTTTATGTTAGTTGTATTCTGTTCTGTTTTATTTGGTTTTCTTTTTTACTTTGTAATGCATATATAGGTACTCATTAACAATCAATAAAGGTGATGTAGTTTTCAAAGTGTTTTGTCTCTCAGCTCCAACGTGAATCAAGTGGTACTAGAAAAATCATGAAAATTATACTAAAAGTCAAAACAACGTCATTTTATAATATTGTCTTGTATGTTTTGGAACAAATGGATTGATTCCCCTGCTGCTACTGGAGTCCACCACCACCAACTTATCCACAGACTTCCAAGTTCCAAGTTTGGGACAGTTGAGTGGAGAAGGGAAGGTGGTTTGTGTTACAAGTGCTTTGGGCTACATTGCTTCATGGCTCGTTAAGCTCTTTCTTGATTGTGACTACAGCGTTCATGCTACTATTCGATCTCTCAGTCACTCTCTTCCTTTTTCTTATTTTGGATTTAAATTTGTATCGGTATCAGTTTGGATCAATCCTACTAAATTCTAAATATAGTAAAATGCATTGCAGATGATCCAAAAGAGACAACATCTACTTGCTCTTGATGGAGCTAAAAAAATACTGTCTTTGTTTGAAGCTAACTTGACTGCAAAAGCATCTTTTGACTCTGCAGTTAATGGCTGCATTTGAGTCTTTCATACTGTATCTTTTGACTCTGCAGTTTATTCTTTTTTTTCTTAAATCTCTAGAACTTGGTATAAATTCTTATAATTATTTGCAGAAAAGGTAAGGTTTTTTTTTTTTTTTTTCCATCAGGCACAACTTATAGATCCTGGAGTTAAGGGGACACTTAATGTTCTTAAATCAGCTGCAAAAGTTCAATCTCTGGAGTAACGTTTGGCCCAAGACTCGCGGAGTCTGGTGTTGTGGTGGATGAAACATGGTTTTCATATCCTTTATTTTGTGAGCAGAAGAAGGTATAGATAGATTCATCTCAAATCGGGTACGAAATATTAATCCTGGATATGTGATTGGTCCCATGTTACAGCCAACTCTCAACTTTACTTCTGAGGGCATTTTGAACTTGATAAAAACCGATAATATACCTAAAATCATCCTTATATCTAAATTTTGCTTACCTTTAAAAAACTCACTATAATACTTCTTTATTCTTTTATATTATTTTTTCTCTTTTTTCCACTCACAAACATTTATAGATATGCCAATGGAGGATGAACAGTGAGTCTTTATATGTTCACTGTAGCATCTATATATATTTTTTTTCTGTATAATAAAGAATGGGCGTAGGCAAGGGCGGACCTAGTAAGAGCCCAGGGTGGGCGGGCGCACCCCCTGAAAAAAAAATTTAGTGTATTTTATAAGGTAAAATTCTCCCCGCACCCCTTGAAAATTTGGTTAAACCCATTATCCGCACCCCTTGAACCCTTAAAATTTGGTTAAACCCCTTATCCGCACCCCATGAAAATTTTTTCTGGGTCCGCCACTGGGCGTAGGTAGTTTTTTTTTACCGTTATCTATAATTTTGTTTAAATTTCAAGGATGGAGATAGGGATAGAGACTCTAAAGTGATATTCAGGAAAAAAATAAGTTCGGACGGAATTTATAAACTTGATGTGAGAGATGTTGCTACCGCACATATTTTAGCTTTCGAGAACCCGGAAGCTAATGGTAGATACTGCATGTTTGGAAAAGTGGTTCGATCTTTAGAGATCATGAAGATTGTAAATAAACTATACCCAAGTCTTGGCCATTTTGAAAGGTAACACATAAACAACTTGATCTCAAAAAGAAATTTCACTTGGTCCACTTCACATTCTTAGAAAGCTAGCTTTTCCCAACTCAAATTGGATTACTTAAACCATTTATAGGTATAAAGATGGCGAGTGTGTTGAACCTCTTCCAATAACTATACCCAAGTCTTGGCCATTTTGAAAGGTAACACATAAACAACATGATCTCAAAAAGAAATTTCACTTGGTCCACTTCACATTCTTAGAAAGCTAGCTTTTCCCAACTCAAATTGGATTACTTAAACCATTTATAGGTATAAAGATGGCGAGTGTGTTGAACCTCTTCCTTGCATTGTATCGAGGGCAAAAGTGGAAAGTGTAGGCGTTAACTTTACTCCAATGGAGGTAAGCATCAAGGATACTATTGAAGGCCTCAAGAAGAACTTATTAAGCTTCTAGGACACCAGTTGATGTGCATGTATGGATTTGTTTCAAGAGAATGATGAGTTTCCTCAGCTTTTTTGTTGGTTAATTTTCAGTTACCCATGAACAATTTTTAGGCAGAGTGAAAGTCCATTTAAAAAAGTGCTTTTGGGATTCATTTTTTAAATGAAGTTTCAGTTCATAGTTTTTGGTGGAAATGTATGAACAGTGGTTGTTAATTCTGTTAGCAGTACTATTTTTGCTATATTTGAGTTATTCAATCCATTTATTTGTCAGTTTGTTTTTGCTAAATGTGGCTATTTTAGTCTGTTTATTTACCGGTGTACCTATTGGCACACCAAACCCTAGTTAAATTAGGGTTTATCTACGCTGCGTATAGGTTTATATGTAACGTATAGGGTTACCCCTATACGCAGCGTATAGGTCTATACGCAGCGTAGGCAAAGCATGGATCTCAGTGCCTGATCAGCAATCATTGCACAGATGTTAGGATCGGAGGCTCTCATGATTGTGTTTGTTTGTGAAAATTGAACAATCAATGAATATGAAACCATGTAAAGTGCAGCGGAAATGAACAACAAACTTTGTAAACACAATCAAAGAGAGAAACAATTTTGATAAACGCATGCTTGACATTAAGTCGAAAGATTTACAATAGAATTCAAAAGATTGCAAACATGCTTACAAACTAAGCTCCCCCTCAGCCTGATACTCCATGGTTGGTTGCACAAGATGAAATGATTGAATTGAGGAGAAGAACTCGCTCAAAACGATCAAATGTAACAGTACAGGGTACTGTTCCATTTATAGACAAACCAAAACCACTGAGGCATCTCAGCTGACGTCACCATGAAAGCGACGTCTAACAGGCTAACAACCTGTATCTACTGTTCTTATACAAACACTGCTAACCTTAACCACTGACTATACATAAAACAGATGACATACTAAACTACTGCTCTCTCTTTACGTCAGTGTTTTCCTCAAGGTTGATCAGTCCTTGATTGGGCAGTGCTTTGTCATCAGTAGATTGTAACAGCAGTGCTTAGTTCTCAGCAGTCTTCTGGGCTTCATCAGTAGTTCTGAAGAACAGCAGTAGTTGTATCCGGGCAGTGGATATAAGACCATCAGCTGTTATAATCACTTTCAAGGGAGAAGACTTAGTGTAAACAGCTGCTTATTGTGAATCCACTGTGAACCAGTTTTGGCTTTCATTATCTGTTCCTCTGGTAGGGTTCAATCCCAACAATCTCCCCCTGGAACAGATAATGCCAAAACACTTCATTATTTTGGATCTTTATTCCTCATCAGCAGTTCCCTTGCTTGTCTTTTAAATTCTTCTTCAAATTCTTTGGAACTTGTGTCATCCTCATCCCTGCACAATGAAAGTTCAAGGAGATCCTGCAAATCTTCAACACTAAGGCCTAGTGCTTCTTTCCTTGATATGTACTTCATCTCACCATTGGATCTGACCAGGGTCAATACATGGGTCTTTTGATCAGAGAGCCACTTTAGTACTTTTGAACCCAATGGGTTTCTTGGGAGAGATTTATTTCCTGATGAGCTTGGAGATTTTGGCCTTGAGAAAAATTGTAACGCAGTATCCTGAACTTCAGACATTCGTTTAAAAGCCTCTTCTATGACTTCATTTGCTGCAGCTATGTCTTCTGTAGCTTCTTGTTCAATCAGCTCTTGCCTTTTTCTTTGTTCAAGTTCAGTGTCTGTGATATCTGCTGCGGGTTTGGTTAATACCTTTTTGAAAAGGTTTTGAAGGCTCACTGAACTATCTTCTTTTAGACCCATTTTCTTGATGGCTTCTGTGAAGTACTCAGCTTCCTTTTCTTTTTCTTTTTCACTGGTCAGCAGTTTTCCTTTCTCTTGGTTTATCACAAGACTCGGGTCAACTGTTGATGTGATCAGTGTTTTAAGAGCGTCAAGCCGTTGTTCTAGCTTGTTGTAGTCAGGCTTCTTAGAAGTGTATGGGACTGTTATTCTTCTTTTCTTAAGCATTTCATAAGCTTCGTCGGTATACTGTTTTGTCCATTTTGCTATGGCTTCAGCAGTATCCACTTTAGCATCTATCAGTTCCTGTTTTTTTCTTTTTGTACTCGGATGTAAGATCAGCAATGAGTTTTTTATATTTGTTCCAATTTGGAGCTGTCTTCTTCTTTCTTGGATCATTTTTAATCCTTTCAATTCTGTTTGCTTCATGCTTTAAGGCAACCATTGGCCATTCTTCAAATTGGTTTTCTTCAGCTTGATAGAATTTTTCTTTCATGATGTATGCAAGATAACTTTTTCTCATTTCTTTTCGTTGATCTGCTTTTTCTTTGCTCAGATCTTGTGCATAGTTTTCCATCAGCTTGACTTTTGTGAGCAAAAATTCCAATTTTTCAGAAATGGCTTCATCACCTTGATCTTTGCATTCGAGTTTAGCTCTAATATTTGCTTGCCTTGCTTTCATCTCAAGATATTCATCCATGTCTTCTGGGACTATGAAGCCTATGAGAAAAGGAAATCTTCTTTTTGAAGGATCATCCTCGGTGTAAAATTGTCTCATCTCATTTTTTACAGCGTCTAGTTCCAGTGGATATTTTGCAGCAACAGGATCATACTTTTCATCAGTAGCCTGAGTTGTTTCTCGTTTTCTTTTGTGAAGCTTTGGAGGGAATTTTGGTTGTGATGTAGGGATGATGAGAGTAGTGGTGGATGGTTGATAAACAGCTGTTGAAACAACTGGTGTTTCAACCTCTGTTGTCATTACAACTACTGATTTGTCAGTAGATGTCTTCTGCTTTTGAGCAGGGGTTGATGGTGGTGAGGTAGTTTTTGATGGTGGTGGTGAATCATCAGATATGAAGATCCTTCTCCTTTTTATTGTAGGAGAGGCTGATGATGTCTTGGGTGGCTCAGTGGTTTGAGATTGAGTGGCAGTGGTTTGTGATTGACTAACAGCTGTTGAAACAACTGGTGCTTCAACCACTGTTGTCATTACAGCAGATGTTGTAACATCTGTTGTCTTCTTCTTTATGGCAGGAGGTAATGGTGATGATGTGATTTTAGATGATGATGGTGGTAGGGCAGTGGTGTGTGATGGAGTGGTGTGTGTTGAAGAGATGGCCGCTGTTTGGCTAGCAGTTTTTGTAACCACTGCTGTATCAGCTGTTTGGATGGAAGTTTGAGATTTTGTGGTTTGAGGTTTGGAGCCTTTGGGAGGTGGTTTAGATGTCTGTTTTCTTGTTCTGGTTCAATATACAGCCCATCTTCTATTCCCTTCTTTTTCAACTTGATTTTCTCCCCCTTTTTGGCATTATCTGGAAGGGGGTTATCCATGAAGAGTATAGTGGAAGGAACTTTTCCAGAGGTGCTTTGGAGATGAGCCTTGATAGCTTTGATGTCTGCTTGAGTATCTTTAAATCTAGACTCCACCATGTTTGTCAGCATTTTTACATGTATTTTATGTTGTTGGTCAGCCATTTGTTTTTGCTTTTCAAGCAGGGGTTGGAATAAGTTCCACAACTAATTTATAGCAGGTGCAGGTTGTGCAGATGCTTGAGCTGGAGCAGCAGTGGATTGTGCTTTTTGAGCTTTTAGCAGCTGTTGCACCATATCCTTTATTTCAGCAACTGATGTTTCAAGTTTCTCAACTCTGCCCGTCAATTCCTGATATTTTGAATCATCATCCAATTTAATGGAATCATCTGTTTCCCCACCAGCAGTGGTTGTATCAATGTGTGACTTAGGACATGAAGCCCAGAAATCATCCATTGATGCCCCTTGTTCTTGGTACTGGGGACTTCTTTCTTCAGCACTTGAAAACCTTGTTATTTTACCAGTGGTCAAAACAAACTCACTAGTGGTTACCAGAGGTGCTATGGAAGAAATTGCCTTTAAGGGAGTATTACTAATGAAACAACTGTCCAACTGAAGATCTGTTGATCCATCACTTGTAGTTGCTGCTCCACTTGAACTACCACCAAGAGTTACTTGTAACTCAAGGGGTGTAACCCCCTCAGTTGTTGCTGGGATAGCAGGGGTAGTAGCATCAGACCCAGTCACTTGTGGGAGTATACTCTCAGTGATAGGTGATAGAGAGGAACTGGTTTGTGTCTGAGCTATAGCGACTGCATGCAACAAAGGTATTATGGATTGTGGTAATATGACTGGTGAGGGTATGGGTGTTGAAAGAGACATGTCCTTGGGATCAGGACTGAGGAAGATGGATCCAATTGGGTCCAGAGCTTCATATTGTGGGGTCCCTGTGCTTACAACCTGATCCTTTTGTGAGAATGTAGGAGGAGTTTGAGGCAATGGTGGAGATCTTTCTACCAACTGTTGTGAGGAAGTAGCAGCAGTGGTTTGCGGTGACATTTGTTTTGTCACTGGCAGTTTCTCTGGGATCTCATCTTCCAGAGTTGCCTTTGTTTTGGGTTTGGTGGGTTTTCTTGATGTTTTCTTTTTGGTCTTTTTGGTAGTGGCAGGTGTGGGTTTCAAAGCAGTGGTAGTGCTGCTATGATCACCTGGAGCAGTGGGCTCAGCAGCAGATGTCTGAGGAGCAGTGGTAACTGCTAAATTCTGCTCAGACACCTCTGCTTTTGTTTTTATTGGTGCCATCATTCTAGAAAATGTTTTAGTTGTTAACCCTTTTATTTGAAAATAGGCACCCTGTTTGAGCAAATTTTCATTTTCTTTTCCAATTTTTTGTGTAAGATAGTAGCTTAGAAACCTTGGAAAAAGTAAAAATGATTTGCTATCAACATTTTTTACCAAGTCATTAAAGATCTCCTGGGAATAGTTGTAATTTTCATTCTTTAAAATAGCATAACCCAGACATTGAATCTTCAATGGTATTTCGTTAAATGCAGTTGTTTTATTTGAAACACACATCAAAAGTGTGTGAAATAAAAACCTTGGTGCAGAAGGGAAGTAACCTTTTTGTAAGGTATCTACCTTTGATTGTTCTGCATATCCCCTTTTCAGAAAATCAGCTTTCAACTCATTTTTGGGAAAAGATGTTTTACCTTTCTGATCATCGTGTTTGAAGACTTCCGAAATGGACTGAGAAGTGATTTGAATCGCTTTACCCTGTATGGAGGAGTTGATGGCTACTACTTTATCGTCTTGTTTTTCAAGCGTAGCATTTTTCCAAAACTCTCTCTGGGTTTGCAAGTAAATGGGAGCATCTGCGGTTAACAAAGTTTTGTACTTTGATTCAGATAAGGTGTCGATGATGGAATCGAAGGTGTGGTTATTTGTGGGTTTTGTGAGTAGACCCAAATAGTTATGAGGGGATTTGTATGATATTTCAACGGGTTCAGCGGCCGTTTGAGCGACCTCTTTGGAAGATGATGGTGATTTTGGATTTGATTTTGATTTCGTCATTTTGAAGAAAAAAAAAAGAAGAACAGAGAATGATTTGGGATGGAGGGTTGAAAACTGCTTTGAGAAGAGAATTTTAGAATTCAATTTGACAGTGTAAAACCCTGTTTGGGGGTTTTGATCAGGGTTTTATTAAGGAGAAAAAAAAATGAGTGCTGATGTGGCAGCGGTTATAAAGATCTGAGGGCTAAAAACTGACCACGTGCCAACCTCTGATGAAATGGATAAAGAGTGAAGGACAGTTGTTTTGAGAACCACTGATGTACCAAGCCTCAGTAGTTACAACGGTAATAATGTGATAACAGTGGATGATTTTTACTATCAGTAGATAGCATATCAGTGGATAAGACACTGATTTTGAACATCAGTGCTTGCCAATAAAATGAAGGATCAGTGGCTGACTTTCAGCGGTGGACAGAATTTAGGAAACAGATGTTGGAGCAAAACAGTGGTTAGGGGTAAGGTAATGGTAATGATTTGAAAGACTAGTATGTCAGCAACTGTTTTGAGAATTTTCATTCAAGGTTTTGCCACATGTCATTTACATATTTTGAAGCTTTTACAACTCCTTGACAGTGGTTTAGTACCCCAGATGATGTAAACTTTTTACTAAGGCTACTCATTCTTGCTATAATAGTTAAATTAAAACAAGAGTACCCCAGTAATTCAAGGTCTTTTGGCAATCAATCTTTGATCAGTTTCAAGACAAACTTGAGTTAGATATGACCTTGATACTTGTACCATTTTCCTTTTGATCTGTTTTGAGGATAATATAACAAAAAATAAAAGTTATACATCCTGACAGGAGATTGAAACCTTTACTATCAAAAACCAGTAAAGGTTCAAAAATATATTATTCTTAAAAAATGAAGAATGATATATCCTGCTTTATTCGAGAGAATCCTTTTTTGAAAAATAAGTAAAGGATTTTCTGAAAACAACATCAAAAGGAATCTGGTATAATTTTCCACTGAAACTCCTAATCATATCAATCTCAAGCTTATGAAAATGGTCAGTGATTTGACAACAGAGGTACGAAATTTTAAATACATTTTGACCACTGTTTGGTACCATTCTCTTGTTGATTGATTGACAACAGAAAAATGAGGAAACAAGATCACATGAGTTTTCGAAAACCCTGGTGTAGATTTTGTTACCATGTGATAATTTTGAAAATTTGTCTAGTCCTTTTGAAAGTTTATTCTCTGCGAATACTATTGTTACCTGAACCTTTTCCTGAACCAATGAATGCACACAGTTGTTTAATGACCATTGTTACCCCAACTTTTGACTCTTAAGCGTTTTATATTTATACTCTTTTCTTTTGACTTCAAAATTTTGAGATAAACACGCTTTTTGAGTTTTTATGATTATCTTCTTCCCTTTTTACCCTTCCCATTCATAAGTACTGAAATACTTACTGGGAGGCATTTATTGAAGGAATACTTATTCCAAAATCATTTTGCAGTAATGTTTTGAGAGATTTGGTCATTTATACTCAAGCTCATGCCAAAGTTCACATCACCTATGATCTAGACATTTTTGACCCCTGATTTTCTTAATGTAATTTTAACAAGGTTGGTTTGTTCCTTTTGAGGATCTCAACCTGTTTTTCATCACATAAGATCAAGTGACTAAAGTTTTAATTTCCCTCTCTTTCGTTAGCAAAAACACTAATGTTTTTATGAACATGGGTTTTTGTTAATCCGAGGTTCATTACTTTAGCATCTAATATAATGAAAACATCACAAATTTCATAACAGCAATTGAACTGAATTTTGAAAAGACGAAATAATATCATAGTTTAACAGATATGTTTTCAGATCTAAAAACTATGAGTGACTTATGTATGACATCACTTGTTGTGTGAAATTTGTGTGTCTTATGACATCTTAGTTGTTTTACAGAGGTTTTGAAATAACAGTTTTGAACTAATTACTCGTTACTCTGTTTTTCAACTGAATACAACCAACCTTAGTATCAATGAATTTTTGAGCTGAACTGTTATGTCAAATTGATTGTTAGATCGAATTTGACTGTCTGTGCTCTGATACCAATTGTTAGGATCAGAGGCTCTCATGATTGTGTTTGTTTGTGAAAAATGAGCAATCAATGAATATGAAACCATGTAAAGTGTAGCGGAAATGAACAACAAACTTTGTAAACACAATCAAAGAGAGAAACAGTTTTGATAAACGCATGCTTGACATTAAGTCGAAAGATTTACAATACAATTCAAAAGATTGCAAACATGCTTACAAACTAAGCTCCCCCTCAGCCTGATACTCCATGGTTGGTTGCACAAGATGAAAGGATTGAATTGAGGAGAAGAACTCGCTCAAAACAATCAAATGTAACAGTACAGGGTACTGTTCCATTTATAGACAAACCAAAACCACTGAGGCATCTCAGCTGACGTCACCATGAAAGCGACGTCTAACATCCTAACAACCTGTATCTACTGTTCTTATACAAACACTGCTAACCTTAACCACTGACTATACATAAAACAGATGACATACTAAACTACTGCTCTCTCTTTACGTCAGTGCTTTCCTCAAGGTTGATCAGTCCTTGATTGGGCAGTGCTTTGTCATCAGTAGATTGTAACAGCAGTGCTTAGTTCTCAGCAGTCTTCTGGGCTTCATCAGTAGTTCTGAAGAACAGCAGTAGTTGTATCTGGGCAGTGGATATAAGACCATCAGATGTTATAATCACTTTCAAGGGAGAAGACTTAGTGTAAACAGCTGCTTATTGTGAATCCACTGTGAACCAGTTTTGGCTTTCATTATCTGTTCCTCTGGTAGAGTTCAATCCCAACAAGAAAACAAGGTTTATATACGCTGCGTATAGAGCTATACGCAGCGTATGTAAACCATCTGAACTTTTGGGGTCATTTTGGTGGGTTTGAAGCATCAGTTTTTTACAAGGTTTATATACACTGCGTATAGGTCTATATGCAGCGTATATAACCTTTCAAAAAAAAAAATTGGTAATTCAGCATATTTGTGGTATAAATTCTCACCCGGTTACAACGTTAACTCGCTTAAAATATATAACGAGTTAACTATATATAATGTGTTTTATTATTTAGTTGATGTCGTCGTTAATTTATTTAGTTGATGTCGTCGAAAAGCATATAACATTAAAATTTTGAAAAGCGTATATACGGTTCAAATATATAATATCGTTATCGAGGTTTTGAAATAAATTATTATACCAAGTCTAGTGTCGTTTGAATACTATAAACGTTTAAATATTATACCGTTAATTATTTTTAGGTGTGCGGTTCGAATACTATAACGTTAAAATATTATACCATTAAATAAATTGAAATACCCGGGTACTGTTCGAATATGTTACACCGTTTACAACAAAAGTTTTATATATACAGCAAAAGTTTGTACCAAAATAACAAAATGATAAAATACTATGGCAGTGGATCCTGTTGCTCCTGCTCCACCTTCACCCCTGTATCCACCGTATCTTCCGTATCCACCTTCACCTCCGTATTCGTAACCCGGATACGATTGCTGCGTCGGGTAATATGGTTCATCAACAGGTGCATTATCAGCACCGTATCCACTTTGTTGCACGTACGGAGATTCATACCCGTATCCATAATCCGGATACACTTGATGCGCCGGGTACTTTGGTTCATCAACAGGTGGAGTCGGAGTCTCGTTCAAGTCTGGCAATTGTGTTTTTTGATCAACAGGTACTCCAGACACAACCTCCTCCTCATTGGCATCATTTACTCCCCATGCGTCATTAGAATAGTGATTACAGAAATAATTTTCGTTCCAAAATGATAACATTTTAACAATATTGTGTTTGATACAGAGGAAATGAAGAAATTGAAAGGATGTCTAAATACAAAACAAGTGAATTCGTAGGCAGAAGAAATGAACAATTGAAGAAGTGTGCTAATTCGTGGGCAGAGATGCATGTCTAAATACACTTTTGAATTCACAATGATACGCCTCGTATAGCTCTATACTCTACGTATAGCTTTATTCGCGTGCCTGGACAACATCGTATCAGTGTCAAATCTGTCTGACATACGCTGCGTATCACTTTATGTACATGCGCTGCGTATAGACCTATACGCAGCGTATGTCAGACAGATTTGACATGGTACTAGGTTTGACTGTCTGGTCGTGTACCTACCCCTTACCTACGCTCCGTATAGACCTATACGCTGCGTAGAAAGCTAACCCTATACGCTGCATATAGACCTATACGCTGCGTAGGTAACCCCTAAGTGTGTAGATAGCCAACCAAGGTGTGCAGATAGTCCGACCCTTATTTATAGATTCGATTGTTGTAGAATATTCCTCTTTATATCAGACATAAATCCAAATACTACTTTTGCTAAATTATCATTATCAATCCATTTATTTATCAATTCATGTTAGAACATCACCAATAAGAGCATCCACAATAGAGAAGTTTTTTGATGTTTTTAAAGAGAGAGAAAGTGATGTGGAGGAGAGAGGGTGTGAGGTGGAGGAGAGAGGGTGTGGTGATGTATGTGAGGAAAAATAAGAAAAAATTGAGGGAAAATGTTATGTGAGTGTGATGTAGGAGAGAGGAAAGAGAAGAGATAATATATGTTTTTGTTTTGTGTGAGTAGGGCAAGAGAGAGAAAGATTGGTATTTGTTGGGCAAGTGCCAACTAGGTACTAGAAAAAACATGAAATAACACCCCTTGTTGGGGATGCTCTAAGGCATATTTAAGATGTGTTTTTGGTGATGTGGCAATTTTTTGGTGTTTTTATTATTGGGTAAAGTTATTTTTAAGAAGAGAGAGTGTGGTTTAGTTTGTGGAAAAACTAGAAAATATGAGTTATGTGAGTGTATGGAAGAGAGATGAGAGAGGAAGAGAGTGGTGTTTTTAAGAGAGAGATTTTTTTGTGAGTGGGCATGAGAGAGAAATGAGTTGGGCAGGTGCCATATCACTCATTTTTTTCTCCCCTTATTGTGGATGCTCTTACATTTCTATACTGAAGAGAGTATTGTAACTAGTATTCACAATTTATGTCCAAGTTTAGGATCGAAATTAAGATAAATAATTTTTTAGCGAAAAACGCCCTCCTTTTAAAACTCGCTACAAGCTCTAAAAAAGGTTACTCGCTTTTCTTTCGATACATAAGATATAAGCATATTTTATTAGAAAAACCATGAAAATTATACAAAATGCCAAAAATGCTATAATCAATGGCGGAGCATAGTGTAAAGTGGGGGGTGCACCCCCCCCCCCCCCCCGAATGTTTGGGTTGGAAGTATAAAATTTCCTATTTTTCGTCCGAAAATTTTAAAATTATATAGGATTGTCCCCCCAATTATTTTGCCTAAATATTTATATAATATATAAATTGGGTCCCATAACCTTTTGCCTCCTCGGAACTTTTGGTCAAGCTCCGCCACTGGCTATAATAGTCTTGTATGTTTTGGAACAAATGGATTCATTCAGGGGCGGATTTTGTCACACCCCAACCGATGGCGGAAACATCGGAGTGAGACGAAATAGATTGCAAGAGACTTCATAACACTAATTGTGACAATATTTAATTCAACTGTTTTCATTTCATAGATAAATTGTCAAAGCATTACAAGAAATTCAAATAACAACATTGTTCAACATAACATAACAAAATTTATACAACACTTTAAACCTAAACGTCTAAATGAGTATCTAGGCATCTTTGCTAATCCATTTTCGTAGCATCATCAATCCTCAACCTGTAACATGTTTAAAATACAATTCAATGCAAAAGCAAAAGCGTGTATACAAGTTTAAGCATAAGTATAAGTATAAAAGTTTAAAACGAATCCACATGGCAACTTAGTTTATACAAGATCAACCTAACATGGCATGCAATATTTCTAGCCAATCCTCTGTTTACGCAAGAAAGTTTAGTTAATTCGACATGACCACAAGTTTAAGGGGGCGGTGCGTTACTCCTATAGCGCTATACATGTCAAATGGAGGCTCGTGAAAGCTAATGACTAAAACATATCACATAAGTATGGTCCACGTAAGCATCAAGTATCATAACATTGTATTCATGTATAAGGATTGTTTTCGTGCATTGCATAAAGAATAAGTTTAAGTGTAGTTTAATAGTTAAACATGTTACACCCCAAAAAGTGGTAAACATAAAAAGGGGGTTGCGAGTATACTCACAAATTTGCATATGATTTCCGATTATCCAATGTGATGAAGTTGATGAGGTTAGAAGGTTGAATATGTTCGTTTAGGGACTAAGGAAGTTAAAACACAAGAATATATGTATTCGAAAGTAATCATCCTTTAACACCAAGTACTTGTTCTTGACACTATGAAACCTCAAGGGTTAATGTTTTCATGAGTAGTATAGTACTTTCACTACAAAAAAAATGTCATTTAGTGACATACAAAAAGTGCCATAAAACAACAAAAAAGTGCCACTAAAAACACCCGTAGGAATGAGCGGCACACAAAAAAAGTGCCACTAGAAGCGCTGACGCTAAAGCCTTTTAGTGGCACTTTTTCAATCTGCCACACAAAGTATATAGGCTTTTAGTGGCACTGTTTTTTCTGCCACTACAAACTTTTGAGCTTTTAGTGGCACATATTTTTTGCCACAAAAATCATATCAAATTATTTATCATATTAATTTTTATTAATTACAATTATTATTTATTTACATCAAAGAATAAAAATAAAATTGTAAAATGTAGAAATCATAATAATATAATCAATTCAATTAAAAAATTCAATCAATCATCTTCCAAAGATTCCAAAATGTTTGCAAAGAAATAACTAATAAGTGTCAACCTAAGTCTAAATATCAAACATACAAAACAAATATTTAAAAAATGTTTGAACAAAAACTCAAAACTCCATGGCGCTCATGAATCTCTTTCACAATCTTCATGCGAGTAAAATATTCATTGTGTTAACTCTTTCTTAGCGATCGTATTTCACACTTCATAGTTGTTCCCTGCACTTGCTCCTTATTGTCGCCGCATCAGCCAATTCACTATATTCAACCTGAAATTTCACAATTCATGTTCAAATGATTAGATCTCATAACCATACCTTTTGTTTTCTGCTTATGCGATGCGCCTCAGCACCGTTTTTGCGCCTTTTTGAGCCTCAACACCGTTTTTGTAAAAAAACCCATTTTTGCGCCAAGGCTACCACCAGGCGCTATAGGTGAGTCTCGCTACGCCCCAGCGCCTAGGCGCGCGCTTTTTACGCTTTTGACAACATAGGTACATATATGCTTTTCCTACGATTGCCTTTTCTTGCATTTTTTGTGCCATCTAGAGAGAATAGTTGTTAAGAGTGAATAGCGGACGATAGTGACAAGCAACCTAACACTACGTATCGATAGCGATGAAATAGCGGGCGCTATTTTATGTTTAGCGATACACTAGAAGAGAATTTTAGAAATATTTTATATGTATATTATATCCATATACGGAGTATCTATACGCATATTTAACAAATAAACCTAAAATCCAGCTATTGTATATGGATATTTTATAGCTATTTATATTAAAACAAAAAAAAACCTGAAATCCCACTATTTACTCACTATGGAGGGGCCAAAATCAGATAACGATGAATGAGTGCTTCGGTACGTTATTCGCTATAGCGCTTTCTATGAGTGCTATTAACAACTATGGACGAGTTCTTGTTCATAACTTATATGAGTAAAGTTTAGCTACCAACAATAGAACTAGAAGAGTACCTCGCATTGCAGTGATATAGAGAAAGGGATCACTCTCTCCATTAAGTGAAAATTTGCAAAATCCTAAAACTTCATCCTGAACAGGACACGTGACTCTAATTAGTGTAGGCAAATTGAAAAACATGGTCTAAAAACATTATGATAAATGCTTACATTTTCTTTTGATAAAGAAGCTTTGGCTATTGACGATGAGATATCCCAAACCGTACCAGGGCCACTTCCAACCGACACAAGATATTTTCCGTCAGGACTGAGACAGATAAATACCAATAAACATCAGACAAAAAAAAAATCTAAAGCCTGACGAAGAAACTAAAGTTAACCTGAAATCTAATTTTTTCATAGATGTATGAGCCTTAGGCGCATCAAGGACTAATGCCATGCTAGGCCACTTGAACACCCTCAATGTACCATCATGTATTGCACAATAACTGGAAGGTTAATTGAACCGAACCCTATATATTAGTTTTTGATAATCATGTGAAAGATGGCCTTTACCTCACCAAGTCACCAACTACAAGTAGAGAACCATCCTGGCTAAAAGTAACCGCTAATTGTTGACCAACATCTTCCAATTGGTCAAAAACTTTCTCAGATGGCTTTAGACTCAATTCAATGGTATCTTCACTCTGAATTGTGTCCCATTCAAACCATCTGGCAACCGAACTTATAACAGTAACAGCATATCACCAAAGGAAAAGCTTTAACTTAGTTAATTCACTTTTTTCTGTCGATTTTCACATTCAGAATTACCTGCAACTTTTTGGCAACGAACAAATTACACCTTCTCCACCAGGATGAACCGCCATTCTGTAGGGTAGATCATCACCAGTTTCGAGTTTCTCCACCTTATAAGAACAATTTAATCATTAAGGCTCAACCGTCACATGTTATACAAGTTAATAACATCAGTAAGTGTACAATATATACCAATATATACAATATCGACAGTGTATAATAAAAGTGGAACTCACAGGCTGATCAGAAAGGGAATTAGAGGCCGAATCGACATGTGAGATGACTAAAGCATTTGGGATGCCACTTCGCCCTTCACATAGTTTGGTCGGTTACCGGAATCTTCGTCTTCTTTCTTGGCATCTGTGCCAGATGATTTGAGGGCATTATGTGGTATGAAAGAAGCACCGTAGAATGGAACACCATACTTCTTACAATTCTCCCCCATTACTCACCAAGTTCCAACCTAAAACACATGTATCATACGTATCAATAAGAAAGCAAACAATCCACATTGTCAATCAATCTAACTGTTGAAAAAAATCAACAGAAAAACTAGAATTATGATACGGATCATTACGATATGGAGCAATTAGAGCATTCACATCCTATCCACCATCTTCATCTCTATAATTACACTAAAAGTCACTACCTTTCTCTCTCCTTTTCAATTAAATAATACTTTTTTATATCTTTATCATTATCTTTTCACTCTTCTCTACTCACAATCACTTTCTTACAATATTAAAAGATTTATAGGGGTGAACAGTGTTTTTTCATATTTACAGATGAACATTAACATTTTCTCTCTCCTCCACTCACAACCCCTCATAAACACTATCTATAATATGGAGTACCCTCTCACAGAATTTGATGGACACGATGTGAATGTTCTTATCCAATGCAACTAGCTTCTAGTTAACGCTAATCTACATTGTCAATTAATCTAACAAATTGTTGAAGAAAGTCAATACAAAAACTAAAAGCAATCTTTTAAAAAATCGGGATTAATCGCCGATTAAGTGGTCATCGGTAGTAGACCGATTAAATTTCACCTAGTCAGACATAAAATCAGTAATTGGTCAAAGTCGGCCAAATTTCTGTCAAAATTGGTTAAAATCTTTGATGTATTTGAAGATTTATACTTATTAGTCCAATCTGATTAATAAATTTAAAAACTATATAGAAAAAACGCTTGGATTGGCCCTCATTAAGCTCAGCAGATGAGCTTGGCCTGCTGCTGCTCGACACCACTACTCTTTTTGAATTAAAAAATAGCAGAGGAATCCCAGGTGATAAAAAAAGTGTCAAGTTGCTCGTGTAGTCTTTTTGAGCTTCTACCTGTAAATGTAACGCTCCAGTGATCTCGTAGCTCCTGTTGTAAAAGAAAGAGTGTTGAATTACATATTTATACCGCAATGAAAGTACTATAACTAACTACCAAACTTAGCACATAAGTAGAAGTAACACGCAATTTCATATGAATTTCATTTGCTCATAAGACTTAAAATATCCAAACAAACTAAAACCCATAGTAACGAGCTCTTTTAAATAAAACAACTCCCATGATCATACATGTTAGTTACAAAAACAATTTCTGATATGAAATCCTAATCGCAATAAAGAGGAAGCAAGAACTAATTTTGTAAAGTATCACCATAGAGACACCAATGATGATCTATTTACTTGTGAAAGGTTAACAATTTAAAGTATAACATTAGCAATGTGTTATGATAACTTAAAATATAATTAGCAGATATTCTTAAAATCGTGTTTGTATATTCCTTAATAACCTAATGCTTTGAATGAGATATTTTCATCCACTTTGGTTTTTTAACAAGCGACCATCTGGGTTGATTC
Source organism: Helianthus tuberosus (assembly GCA_030545235.1). Classification (NCBI taxonomy): domain Eukaryota; kingdom Viridiplantae; phylum Streptophyta; class Magnoliopsida; order Asterales; family Asteraceae; genus Helianthus; species Helianthus tuberosus. The sequence goes on from CM060424.1 coordinate 11,863,238, forward strand.
ATTCTAAATTAAAAATTTAATAACAATGGATTAGTATCAGTTTGACAGCAACAAGTCATGTTCTGTTGCAACAAGTCTTCTCTCTAGAAATCAACAAGTGTTTTCCATTGCTGACCACTTCGTTTCTAGTCATCTTCTCTCTAGAAAGCAACAAGTCTTGTTTCGTTGCTGACCACTTCATTTCGGTGAGCTCCGTCTGTTTGACAAGTTATATTTCAATGGTGTAGGTGCCCATTGTTGGGTTAACCGGTTTGTTCACAGGTGAACCGGTTTGTTCACGGGTTAACCAGCCCCCCAGCCCTATAAGGATTTTTTAGAGCCAAGAATAATACACTAATAAAATGCACCCTCCAAGAAATGAAATACTCACACCGGCACACCGCCTGAAAGAATATACAAGAATAACTGACCTGTATTCCAGCCCTAAGCCCCTGATACAAGTTCTACACTAAAATATATTCACGGACCAGGTTGTCCAACCTAAACACGCACCATTTTTTTTTAAATTTAAAGATGGGGGAAGGGATGATAGATGGGATGTGAATGCTCTTAGACGTTCAAAAGACGGAACTAATGTTTTAAAAAGAACAATCTACTTACAAAAATATAAAAGAAAAAGTTGAAAAAACAAAGATCATGTTCCATACAATTGACTAAAACAAATAAATTAAAAACAACTTGTTCATAACCACGTGTGTGCGTGTGTTTTACTTTAAAGTTAGAGGGGTTAAAGAGAATGACTTACAAAACAATACGTGCTCTGATTTTGATGATGATCATCTACACAAAGATATTTGCTGTTGGGAACAAAATCAGCACACCAGTACAGTACTGCAAAAACTTAGTGCTTTAACAATGTGGCGATTTGCAAATAGAAAAGAAACCCACAACCCTAAAAGAACAAAAATCAGTGCCTAGATTTCTAGATAGACAAATCGAAAGCATTGAAACCGAACCTTAACACAATTACAATTAGGAATAAACGAAACTATCTGATAAAGAAAACATACAAATTTTGAGTTGCAATTTGCAAATCAGAATAAAAATTCATGGACCATCAGTGGTTTAGGGTTAGAAACGAAAAAATCACGTCCCTAGTGGTAAGCAAATCATCGAACACTTGGTGGGCATGTTGTTAGTAACCAAGATATTTCTGTACATCATCTACAAAGTCCTCTAAGTTAGATTATATTGATCAAAATGAAAACAAGGAACAGTTAATACAATAATAACCACTTACGAAGTAGCAAAAGTGAAGCAGAGATGTCTTTTCTCCTCTAGAATCCCCTTCATCGATGCTGCCAAGAACAGTCGCCAGTCATTGTGTGACGTCGTCCAATTAGGTCAGGGAGAAGGAGAGGGAAGTTAATCTCTGGTGTGGGAACTGGGAAATCCAAATATTGGAAGGGAATTAAAATACATTTGTACAGTGAATTTAAATTATGTTTACAGACTAAATTTAAGTGTGTATATAAATTCATAAAAGGTAAAGTTTCAACCGAATAAGATTTATAAGTGTTATGCGTTCAAAAACGAAAAATAATAGTACAACTTATTTGTGTATTTTAGGCATATTAGGTGGCATTGAATTATGATTGACCGTATATATAGTCATGGTAACTCATGAATGACAATGGATTCATTAGTTAGTCTACTCGCTATGGTTGATAGAGGATGGACCTTCACATTAGCGCTACGTAGGATGAGTATAAGGATGGGGCAAAAAGGATGGACATAGGGAAATTGAGGATGGGCCTAAAAAATATATGTATATGGTGTATGTATATGTGTATGTGAGAAGAAGATGCAACAATTTTTGTTCTTTACCTCCCGTCCTCATCGTCCCAACCCTGACGTTCAAGACGCTAACGAGCCACCCGGAATGGTGTCGGGCCTGGACGACCCCCACACCGAGTGGTCTTATGGTGACTCTTAATAAACAATGATCACAATTTTTTTTTGTTGGTATACCATATCATAATTTGGAGTTATAAATTAAATATGGGTTACAACTTACAATGAGGGAAATTAGAATTGCTCGAAATTATCAATGTCAAATGTCATACGTAAAGTGTAATTAAAAACAAAAATTAGTGGTATAAGCAAAGAGCCACTAAAAATCTAAATTATCGCCATTTAAACGGGAAATATATATTTATTTTAAAACTGAAATTATCGTCATTTAAATTCAGTGAGGCTCATTGATGGTCCTTTAGGCACATCGTTGGTCGATGAAAAACAATGATGTTTGATTAGGTCACTGATTGTGAGCTACGATTAATGATAATATAAGACCATAGAAATTCAGTACGCTCAAACTACTATAAGACCCCGACCCCGCAACGCGGGGAAAATCAATTCTAATTTTATTAAGTGTTTCAAGTAGGGAGTAGATAAGATTTTAGAATTTTGAAACATTTAGAAAATAGTGGCATATGGAAAGTGCCACTAAAACTCTAAATTAGTGGCATAAGAACTAAATGCTACTAAAAATGTGTGTTAAGCAAATGTGGCATACGTAAAGTGCCACTAAAACCTAAATTAGTGGCACAAAAGCTAAATGCCATTAGAAGTGTGTGCCACTAAATGGACTTTTTTTTGTAATTTGACGAATGAACACAAGTCCACCATCAAGAGTTCGAATAGTAAATATATGTATAAGTATTATATGTATTATTTAGTCCAATAATCAAGCATGAGGTAGAAGATTAATCTTCATTTAGGTACCTCTATTGTGTCATAGAATTCATGTAGGAGGTAGGAAGAACAAGCTTCCATTTAGGTACCTCTTATGGTTCACCACTACACTTGATGTAAAAACATACAAGGAGGGTCATGAACTAATATCAATACAAAAATAACAAACATCTACACTATGAGAAATCATCAAGGGATGTGGGGATTTTATGTTGGAGAACCCAAGTTAGTCCACAATCACACATTTATCAAGCTTGAAGCTTGAACACCACTTGTGGGTCAAAAACCCTAAACAAAACAGAAAGTATTTGAGGATTAACCTCCGATTTTGTATGTCTCAGCCCCGTTTTTAAGCTTAACTAACCATGGAAGAGGTTATAAGCATAAGGACGTGGGTTTTAAGCTTAGACTCAAGTTTGAACAAGTATAAACAAGGGTTAGTAAAGCTTAATGAAAACAGTGAACTTTGGAGCCTATTTGTCGGAGTTCCAGGGTCTTATTCTCTGTGAAATACCCATGGAATCGAAGCTAAGGTCAAGCCAAGCGTTCTGGAAAAAGAATGAGCTAAATTGGACAAGAAATGAAGAAGTTATGCTCATTTTCGTGAAACTTGAACAATCTGCTCGAACACTGAATTGCAGCTGCGTTTTTGAGAGTTTTAAAGTGATTTGGATGAGTTTGCAAAGTGAAAATGACTTAGAGTATGCTTAGTATTTATAGGGGATGGATTAGGGTTAAGGTGGTTGGCAATAAATATGATTAGTTAGAAGATACACATTAAAAACAAGCAATAAAAAAAGACAATCAGCCAAGCTGATCAACCTTCTCGGCTGTTGAGTTTATTGGCGCCATTTGTTGACCATTTTCAGCTATCACCCTTTTCTTTTATTTAGAAAATAAATGGGCCAATGATTAACTTATTATAGTAACTAGTATTAAGCCCCACCGCGTTGCGCTGGGGACGTAAAACTGTTTCAAATAGTACCAATGTCACACCCTGCCAACAACCAACACGTATTAATGTGAAGAAATTAGATCGTAACGTAAAACATATAAAATAATAACTAAGTCGACTTAGTACCCGCTCGTTGCGACGAATCTTTTATGTTAAATGGGAAAAAACTTCGTAAAAACGTTGAACCATACACGTACGTTGTGTCGTGTTAACTCGCAAATTTAGGACGAAGTGTTACGAAACATAATAACGTTGAACCACACACGCACGTTGCACCGTGTTAACTCGCAAAATTTAGAACGAAACATAAAACAAAAAATTTGCGAAATATGATGAGAATAGGGGACCAAAGTTAAAAATTAAAAAAATTGTGAGATTAAATTGTAAAAGATGAAAACTTTTGGGTTAAAAGTGAAAAAATAAATAGTTTTAGATTAAAAATTTATAATCAACTTTTTTTTTTTTTGAAAACATCCCTAAGCATAGTGTACAACACTTGATGCATAAATATCTTAGAAATTTATAGTGTGTAAATATAAATAAAATATATACGTATTAAGATGCATGGTCTTAAAAGCAAATTGAGTGCATAACAATTAAGTGAACAGAACCCAGATATATTATTGATTTATGTCAGGTGCTTGATTCTTATAAGTTAATCAGTTTAATCATGCAAACTGGATTCAACTAGTATCACAAACTTGGACCCCAAGAATTATTTTTATATACCCGGACCCCTTATGAAAACATTATATTCGTACCCTTATATTTGTTCAAATATGCCGACATGTTTAAATATATTAAGCGTGGACCAACTGAGGTATTATATGTGCGGCCCAATGAGGTATCACATGTGCAGACCAAACAATCATTTAATAACATGTGTGGATATTATTATTATAACTAGAGCCGGCCAACAATTTTTGAATTATCAATATATGATCGGCCCAATTCAAAACAATTAAACTTGGACCATATATAAGTTCTTTTATAGAATAAATTCAGCCAATTAAAAAATATATATGTATGTTCACACCTATCCGAACCATGTGGGTGTGCTTATTATTGCTAGCCCATGACTTCATTAAACAGGCCCACCATTTACACATATACAGCCCATGTCTTCATTAAACTCGCCCACCGTTTACACATGTATACATGAGTTTTTTTTTTCAATACATGGGGACATTATTATTAACCTATAAATAAGCAAGTTGAATATGCATACATGTATGTGTTGTAATATGTGCTTAGGGAGTTTTAAAAAAAAAAAAACTAGAATTTTCCTTTTTAACCCTAAGTTTTTATCTTTAACAATTTAAGTTTAAAGTTTAATCTTTGTTTCCTTTTTAACCCTAAAGTTTTAATCTTTGACAATTTAAGCTTAAAGTTTTAATCTTTGATAATTTAACCCTTTTGATTAATTTGATTTTGTACTTCTAATTCAAAAGTTTCTATCTTATACGATTTAACCACTTTGATTAATTTGATTTTTCACTTCTAATTCAAAAGTTTCCATCTTTTTCAATTTAACCACTTTGATTTTAACCGCTTTGGGGGTTTTTTAAACAAAAAATGGTTATGCATATGGTTATTAAAACCTTGGCTTTTGGGGGTTTTTTAAAAAAATGACTTTTTTACTTTTGACCCAAAAGTATTTCATAAATTACTTTTAACCCAAAACTATTTGTTTTTTTTTTTTACTTTTAACACAAAACTTTTTATCTTTTGCAATCTATCCTCACATTTTTTTTTTATTTTCAGCTTTGGTCCTTTATAGTTTTTGTTTTCCGCAAATTTTTCGCTTTATACTTCGTTCTAAATTTTGTGACTTAACACATCGGAACGTGCGTCATTGGTTTAACGTTTTTACGTTTCGTTCTAAATTTTACGAGTTAACACGACGCAACGTGCGTGTGTAGGTGAACGTTTTTACATCGTCTATTTTTTCCCGTTTGACAGGTTTAACATAAGGTGCGCGTCTTAAATCGACTTAGTTATAACTAAAGAATCCCCGCCGCATTGCGGCGGGTCTTAATTCTAGTTTAAAATAAAAACTACATATGCGGATCATTTTTAACTGAATGTTCGGACACTTATAGTGCATCTAAGTTCGGACCTTATTAGTTGTAAATATAAATAATAAATGTGGATAGATAACACTCTTATATGCGGACTTGTAAAAATAAAATGATAAGTTCGGACATGTTGGGTTTAACAAGTGCGGACTTGTTAAAATAATTTATATTCGGATCCCTCAATGTAACACCTCGGAAATTTACGTCCTATAATGTCTTGACACGTGTCATAACCTTTAAACGTGTGAAAGAATACTTTCGAGGGACTAAAGTTGACAAACAATGAAACTATGTAAATATAAGGATTCAAAGTGTCAACAATGAATAAATATACTTTACAATAACCCTACATGATGTTTATAACCTTAAACGAATGGATCATGGATCATACGAAGCGAATTGTGAAAGAAAGTGAGAGATTACAAACTACAGGGGTTAAATGCGTCAACATGTTAAGTTACACCTCTGAATGACCTTTTAGCAAACCCGAAGCCTTGTAACGATTAATTATGCTCACTAGAATGCACCATAAAAATTTCACCAAGTTTCGTTACCGTATGAGAAAGTTATGATAAAATTCGTGTGTGAGGGTTAGAATCGTCAACATGGAAAATTAGGGCTTTTCGGGTGATCACAAAGTTACCCGAGGACTTAACAAAGATGGTATAAGCCCTAAAGCCCCCATATGTCAATATTAAAGGATGAGAATGCAAGAAACCAAGTGAAAATGACCTTTCGGGGGACTAAGGGCCAAAATGCAATAAAGAAAAACATGTTTATTTGATCAGAAGGGCCATGCGGCCCGCCTAAGATATATCAAAATCTAAAGCGGGCCGCGTCCGACTGCCAGTCACAGAAAAACCCACAGGTGGCTGTTTCAGCCTTGTAACCGACTTCAATTGCATTTCCTTGATTCTATGGGCTGCCTAAAGTGGTATTTAGGCTATAGAGGGCACATGTTCACATCTTGGATCATCCTAGGCATGCATGGCAACAATCTAAGATGATTAAAGTTGTTATTTAAGGCTCATGTTGCAACATGCAACCACACTTCAACTTCTGATCAATTCTGGAACTCCCAAGCTGATACAAGACCTTCTTAATCATCCATTAGTCACTTGTAAGTACCCTTGACCCTTCTAAATTATGTTATGCTTAGTTTATAGCCTAGAAGTCAAACCGTCGTAACTACGGTTTGACTTAGCGATAGATCACAAACGGTTCAGGGTTTTGTCGAAGCGAAAGTTGTTATAAGTTGGTAATTATGTGGACTTTAAACCCTTAAAAGGGCACCCACTTATTTTCATCCTAACTAGGTCGTTTGTCAAGTCAACGGTAATTAGAAAAAGTCAACAGAATCATTAAATGCGTAATTAGCGATATAGAAGGCGTGTAACCTGTTTTATCATTCATATAACTTGAAAATAAGTATAATAACTTGTTTAAGCTTGTTTGATTCGACAACTTTCTGTTTTGAACCGATTAGGAACCGAAAGACGCAAAAGTTTGACTTTTGCTTTGACTTCAGTTCTGACCCGGTTTAGATAGGTTTAGACATACCTTAAAGTTCCATTAGGACCTAGTTACATGTGTGTATAAACCTCTGCGTTTATACCACATAAATCCTTATTTGTCCGACGGTTCCGTTAATTGCCTAAATATTGACCGTAATGCCCTTATGATCATAAAACGAGATTTTTGAAGATATGAAAGAACAATAACCTTTGTTACTGATTATTAAACATGTCCCTAAAATTTCACGTCAATCGTAGGTCTAGATTAGGAGTTATGCTTAATGACGTAATTATAACGTTTCTTAGTAATTAAACGACGTCATTAGCGTAAAACCTATCTAAACCCAATTTTTGACACCAAACCTTTTACCCACTGATGTTAAATAATATTTTGGGATTTTTGAAGATTTTTAATTATTTTTAAACTGATCATAAGCTAGGATTATCGTCTTAATTCGGTTAATACCGAATATACCCTTTTCGGCCATAAAATGAGTTTTACAAATCCTTTTGATGCCAATCCAATTGCCACTGATTTTAAATAATAAATGAAGTATTTTGAACCGGTTTAATTGATCAGAAAACTCAGAATCCTATTTTAACCCGTTAATCGCTTAAAACGACGTTATACGCGTATTAAACGCATAGTTAGGGTTTAAAATTGTTTTGGGCATAATGGAAGATATCCTACTGATATCACAACATATTTAAGGCATGTTAACTTAGGAAACCTGTTTAGGACTCTTATGGTTACCCGTTACGCTTCATACGCGTTCGGTTCGGTTTATGTAACTAGTTTACATAAATTAGCCGAAACGGGTCAAACCTTATCGGTTTTATCTCAAAATCCAGAATGTGTATAATATACCCATATTAAGCAAGTCTTCAAACTTGTCGGGTCTAAATCACATTCTATCCGGTCTTCGCTTAATCGTGCATACGAACCGTATCTTTAAAACTAACCGGTCTAAGCTTAAGCTTAACTAAAGACCCGTTAGGATTCTAATAGGTTATTATAAACCTTCGTTCCAGATTAGGAGAACCGGTAAAAGATACTTGCACTCGCTGATTTTGATTTATACTTGCTCAGGTAAATACTTTTAACTTATTTTTCCCTATACGGGCTTGGGGTACGGTATATAAAATACCGCTTGGTCGGGCATTGAATCTTTAATTGTTTTATGGTTAAAGTATTGAGATGTCTCGTTTAATTTGTTTTGTTTGCTTAAAGCCTTTGGGGGGTTAATGACCATGTCCCGGATATCCCTGGCATCATTTTACGAAATGGCCACGACCTTAGCACACAGGTGTAGGCGTACACCTGTCAGTGTCTCATTTAAATAATGTGGTGTGTCTATTGATCTTTAACCCGGCTGGATCCGGGCTACTGAACGCATAAGTAACATGTAAATCCTTTACAAGCATTATATTCAAATAATTATCCCAAGTTATAAAATATTATTTGTGCCTTGTGCCTTAAACGCATTTTCTTAAACTCCTTTTCAAAATGAGTCGGTTGATTGTATTTACCAGTGTAAACTGACGTATTTTCTTAAAAAGGTTAAGTGCAGGTACTACGCGTAATAGGCTGGCTTTTCTCCTAGCATCCACAATAAGTCTCGCAAGCTTGGATGTCATAGACTGTTGAACATTGTTTCCTTTTATTTTGATCTACCTGTGGATTTATATTCGACTACTTGTGATACTTAATATTACAATATTGTATGGTTGAAATAAATCTATACTTTTGCTTCCGCTGTGCATTTAAATATTGTGTTGTTTGACTATTATGTTGCCAACCACGTCACGATACTCCCCCACCGGGCCCACCGGTGACACGTGGAAATCCGGGGTGTGACAGGTTGGTATCAGAGCCAACATTGAGTGAATTAAACACTAGCCTTTTGTGTTTAATCTCAATGACACAATTGCACATTCCATAATCTTCGAGTCTAGACAAAAGAACTTAGGAATAATCCAAAATGTTTTTATTTTAATTTTAACTTTGTCCTTTATTTTTCCTTGTTGTTACCTTTGTTTATATGGACAGGTGTAACAATGCCGCCAAGATTCAGGCGAGGAAGTCGAGGAAAGGAGCCAATGAGCGCCCCTAACGACCACGAGGCCGGGCCTTCGGGCCGGCGAACTCCTTCTTCTACAAGGAGTGCAGATCCACAAGAACCTTGGAGGATTTACGAGGAGCCTTCCAGACGATCTACGTCGTATAGCTCAACGCCTCCATATCATCACTCCTATGGGCCTCAGTCCGAGAATGAGCCCAACAATCCGCCACCTTCATACATACCTCTACAGCGATCAATATCGCAGCGTTCCTTTGACGACCCTACTCCTGTCTTTCGGGGCCAGTTTAACCCGGCAGACTACCTACCAGAACAAGGAGGTTTTAACCCATTAGGACCGGAGGATCATTTTTCAGGTGATCAAGCGATGGACATGGACGAGGATACAGATCCCGTCGAGGCTTCAACCGGAACCCCAAACCATCCTTATGTGATCTCTGATGGTTCGTCTTTTCACGGAACACCTTACCAAGGTCCGGATAGCCATCAGGCACGGTTCGAACGGTGTGAGTGGTACTTTACACCATCTCACCATTCTTCGCCTCATCAACAGCAAGATCCCTCTTGGGATCCACCTTTCATGGCAGTCACGCCACCGCCTCCACCGCCGCCAGTTAATCTAGAGCCTCCAGAACCACCAAGACGTAGGAGGACTGGCGCACGGATGTCAGCACGAGGAGGGGAGTTTCATTTCAGCACCCCTCAACACTCTGGTGGCAGCCACTACCCGCCAATATATGAAGAACCACAAATGGGTGGACCTTCAGTTCCAGTTTCAGAGGTGAATTCGGCACCTATTGCACCGCCATCACCGGGTTTTGGCAACCCTATCCCTGCTTATACTGCTCCGGCAGCCTACAACCCCTACGGACCGCCGGCATACCATAACTATAACTATGCCGAGGCTGGCCCATACCGGGTGGCAGCAGACTACAATGCCCTTCACCCAGAAGGACCTTATGGAACACCCTGGGGAGTGGGATACCCAGCTCGTGGGTATCAAGTACCTGTTCAGCCACCACTACAGTACTAGCCACCACGGTTTTCTCCACCAGAGCAGGAGGATCTCCGTCAAAGACTGAGCAGGGTTGAGCGAGACCTCCAGAGAGAGCGTAAGAAGAATGAGGGATTCATGAGTGGTTTGGCAAGTTTGCTGAAGGGAAAGAAGAAACGGGATCGTTAAATCCCAATATGTATTATTGTATTTCCTTGTTTAAATCAAGTCCCTACGTGGACATTTAATTATTTATGTGTGTATGTAGTCCTTGCGTGGACATCTATCTTTGTACTTAGTCCCTACGAGGACTTGTCTCTATTAGTCCCTGCGTGGACATTTACTTTGGTAAACCGTCCCTGTGAGGACATGTATTATCTGTATAGCTCCTGCGTGGGCAAGTGTTTCTGTGAAAAGTCCCGTTTAGGGCAAAATGTACTACTTTTAAGTTTTAGTGGAATGTAAGTTTATAAATTTCATCTTTGCTATGTTATACATAATTAAATTATATATGAAATAAATAAAACGGAATCATTCCTTTTAAAAAAAAATCTATCTGCCTATTTTAAATTTTTATTAAGAATCTTAAAGGTATAACCTAGCCTGCATGTCATTTTAAGAGCTGGCCTAGATGGTAAAACCCGTTAAAAAGATTCAAATCCCTGTTAACATCTGAAAACATGTTAACACTTCTGGCAGACATGATTCGTCAAAAAACACACGTGTTATTATTATATAAGGATCTTTTCAAAGATTCCAAACCCAACTAAATGATCTCTGAATCATGGGTTAAATCATCAATAAATATGATTGGTTCTTGTTACCATTCATTGGTAATAGAATGCCTACGGGCCCTTCTCATTTTCATATGAGACAAAAGACAGTAATAGTCTGTGACCCTGTCTGAAAAAGGTAATGAACTTTGTTCAAACCTTCATGCTTTGATTCTCTGAAATCATAGCTTATGATTTAAATTGTCCCTGTGACTAGGCCTTATGTGCTAATAAAACTGTTATTGTTTTATAATTAGGATAATTTATATTAGAAATCCTAAATAAATGTGAGTAATAAATTAACCATATATGATCTACGTTTACCACGGTTAATAAACTGCCATAAAAGACAATTCTATAATAAACTCACCAATAAATTATTGTCGATATGTAACAGTTCAAGCCATATGACAGACTCAAACGAGGTCAATAGTCACCCAGGGAGAGAGCCTGATAATGCCCGAGTAAATATAGCGGGTGCAGAATTACAGGCAATGATAGATAATGCCGTTAATCGAGCTATGGATAGACAGCTCCATGAATCCAGTGGTACCCGTGCAAGGACCCAATCTGCACCACACTCTAGAACACCCTCCAGGACTCACACTGCCCACAACAGTAATTCTCACCACTCATCAAACCAGAGGAGTGCTCCATCCCAAAGAGTCATACAGAATCAAGAACCCCGTAATAAGGGTTGCTCCTATAAGTACTTCGTGTCGTGCAAACCCAGGGATTTCACTGGGGAAAAAGGAGCAGTAGATTGCATGACCTGGTTGGACGAGATGGATACGGTTGTGGATATCAGTGGTTGTGATGATAAAGATATTGTGAAATTTGTGTCTCAGTCTTTTAAGGGGGAAGCATTAGCTTGGTGGAGATCTTTGATCCAAGCTACGGGGAAAGTCCCGTTGTATAATATGACCTGGGAACAGTTCATGGCACTGATCAAGGAAAACTACTGCCCTCAACACGAGGTTGAGAAAATTGAATCTGACTTCTTGTCACTGGTCATGAGAAACCTAGACTGTCAGGCCTACCTTACCAGTTTTAACACTTTGTCAAGATTGGTTCCATATTTAGTAACCCCGGAACCCAAACGTATAGCTCGTTTTATCGGGGGTTTAGCCCCGGAGATCAAGGCAAGTGTGAAGGCCTCCAGACCATCTACTTTTCGGTCTGTAGCAGACATATCATTGTCTCTTACCTTGGATGCGGTTAGGCTGAAATCGCAGAGGAACACTGATACAAAAAAGAGGAAGCGTGAGGATGACAACTCACGACGTTCAGACAAGAAACGTGAGGATGACAACTCTAAACACCCCCCTAAAGATATAGCTTTTGCACAAGAACCATATAATAACATGTAATTTACAATTAAAGTACATAATTCACGTATTGACAAGTAACGTACAAATTTCATATAATTCGTCCGTTCATAGTTATCCGTGTGTGTTCCGGCAATTCCCCGAATTACCAACGTAGACTCATTTAACTACCCTAGTTAAATACAATGCTATGAATGTATTATTAAATTAATTGTGGTTAGGTTAAAGTAGTAATCTGAAGTTGTGGGTTGTCACATTTATTGCCATTTTGGTCCAAAAATAATTCACCTGATATTTGGCTAATAAAAGCATGTTATTTTGTCCTTTTACTCAAGGGCAAAATGGTCAATATAAATTTATTATAACACATTATTAATTAAATTAAAATTAACTCACTTTAAACTAAAAAGAAAATTTGATTTAATAACTCACTTTCTCCTTGTCTCTCTCTCTCTCTCTCTATCTTCTCTTCAATAACCCTAATTTCCAGCATCCATAGCCTCAATCTTTTGATATAATTCCAGCCTTGTATCATCAGTACCTTCTTCAAATCTAAAGCCATAGCCTAAGATGAATTTAGGATAGGCAAAACCCCAGTTGAAGAATCTCGATTATCACCTACAGAAGGCTCGATTGGATGAATTCCAGCCGTACTTATGTCCAATTTTGGAGGGGAAACGCTTACAGGCGCGTTTTGCAAAAGCTGTTGGGTGATAGCACCTCCAATCGATTCATAAGTAAGTCCGATTTGAACATTTGTGGGGGGTTTTGGATGCATTCGAATAGATCAACCTACGGCGCCATTTACGATCAACCTACGGCGGAGCAACCGTCGGTAATGCTAGTCCTGACTCTGCAATATTCAGTTTGTTTTCATATTCGGATTCCGGTTCTGCTAGCATTGAACGTTGTTCGTCAGCTTCAGATGTTCTCGATCACGAGTCTCGAGTCTCTGATATGTTACCGGTAAGTTTTTTGTTCGAATTGGATTAATTTGATGTTTAGTGGAGAGTTTTGGTAATGTATGAATCTGGGTTAGTTTTAGCGAACCTAAGGTTTATCATTATCTGATTACGAGTTCGTCGTTTGTGGATCGTTTGTTGTTAAATACATTTATGATTCTCATTAATTCAGAATTGATTTATTTGATATGCTTTGGAGAAGATGATCGTAGAACATAGGGTTTGGGAGAGTTTAGAGAAGATGATTTTTGGGGTAATGACCATTTTGCCCCTGAGAAAAAGGACAAAATGACAGAATTTTATTAGACAAATATCAGCTGATTTCACTTTTGGATCAAAATGGCAATAAAAGTGAAACCACATGGACCCAGATTCAAAAGGTTTGAGTTTTGGACTAAAGTGACAAAAGTAACCAAACCAAACCTTAGGGACCAAAATCGCAATTTACTCTAAAATTACTAAAATGAAGATCGTTAGAGGTGTAATTGGATATGTTATAACTAGTATTTTGACCGTCGCGCGTTGCGGCGGCGCGCGATAGGTGGAAACATGTAGTGAGACAACAACAATTCGTAAAACGTGATGTGTTAAAGACAATTGCAAAAAAACGTGTAAAACACAATGCGTAAATGACAATTAAAAAAATTGTAAAACACAAAGGTAAACATGAAGTGTAAAACCCAATGACTAAGAGAGTTCGTAAAACACAATGCATTAGCATTTGCAAAAGTATGAGTTGTAGTAGTCTAGGGGTTATAATTGCAAATTTCTAAAATTGAGTGAGTGTAAAAATTGAGTAATAGTGCAAAGGGTAAAAGCGCAAAGTCTAAAACTTGAGGTAAAATAGAAGTAGTTGGGTAAAAACGGAAAGTATGAAAGTAGAGGGATGGTGGCGGAAATATGTAAAAGTTGAGGGGTGGTGGCATAAATGCGTAAAAGATGAGGGAGTGGTGGTGTAAATGTAAAAGTAGATGGGTGGTGGCGTAAGTATGTAAAAGCTGAGGGAGTAATGGCAGAAAAGCAAAATAGAAGGGTGATTACGGCGAAGTTTGAAAGACAGATATGATAAAGTTAGAAAGTTGCAGTGTTGGTGGTGTAAATACCACCGACTTTCTCCTTTAAGCTCGTGGGATATGGTGGGGCGGGGGTTTGGGGCATGGGTTAACACGTGGACTTCGAGGAGCACCTCTGGTCAGTTGCATGTTGGGTCCGTATGACGGGGCATGGCTAGCCAGCGTGGGTTGGCCACGTGTTATAATTTTTTTTTCAATTATTATAAAAATACATACAAAATTAAAAAAAAGCCTAGCCACCTATAGCCTAGCCAACCCAGCCAATGAGAGCCGGCCGTGGAAAACCGCTAGGCCCGCCCAACGCCTGGGCTGAAACCCCTGCCCAAAGGGCCACGCCGAAACCCAATCCCACCCGAGGTGGTGACTTGGGCGTTTGTATCCAACCCACGCTCGAACCCCGCCCATACCCGATAGTCTAAGATGTGTAACAATAAATTAGAAGAAAAAGGTAAAAAGATACAAAAGAGTTGGGAAATAAGGACCACTCTATAATCTTGCATACACAAAATTTCAGTCATGCTCTCTAAGTCTCTAACTGAAGCTTTATTAGTTTTATCTTCCTCCCAAATCAAACATGAATGGCTCACAACCTCGCTAATCTTCCACGTCTTCATCCCCAAATCGGTCCACTTCGATGTCGTGTCCAAAGAGAAAAAGAGAGACAGAGCTGTGGAGAACCCCATCTAGTAGATCCATGGAGGTGAGTCTCCCTTGGAGGCGTTTGTTGTCCCGGAGCGGTCTTCAACCTCATGAATAAACTGGCGTCAATGATTGGTGGATACAAATCGGGTTGAGACTAACGTATCCCTAGTAGAACCGAGAGGTCCGGCCGGCAGACAGACTATGAAGTTAGATCGGTGGCATGCAGCGGTTGTGGAAGGTGTTTGGTGTTGAGCCGACCTCCCGGCGGCCCAAACAACCACAGAAAAAAGACGATTAGGATCTTTATACTCTCGTTTGGATCAACCTGAGTAACCATAAATTAGGGTTTGTAATGTATTGGTTGAAAATAGTGTTTACGTGATTTTTGTGTGATCTTCATCAAAGCACCTCACCCCTTTCTTTGGGAAATCTGTTTATGAGGTTTAAAAGTTTTGTGCTTTTTGGTTTTCAACGATGGAAGATGGTAAATGATGGTGTCGGCAGTCGGAAATATGATAGGCGACTGGATAGTCTGGTAAAGCTGTAGACGGGGAGAAGATCGCTGGTGATGAGTGAGAAAATAAGAAAGTGAACATGAACATGAACTGAACAAATCAAAGAGCGCGTAAAAAGTACATTTTCCAAAAGTGGAGGACCATTTGTATAAAAATCAGAAGAGAGGGGCCATCTGTGGACTGTTCTGTAAAAATGGAAGGGCTATATATATATATATGTAAAAGTCACCAACATTTAATGGCAAAGTTGTAATTAACGTCGGTGTCATCACCGACTTTCTAGTATAATATAATACTAGTTCTAAGACCCGCGCGCGTTGCGGCGCGGGTACATTGCAAACGTCGAATGGATTAGTCCAAGCGTTATGTGATGCGTTAAACATATGAAAATGCATGTTTCGGCGTATCCTATTGAACTCTTTGTAACCTATACAAGAATTGTGATTGGATTGAAACGTAAAGTAAAGCGAATTTATACCGTACAATCTTAACATATTATATGCAACCTGACTAACTCGAATTTATACCATCAAGTCTATATTTGACCCGACTTGTTTTCAAATAAAGTTTACATCTTATGTCGAAACGTAGACCAACTCGAATTTATACCGTCATATCAAGACGTGTTATATTTGACCTGGATCGTTTCTGAACAAAATTGACATCGAAACGTAAATAAAAAGTAAGCATGAAAACATATTATATTTGACATGACTCGTTTCCAAACAAAATTATCGTCGAAACGTAGACCAACACGAATTTATACGAACACATACATAAAAATAAGAATACAACAAATTAATTTTTTTGGGTTAACGAATGAAGGTATTAAGAAAAAACAGATTATATATATATATTCTCGATTGGGTCAAAATGACATTTTACAAAGTTTATAAAAAAATAAGGAGTTGAAAATTACACTTTTCAAACTTAAGGGGCTAAGAAGAGGTACAAAGTGAAATTTGAAAGAGTTGGAGATAAAAGAGGAATGTGAAAGGGCAAAAACTAAACTTTGTAAAAGTTGAGGGTTGAAAGAGGAATGTCAAAATCAAGAAATATTATATTTGACCAAAATCGTTTCCGAACAAAATTGACATCGAAACGTAAATAAAAAGTAAGCACATAAATGTATTATATTTGACTCGACTTGTTTCAAAACAAAAATTTCGTTGAAACGTAGACCAACACAAATTTATACCAACACTTACATAGGTATTAAGGAAAAATCAAATTATATTTACTCTTGTTGGGTTAGTATGACATTTTATAAAGTTCATAAAATTCAAAGGGTTAATAGTTACATCTCCTAAACTTTAGGGGCTAAGAAGACGTACAAACTAAAATGTGAAAAAGTTAAGGATAAAATAGGAATGTCATAGGTAAAAACTGAAATCTGAAAAAGTGTTAAAATATAATTGAAAAAAGGCTTGGCGTAGAAGAGAAATGTCAATTGTCAATAGGTAAAAACCGAAATTTGAGAAAGTTGAGGGTTGAAAGAGGAAAGTCCTCCACCGACTTTCCTCTTTAAGATTATGTATAATAATTCATGTAACTTTTTGAGGTGGGTATAAGATGGGTATCAGAAAATGAACATCCCAACATTAACTTTTAACAATTTAAGTCCATAAAATACCGGATATCTGTTGATTTTGGACCTGCTCTACTTATAGCCCAACTCACGCCTCCGTTATCTTGGGCCTGGATCGATCAAATGTTTGCTATGTTGAACTAGAGGTGCAAAAAAACCTGAACCTGAAAAAAACTCAGACCCGGATTTTATAAAAGTCAGGTATTGTAAACTCGAACCCGAACCTACCCGTAGGGTAGGTAGGGTCCGGGTATGGTATTTGTTGTGAGAACCCAAACCCAAACTTGGGTTTTTCTCAACACGATTTATGCTCGGGTTTTATCTATACCCAGGTTTTGTTAATACCTGTACCCGGGTTTTTTTAATATCTACATCGGGTTTTTTGATACCCGATTATGAATGCAATTTTATTATATGTAATCTTGTAATACTTTCAAGTTTAATATATTGGAAGTTTTATATTATAAGTGTTAAAGTTTATAAACCAAAAAATGGAGTTGGAAACATAAAATACAAAAAAAAAAGTGAAATAAAAAAGCCACGACATCGGGTTTTTTACATACCCGTACGGTGTTTTTTGCATATACGTGTAGGGTTCTCTAATACCCGACCCGGAAACCGGGTTGTTTTATACCCGCAAATAGGGTATTTTAATACCTGGGTATAAAAACCCCGAACCTAAACTTGGTACACCAGGTATGGTTTTCCAGGCCAATACCTGGACCCAAACCCGACCCAAGTATTGTCAATACCCGGAAAACCAATACCTAGTCATACCCGTATGTGGGTATATACCCGAACATAAGTATTCAAAAAACCTGGTTATGTGCACCTCTATGTTAAACAGTTAAAGATCTAATATTAAATAACTAATTAAGTTGCCTAATAATTTGCTAAGTGGGTTCACTTATAATTTTTAAAATCTAGAATCCTTTTTACTTTTTTAAACAGCAAAATTAATCCTAAAATCCTTCTAATGCTTACATTGTGAGACTTAATTTCGCACCATGTCGATGGGGTAAAAGACCAAGAGACATAGGCCTGTAAACGAACCGAACGTTCATGAACTGTTCATGATCTTGTTCGACGGGAAGTTCGTTTATTTAACAAACGAACGAACACGAACAAAAAAAATGGTTCGTTTAATTAAATGAACGAACATGAACACACCTTGTGTTCATTCATTTATGTTCATGAACATTCTTTTATGTTCGTTCATTTATGTTCGTGAACGTTTGTTTATTTACGTTCGTTTAAATTTTAATAAATACAGAAATAGTTATATTTATATAAATATTAGGTTTTCTAACTAGTTATATAAATATAACTAATTATTATATCTATGAACCCTTATTTAGATGTGTTTTCGAATGAAATTTAACATATTAGACTTGTTTCTTCAATCATGTTAATTTATGTTTATTCAAATATGTTCAGTTAATTTTTTTTATGTTCGTTTGTGTTCGTTTATGTTTGTGAACTGTTCGTTTAGGCTTTAAACGAACGAACATAAACGAACACGAACATGCCCGATTTCTTAATGAACGAACACGAACAAAAAAAATGTGTTCGATTATATGTTCGTGTTCGGTTAAAGTTAAATGAACGAACACGAACATGCCTATGTTCGTGTTCGTTCGGTTCGTTTACAGGCCTAAAGAGACATATCGTATGTATAATAGTTAATTTGACATAAAGTAACCCTTCTTTTTTAGTATAAACTAAAATCACTCCCGGTAAAAGGAAAAACAATATCAAATGTACTATATAAGCAGTGACGGACCCATGATTTTTTTTTACTGGGGTCCCTTTTTCGGGTCGGGTCGGGAGACGGTCCGACAACATATTTTTAATAATAGGGAATTTTTAAGTTGAATTATATAATTTTATCAACTCGAATCAAATCAAGCCGAACTAAATCGACTTTTAAATTCAGTTAAATTGTTAATTCGAATTAAGTTTAAAAAATATATAATTCAAATAAACTGAATCGATTAACTCAAGTAACTTGATATTGGATTGTTTTAATACATTTAAACAAACTTATAAATATTAGTATTACCTTTGATTTTTCCATACTAGTTCAGATTATTAATTTTTTTTATAGTATTCTATTAGCAAATATTAAACTTGATCCACGTGATACGCTAGCAAGAAGAAAACATAGGCAATTATGTTTTGATCTAATGAATACATGTGAACTAAAAAAAACTATATGAGAATCAAACCCATGATTTTTTAGTTACAAGTGAACAAATTTACCAACACACCAACCTTCACCTTGTTACAATGGCCCCTTCTAATTTTTCTTACGGAGTTAGGGCAGGCGGGGTGGTTCACTAGTGATAGAATTCTATCACTCACAAGCACCAATCAAGTTCCGCCATGTCATCGACCATTTTTCCATCACTCACAACCTTTTTTAGGCGGGGTGGTCATCACTCACCACCACACCCAACAATTTCCCGCCAACCAACAATTACACACACAAAACAAAAGAATAACGCGTTGAAAATATCACGAAATCGTCTTTTCGTTATAATATAACGCGTTGAACAATATGCCGGCGGTGGCCATCACTCGTTATACACCACTCCGTTATAAAATAACGGCACCGCCCCGGCAACCCTTAGTAAAAAATTTAACATACAGTCTTCACTAACTTTTTGAGAAATATTGGGATCCGGAGACCCCGATCCACACAGTGTGGGTCCACCCCCTGTATATAAGTAAATATCTCCTTTAAACAATAATAAGTTAAAAATGTATATACATATACCAGTTTGAGTTTAATTTCCCTTGAAACGATAAATTATGGGGGTTTTGTCACTATACCACATATTATTCCCTTAAATCACGTGCCCTCTTAATATTCGCATACGATAAATTATGGGGTTTTTGTCCATATATTGTATCCTGTTAAAATTTGATTGCTGCTCTTACCTACATAATCATCTTGTAAACAATGATTACTTGTGTTTTTTTTTTTTAAATTATTACCCTTGATTTGAAATGTTATTTAATAGCATTATCTACTTAATATTATACTATAATGTTGCATATCTTATTAGTCAATCAGTAGTGGGGCGCTATGCCCCAAGATGGCGCCGGAAAACGCCCCCAAACATCGAAACGAGTGGCGGTATAAATGAAAAAATGGGGTGGGGCGCGAGTATTATAGCGGCGGTATTGGGGTTGGTTTTCAAACTTTAACCAATCAAATTTAAGCAAGGTTTTTTATAATTAATTAATAAAATTGAAAATTAATAATTAGGTAATGATGGGTAGGGGCTTTATGACTACGGGCTCTAGTGATATAACGCTCCATAAAGCCCCCGTGTGACGTGGCACGACACGTGTCGCATAACGCCCTACAAGGGGCTTTATGACTACGGATGACCTTATTATAAAACATATCAATATGATTAAACAAGTAATTAATATGCAATGAAAACATTGTTAGTGAATGCATTTCAAGTATCTCCATTGCCAGATTAGCATGAAAATCATTTGTTGAGGGAAGTGTTTAGGGACGTTTTTAAACAGGATCATTTTTATATAAAGAATTGTGTGCATCATCAAAATCAATTTTTTTTTGAACAACAGAACTTTTATTCATCCAAACCAAAAAAAAACGACACATAACAAGATGCTATATATCGCAACTTTTCAACTCAAGTGTACATCAAAATCATTTGGAAATCAATTTTGGATATATTTGAACCTCGTTTGGCGGTTTGCAAGGCAAAAACACTATCATATGGGGTCACATAACGTTAACTAAATCGGTTTTGAGAATCTTGTGGTATCTTATTTCATTGTTTAAGGCTCAACTACACGTCATTGAAGCCCTTGAAATAATAATAAAAAAAAAGGTTTCTTTGGGCAGATTCAAATGAATGTAAAAAGGTCCATTGGGTTGTGTTAGATCGGGTAATTGCTCGTAAGAGTAGTAGTGGTTTGGGTATCGGTTCGTTGAGCATATGAATCTAACTATGCTTAGCAAGTGGTGGTGGAGAGCTAAAATGGAAAAGGAAGGCTTCTAGTTCAGGTTAATCTTGGCTATCCATCATAATGAGAGGCCGTGAACACTCGCCCGAAGGCACGACACTGCAGTGAGGTAAAACCCGCTCAATTCAAGGATCGAACTAGCGATCACCGCCTACTCGCCTAGTTTCCCATCATCACCAGGTGCCGCATAAAATAATAGGGAGAGCAGAAATCGAACTTGAGTCCCTTAGAACACCAAGTCTCTCCCATTCCACTCCACCACCACCTCATTGGCTCTAGATTTGTTGTTACATAATCATTTTCGTAACATGTTGTGTATTGGTGGGTTTTAGTCTCTTCCTAGGTTATGTTTCCGTGTTTTAATGAAATCTTTTTGCCGTTTAAAAAAAACTCAAAACACATTTTATGTAGTATTATTTTTATTTAATAAGAGAGAGAAGTAGAGTGAGGTATTTAACTACACAATACATCAAAAGAATATTGTTGAAAGGTTATATAGGTGTATCATGCTCATAAAAAAACTAAATCTATGAATTCTTTGTTCCATAAAGTTTATGTAACTTAACAAATACATTATGATTATTAAGAAGTTAACCACACATTTGATATCAACAAAAAAAAAAAAAATTGCACCGTACTAATACTATGCCAACCATTTGAGCTATATACATACAGCGTTTATAATCAACTCGAATATAAAATAAATAAAAGTTAATTATTGATTATTACTTTAAATTACCAAGAGAGGAAGGAGAATTTGAATAAGCAACCTCTAAATTATTGGGGGATGAAAGCAACACATTTACAATAAAGTTAGTAACGTTAGGAGGACATGTAAGTAGATTTTAGCCTTTAGGCACAATTTAAATATTTATGATTTTGATTCCCCATATTTTAAATATTCAATTTAAGAGTACTTTATATAAACAAATGTTATTAATTGGGCCCGAACGCCGAATGTGCCACGTGTTTGAGCGTTCATTAGCCGACAAATTTTTCTTCTCGTCCTACAAAGTATAAACTCTATTACTCTAGGCTTAATGGAGATTTTGATCTTTTGTAAAACTTATTTTATTTGATATATTAAATATGTAAATCATCAAACTACATGATACATTTTAATTTCTAAAATCGCTATTATTAAGTAGAAATTAGAATCTTCAACGTAGAGATATAGTCCTTCAAATCATGGCTTTATAGCTAGTGACATTTTGAGAGTGAAATAAGGGTTTGAGACTAATACGTCCTGGATTCGATTCCCAAAAGGGGTTTTCCCATATTTATTGGGTTTCCTCCTGAATTGGTATATAGGCATTATGCCTATTGGAGATGGATATGATCAGGTGGTTCCGCTGATGACACGATGATACTTCAGTGGTCCGTAAGTGATCCAAATTTGCCGTTAAAAAAAAATAGATATAGTCCTTCAGTTGACAGAGGTATATACCTCTTAAAAGGGAAGAAGATCTCGATTTAAACCTTGACAAATAATGTAATTGAGAATGAGAATAATTGACGAAGTAAAAATAATTTCTACCCTTCAAAAAAAAAAAATCCTAAATATCAATTCGTTAAAAGAGTTAACTTCCATTTTCGTCTCTGTGGTTTAGGGGAACATGTCACTTCAGTTCAAAAAAAATTAGCGCCAGCTCCGTCCTTAACATTTTTAAACGTGCCACTTCAGTCCAAAAAGATAACGTCTTGCGCCAGTTCCGTACTCAACGTTTTTAACGGTGTGTTTTCTTTTTGGACTGAAGTAACACGTTTCAAAAATGTTGAGGACGGAACTGACGCAAATTTTTTTAATTGAAGTGACATTTTCAACCAAACCACAGGGAGGAAAATGGCAGTTAACTCTCCTTAAAATTAAATTATATTTTGTGCATTTTCAATATACCTGTTATTATCAAGTAGAAATTGGAATCCTAAATCTTAAATTCCTTAAAAGAAAATATAAATTTCTTTCTAAAACTTGTAAATATTTATGTCAATTACATTTTTGCTTTTAATATTAATTTAATTAATAATAACCTTTTCTTCCATTACAGTGGTTGCTAACAGGTCAAACACGATTAGTTTAACCCGAAATATAACTATTATTTTCATATTAATACTTTAAAATACAACAATTACATATTATTTATAGTTTTTAAGCCATTAAGCTAAAAATATGCGAATTTATTTTTATTTTTTTATTTAATTTTGGTATAAAAAGTACCAAAACAGTTTAGGTTATTACATTAAGGGTTAATATTGTAAAACAAATAACACACTTTTTTTATTTTTCTAAAAAAAACATCTAACATGATTTTGACATATGAAAGCCCTAAAGATGTAAATAAACACGAATAAGTCTTTCAATCCAACTTTATTATATTAAAATCATTACACTTGTCATATATATATATATATATATATATATATATATACACATATATATATAGGGCAATGCTACACAAGAAACCCTTCATTTTTTAAAAACTTTGCAAACTCTATATGTGGCCTAGATTTATCCACGTGTCCCAAGTCATCTGATTTTGTTTTTTGCCTCTAAGGGTATATTAGTCAATATACATACATCCATCCATCCCAAGATCTCTTCCCCCCATTGAATTGACATGATCATTAATGCCCATCACCTCACAAATCACCAAACCCCCCATTTATATAGATTTTTTCATTTTTAAAAGCAACAAATTATTAATCTCGTCCCTCATATCTCCTTCATCTTCACCTGCATTTCATCCTTTTCTCCATTAATGTCCATGGAGACAAATCCACCAACCTCCGAGTTAATGTCGCCGGTTCATCTGTTCCCCAACAGGTTCATAAAAATATATTGTGTTTGGGTTTGGGATTTTGAGAGATGGAAATGATGCCGGAAGGAGGTGGCGGAGTGAGGAGGAAGCCGTCGTCGAGAGAGAATGAGAATAACCGGAGGAGAGAGAGACGACGGAGAGCGATTGCAGCGAATATATACAATGGGTTGAGAGCACAGGGGAATTATAATTTGCCAAAACATTGTGATAATAATGAGGTATTGAAAGCTCTTTGTAAAGAAGCTGGTTGGGTTGTTCTTCCTGATGGTACTACTTTTCGTAAGGTATCTTTTTAGTTTAACTTTTCATCAATTCATTTTTAGATCTGGGGGTTATGATTTATGAAGTGTGGTGATCGATTAAACGGTTGAGATTGAATCGGAGTTGCATAAATTTTGTGTCTTCTGTTGTTGATTTAGGGTTTTTAAGGTGTAGATCTAATGAATTGATTTGAAATGTTAGTTAATGTTGTTGAGTTGATTCGATTAGTCGATTGATTTATTATGCATTTATGCAGCAGCTTAATCTGCTTGAAAGTAGAGGTGTACAAATAACCGGTTCTGGAACTGAACCCGGAATAGATGTAACACCTCGAAAATTTACGTCCTATTATGTCTTGACACGTGTCATAATGTCTGAACGTGTGAAAGAATGTTCTTGGAGGACTAAAGTTGACAAACAATGAAACTATGTAAGTACAAGGGTTCAAAGTGTCAACAATGAATAAATATACTTTACAATAACCCTACATGATGTTTATAACCTTAAACGAATGGATCATGGATCATACGAAGCGAATTGTGAAAGAAAGTGAGAGATTACAAACTACAGGGGTTAAATGTGTCAACATGTTAATGATATACCTCTGAGTGACCTTATAGCAAACCCGAAGCCTTGTAACGATTAATTATGCTCACTAGAATACACGATTTAAAATTTCGTAAAGTTTCGTCAACGTATGAGAAAGTTGTGATCAAATTCGTGTGCGAGGGGTTAAAGCGTCAACGTTGAAAGTTAGGCCTTTTCGGGTAACAATAAAGTTACCCGGGGACTTAACAAAGTGGGTATATGTCTTGAAGCCCTTATAGATCAATAATGAGGGTCCATATCGCAATAAACAAGTGTCTGTACAAGATTCGAAGAGCCAGGGACTAAAACTGCAATTTATCAAAGTTTTGTTGGAACACCTTAGGGGCTCGCGTAGCGCGAGCGTATGGACTCAGGCAGTCGCGCTACGCGACTGCCATATCTGGACAGAAACATATCATTCTTGATTCTTTGTCTGCACATTGAACTTGGATGCACTTTGATCGATCATAACTCACCCAATGGCCCCTAAAACACCCCCTAGAACACTAGGGCATGTGTCAATAAGTTGTGGGATGTCCTAGACTTGTTTGTCAATCATCTATGGTGAGTAAATCCACTATATAAAGCACACAAGGTGCAACACTTTGATCATTCATTCTTGCACCCATTTCTGATCATTTGTGGAACTTCCAAGCAGCCCCTTGCCTTCCTAATCATCCAATAAGCACTTGTAAGTATGCTAGACCTTCTCTAATCATGTTTAGCTTAGTATTTAGCTTAAAAGTCAAGATATCGTAGTTAACGTTTGACTTCGAGATTAGTCTAAAATGGCTCAGTCATATCTCGAATCAAAGGTAGTTATAAGTTGGTAATTATGTGGGTAATAAACCCTCAAAAGGGTTCCCCCTGGTTTCCACTCTAACTAGGTCGTTTGTCGAGTCAAAGGTTGACCGAAAAAGTCAACAGTTTTGTAAATTATGATTTAATACACGATTAGCAATCCGAGAGGCGTGTAACCTGTTTTAACCTTAATATAACTTGGTAATAAGTATAAGAACTTGTTCGTACTTGTCCGACTCGACAAATTTCTGTTTAAACCCGGTTCGGAGCCGAAAGACGCGAAACTTTGACTTTTGCATTGACTTCGGTTCTGACCCGTTTTAGTTTGATTCGAAGATGCCTTAGTGCTTCATTAGAGTAGGGTTGCATGATAGTATAAGTCTCCGTACTTGTTTCGTTGATTATCCAATTCGTTCGCGCGGTTCCGTTAAATGCTTAAAATGGACCGTAATGCCCTTATGACCATACAACGAGAATTTTGAAAATGTGGAAGTACAATAATCTTAGTTATTGATTATTAAACATGTACGTAAATTTTCACATCAATCGGAGGTCTAGATTAGGAGATATGCGCATTAGCGTAAATAATAAACTTTTTATTAATTAAACGGCGCGATTAGCGCATAGCCTATCTAAACCCGATTTTCGGTACCAAAACTTTTACCCACTAATGTTAAATAATATTTTGGGATTTTTGAAGATTTTTAATTATTTTTAAACTGGTCTTAAGCTAGGCTTATCGCCTTAATTCGGTTAATACCGAATTTACCCTTTTCGGTCATAAAATGATTTCTACAAGGAATTTTGACGCGAATCCAATTGCTACTGATATTAAATAATAAATGTAATGTTTTGAGCCTGTTTAACTAATCAGAAAACCCAGAATCGTATTTTAATCGTACGTCGCTTAAAACGGGTTTATACGCGTATTATACGCGTAGTTTAGGCTTAAAACCATTTTGACACATAAGGATTATTACCAACTAATATAATCTGTTAAAAATAAGTTGTATACTGATTACTTCAGTCCCGAACATCGGGGTTACGTTAAATCCCTTTTATAATCTCTAAAATGACCAAAATACCCCTACGGGGCATAATTAATGATTAATCTCGTTTTGGGCATTATGGAAGATATCATAATGATATCACAACATATTTAAAGCATATTAACTTAGGAAACCTGTTCGCGACCCTTATGGTTACCCGTTACGCCTCTGGCGCGTTCGGTTCGGTTTATGTAACTAGTTTGCATAAATTAGCCGAAACGGGTCAAACCTTATCCTTTCTATCTCAAAATCCAGAATGTGTTTAGTTTACCCATATTATACAAGTCTTTGAACTTGTCGGGTCTAAATTCCATTCTATTCCGGTCTTCGCTTAATCATGCGTTTGAACCGTAAACCTTCCTTAAAACTAACCGGTCTAAGTTACGACTTAAATAAGACCCGTTAGGAATCTAATAGGTTAATAAAACCTTCGTTCCAGATTGCGAGCCCCAGTAGAAGTACTCGTGCTTGCTGATTAGAATATACGGCTGAGTATAAATTGCATTGCTAGCTCAGGTAAATACTTTTAACTTATTTTCCCTTATACGGGCTTGGGATACGGTATTATAAAAATACCGCTTGGTCGGGTGTAGAAACCTTTTAATCGGAGATGATTAAATTGCATAATCCCGTTTTAATCTGTATTGATTGATAACAAATAACATTGGGGGTTAATGACCGTGTCCTGGATATCCTTGGCTCATTTTAAAAAGTGAATGGCCACGACGTAAGCACAAGGTGTAGACATAACACCTCCTGTTGCATATGTATAACGTATACTCACTCGTAAGGGTATCTTCTTGTGAGATTATATTTGTGGTGTGTCGATTAATCTTGTCCGGCTTGTATTGTATAATCACCGGCCCTAAATGTTGGACAACCATGTAAATCGGATACAAGATTTTTATTAATAAAATTGTCCCAAGTATAAAAGATTAATTTTGCCTCTGTGCATTTTAATCAATGTGTCAAGATATTTTGTGCCGTTTGCACTCGATTCACTTTTCAAACTCTTTTTCCAAAATGAGTCAGTTAATTGTATTTACCAGTGTAAACTGACGTATTTTCCAAAAGGTTAAGTGACAGGTACTACGCATAATTGGCTGGGAGCTCAGGGTGTCATTAGGGAATCTTGCAAGTTCTAGATGCCTGAAGTCTGTTGAACAGTTTTAGTATCTTTTGTTTGATTCGCCTGTGGATCCTTTACCTTCCGTTGTAATACTTAGACATTACTTATATTCGGAATGTAATAATATTTATCTTTTGCTTCCGCTGTGCATTATTATATTGTGTTGTTTGACCATGATGTTGCCAACCACGTCACGATACTCCCCCACCGGGCCCACCGGTGACACGTGGAAAATCGGGGTGTGACAGGTTGGTATCAGAGCCAACATTGAGTGAATTAAACACTAGCTTTTGTGTTTAATCTCAATGACACAATTGCACATTCCTAAATCTTCTGAGTCTAGACTTAACATAGGAATACTTTCAATCCTAATCTGGAAAATTTTACTTCCAAATTTTTATTGGATACGTCGCCAAGCGAAGAAGCCGTAATAGGAGTTCTCCACACCCGGAGCCCTGAGATGCTGAGCTTCGTACCGCGGCTAGAATGAAACGAGCATCCAAGGAGAATGCATTCAGAAATAAAATGAAGAAGAAACTCCTTTTACTGAAGATCGTTTCCTTATTAGTCCTTATAAGGACATATTTATCTTTCAGTCCCTTTAAGGACACATTATCCTTTCAAAGACCCGCTTAGGGCAACTCTGTACTTCTATTTTCATATAATGAATTGATTAAATTAAGTTTTCATTCTAAACATAAAATATGAAATGAATGGAAAATAACTTCCCTTAGAAGGGAAGTGCCTACGGGCTATAATTAACGTCCTCTGAGACTAAAGACGGTGGTAGCCTACCGCTCCCTGTCAAGAAAAGGTAATGAACTTTGATTCACACCTAAATGCCTCGATCCCAGACGATCATGGCTTATAAATTAAACTTGTCCAAGTGACTAAGCCTTTTGTGCTATTACTAAATGCCTCGATCCCAGACGATCATGGCTTATAAATTAAACTTGTCCACGTGACTAGGCCTTTTGTGCCATTACAAATTCATAAATTGCCCTGATTCTCTGAAATCTTGGCTTATAAATTAAACTTGTCTACGCGACTAGGCCATTTGTGCTATTATTAAATTATAAATTATAAATTAGGATTTATGATAAAAATCCTGAATAAAAATAAATATCCTTCCTTCCCTGCCAGTAGGCATTTTAAAAAGAATCTTAAAGGTGAAATCTAGCCTATGCGGCCAAGATGGTGAACCCTACTCAAGAGATTCAAATCCTTGTTAACACCTAAGAACGTGTTAGCACTCCTGACAAATGTGATTCGATAAAATCACAACAGTCATCCTTATATTAGATTCTTCCAATTTCCTTATCTAGCCTGGTGATTTAGAAATCATGGCTTGTGTCATCCTATAAGATGATCACATTATAAACATCCAGTAGTGATGAAGTGCCTACGGGCTAAACTTGTTGTCCGAAAAGGCAACGACAGTGGTGGTCTTTGACCTCCTGTCCAAAAATGTTGGACCAGGTCCAAACATAATAGTCGGTAGGATCCATACGATCTCGACTAATAGCATCTGAGAAGATGATCATATTATAACCATCCCTCAGAAGGGAAATGCCCACGGGCTATATCTATTGTCCTAAAAGACAAAAGACAGTTGAAGTCTACAACTCCCTGTCAAAAGAAGGTAATGAACTTGATTCAGACCTTAATGCCTCGATTCTCTGAAATCATGGCTTATAAAATTTAGAACTGTCCTTGTGACTAGGCCTTTTTGCGCCACTTTAATATCCTTAATGTTTCATAACTAGGATAAATTATAATGGAAAATACTAATTAAATATAACTAACAAGTTAACCAATATGGTTTATATTACCATGGTTGATAAATCGTCAAAGATGATGATTCCATAATAATCTCTGAATAAATCATTGTTAATATTTATGTAGCAATCAAGCTACATGACTGGATTAGATGAAGTTAATAGCCACATGAAGGGAAGCAATGATACTACCAGAATTAATGTAACTGGAGCAGAACTACAGGCAATAATAGATTATGCTGTTACTCGAGCACTTGATCGGCAGTATGATGAGTCAAGTGATACCCACTCTAAGACTCTATCTGCAGCTCGTAGTACGCCCCCTTCTAACCCACATGAGTTAAGGGAAGACGATGTTCATGACTTGTCAAATCAAAGGAGTATTCCGCCTAGACAGGTTGTGTTTCATCAAGAGGCACCAGTTAAGACCTGTTCATATAAATATTTTGTCTCCTGCAAGCCCAGAGACTTTACAGGAGAAGAAGGGGCCATCGATTTCATGACATGGCTCGATGAAATGGACGCTGTTGTTGACATCAGCGGTTGTGCGGAACAAGATGTTGTGAAATTTGTTTCACAATCATTTAAAGGAGAAGCGTTGGCATGGTGGAGATCATTGCTCCAAGCCACGGGGAAAGTTCTACTCTACAACTTATCTTGGGAGCAATTTGTTGCATTAGTCAAGGAAAACTATTGCCCCCAGCATGAAGTAGAAAAGATAGAATCAGACTTCTTGACTCTGGTCATGGAGAATTTGGATTGTCAGGCATATGTGACAAGTTTCAACACTATGTCCCGCCTGGTTCCTTATCTAGTCACCCCTGAACCTAAACGCATAGCGCGTTTCATTGGAGGCCTAGCACCAGAGATAAAAGGGAATGTTAAAGCATCTAGGCCAACCACATATAGGTCCGTGGTGGACTTATCCTTATCTCTCACCTTAGACGCAATCAGAATTAAGTCTGTTAAGGCTTCTGACGAGGGAAGAAGAGAAAGAGAGGAGGAAAACTCTCAACGATATAACAAGAAGAAGAAGGGAAACTCTGAGCGCGGGAAGAATTCCGAGTTTAGGAAGAACTCGAGTCAGTCTGATAACAGACCCAAATGCAGTAACTGCAAAAAGCAACATTTTGGAAAATGTACAATAGACCCACGTGCTAAATTGTGTGGGATTTGCAAGACCAAGGGTCACAAAACCTTAGATTGCAAGGGGATGAAGAACGCCACATGTTACAATTGTAACGGGGAAGGGCACATCAAAACCAACTGCCCTAGGAAACAGAAGAAGCCCGAGTAGGCCAAGATAACAAACGCACGAGTTGTCAGGATGAACGCCCAAGAGATGGGGCAGAATAATAATAGTATAATATGTACCTTTCGTTATCAAGCAGTTTATGTAGAAACTTATTTAATACTGGCACGTATAAATATACTATGAATGATAAAGGTTGAGAACTATTGTCTCCACCTGATTAAGACTCCGGTCCTTTAATGCCCGGTAGAAAGTGACGATGTTACGTCGAGAATGCTCCAATAAATCCTATATTGATATTAATATCTATTAGAAATCATTTTTCTAATATCCTTATAGCAAACTTTTGGTTGCATACTTAAGGACTCAATATAGTGATAAAAATCGATTGGTTGCCTTACAAATCAAGTCCATATTGTGAGTGATAAGAAGCAATTAATTATCAAGACTCCTTATGAGACAACCCTCGTAATTACACGTGTCCGTACGATTAATAAATATTAAACAAAAAATGGTGGAAATGGCCGTCCCCGGAATCGAACCCGGGTCTAGGCCGCACCCTTTCGCGCGCCTAGCCAACTGAGCTAGGTGCCTAGTTTGTGAAACTTCCATTATTGATTTAATATAAGCACTTGTACAATAAACTTCCTTATCATGTATCAATGATAATTCCTGCTAAGTGCCCTGTTTTTAATACAGGCAATAATAAATCTTCATGAACCATAAACTTAGCAAAATTGTTTATTATACCCACAAAGTATAATTACCAAGGAAACCTTAGTAACCGATTCTTCTCGTATCGGCAAGGAATCCTTCTGAAAATCTAAGAGCACTCTTTCTTCGCATAGAGTACGACAACATATGTTATTTTAATTATTTTTCTTTTCTCATTGTTTTCTATCGCCTGCGAATGCCAAACTATGTTTGATAAAAGTGTCATATGAGGATTGGCGTATCCTAGTATGTCCCATAGATTATTTCCATGTCTGATCAGCATGGAGGTTTAATGCATGGAACCACAAAGATATCCCAATGATCATATGGTACTAAAGTCAACAAATGGTATTCAAAGAAGATATCCAAGATGAAATTGTCCAAGTAAATATTCCCGATTAAGGAATTCGTGGACTAGTAACATAAATGTGTCACTTATTCGACACAAGTAACGATGAGTGAACTGGAGCCTGAGATATGAAAAATCTCTGCAACCTCCTTGTACTTTGATTATCTTCTCCTAAGTTTACCCTGTTTACCTCCCTAGAGGCAGGTAGAGTTAAGATTAACATCCCGCTTTGGGTTAGAGTGTTGTAAGAACTCCATGTTAATTATGGGATAACCGGAAACCTGATTAAGTAAATTTTAAGATAGGAGATTCATATAGCCTAACTCGATATTTTCAGAGTATGATACCAGCTAGATAAGAAAGACGGTTCATTTTGCTTATGCACTCATTGCCGAAACCCTATTTAGACCACGATTAAGAATCGTCATCATCTACCCAGGATCGTCGAATTGTTCGACTAACTGTAAGGATTAGCTACTCCTTAAGATTAGTTAAATGGTGGCTGGAATAACCATCTCAAGAGAAGCTTTTCTATAATAGTTGATATAGAAGTATCAAGGTTACTCCATTAGAGACCTTATATAAATGAAATGTTAAACATCTGTTGTTAGGACAATAGATTGGTAAGTTCAATTATCAGGATCTGAAAGTTGCAGTGGAAACAACAAATCAGATCACACAAATCCCTAAATTATCTGTAAGTTGCCATTATTAGACAGAGAATACTTCCTTTATTTCGGTAAATCTCGGGACGAGATTTATTTTAAGGGGGTGAGGATGTAACACCTCGAAAATTTACGTCCTATTATGTCTTGACACGTGTCATAATGTCTGAACGTGTGAAAGAATGTTCTTGGAGGACTAAAGTTGACAAACAATGAAACTATGTAAGTACAAGGGTTCAAAGTGTCAACAATGAATAAATATACTTTACAATAACCCTACATGATGTTTATAACCTTAAACGAATGGATCATGGATCATACGAAGCGAATTGTGAAAGAAAGTGAGAGATTACAAACTACAGGGGTTAAATGTGTCAACATGTTAATGATATACCTCTGAGTGACCTTATAGCAAACCCGAAGCCTTGTAACGATTAATTATGCTCACTAGAATACACGATTTAAAATTTCGTAAAGTTTCGTCAACGTATGAGAAAGTTGTGATCAAATTCGTGTGCGAGGGGTTAAAGCGTCAACGTTGAAAGTTAGGCCTTTTCGGGTAACAATAAAGTTACCCGGGGACTTAACAAAGTGGGTATATGTCTTGAAGCCCTTATAGATCAATAATGAGGGTCCATATCGCAATAAACAAGTGTCTGTACAAGATTCGAAGAGCCAGGGACTAAAACTGCAATTTATCAAAGTTTTGTTGGAACACCTTAGGGGCTCGCGTAGCGCGAGCGTATGGACTCAGGCAGTCGCGCTACGCGACTGCCATATCTGGACAGAAACATATCATTCTTGATTCTTTGTCTGCACATTGAACTTGGATGCACTTTGATCGATCATAACTCACCCAATGGCCCCTAAAACACCCCCTAGAACACTAGGGCATGTGTCAATAAGTTGTGGGATGTCCTAGACTTGTTTGTCAATCATCTATGGTGAGTAAATCCACTATATAAAGCACACAAGGTGCAACACTTTGATCATTCATTCTTGCACCCATTTCTGATCATTTGTGGAACTTCCAAGCAGCCCCTTGCCTTCCTAATCATCCAATAAGCACTTGTAAGTATGCTAGACCTTCTCTAATCATGTTTAGCTTAGTATTTAGCTTAAAAGTCAAGATATCGTAGTTAACGTTTGACTTCGAGATTAGTCTAAAATGGCTCAGTCATATCTCGAATCAAAGGTAGTTATAAGTTGGTAATTATGTGGGTAATAAACCCTCAAAAGGGTTCCCCCTGGTTTCCACTCTAACTAGGTCGTTTGTCGAGTCAAAGGTTGACCGAAAAAGTCAACAGTTTTGTAAATTATGATTTAATACACGATTAGCAATCCGAGAGGCGTGTAACCTGTTTTAACCTTAATATAACTTGGTAATAAGTATAAGAACTTGTTCGTACTTGTCCGACTCGACAAATTTCTGTTTAAACCCGGTTCGGAGCCGAAAGACGCGAAACTTTGACTTTTGCATTGACTTCGGTTCTGACCCGTTTTAGTTTGATTCGAAGATGCCTTAGTGCTTCATTAGAGTAGGGTTGCATGATAGTATAAGTCTCCGTACTTGTTTCGTTGATTATCCGATTCGTTCGCGCGGTTCCGTTAAATGCTTAAAATGGACCGTAATGCCCTTATGACCATACAACGAGAATTTTGAAAATGTGGAAGTACAATAATCTTAGTTATTGATTATTAAACATGTACGTAAATTTTCACATCAATCGGAGGTCTAGATTAGGAGATATGCGCATTAGCGTAAATAATAAACTTTTTATTAATTAAACGGCGCGATTAGCGCATAGCCTATCTAAACCCGATTTTCGGTACCAAAACTTTTACCCACTAATGTTAAATAATATTTTGGGATTTTTGAAGATTTTTAATTATTTTTAAACTGGTCTTAAGCTAGGCTTATCGCCTTAATTCGGTTAATACCGAATTTACCCTTTTCGGTCATAAAATGATTTCTACAAGGAATTTTGACGCGAATCCAATTGCTACTGATATTAAATAATAAATGTAATGTTTTGAGCCTGTTTAACTAATCAGAAAACCCAGAATCGTATTTTAATCGTACGTCGCTTAAAACGGGTTTATACGCGTATTATACGCGTAGTTTAGGCTTAAAACCATTTTGACACATAAGGATTATTACCAACTAATATAATCTGTTAAAAATAAGTTGTATACTGATTACTTCAGTCCCGAACATCGGGGTTACGTTAAATCCCTTTTATAATCTCTAAAATGACCAAAATACCCCTACGGGGCATAATTAATGATTAATCTCGTTTTGGGCATTATGGAAGATATCATAATGATATCACAACATATTTAAAGCATATTAACTTAGGAAACCTGTTCGCGACCCTTATGGTTACCCGTTACGCCTCTGGCGCGTTCGGTTCGGTTTATGTAACTAGTTTGCATAAATTAGCCGAAACGGGTCAAACCTTATCCTTTCTATCTCAAAATCCAGAATGTGTTTAGTTTACCCATATTATACAAGTCTTCGAACTTGTCGGGTCTAAATTCCATTCTATTCCGGTCTTCGCTTAATCATGCGTTTGAACCGTAAACCTTCCTTAAAACTAACCGGTCTAAGTTACGACTTAAATAAGACCCGTTAGGAATCTAATAGGTTAATAAAACCTTCGTTCCAGATTGCGAGCCCCAGTAGAAGTACTCGTGCTTGCTGATTAGAATATACGGCTGAGTATAAATTGCATTGCTAGCTCAGGTAAATACTTTTAACTTATTTTCCCTTATACGGGCTTGGGATACGGTATTATAAAAATACCGCTTGGTCGGGTGTAGAAACCTTTTAATCGGAGATGATTAAATTGCATAATCCCGTTTTAATCTGTATTGATTGATAACAAATAACATTGGGGGTTAATGACCGTGTCCTGGATATCCTTGGCTCATTTTAAAAAGTGAATGGCCACGACGTAAGCACAAGGTGTAGACATAACACCTCCTGTTGCATATGTATAACGTATACTCACTCGTAAGGGTATCTTCTTGTGAGATTATATTTGTGGTGTGTCGATTAATCTTGTCCGGCTTGTATTGTATAATCACCGGCCCTAAATGTTGGACAACCATGTAAATCGGATACAAGATTTTTATTAATAAAATTGTCCCAAGTATAAAAGATTAATTTTGCCTCTGTGCATTTTAATCAATGTGTCAAGATATTTTGTGCCGTTTGCACTCGATTCACTTTTCAAACTCTTTTTCCAAAATGAGTCAGTTAATTGTATTTACCAGTGTAAACTGACGTATTTTCCAAAAGGTTAAGTGACAGGTACTACGCATAATTGGCTGGGAGCTCAGGGTGTCATTAGGGAATCTTGCAAGTTCTAGATGCCTGAAGTCTGTTGAACAGTTTTAGTATCTTTTGTTTGATTCGCCTGTGGATCCTTTACCTTCCGTTGTAATACTTAGACATTACTTATATTCGGAATGTAATAATATTTATCTTTTGCTTCCGCTGTGCATTATTATATTGTGTTGTTTGACCATGATGTTGCCAACCACGTCACGATACTCCCCCACCGGGCCCACCGGTGACACGTGGAAAATCGGGGTGTGACAATAGACCCGATTTAGAAACCAGTTTTTAACCCGGGACCGATCCGATATGGTAACTGGTTTTGTAACACGGGACTGATCCGGTATACAAACTGGTATGTATAGGAACTGGTTTGAAAATCCTTCTGCTGAAAACAGTTAAAACCGAACCGAACTGGTCAAAAACTTGTAGAAAAAACGGCGCTATGTTAGGGTGAAAACTGGTTTTGACTTTCATTGACCCAAACCTCTACTTGAAAGCTCACTAAATTTCTGTAAATCTAATAAAAAAATTTGCAGAAATTCATGATTCTTTTATCTAAATGGCAGGGAATTTGTAATTAAGTTTGTAACTTTAGTGTTTGTTTGAATTACAGGGTTCCAGGCCACCACTGCCTACCATTGATACCGATGCAAGATCGAATGCTACAACTCCATGTTCTTCCCAAAAACCGAGCCCATCGTCTTCATCATTCCCTACCCCGATCCCATCATATCAATGCAGCCCGTCATCCTCGTCGTTTCCGAGCCCGTCCACCCAGGACATGAACAAGAACACCCGTTTGCGTATCTTAATAACGCATTTTCTGTTGTAGGCGCCCGTATTTGTACCTCTACTGTTACAGTTACTATTGAAGTTTATGCATCCATTCTGGAAGTCTTAACACATGTTATAATAGATGCTTAACACACGTTATATCAGGTTTACTCTGTTGTTATTAAGTTACTATTGGAGTTTATTCATCCATTATGGAAGTCTTTACACACGTTATAATAAATGATTAACACCCGTTATACATTTCAGTCGCTTAACACACGTTATAACTTGTATGTTCCATGTTAACTTGTACACGTGTTACGATCAGTATATGCACATCATGGTGTTTTTGCAAACCACTTTCATATACATGAATACAAGTCGGGTTATAATGGATGCTTACATGTTAGGGTTACAACAAGATTACAATATTAACTAAGCTCACCATTAAACTCACCGCCCCCTTCGACTGTTTTCACCCTTGTCACATGTTAAGCAATTACATGTTTCGAACAGACAAATTGTAACACATGTTAGATCAGTATATACACATCATGGTGTTTTGTAAACCACTAGCTTATACATGAATACATGTCAGGTTACAAAAAGATTATAACAGAGGCTTAACACATGTTATACATTCCAGAATGTGCAAAACAAATGACCCGTTTCATATTATATTTTCCAAAATTACCGGTACATGTGTTACCATAAATGGCTCATTTCATATTACACGTTACATACTAACTTGTACATTTATTACATGTGTTACCATAAATGGCTCATTTAATATTACACGTTACATACTAACTTGTACATTTATTACTTGTCGCATTACAACAAGATTATAATGGTGGAGGCGCCCGTAGTACCTCTACTGTTACAGTTACTATTGAAGTTTATGCATTCATTCTGGAAGTATTAAGACATGTTATAATAGAGGCTTAAAACACGTTATATCAGGTTTACTCTGTTGTTATTAACTTACTATTGGAGTTTATTCATCCATTATGGAAGTCTTAACACACGTTATAATAGATGCTTAACACACGTTATACATTTTCAGTCATTTTAACACATGTTACAAGATGTATATACACATCATGGTGTTTTGGAAACCACTAGCTTATACATGACACCATGTTAGGTTAAACCAAGATTATAACAGAGGCTTAACACATTTTATCCCAGGTATACGGTGTTACGATATTAACTTGTATGTTCCATATTAACTTGTTCATGTGTTACGATCAGTATATGCACATCATGGTGTTTTGCAAACCACTTTCATATACATGAATACAAGTCGGGTTATAATGGATGCTTACATGTTATCATATGTATACAAGTGGGGTTACAACAAGATTACGATATTAACTAAGCTCCCCATTAAACTCATCACCCCCGTCGACTGTTTTCACCCTTCTCACATGTTAAGCAATTACATGTTCCGAACAGACAAATTGTAACACATGTTAGATCAGTATATACACATCATGGTGTTTTGTAAACCACTAGCTTATACATGAATACATGTCAGGTTACAAAAAGATTATAACAGAGTCTTAACACATGTTATACATTCCAAGATGTGCAAAACAAATGACCCGGTTCATATTACATATTCCAAAATTACCGGTACATGTGTTACCATAAATGGCTCGTTTCATATTACACGTTACATACTAACTTGTACATTTATTACTTGTACATGACACCATGTTGGGTTAAACCAAGATTATACAAGTTAATATTGTTTTGGAAACCACTAGCTTATACATGACACCATGTTGGGTTAAACCAAGATTATAACAGAGGCTTAACACATGTTATCCCAGGTATACGGTGTTACAATATTAACTTGTATGTTCCATATTAACTTGTACACGTGTTACGATCAGTATTTGCACATCATGGTGTTTTGCAAACCACTTTTGATATACATGAATACAAGTCGGGTTATAATGGATGCTTACATGTTATCATATGTATACAAGTGGGGTTACAACAAGATTACGATATTAACTAAGCTCACCATTAAACTCATCGCCCCCGTCGACTGTTTTCACCCTTGTCACATGTTAATCAATTACATGTTCCGAACAGACAAATTGTAACACATGTTAGATCAGTATATACACATCATGATGTTTTGTAAACCACTATCTTATACATGAATACATGTCAGGTGACAAAAAGATTATAACAGAGTCTTAACACATGCTATACATTCCAAAATGTGCAAAACAAACACATGTTATAAACGAACGAAGAGTTCTTTCCCACGTAATATATCATTCTAACAGGGGCTTAACACATGTTATACATGAACACATGTCAGGTTACATCATGGTGTTCTGTTACAGCATGAACCACTAACACATGTTATAAACGAACGAAAACTTCTTTCCCAAAAGATTTGACTTATTCAATGTCCCCGCATTAACGTCGCCTACATCCATCCAGCTTGTCAATTGAATATCTTTATGGATCTGTTTCTGTAAATCAACACACGTTATATATCATTCTAACAGGTGCTTAACACATGTTATGGGTCTGTTTCTGTAAATCAAACAACCCAACAAAAAAAAACACTTACTGTTCAGATCATGACACCAAACCAGCAACCAAACCAACAAAAAAACAATTATTGTTAAGATCAAAATCCCCAAACAAGCAACCAAACCAACAAAAAATCTCGTTCAAAATCTCATCCTAAAGTTTTCGATTTATTTAAAATACATGAACATTAACCATTACTAGATCTTGATTGAAGACAGAGGAGAGGAGAGAGAGAGAGAACATTAACCATTACTAGATCTTGACTCCGACGACGTTCCGAACTCCGGCGCCACCAACCACCCACCCTCCACCACCTTCTACAACCACCCACTGTCGCCGCTATCAACTACCAACAACCCAGAATGAACCAGCCACCACCTTCCACCAACCACCAGATCTGCAACCACCATCGTGCCTCACTCATCGTGCATCTACCGCCTCCCCTGCCCCAACCATAACGGTCAACAACACCACCGCCACAGCGCTGCTGCTGCCGTGGGTAGCTGGAAACCCACCAGTTTTCTCTCTCTCTTTCGATTTCTCTGGACCTCTCTTTCTCTTTCGATTTCTCTGGTACTCTCTCTCACGGCTCTCACTCTCTCTCTAGGCTTTGCAGGTTGTAAGTGTTGTGTAGAGAGAAGGGAAAGTCATGAGATCTGTGATTTTAGAGAGAGGGAATTGAGAGATTGTGATTTTGAATTGGATATGAAGAGAGAGAAAGAGAGGTGCATTAAAGAGAGATGATAGGATGGAAAGAGAAGGAATATACTACCTAAAATGCCCTTCCAGTTGACTTTTATGTATTATAACAATTCTTTTAAATCTAATTGTTACCAAAATTATAAGAGCCATTGATCAAGTGTGATGAAACATAATCAATGGATGATGTTGGGTTTGCATAGTTTCTTAAAAAAGATGGGGTTTTTTACTAAGCCCTCCCCTATATATATATATATAGGGGACCGCTAGAATGAGAACCACCTCCAGTTGTAAGAACCGCGAGAACCACTTTCTAGCCATTAAATCAAGTAGATAGATCGATGAGATTAAAAGTATTAAAAAATAATATTAAGTATTTTTTGTCTTATTATGTCTTTTATATTTTAATCCAAAAGGGTATTTAAGTAAAATTACACTATTTTGTCTTTTTGTCTTTATTGTTTTTTATTACTTTTTGGTATTATTATATTAGATTTTTATTTTTTTAAACTTAGTTTTTTTATTAAACATTTTCAAATTCAGATTTATTTACAGATTTTTACGTTTAACGTTTTACGTTTTTACGCCCGGCTTTTTCACGCCTCGTTTTTTGACGCGCCGTTTTTACGCCCGGCTTTTTCACGCGCCGTTTTTACGTTTTACGCCCCGGTTTTTTACGTTAACGTTTTTTTACGTTTTACGCGCCGGTCGTTTACGTTAACGTTATTTTACGTTTTACGCGTCGGTTTTTTACGTTTTACGCCCCGGTTTTTTACGTTTTACACGTCGGTTTTTTAAGTTAACGTTTTTTTACATTTTACGCGCCGGTTTTTTTACGTTAATGTTTTTTACGTCTTTACGTTTTACGCGCCGGTTTTTTACGTTAACTTTTTTAGGTTAACATTTTTAAATTCAGGTTTTGGACGTTTTACGTGCCGGTTTTTTACGTTAACGTTTTTTTACGTTTTACGCGCCGGTTTTTTACGTTTTACTAAAAAAAATTACGTTTTACGTTTTACCTAAAACTTTTTACGCTTTACAAAAAACTTTTTACGTTTTACGTAAAACTTTTTACGTTTTTACGTTAAAAAAGTTTACGTTTTTTACGTTTTACGTTAAAAGTTTACGGTTTAACAAATTTTTTTTACAAAAACTTTTTTACGCAACACGAACGCACCCAGAAAACGCAAACTCGGTAGGTGTCTCAGATAGATTGTTATCGTCATCGACTAGGGAAAAAAATATAAAAAGCCAACAACATCAAAACAAAGCGTATCTCGAAAAAAAAGGGGTTTGGCTCAGATTTTCCGATAATAAAAAAGGCTGCAAAACGGGGTTGCAGGTTCAAAAAACCTACCCTCCGCCGTCTTTGCCGCGCCATCGTCATCAAAATCAACGTTTTTTTTTTTTTGCATCATCGCCTCCCAAATCCAAACCGATCAAAACCCACATAATCAAAGAATACAAATGCATCATTCAAGCAACCCTGTATCCGTTCAAATACATTTGTTCAATCAAATTGCAAACTTCAAACTTCATTTAAATCATAGATCAAAGAAACAGGGGCATTTAGAACGATTGCCCTTTCAAACTTCAAATCCAAGTTCACTGTTTGCAAAAATCACTGTTTGCAAAAATCAAACCCACAAATTAAAGATCTGAGATTGCAAAATCAAACCCACAAATTAAAGATCCAAAGATCAACACCCACCTTCTTGCAAATCCAAAACTAAAAACAAATCAAACCAAGATCTAAGCAAAAACAGAGTCAAGATTGTTCAACATTCAAAAAAACAAAATCAAACCACCATCCAATCACCGGCCCAACCGACATCAAACGGCACGACCGGCACCACCGGGGACGAAACCATACCTGTCATCGGAACCGGACAACTTTCAGACACCACACACCAGCCCCCCTGTGCGGCGGCGGCGTCCTAGGGTTTTATCTCCGTTAAATGGTGCTGAACGAGTGAACGGCGGCGGAGGAGACAGTGACGGTGGCGGCGGCGACCTAAACTTTCAGACACCACGAGCCAATTTCTCTCTCTCCGGCACTCTCTTTCTCCCCTCCGATTCTCTCTCAAACTTTGAGAGGAAGATAGATGTGTGTGGCCGGAATCATCGCCGGAGATGGATTACAAAGAGATAGAGAGTTGAGAGGTTCACCAGAGAAGGATTTGTATTTCAAAGAGAGAGAGTGCAAAAGCTTTAAAAAACAAGACTGACATTAATGGAGAGAGAGTGTAAACAAGTCAGACAAGTCAGACATTAATGGACATGACACTTTGATCAAAAGACCAAAATGCCCCCAAGAATATAAAATACTAGTGTATACTTGGCAAACCCTGATTGGTGGAGAGTGGTTCTCGCGGTTCTTACAACTGGAAGTAGTTCTCATTTTAGCGGCTCCATATATATATATATATATATATATATATATATATATATATATATATAGAGAGAGAGAGAGAGAGAGTATAATGTACTTCACGCCTTAACCTACATTAACGTAC
Source organism: Helianthus tuberosus (assembly GCA_030545235.1). NCBI lineage: Eukaryota > Viridiplantae > Streptophyta > Magnoliopsida > Asterales > Asteraceae > Helianthus > Helianthus tuberosus. Next base: position 11,905,751 of record CM060424.1, read on the forward strand.
GCGACCAGATACATAACGTGCGTGATTATACTTTCCATGCGTGATTATCACTTCTCATGCGTGATTATCACCAAAAAACTGATCCCATGCGTTATTTTGTGTCCCATGCGTGATTATTGCCTGATCCGACGGTTTCCAGCGTCGCGTACGTGAAGTACGATAACGCGTAATGTATGTTAACCGCACTCTATATATATATATATAGTGGAGAGTTCAAATGAGAAGAAATTTTTTGTAAGAAGAAAAAATAAGAAATTTCAACCAATAAGAATGCATTATTTTACTTCATTTAATATAAGTATTTAATGTTAGTAAAATGGTACATTGGTAAATCTACAAATGTCATTAATTTGTAGTCTTCCTCTTTAATAGCTAACTACATTAAATTTTTTGTAACTTATCTTCAAAATATATATTTTTTCAAAAAAATAAAATAAAATACTTTAAAGTGTAGGATAGATTACGAGTTTTGTAGGATAAATTACGAGTTGTGTAGGATAAATTTCAACATGGAGGATGAATTTCGAAATATGTAAGATAACTTTTGATGTGTGTAGGCAAAAAAAGTTAGTGTGGAGGATATTAGTCTTTATGACTAATTAATTAGTAAAAAATGATAATAAATGAGATACTTGAAAAAACTATTTAATGTTTTACAAAATTACCCTTTGTTCTTTTTCTTCTCAATTAAATTTTCTTCTCAAATGAACTTTCCCCTATATATATATATAGGGTGAGGTTCGGCTACAAAGTCAATTTTTTCTACAAAGTGTACAAAGTTATAAAACACCATAATTTCAGCCATAAAACACACCCAAAACCCACAAATAACAGAGTGAAATCACTAAAACACAATATCCAAATCCTAACATTCCAAAAAAACTTTAAACACACCATCGTAGAACTATGAATATAAAACACAACATGATAATCAACATAAAACACACTAATGTTAGTCATTCAATAATCAAAGCCTTATCATCCAAAACACAACACAAAACCCATAGATATAATGTTTTAGTAATATTTACTTTGTTATTTGTAGGTTTTGAGTGTGTTTTATGGTTGACATTATGGTATTTTACGACTTTTTACACTTTGTAGGAAAAATGGACTTTGTAGCCAACTCTCACCCTATATATATACAGGGGAAGGTTCATTTGAGAAGAAAATTTTATTGAGAAGAAAAAGAATAAAAGGGTATAATTGTAAAACATTAAATAGTTTTTTTTCTCATCTCATTTATTATTATGTTTGACTAATTAATTAGTCATTAAGACTATAATCCTCCACACTAAATATTTTTGCCTACACACATCAAAAGTTATCCTACACATTTCGAAATTTATCCTACACATATTGAAATTTATCCTACACAACTCGTAATTTATCCTACACGCCTCGTATTTATCCTACACTTTAAATGAATTTTTATTTTTTGTGAAAAATATATATCTTAAAAATAAGTTACAAATTTAATATAGTTAGTTATTAAAGATGAAACTACCAATTAATGATGTATGTAAGTTTACTAATATACCCTTATAGTTACATTAAGTATAAATATTAAATGAAGTCTAATGAAACATTCCTATTGGTTGAAATTTCTTCTTTTTTCTTCTTACAAAGAATTTCTTCTCATTTGAACCCTCCACTATATATATATATGGTGGGGTTCTAGAGTGAACGCTGGTGTATTTGCGAACTGAGTGAACAAATCCTGACCATTGATCTACACTCGTGTATGGTCATGATCTCATCATCAAATCGTAAAATACACTAGTGTATTTCAACATCAAATCCTGGCCATTGATCTACACATGTATATGGCTAGGATTAGTTCACTCAGTTCGCAAGCTACACGTGTGTTCACTCTTGAACCTAATCCTATATATATATATATATGGTTAGGATTTAGAGAAAACAATGAAAAGTATGAGAACAGTGAGAACGGTTATGGATCGTCAGATCAAAACAATTCATGGACTAGATTGCACGGTGGCGTTTTTCGTAAATAACATCAATTTTATTATGTGGGACGTGCTTCATTAAGGGTAAAAGGGTCTTTTAACTTCTCCACCGAAAACGCCAAATCATGAATAAAAAACGCCATTAACTTCCCGCCTTAAAATACAAAGCAAACATCATTCCTAATCTAAACGCCATTAGATATAAAACACCAAACTTTGTTTTTAAACGATAAAGGCATAAAGCTGAACAAACAGTAACTGAAACGACGGGACTTAATTACCAGCATTTATTATAATAAAATCCCGCCTAAAACAACTGCCAAAAACATCCCATATATACAACATCTCAGACCTTCCATTAAACACACCAAACCCAAAACGCCATATTTAATTTATACCATTCATCTTAGAAACGCCAAAAAACCCAAACATCAAAGATTCCAAAAACAAACGTTTCTTTGAAATTCAGTTTGGTTGTCGGTAAGTTTTCGCTCAATGTGATGGACAAAATCCTTAAGTGAGGATATTGTCCATCTCATTGAGTAAAATCTTATTGACTTTATCCTCAACTATCATCCAATTTATAAACGCGAAAACATACAAAAAACCACAAAACTGCAAAAACGTCATTTCTTGGAGATTTAGTTTTGTTCTCAATAAAGTTTAGCTGAATGGGGTGGACAACATTGTTAGACATCTTTCTTAACTGGGGATTAACAATGTTGTCCATCTCATGCAGCAAAACATTATTGAGTTTAGCATGACCAAATTTAGAGGTTTAAGATACTTTTATTTAGTGGCGTTCTTTTTCTCGTTAAAACGCCAAAAAGTTAAAAAAATCAAAAATGGCAAACATCGTTCCTTGGATATTCAATATTGTTCTACGCGAAGTTTCGTCGAATGGATTGTTAGCTTAGGGGTGTAACTCAATAACATTTTGTTGCATGAGATAGACAGATCTTCAAGAAAAAGATGCTGATGTCAGACTTATATCATTTTCTGTGCTTTTTCTTGATGATAATTTGAATGGCATGAAGAGACAGATGACATTGATGAGTGAGTTGAAGATAAAGATTAAGATAAAGATGAACTTCAAACAAAAAACTCATGTCATTTGTGCTTTCAAACGGCGACAAAAAAGCTACTTCAACAACAAAAAAACAAAATGAATCATACCAAAGTCAAACCGCCAGTGAAGATGTTTCAAAAGAAAAAAGAGACTGGTGACAATGAAGATTTGGAATATCAATTGTTTCTATTTTTTATTTTCTTTTTTAGTTGATTGTTAACTCCCAAACTATAATAAAATTACTTTGGACAAGTATTATAAAAAACTCAAAAAAAAGTATAAAAAACAAGGTACAATAGAATAGAACAATGTGCCATCTTTATATAAAACCTCATTAAAAATACAAAACATAAAAATCTCGAAAAGGTAACTAGAAACAGTAACTACAAAGAGTAAACTGAAACGATAAACATATGAAGTTGACACAAACTGTAACTACAAAAACAGTAAACTGAAAGCGATGGAAACTTTATTATTAATAACATTGATTATATTAAAAATGTAAAACGCCAAACTTGAAAGATGGGACGTGTTATAGACTTCAGAGATAAAGCTTAGCAAAAACAGTAATTACAAACAGTAACTGAAACGACGAATACTTTATTATAATAATATCTCGCCTAAACTACGTGCCAAAGACATCTTATAAAATGATACCTTTCAGCAACTTCCATTTGATCACACCAAAAAAAACAAACGCCAATGTTCCTAAATACCACTCACTGTAAAACGTCAAAAATTTTAAAAAATCAAAGATGGCTAACATGCTTTCTTGGATATTCAGTATTGTTCTTCATGAAGTTTCAATGAATGGATTATTTGAGGGGAGTAACTCAGTAAGATTTTGCTGCATGAGATCGACAAATCTTCAAGAAAAAGAGACCGATGACAGTCATATGTCATTCTGTGTTCTTTGTTCTTGAATAAGAATTGGATGAGGAAAAGAGATCAATGACACTGAAGAGTGGAATGATTATAAAGTTGAAGAGCAAAGCGAAAAACCCACTCACACAGTATCAATCTATGTCCCCAACATCCACAAAGCCACTTCAACAAAACGAACAAACAAATAATCATACCAAAAACAAAACGCCATATATTTGGTGACAGTTCTTGTAGTATTAAAGAATAAAGAGACTGATGACAGTGAAGATTGTAAAGAAAGATCCAATTAGGATTTTTAATTTATTATTTTCACTTCTATTTTTTTTCTCCTGTGGTTGTAATATAATTTTCCGCTATGAAAAAAATACATTATTTCTCTTAAAAAATGCTTGTAAAACGCCAAGATACCACAAACGCCAAAAAATATATAAACAATAATAGAACAATGGGTCATCTTGTCTAAACGCCATTGAATCTAAAAACAAACAATGGGCCATCATCCTAAAAAGTCCTGCCATACTTAGTATGGATGAATCCATTCAGAGAGATATTCTGCTCTTGGGGTTCCAATGGCCGACGATTTGGAAACGCCATAAACGCCAAAATATTATGTATGTGAAACAAAAAGATTAATACAATGAGACCAATAAAACGCCAGGTAATTATTGAATTTGGTTAACGTCAAAAAATCTTAAACGCCAAAAATGAAGCAGTATTGTGACAATGAATTGGAAAAGTAGAAGATAAAATGACAAAAAACCCCTACGCCCTAATTATATCGCGCGCCACATGTTCAATCAGGACCTGTTCTCACCGTTCTCACAATTTAGGGCGTTTTCTCCTGATCCCGTACCTCTATATATATAAATTTAAAACATTTAATATATTGACATGTTACTTGATAAAGTGACAGTCAACTTTTTTTATACAAAAATAAACATAATTTTATTTAAACAAATTTAAGGGGTAACAAATTATTCTTTTAAATACTTTTTTATAAGTAAATGCATAATGGACAAGTATAAAGACTTTGATATAACAATATTGGATTGACAAACTTTACTTCATATTCTTTTTACACGTTTAGGTACTTTAATATGCAAATTTATGATTAAGATAGTTTTTTTTCTTGTAATTTGTTAAGAGAAACTTGATTCTTGGTTGAACGAGAGACTGGAGCCTTGTCACTGGCGGAATCTATTAATCTTTGGAAATTTTGATGTTTATGCTATAATCTAGTTATTCTATTAATCAATAATACGCAACGCTTAATCTAACTCGCAAACCGAAGACGGAAACGCGGAAAGGATTGGATTAGCCAAGTGGCAATCCGATCGGATGGCCACTCGATCGAACCGCCACCCGATCCGCGCACCACCTCCCCTTCTCACACTCTCAAACTATAAATAGGAGCTGTCACATCAGTCCTTCACTGATGTGACAGCCCTGCTCGACTCAGACGCACAAACACCCTTCTCCTCCATTTTCTTGACGATTTCGGTACGTTTTAGACTAGATCTTTGTACTTTCTTGATCTACACTTCATCCACTACGCGATTCACCTTTGAAATCACCCTTTTCATCGTGAAATCTCTCAGATCTGAGATCTTGAGGATGATGTCATCATGGTGGTTCTTACAAGCTGTCATATGAGGTCATTATATTGGTTTTATGGTATTAATCTTTACATAAAACACATTTTACAAAATAATAATAATAATAATAATAATAATAATAATAATAATAATAATAATAATTATTATTATTATGTTAAACATATCAACCATGAAAGACTTACAAGAATCAGCTATATAAACCTAAACCTGTGAATTTTATATGAGGTTCGTGTAGTATAACACACTCACCTCTAATGAGTACATTGTATTAATACTATTAACTTAGTGCATAAAGTAATCTATTTAACCAGGGCCGTCTTCGAAAATGTTCGAAAATCTTTAGGCCTCGTGTGAACAGAAGATACGGGTCCTTAAATATAAATTTTTAAAAAGAACATATATAAAAATTAAATATATGAAAATGAATTAATGTCATTTGAATCAACAGTAATCATTTAATGTAACTTGACAAAATTAGACACTTAATGTTATTTAATGTAACTTGACAAAATTAGACACTTAATGTTATTTGCATTTAATAAATAGATAAGAAAAACAAAATTGAGAACACTAGGATTTAGGGCTGTTCACGAGCCGAACCGAACCGATCTGACCTTTGCTCGTGCTCGGTTCGTTTACAAACCGATCCGAGCCGAACCGAGCGCTTTTTCAACTGAGCCAAAGTCGAGCGAACGTCTTTCGATCCGAGCATTTTTCGAACGAACGTCGAGCGAGTATCGAGCGTCGCAGAACAAACAAGGAAAGTAACGATGGACGTGCTAGTTATTAGAATAAAGTGCAATTTTCGTCCCTGATGTTTCATCCAATAGAACACAAGTAAAATTTTAACAAATAACAAGGAATACAAAAACACTCAACTAGTTCTATCGAGATTAGCTAAGCGGGAAGATAAATTGTCGATCGATTGAAACATACCCTTGTTTTATCGGAAGTTTGAAATTGAATGAACCGCTGAAGCAAAACCCTGGCAAGTTGCCGTCTTGGCGAGTGGCGATGAAGAAATCGAATAACGATGGCCAATGGGGGGTTTTGATTAGGGTCTTGTACTTCTGAATCGAATGGAGGGTTGAGACTTAAGTATTGATCGACGCTTCACATTTTCGTATTTGAAATTTTGACTCAACTACTCAAATGTATATTTAAGTATTGGACAATGGACTATTGGTATTGGATTTCAATTATAATTACTTAAATGAACTCTATTTGGATATTAGACCAAACATTGTTGATGTTGGTCTCTAGTCATTTCATTAAAAATGATACACACACAAATATATATATTAAAAAATAAATCGAGCCAACCGAGCCGAACCGAACTGAGCGGACCTTTGCTCGTGCTCGGTTTGTTTACAAACCGAACCGAGCATCTTTTCAATCGAGCTGAATCGAATGAGCAAATTCCGAGCATTTTTCGAGCGAGCATCGAACGAGCGTCGAGCGCCGAGCATTTTGAACAGCCCTACCAGGATTAGAACCCGGGTCTTCTTATTATTAAAATGACTTTCAAACCAACGAACCAAGTACTTCACAATGACATTTTTTTCCGATTCATTACGTATATATTCTAACTTTACAGTATAAAACTAATACAAAAACAAAAAAATTTGGGCCCTCGATGAGTTTGGGCCCTGAGCCGTCTCCCATCCCGCACATCTCTTTGGGCCGTCCCTGTATTTCACGTTTATTAAAATAGTTAATTATTATTTTTGTTAGATTAGTATCTAAGTTTTTAAAAAAATTAAAAACTTCATCGAATCCACCACCACAATACAAAAAGGTGAATGCTTTTGCATCAAATCACGTGAAAAAACTTTTATTACTCATTTTTGTTCTTACAAAAGATATATTAAAATGTTTTAATTAGTTTTTAAGAATATTACTTTGTAATGAGAAACATATTTATTATAATGAGTTAACTTTTTTTGATACAATTTTTTTTATATTTAAATATTATCTAATCTAGAGATATAAAAATTTACACCATTTTTAGGAGACAAAGACCATACACTACACCAATCAATATATATAAATATAAAAAGACAATGCTTATAATATTAGAAGAGTTATCAAACTAATAAATATAATAGGGATTAGATCAAATACAAAGGCTCCTAATTGTAAAAAAGATACAAATGCTTATAAAAAAAGCTCACTACAAAAAAAAAAAAAAAAAAAAAAAAAAACCTAAACACCCACCACCACTCAAAAACCTAACCCCCAACCCCCCATCACCCACAAAAAATAATAATAATAATAATAATAATATTTTTTTGGTCGAGAGGGGGGGGGGGGGGGGGGGGTTAGGTTTTTGGGTGGTGGTGGGTGGGGGTGGGTGTTTAGGTTTTGGGTGGTAGTGTAGTGAGTTTAGTTTTAGGTTATTGGACACTTGTCTCTCTATAAATCCTTCTTACACTTCTTACAATTAAGAGTGTTTGTAGAATAACTTAACCCATATAATAGTAGACAACTGCGATATAAATTTGAATCCGATGTATCATGTATGTATGTGTTCTCGTCATACCATTAAAAACCTCTACTTGATTTAATAGTTATTGAGTTAATTATACATATAGTTCTTGGGTGTATTATATTTGTTAACTCTAAATTCATGCAATCACTCTAAATTTTGAGGTGAATCGTGTTATGTAAAAACATTAAATATTACTAACTTATTGTACATGACTTTGTTGTATTGTATACAAACTCTTTTTATTTTATTTAAAAATCATCTTATAATAAATGTAAATCTCTCAAGCATTTAATGTTCATATTAATTTGTTAATAGACTTGTTAACTAACGTATGTTCCTTTGTCCCACTTTTAGTATATTCGTATTAATGTTTAACGTTCAACAAAGAATGAATGTTTTCCGGTCATTTATTTTTGAAGTGTGAGCTTTATACAAGAACACCACCCTTAGCCTACTCGGTATTGTTGATGGATGATGGGCCTTTACGTCAACGCTGCGTAAGATGGGTGTGATGATGGGGCAAAAAGGATGGACCTAAGGAACTAAGGGATGAGCCTAAAATATATATGTATATGCTGTATGTATATGTGTGTGTCATGGCCGGCCCTGGGGGTGGGCGGGGAGGACCACCGGCCAGGGCCCGCTATTTTGAGGGGCACATTTTTATTATGAAAAAAACCCGAAATGTATATGTAAAATATTTTTTAATAGGTACACCCATACAAACACCAACATAGGCCCCCTTACAAAACTATTCTTATGGTTTAGATTAGTTATTAACCCCTCTGGTATTAGGTTTAGACCTTTAGTGAGCCAAATACCCAATTTCATTAAGGCCTAAGGGCACATTTTTTTCGAGCTCGAACAGGATACACGAATTCTCAAGGCTGGCCCTGGTGTGTGTGAGCAGGGGCGAAGTATAGAAGGGGTGGGGAGGGGCGCTCGACCCCCCGAACTTTTCGCTCAGTAGTGTTATATATGTAGTTTTCGTATAGAAATTTTTGGAAATATACGTTTTCGACCCCCCGGTTCTATAGAAATTTTTGGGTATATACGTTTTCGACCCCCCCCCCCATTCGGGTCAAGCTTTGCCACTGTGTGTGAGAAGAAGAGGCACAAAATTTTGCTCTTATGCGCCCGTCCTCAACGTCTCACCCCCGACGCCGACAAGCCACCTAGAATGGTGTTTGGGGGCGTCGCCGGGCCTGGACGACCCCCACACCAAGTGGCCTTACTGAAAGGGAAGACTCAAGAGCAACAACAATAGAACAACTTCAACTTCTTACGAAATGTCAAAATTACACCATTTGGTCTGTGTAATAGATTTGAATTTAGATTTATATTTGAACTATAGAAAGACGAGTAATTTAATACTATCATTCAATATCCTCGATGTTCATCGTTTTGTCAGAAAATATCTTGTCGTTCATAGCCATCCAAAAGCACCAACACGCAACAATAATAATCCCGTGAATCAAGTCCGTAATTTGACCAGTCGGACCATTGAAGCGGTAAGAAGTCCGGTTCGACGTCCGGTCCGGTTCTTAAAACATTAGTTTGATCCTTGCAAATGCAAATTTATACTATATTTAGATGGAAAAAAATGATATTAAAAAATAACAATTAGTAATAAATGACGGAAGTAAGAATCGGAAGGTATCGTAAATATTATAAAAATTATTTTATTGTATTTTGAAATCATATTGTTATTAATTTTTATATCGCAATGCAGAAGAGAACATAACACGTTAACACAGATTGGTAAAAGGATTGAACAATTACTTGGTGAAGTATCATATGCATTTGAAGGTTTAATAAAATTTTATAGAATAAAGTAAATATGAAATCATATAAAATAAAAAATGATTTTGAGAATTTAGTTAAACAAGAAATTGATTGTTTACATAATTAGATTTATAAAGAAAGTTCGTTATTATTTTTAATAACTAGAAAACTAAAGCTGTAGTCTAACTAATTAATGGTATTTATAATCAATATTATTCAGTTAATTTTGTATTTAACCACATAAGTGGCATGTATGTGTAAGAGATAATAGTCAAACTCATATGAGACAACTTTGCCTTCTTAAACTATTAAGAATTAGTGTAAATAAGACAATCCCGTGCTCCTCGAATGTATTATATATATAACTAGGTTAGAACCCGTGTATTACACGGATTTAATAAATGTAATTTTATATACTAAATAAAAAACAATATATTTGTATAAACCTCATTTATTACACGTGTTTAGTAAATATAATAAAAAAATTATATTTTAAGAACCTCGAGTATTGTGTGAATTGAATAAATGTAATTTTATATACCAAACAATAAAAAAGTTATATTTAAAAAAAATTACGTATATTTTACAGGTTGAATAAATTTAATTTTATATAGAAAATAATAAAAAAAAAAATGTTAGATCTTTTAAAAACCCTGTATACCAACTAATTTCTCATATTTAACAATAGTAAAATTAACAATAAATAATATCCATGTTTATCAACTCTTAAGTGAAACAATGGTTTTTGGTTTAGATAAAACTTTACGATTTGAAGTTTTAGTTTAGATAAGACTTTACTATTTGAAGTTAAGTTTATTTCAATGATTTAGAGTTGATAAGATTTATATTAAGTCAATTAATATTTAAAAAATTAAATTAAATAATAATTATCTACAATTAAGGATGCTCTACAATAATGACAAGTGTCCCTTTATTGGTTTCTTTTATTATATAGTATATAGATAGATTGTATGGCCTACAATTAAATTTGGAATTTTGTGTAATTTAATTAATATTTTATTTTTTTTCGGTTTTCAGAAGATAAAAGCAAATACGACATTTCCTCACCCATAACTGTGTATTATAATGCCATGTATATCGTAACTTTTTTTTTGATTTTCCATTGTATTATATTAATTATCTATAAAAGATGACCTAATATAATGACACGTGTCTCTAAAATGGTTTCTTTTATTATATAGCATAGATTGTTTTCTTAAATAGTTGTTTGAAAATGGAGGTGACACTAGATAGAAAATATCTATTTAAGATACGAGTTAAAATATAAGGTTATGGGGTATACTTTCACGCCCCTTAACTACACGTAGGCATCACATCACCTACTTGACCCTCTTTCACTTCACCGCACACCAAGAAAATGGTTTAACCCCATTAACGCCCCTTTAAATTAATTAAGATACATGTATATATGTAACATTCCAAATTTTATCATATAAATTATAGGTTTGGTTAAATTTATTAAACCACTAGTAACTAGTAAATAAGTTATTTTTAATATAATTATTCAACCCAAATAAGTTTTAAACAAAATTTTATATAGTTGGTTGAAATAAATAATTGGCCTGTATATGGGTAACCTTTCTAATAAAATAAAAGTATATAAAAAAACTTATATTATTAGACGAATAGTCTACGGGTAAGTTGATTATTAGAAATATGAAGTTCCTAGACGGGCCTAAGAACCTTATAATAATTAAATTATAAAATACATTGTATTTTGAACCTACTCTATTTTAATGAAACTTGGTTCAAAATGTAGATTAAATTATTCTCATTCTAAAGACATATTCATTGTGTTATAAAACGTTGTATTTTAGAAGTTATACACGCCAAATAAGTAAAGCAGTTAAATTAATTATAATATATAATTAATAAAAGAGTAAACTGCTAAATTCGTCCCTGAGGTTTGACTCAAATTGCTAGATCAGTCCAAAATCAAGTTTGTTTGCTAAAACAGTCCCTGAGCCTAGTTTCTGTTGCTATTTCAGTCCATTGAAAGGGAAAATGATTGGACTAAATTAGCAATTTGAGTCAAACCTTAGGGACGAATTTAGCAATTAACTCATATTAATTGGACTGAAATAGCAACAGAAACTAGGCTCAGGGACTGTTTTAGCAAACAAACTTGATTTTGGACTGATCTAGCAATTTGAGTCAAACCTCAGGGACGAATTTAGCAGTTTACTCTTAATAAAATAATTAATAAATGAAAAATTCAAAATGTTGAAAGTAAAATACCTAGTGCACATACGGTGCATGTAAAAGAAAAATTATTTAATAATAATAATAATAATATAAATATAATAATAAAACCAAACAATAGAAATCCCACAATTTGAAAGGACTGTCGTGTCCCATCATTTCGTGTCTCTTCCCATTTATTCATGTCCCATATTATTTTAAAATATATATATTTGAAATTTAAACTTAACTAGTTTTTTTGCCGGCCGCGCGTTGCGGCGGCGTCATACGTGATGTGATAAAGTATATAGACTATGATCATCCCGACTCGTTTTTGAACTAAATTTACATCTATTGTATCGTTGCGAACGTTGCGAACTCACTAAAAAAAGCATGCGTAGAAACTCAGTAAAAGAAAACACACAAAAAAAAATAAACAAAACCTAAAGTATAAAAAAAAGGTGAGGCCTCAAAACAAAACAAAAGAAAGAAAAAAAAATGAAAATTAAGATAGTTGAAAGAGAATTAACAGATTCAACTTGAGTAACTGGTTAGACTTGTAGTATAGCAACCACCTGGACCAGTTGAATTATGTTCCAATACACAATTTTTAAATGACCTAAAGTAAAAGCCATGACGGTTGCCACAATTCTATCGGCCACCGTGCCCGCGCGCGTCGCGGCGCTGGTACATTAGGTGATAATTGGTTGCACAAATATTTCGACAACTTAAATAAGAGTAATTGCGTTATAGACATATAGAGGTAGTAGATTACATTAGGATTCATACTACAACTTTACTACAACTTAGATAAAATCTATTTGATATTTAAAGGTCTAGTCCTTGCTTGTTGCTTTCATAGTTTGCCTGTGTTGTTGCTGAAGTCAAAATGTGCTCCCATAATTCATATGTTGATGTGATGGCCTTTCTAAAGTTGTTGTTGATGTCAAAATGTTGCTTTATAGCGAAAGCATGCATTTGTGAAGAAGCTACTATTTCAGCAGGAAAATTGGCAAGGATGGCGTGGCAAAAATGGTACTTTCCCCATTATCTTTTTACCTTTTTGCTGGCATCTCTGTTGTTTCATTGTCTGTGTATAGTGAAAGGATGTGCGTTTTGCGTTTTACATATAAAAGGTGAGAATATTTACATGAGAGTAATTTATATACCTGGCGAAGCTGGTGTTCTTCTTTTTGTGGATGTTTTAGGATCTGGGGTTGCTGGAGTAATGGCTGGTGTTAAGGAGGCTTTGTTTACGGCCATTGAGCTGTCTTGTTTCATTGAGAAGTCTTGCTTCATTGAGATGTCTAAAAATGCGGTTTTCCTCCTCATTTTATAGATATCCGCGGGTATGATTTCCGGATCTGTGTGTCCATCTTTTACTACCATGTCGTTGCAGGATTTTTGCAGCATTTGTTCCATTGCTTCGTTGAAGAAAACAGCCTTTGCCTCGTCACTCTCATCCTTTATAGTTGTGTTAACGCAGTACCTAATGATTGGAGGTGAGTTGTTTTTTCAAAGTCATATTTTCAAGTCATATAGAAATAGAAATAGAAATAGGGAATACATTATGTGCTTTTGTATATAAGGGTTCAAGGAGACTTACATGAAGGATGGGTTAGGAACATGGCCATCGTCCTCGCATACAAATCGTGGAATTTCAGCCCTTTGTAAATGGACTTTGCCTTTGCATTTTGGGCATGTGACATAAAACCATTTACGTTTTGGAGTGATTTCTATTACTGTTGCTTTGCAGCTATACTTGGTTTGCTGTATTTGGTAAATCCATGTGTTTTAATGTAGCATGTTAGAAATGACTAATATACCAATAGCAAAGAGTAATAAGGGAGCAAGTTGTACCGTTGTATCTTGCCTATACTTTGCTTTTATTTCGGCTATTGGAAGGACTGGTTTCCTTTGTCCAACTGTTTCTGATCTTTCCAGGTGGCTGAATCTACAATTGCGAGTTTACTATTTAATATAGTATACTAATACATAGAAAACACAAAAGGTAAACCTGAATCATAAACAGAAATTAACTTCAATACCAAACCCAAAAAAAAACTTCTGAGAAATTTTAAAATTGTAAAATCCATTGAATCTGAAAACATCAGGCTCTTCAAAAGTGTAAATACACAAAGAAAAAGTTGAGAGGTAAAGATAAAATTTGGGAAAACCACATGGATTATATAGGCATTTTTCTCAAAGACTAATTATAAAAGTTTTAACATTAACGAACGGGTACTATACTCATATTTATTTGATAATAATCCAAGCTTTGTTAGAATACTGAAAACTATAAAGAAATATTGAAAAAGTTTAAGATCATTCGTAAGTATTATATATGATAAATAAATATATGAAGGTTAGGTAATTAATTAAGCGAGCCTAATGCATAAATATCAACATATATGGGGCTTTTAATTTATGTCGTAATTAGGCCCACCTTTTCCAATTTAATTTAGTGGGCCTTTCTTTAAGCGAGCCTAGTGCAGAAATATAAAGTTATCAGTGACAATAATATTTTGAATTTTTAATAATAATTCAATTAATGTCAATGTGATGTAAAGACGAACACAATATATAATATATAAACCCAAAGAGCTGAAAATAAAAAAAATGCTTTGGATACAAAATAAAAACAACTAAAGACAAAAAAAAATATTACTGTTCCTAAGATCCTAAATCAAGTTCAAATTGTTGGAAAGATGTTTTTTTGGGAAGAATACTTACTTGTCAATGCAACTTTGTAGTTCTGGAATAGCTGGGTTTAGGACAGCTGTGGTTGCATCAGTAGATTCTAGTTGGAGATTTTCTGTTAAGGGGACACGTTTGTTGTTAATAGAGAAACGGTATCTCTATAGTAAAAGATCTGAGGTGAAAAGGTTTGTAACTTACGTTGGAAATCTGTTACCATGGTTGCTGTAACCGCGAGTAGTTGGCCCAGTGCCTTTTCTTTTTCATATGGGAACATTGTTTGTGTCCAGAAGGTGATCTCTATGACATTCTTCCTGTTCCGTTAGGTATGTAAAAAAAGGAAAAGAGGGCAGATTATTTGCGATTGATTGTATAACGGTAAAATGTAATGTAGGCATGCGAATCACTGACCATTCATCTTGGATTTTGACCTTGATGATAAACTTGTTTCCCCTTCTTAGTGGAGGAGATATTGTTTCCACACGTCCTATGTAATCTGTACTAAATGAGGAAAAAAAGAATTGAGACACATACAAAGAACACAGTTTCTTCTGCACATTAATACTGCAGATAACTTGAATGACGGATCATTTATTGTTAATAGGATACCGCCGCGAGTCATTTCTAAAGTCTGAAGTGATACATTAGCTATCAGGAAGAGAAAAGTGTACTACATTTAAGTTAGAATTTAATTTCTTAATCAAAGTTACACTTTATATGAAATAATGATAGGGTGTTAGCATAAGTATTTTACAGTAAATAGGATGTTCAAGATCCACAATAAGTAAAGAAAAAGTTGCATGCTCTGTACATAATTAGGAGTTTGATGTTTAAGGATCCATGTGACTGTCTTTTGTAAAGATTCTAGTTCAGTAGCATGATGAGCCATAATTTCAATCTCACAAATGACTAATCTTTTAATATCTTTATGTAATTATTTACGTCTATCCCAAGTTTCCTGCACAATCCATTATTGTCCCGAAAATCATATCAAGGACCAAGGTATTACTGCAATACTTCTGAACATGAAAATCTTTCTAATCTAGCTCAAGGGGATATCTAACATCTCAGCAGAATATAACCACCCTCAAGGTAGGACCGTTTAGTTCCTAATTACCTATGTCTTATTCTCATGAATACAGGCTTTCTAATTTATTAAAGATTTTGAGCCACTTTAAGCTGGTAGGTATCCAAACCTATAGCTCCAACTTTTAAAAAAATTGCATTTCTCTAATGACATATCAAAGTAAACAATCAATTTTCTATAAAAATCATTCAAATCAGATAACAAAACCCCAACAGCAGCAGATCATAAAACCCCAAACCATCATAAAACTTCCATCAACAACCAATACACACAATCGTTACCAAAATAAAATAAAATCGATCGCGTATCACGAAATTTCGTGTATTCCATATTTCAACCACTTTAAAGTCCAAATTTTCAAAAAATTAGCATATCTCTAACAACATATCAAACTAAGCAATCAATTTTCAACCAAATACTTCAAAACTCAAACTGATTCCATCAACAGTAAAAAAAAAATAAAAGGGGTCAAAACACAAAATATGAAAAAGTTTGGGTTAAAATGAAAAATTAAAGTTTTTAAAAAAAAAAAAATCCCCAAAGCTTGGGGTAGATCTAATATGGATCGCGCCAAAAGGGGTTGATTTGTAAGTACATTTTCAGCAGGAGTTGTATTTTGTAGATGATAATGTATTCATATGTTAATCAATTAAGTATGACAATTTTGACAAAAGATCAGAGCTTTGTGATTACCTGTCAATGGTCTTGGATTTGCCTTTCGACTTGCGAGCATATCATAAGTTGCAAAATTGTAATAGTAAGTTGGTATGCTGTTGTCGTCAATCGGTTCAAAAGTTGCTGTAGCACCAAGCCTTAGAGTTGCATCGTGTGGGACGACTTTCATGTAGTCTCGAGATTTTATTGCAACGTATTTATCTACCTTGTAGCATGAGCCGACTTTAAGCTTTGAATCAAGATAAGCCTCTTTTTTTGGGCTAGCAGTTGCCTCTATTGCACCCCCCTGTGGTTAGTTCAGCGTTAAAATAAAATATGTATTATAAACGATCTCGATAGCAGGTATTTATTTATTTAACATACATGTTTATCTACAAAAAGGTAGCACAAATCTTGATCCACTGTTTGTGATTTCTGATAATCCGTTGTCTGTGTTTTCCACTTCTTGATGACTCTTATGTGTAGTGGAATGGGCACCTGATTGGGTTTAACATCAAGTATTTGCTGCATGATTTGTGACCTGAGGAATATTATGCATAAGTAATAATGGTTTTTATATTGAATCGTTATAGGGAAAGAATCAGTAAGATGGAAAAAGTAAACATACTTTTAGTATAAATTCCAAAGGATGGAAGATGCAAAATGCGTGCCTGTTGAAGGAAAAAAGAAGTTAGTGTTAATAAATTTTATTATCAGTTATTGATTAGAAATGTTAAATGCATTAACAAATGGTTCTGCAGGTTGAAAATTATTAAGTAATAAAAGGGTATCTAAGTCACGATTATTTAGATATTACGCTTACTATAAGATTAGCGTGCAGTCTCTTATCTTTAGAACCGCCTACTGGTGATTAGTAAAATCTAGTAAGATATCTAAGTAAGTAAGAGAAGGTAGAGTTGATATTATCAGGCGGGAGGCATAATAATCGAACACAGGTAGGAAATAGGCATATTATTAGTAAACAATACAGAGGTATCTTAATTATCGGCCAAGGCATCATCTATTTCCTTTAAAAAGTCTGAGTATACTATATTCTTTGTAAAATTTAGTGGCGCATCAGCATTTGGAACAGTTAAAATTTTTAGTGATTGTGGAGATGTGGCACGTGAAAGTGCCACATAGAGCTGACCATGGCCAAACACTGGTTCAGGAAGATAGACACCAATTTTGTTTAGTGATTGACCTTGACTTTTGTTTATTGTCATTGCGTAACAAAGTTTGAGTGGAAACTGTTTTCTTTTAAAAGTGAAAGGAAGTTGTTCGTCTACGTGAGACAAGGTGATTCGAGGTATATAGACACGTCGTCCTATCGCTGTACCAGTCATAATTTGTGCCTCAATGATCTTTGACAAAAGTTGAGTGACGATTAGCCTTGTGCCATTGCAAAGTCCAGATGTCTGATTGATGTTACGAATAAGTATTACCGGAGCATTAACCTTCAACTCTAATTGATGTGCTGGTAAACCGATAAAATTCAGCATAGCCAGGTACTCTGTGGGGTAAAGCAAGTCGATGTCACCATGGCAGCCAGCGTGTGGGATTATTGAGTCTATGCTCAAATAAGTCTTGCTATTTCCTGGAGTCATGCGAAGAATCATCGTATTTATTTCATCTGCTGTAGCATTTTTTGGGCAAACTATTGCTTTTTCTGACAGATTTTGAGCAGTTGGATTCTCAAGAGTTGGCCTATCGTAGATGAATTCAATGAGTTCTTTGATAGCATTGTCACTTGGAGGTATAATGTACTTTGATGGTATTTCAATTTGTTTGGCGTTAAGTGGGTCGTTATTGTCTGTTGTGCCTAATACCCCGTCGCCCACCTTCAGTAACCATGCTGAGAAAGATGCCACCTCAATTCTGTCTGCTAAATCCATGTGTGGTCGGTGTAGTCGCATGTTCTCGGTTAGCTTGTAGACTTTAAAGTAGCGCCATAGATACGACCTAGGTAATGCGGAGTTTAAAATTTCCATTTTGGAGGCCTTTGGTTTAACAGGTAAAGTCTGACGGAAATCGCCACCTAAGAGGACTGATTTGCCACCGAAAGGCCTGGTACAATCACCCAGTAAATCTTTCAGGCTTTTATCTAGTGATTCAAAACATCGGTGATCATTCATTGGAGCTTCATCCCAAACTATAAGCGAGGTTTCTATTAGTAGCTGGGCGATTTGTGTTTTTTTTCTTTATATAACATAGTGATTCATCGGTGAGATCTATTGGTATCTTAAATCGTGAATGAGCTGTTCTGCCAGAGGGAAGCAACAATGATGCAATACCGGAGGCTGCAACTGCTAAAACAATTTTGCCTTCAGAACGTAGCCTGGAAATAATTGTTTTCCAGAGGAAGGTCTTTCCAGTTCCACCGTGCCCATAAACAAATGCCAAGACCTGTCTGTTTAGTGGTAAACTCGTCATGAGATGTTCATAAATATGATTTTGCTCTGGATGTAAGGTAGAGCGAAACGACTCATGCTCGATTCTAAGTGTTTGTCTATCGTAATTTTTCTCTTCCATCAGCAGTCGATTAGTCAGAGACGTAAGAATTTCTGGTTTAGGCATGGGCAACCCGTAATCAGATAATGAAGTTGAGGGTGTTCCAGACTGTAACAACAACTCAATTTCATAGAGCACATATTGCATTTGGTCCTCATCATTCACTATGCCATGTATGTGACTTGCGTCATCACTCATTTTTTTCCATTGTTGATCGAAAAGTCGTTCGGGGTTTGACATCTCACAAAACAAAAGCATATGAGTGAATAAATACCGTAATTCAGAAGCATTTGCCCATGTAGCAGCTTCCTCTATTGCAAGTGACCATTCACTGTCATCTCCAAGCAAGCCTAGTTTCTCACATGCCATGCGATATGTTGGAAGGACCTCACCGGAAATGGTTCGTATGTCTACGAATGACCTACATCCTTTTTGATGTGACAAAAGTATTCGAAGGTAAAAGACTTCACCGGCACTTGGATGTATGTATACAAGTCTACCGATTGCCGGTGTTCTATTTGTGAATCTCCTAAGCCAGCATTTTCCCGTAGGTTCCCATCTGTATTCCGAAAGGTAGTCAATGTAACGGAGACGGAGTCCACTATTGTCAAGACAGTTATTTTTTAGCCATTCTGTTAAAGTGGTGCGCTTGGCATTTGGATTGCGTAAGACATTCTCAAGCTTCTCATTATCTTTGAATGTGACATTTTGCCTATTCTCTAAGTGGACAGAAAGCACCTATAGGGAAGGAATTCCATTGTTAGTAAATTACGAAAGAAATTTCCAATGGATTTATGTAACTTTAAAAAGTTACCTGGACGGGAGGGTTTCGTTCATGAATCATGAAGTTAAAGATTCTCCATGCTGATTCATGGGGACAAATGAATCTACTATCAACGAAGTCTTTAATTTCGTCAATTTCTGTTGTAGTATTATCTGTAGAATTGGCTGTTGTGTCAGGCGTTTTTTTAACAATGTATTTTATACGGTCTGTTCCTTTAGATATGTATTTGAAAAGGTACTTTATGAGCATACTCCAACCGCAGTATTCGACATTTATGTGAGCATGAAAATGAAGCAACAGAGAACGATTGTACGGAACGACGTAACCGTTATCTAGTGAAATCCCATTTTTTTGGACAAAGTGAGTACTTTGACGTCTCCTATAGCGTGCGTAGCCATTCTCATCAAATCGTGTGAAAGGCTCGTAATCCTTAGGGAATTTTTTCTTGCATGATCCTAACGCCATGCATGGTGAATTAGATCTGGCCATGCCGCAAGGTCCATGCATCATGGAGTCAGTCACAATTTTATACAATGTTGGCTCATTGATGGGATCTGGAATTTCCGCTGATATATACTCATCCAAATGTGAAGCGTCCTTTATTTTGTGGGCTTCATCAACCCATAAGAGAAGATGACAATGGGGCAAACCTCTTTTTTCGAATTCTATGGTGTATAAGTCTGCACAACGTAAATGAACGGGTTGCATGGGACATGAGTGTACTTGTATAATAGCTATGGAAGTTTCTATGTAATATGAGCTAAAGAAGTTACCTGCAGTAACCTTCCCAAATGGTCTTCTAACTTTAAGAAAATTTACAAATGAAATTACTTTCATATGGAACACTCTTGCAATGACATCAGGGCGATCTTCCGCCTTCAGAACGGGAAATCTGGCCATGTATCTACTAATCTCAGGCCATTTAACGTTGCAAGTGAACGTAACAAAGTATTGTGGGTTTCCATGAACTCTGCATATTGCCAAGGCATCCTGATAGTGTTTGTACATGTATCGTGGACCACCGGTAAACGTTGAGGGCAAAATTATACGTTTGCCTATATCCTTTCCTTCTGTGTCTCCACGTGTAACGGCATCGTGTATTCCTTGCATGTATTCACTTCTAAGAGCATTTTGATTATATCTAAGGTAGTTAAGTCTGTCTTGCTCGATGCAGACATAGGCATCTACCAGGTACTGTTGGAAAAGACGTCCACCTCTTAGAAGTAAAGAATATGTATTGGCACGATCATGTAGTTGGTAGCTATAGAACATATTCCTAGTCAAAGTGTTAGTTTTCTTTGAGCCATTACCTTGTAGGCGCAAGTCGCGAGACCAACCACTTTCACCATGAATAAACAACAAAGGATATTGCAGTGACATATACAATGGGTGTAATATGTTTATTCTTTGAGGGCCAGTGACCTTATGTCTAATGACAATGTCAAAGCCGTCAGACTGAGGACCGGGGTCATTGATAATAGCACCAATGCAACCTGGGCTTGGATTATCATAACGTAAAGAGTTATAAGAATTATACAAGCGAATGTAGAATGAGGTCACATCAGTTGTCCGACAAAAATCTCTTGCGTCACTAAAAAGTTTAACCAGCTTGTTGTTATTCTGAAGGATCTGAATAAGCATAGTGACAATGTCAGAAGTCAAGCGTGAACGGCTATCGTTTCCGAATACGCTTAGTCTATTAGAAACTTCATTCTCCGTATCATACATATACATTTGCAAAAACCGAGGACGTTCATTTGATGCAGGAAAAAAAGAACCAAGCCAATGGTATATTTGACCTTCAATTTTGAAAACGTAAGGAGCGGAGCCATCGTTGATAGATTCATTGACTATCCCACCAAAAGATGTCATAGAAAACATGCTATTATATGCACGTATATTATCAAGAAAATCAGATTGATCAAATAGATGTAACAATGACGGTGGAGGAAGGGTAGGAAAATCAAGTTTGACACGACCATATTTGCAGCAATGACTATAGGAATAACGATTAGAAGACATTGCGTTGACTCGTTCATCGTACCAAAATAAGGCATGGCAATGTTCGCATATGCTAGTACAATCGCCATTATCTATATACATAGAATTAGGAACCTCATTGTTACCAGATGCGAAAGATTGTAGTACATGTACTGAAGTGGACGTATCAGGAGAAGGAAAAGACACGTTAAGTATACGACCTCTTTTTCGAGAAGTAGACATAGTTAAGAATAAGGGTATATAACATACATAAAGTTAACTAAAAACTTGCGTAATAAACTAATACGAAAGCAAGCAGACAAAAAAAAAATTTCCAGGTACGAATTTACATTTAGTTACAAATTTTATTGGAAAAGGAGTTTTGCGTAAAATAAAGTGTGATTTTGTATCGTAAACTATACCTAGTGGTAGGGTCCGTAACCGTACCAATAACAATACCTAGACAACTAAAAAGGAAAAGAAAAATAAAAGAAAACATATTAAAGACTAACCTGGCCGGATGGCACCAACGGAAAGCTGTAAGCCTGAGATGTTAAAGAGAAACTCATTAGTAAAAAGCATTGAACATATCTTTATACACTGTTAATTTAATCAATACTTAGTATACAATCAAACAGTACGTTTATGTTTTCAACATAGCATGTAAGGATTTAAAATGAAGTTTTTTTAATCTTATAATGGAAACCGTACACAATAACGAAATCTACTTCTAAGGTGACGTACGACTGATATATCATAATATCGTATAAAGTAAGCTAACAATGGTGCGTAAACTGTTGAATATAAAGAACCTCTGACGGTTTTCATAAATTTTTTGCTGCATGACAGGGTATTCGGAACCGGTAACGGTACCCATTTTTCGGGAGGCGAAGAAGATTAAACAACGCTTAGCATGATATATTAGTATTTTAGTTCCACTAAACAAACTATACATTGACGGAAGTTCTTACGGTTTAAGAATTTAAGTTTATGTAATTTCCTTTTTATGTCTCATGAATGTCAACGTTTAACGTGTTTGTTTATAAAATTTTTTTTTTCCAGCTAATTAATAACAATTTTGCAGCTATTTGACCCCATAAAACTACTGGTTTTTTCAGCGAAACGAAGGCTAAAAAAGTGCAGCTTTTTTTAGCAAAAGGAAAACCAAAAACTGCGGGGTTTTTTAAGCGGAAAAATGACCAAAAACTGCAGCCTTTTGCAACTAAAAAAGGCCGAAAAACTGCCTCTTTTCTCAGTAAAAAAACCTAAAAAAAGTGGAGGTTTTTTCAGCGGATAAACGAAAAAAAAAAGCATTCTGAAGGTTATTTCCGCGCTGCAGGTTGCAGCGTTTCTGCATGTTCTGTTTTACCAAACATTTTTTGGATCGGGTAAAAAAAACGTTATTAATAATCGGTTTATTAACCAAACTGAATCGGTTAGGATAAGTTTGGCTTTATGATTATAAAAAACAGTTTTAAACCGGAACCGGTTAAGAAATAAAACTGGGTCAACCCATCGTTGAGAAAAAGCGATTCGGTTAGAAACCGGACCAGACGACCGGTTCAGAACAACGGAGGCTATGTCTCGTTTCGGAACCGCATCGGATTTCTTCACTGGCATGAATTTATACTCTCAAATAAAAAAAAAAATCATGTCTCTCAGGATTGAAACCTTTCAACTCTTTTGAATATCTATAAACATTGGTTTGTATAATTCATATTGAATTATGAACATATCTATGGAAAATCTCATTTGTGGGGCAGCAAGTACGTGAGATACTTAGTGTTACTCAGTCTTGAAAGACGTCTTCTAAAGAGACATATCTACAATGCAATAGGCATAAGAGATCATTCTATTATTAGATTTGTCCTAGTATCCAAAAACGCCTTATTAAAGCATATTTAGGTGAAATTTAGATAGTTAATCCCTTCTATTGATGCTCGGAATATTCAAAGGAAAAAAAAATTTAACATAAATTTTGCACATTCACATAGGCTTCTAACACTATTAAAAGTAAAACTTGCCTCTCTAATTGGAAACTTGTGCAGTTTAGACCAAAAAAGAATGTCATAAATCAAGTTTGGTAGTAATTTTGGAAGAATCATAAAACAATTATCAATTAATCATAACCTAAGAACAATTCTCTGTGGTATATAAAAATAAATACAAAGCAAAATAAAAATGTATCTAGACTGATTTCCATCTCTTAAAAGAAAGGATGCAAGACAAATATGAAACCCTAGCCTATAAATTAATACGAAGGCAAACAGCAGTACTAACCTTGAACGGCAAATCTTATAGGCGATTCGAAAATCTGGAGGTTAAATTCTAGGGTTGCATCTGATAATTTTGTTAATCTTCAGTAGTTGTTCCTTAAAGAAAGCTGAATAGCAGAGCAAAGGACACATGTTAAGTAAGGGGAAACCTTTGGTTATACACGTGTAGCAGCTGAAAGAGGGAAAAGGTGAATAATGGCTGAGAGTAAGGGATACGACATACACCAAGAAATAAAATGGTATTTGATCATATAAGACAAAAGGGACAAAACCGGAGAAACTGGTCGGATGGCCGGTGGCGAAAGCCACCGACTTTGTAATTTAAGATATAGTTATAATTTCATGTCACATTTCAACTGTCGTGTCTCAGTTTTGAATATAAGAAATAAAATAATAATTACAGTTGAAAGATATGTACAAATTAAGAAAGGTATACGTGGAAGGCAGTTGGGGTGAACATGGAGGGCTGTTGGGAAGATACGTGGCTGACAAACTTAGTCCCCAAGACAACCATTTACTATAAATGGGAAGTCTCAATCAAACATTCAAACTGTTAAGTTCATTTCTATTCTTCCTTCTTTCGAACTCCCTTCTAATAATTCTTTTATTTTTACTTTAATAATAATAATGCCCTACTTCGTTTTAAGTGTTTTAACTCCCGATCACCGCTACCATTTCCGATTGATCTGAGCCTCATAACATATGTCAGGGCTCTGCCCGACTAAGTTGTTGGGGTTCTGTCTCGTGACATAGGGACAAGGTTGAATGAGGGGTACTATACTTAACATGAGTGCAATATATATTTTTATATAGCTCATAAATTATACCCAAAATTCTACCAGAAGGTTTTCTAAGTTGAACCCTAAAGTTACAAAGTAGGTCCATTCTATTTTCTCACTATTTTATTCCCTTTTTCTTTATGACATAATTATATTCAAAAATGTCCCAAACCATAACAACTCTCACCAAAACTATTATATTTTTATTATTGTTATTATTATTTATATTTTGTCTAAAAAGAAAACCTAATTGAGACACCCAAGTAATTCTGCATAAACCCTAAACTTTTTATAACAATCAAAATCAGGATCAGGACCCCTAAAACTCAGGGGGGGGGGGGGTATTCCCTCGTTAGTAATATCCACACAATTTGCTGTCGAAATTGAATTTTAACAAACCGTCGACTCACCAAAGCTATACAAGACACGTGGCAGGCCTAGGCCGGGCCGACCATTGCCGCGATACGCGGAGGTGACCCCGGTGCCTTCCGCGACTCGCGGGGGGTGCCAGTTTGGGGTATATAACAGGCAGCAGTGGGACTTGATTAACTTGCTCAATTCGACAGTCTAAAACGTCGTCCTACTCTTTGTATCTCCGTTTCTTTCAATCAAACCCTTAAACCTCGAAACTCTGTTCATTATCAGGGTAATAACTCGATCGCTGCTACGATTCAATGTCCGATCGATGGAAACTATCCGATGGATGTTTAAGTACTATCCTTTGTCATTAGTCGTGATTCCGACAGGATGTTTGAGTACCACCCGAACTCGGGGAATACTCTGTCATTCGTTGTGAATCCGATGGATGTTTAAGTGATTGTACTTTGTCATTCGTTGTGAGGGTTTTAATCTCGTGAATTATCGTAAATGTTGTATTAGTTATTTACCTAGTTCGTGTGCACTAGGTTACAAGACTAATCAATAGGCTAAGCTCTGCCTGCATAAATCTGCAATATATCAAGGCTTATCTATAGACTAAACTTTGGCCGTATGAATCTGCATGATTATAATGTGAGTCATTCTCTTTTTATCAAATTTGATTTCAAAAGCATGTTTATTTTCAAAGTTATAATTACAGGGATTAAGTCTTTGTAATCACCATATTACAGCCGGTATGTGGGGTTTTGTATACATTACTTGATAATCTTCACCATTGGACAACGAGTTAGCCAATGGGTAATATGACCATAGTCACAGAAACGAGTCGAGTGACAAATACCGAGGGTAGTTGCTTGATATCTGAAACATTGTAATTGCTCTTAATACTGTAAATTATAACAAATGTGTCGTTTTAGTAAATAGAATGATTCACTCAATATTTCCCGCTGACAAAACCTTTTTAAAACGCGTTTCAGGTAATTACCGTAGATTGGAGTAAGAGATGGATATGGCACTGAAAGACTTCAAGAAGTGGCTTATTTTATTAATTAAATCAAATTAAGAAATATTGTTTTATAATTTATCTTTATTAAAGCTACCATTGTAAAACATGGGTTTATCCCATCTATTTAATAAAATCCGGTGTTTTCTAAACTCTGATATTTTTCCTAACTCACGGTCCTGATGAAATTTCCGCTGCAACGTTTTCAAAATAATCACCGGTACCACTGGGCTGTTCACGACTCCCGATTCCGTCCAGGGTGGGTCGGGGGACGTGACAGAAGGTGGTATCAGAGCCACTGCTTTAAGCCTTTAGGTGTTGTGACAATAATACCTAAGTTCATATAAAAGAGTTAGGAGATTGCTATTAACTGGTAGCACACATAATAGCATTTAGACTTGAACTTAAGAAAAGATGCCTTAGTATAAGCTCCCAGCAATTCTCGGTTGGGGGAATTGCGCCCAGGGGCTTCTTTGGGCTTCAAAATTGGGAAGTCTAATTGCTTCATGGCCAATAAGGGTAGATCGAATATGTCTAAAGGTGGTAGATCCTTGAGTCGGTCTGTTGGTCCTGAGCCCACTGTTGAGTCTTTTAGACTTAGAAAAAGACCCAGATCGTGTATGGAGGATAAGTGCTCTGCTGGAACCAGATTTTCGGAGGAGATGACCAGTAAAATCCAAGCGACAGGATTCGAACAATTCTTTTTTGATCTGAACAGTGCGGCTCCATCCGAGAATCCAGTGGCCAATCGAGTGGAGGATGATGTTCAGAAGGTAGGTGGGGAAACTGGTGTTAAAGATAAAGGAACTGGAGATTCGGAACCCTCTGAGGTGGAGAAGGAAGTCACCGAGACAGTTAACGTGGGGGCGAAGGTTGGAATTGTTGATTGCAATCTAACGGAGCTTGTCAGGAGCTTGATTATTACAGGTATTAATGGGGTTATGTCATGAATTTGCTGTCTTTGAATATCAGAGGTATTGGGGGTTCTAATAAGGCTAGCTGGGTAAAAAATTTGATCTCTGAGCACGGCATCTCGTTCCTTTCTTTACAAGAGTCTAAGTCGGTTAATGTCTCTCGTCTTGATATTGCTAAATTATGGGGTAACAAAAATTTTGGTTTGGATTTTGTGGAGTCTGTTGGCCAATCGGGGGGTTTGGTTTGTGTGTGGGACGACAAAGTTTTTAGCCAGACAGGTGGCTCGAAGAACAGGAATTATCTTCATATTAGAGGTTCGTTAATAGGTTGTGCTTTACCGGTTAATGTCCTAAATGTGTATGCTCCGCAAGGGATCTCGGCTAAGAAAAGTTTATGGGAGGAGTTGAAAATGATCATTGATTCTTTTGATGGTTTATGGGTTATTTCGGGAGACTTTAATGCGGTTCGGTTTAGAGAGGAGAAAAGAAATTGCTTGTCACACCCCGATTTCCACGTGTCACCGGTGGGCCCGGTGGGGGAGTATCGTGACGTCATGGTTGGCAACGTAATAGTCAAACAACACAATATCAATATGCACAGCGGAAGCAATTTAAAAATATGATACAACCGAATTTATTTATTGTAATCAAAGTCACAATATCCGGATGTTTATCCACAGTAGGATCGAAATAAAATATTAATAATGGTTCAACAGACTTCAGGCATCTTAAGCTTGCGAGACTTCTAATGATGCTTAGGAGAAATCCCAGCCAATTTCGCTTAGTACCTGCATTTAATCTTTTTGGGAAAATACGTCAGTTTACACTGGTAAATACGTTCAACTGACTCATTTTGTAAAATTATTGAAAATTGGTTTGAATGCACGTGGCATAAACATTTTTATTTAACTTGGGAGAATTATTTAATATTATAATCTTGTGAACGAATTACATGTTACTTATGCGTTCAGTAGCCCGGATCTAGTCTGGGTTAAAGATCAATGGACACACCACAATAATGAGTTATACACCGACAGGTGTACGCCTACACCCCGTGCTCAGGTCGTGGCCATCTCGTAAGATGATGCCAAGGATATCCGGGACATGGTCATTAACCCCCCAAAGGCTGTAAAGTAAACAAGACTGTTTAAATGAGCCGATCAAATTATTCAACTACCCACTAAGCGTGGAGATTTGATGCCCGATCAAGCGGTATGCTATATACCGTAACCCAAGCCCGTATAGGGGAAATAAGTTAAAAGTATTTACCTGAGCAAGTATTAATCACAATAAGCAAAATGCACGTAGCTTTTACTGGTTCTCCTAATCTGGAACGAAGGTTTATAATAACCTATTAGAATCCTAACGGGTCTTTAATTAAGCTTAAGCTTAGACCGGCTAGTTTTCAAGATACGGTTCGTACGCATGATTAAGCGAAGACCGGATAGAATGTGATTTAGACCCGACAAGTTCAGAGACTTGTTTAATATGGGTTTATTATTCACATTCTGGATTTTGAGATAAAACCGACAAGGTTTGACCCGTTTCGGCTAATTTATGTAAACTTGTTACATAAACCGAACCGAACGCGTAATATGCGTAACGGGTATCCGTAAGAGCCATATACAGGTTTCCTAAGTTAATATGCTTCAAATATGTTGTGACATCAGTAAGATGTCTTTTATTATGCCCGGAACGAATTTAAACACAAACTATGCCCCGTAGGGGTAGTTTGGTCATTTTAAAGGTTGTAAAAGAGTTTAGATGTTTAACTGAGTTACAGGTCTGATGTAAACAGCAAACATACTCAATTTGATAAGTTATATCAGTAGGTTAAAGCATATATGTGAAATTTGTCAATTATAACCAAACTATGCGCCGTAGGGGCATTTTGGTAATTTCACATAAGCCGAAAAGCTCAAAACCGAAGTCTGAGTTAATTAACCTTTGCTTACTGTTAAAATATCATAATTTGCCTAAAATATCAGTAGGTATCAACCCGGGTATGTTCAATATGATTTTAAAACATACTATGCGTTAAAAACGCTAAATAAGGCGATTAAAGGCCATTTCCGGGTTCGATACTTAAATCTGATATTTTTATATTTCCAGAAGGCTTAAAATAATTTATTTATCATATGTGATCAGTAGCAAAAGGTTTGGAGTCGTTTAGATGTGTAAAACTCATTTTATGGCCCGTAAGGGCAAAACCGACAATTACCGGATTAAGCCTACGACTATGAGTTATGCTCAGCCAAAAATTAATTAAAAATCTTTAAAATTCCCAAAATAATATATTACATCAGTGGGTATTAAGTTTGATGTCAATAAGTAGGCTTAACTAGGCTATACGCTAATTATGCCGTTTAATTAACATAAAGCTTTAAATTTACGATATTGAGCATAACTCTTAATCTACAAGTCAAACTGATGTCAAACTTTGCATACAAGTTTATATATCAGTATTTAAGGTTTCTACACTTTTACATTTTCATAAATCACGTTTTAAGGTAATAAGGGCATAACGGTCAACATATGAGCAATTAACGGAAACATGCATATTAATTGGATAACTAATGAACCAAGGTGTATAATCACAGAGGGTTGTTCTATCATGTAACCTAGTCCAATTAAAGCTCTGAGGAATTTCTAAAACATGCCTTAACGGGTCAGAACTGAAAGTCAAAGTGAAAGTCAAACTATGCGACTTTCGGTTCCGAACCGGGTCTAAACAGGAAATTGTCGGGTTGAACATGTTTAGACATGTTCTTACACTTATTACTAAGTTATAACAATGTTCAAACAGGTTGTATATGATCCATAATGTTAATTATGCATAAATGTCATTTTAAGTATCCTGTTGACTTTTTCTAAACTAGTTTGACCCGACTTTTGACCTGGTTAGAGTGGTGATCAGGGGAAACCCTTTTGAGGTTTTATTAACCACATAAATACCAAGCTATAACTACTTTTAATTCGAGATATGACTGAGCCATTATTGACTAATCTCGAAGTCAAACCGTAATTACGACGGTTTGACTTTTAGCTAATTAAACAAGCTAAACTCAAATAAAGAAGGACTAGCAGACTTACAAGAGTCCTATGCACGAGATATGATCAGTTGGACCTGCTTGAGAGCTCCAGGAATGATCAGATTTGCAAGGAAATGGTGTGTGGAACATTGTTGCACTACATGGCCTTATATAGTGGATTTAGGCACCACAATTAGTTGACAACTAAGTCTAGAGCTGACCACAACCTTCCAACATGTGTCCTAGGGCTCTAGGATAGTTTAGGGGCCGCCCATAATGCCAAAATATCGTTTAAAGTTGGTTTGTGCGCGGAAAACGGCTTCTGTCCCACTTTTCTGATACTGGGCGCCTGAGGCGGCCCGCCTCAGGTTTTGTTATTGGCCAAGCGGGCCGCGTGGCCCTTCTGATCAGCCCAACACGTTTTTGAGTCTTGGCATCACATCTCTTGGCCTTTCGAAAGGTCAAACAAGCTTTTATTTGCAATTTGAACCCTCTATATTGTCACATAAGGGCCTCTAGACATATACCCACTTTGCCAAGTCCCTGGACACTTCCGGTTAACCCGAAAAGTCTTAACTTTCATTGTTAACACTTTAACCCCTCGCACACGAATTTGATCATAACTTTCTCATACGATGACGAAACTTTATGAAATTTATATCGTACATCCTAGTGAGCATAATTAATAGTTACAAAGCTTCGGGTTTGTCAAAAGGTCACTCAGAGGTATATCTTTAAACATGTTGACACATTTAACCCCTGTAGTTTGTAATCTCTCACTTTTTGCTTCGTATGATCCATGATTTATTCGTTTGAAGGTATGAGCATCTCGTAGGGTTAATATACAATATATTTATTCACTGTTGACACTTAGAATACGTATATTCACATACTTTCCATGTTTGTCAACTTTAGTCCTTTTATAACATTCTTTCACACGTTCAAACTTTATGACACGTGTCAACACATTATAGGACGTGAATTTTCGAGGTGTTACATTGCTCGTTCAAACAAAACTGTGCCAATAATTTCAACGATTTTATTTTTGATTTGGGCTTGATTGAATATAATATGAGAGGTCGGGTTTTCACTTATTGTTCGGACAACGGAAACAAACTCAGTAAACTTGACCGCTTCCTAGTTAATTCGGAATTCTTCAATTCCTGGCCAGAGGCGTACAGTCGTGTTTTACCTAGGTTATGGTCTGATCATAATCCTATCATTCTGGTTTATCATGGTAAGAATTTTGGGCCTCGTCCTTTTAGGATTTTTAATTCTTGGTTCGGAAAGCAGGGTTTTAATGAGGTTGTTACCAAGGCAGTGAGCGAGTTCAATTGTGTTGAAAGCAGTCCAGATTTGGCTTTTATCAGAAAACTGAGTTTCATTAGAGATCGATTGAGAGAATGGAAAGATATTATGATTAGAAAAGAAGGAGAGGAGGTGGAGGTTGCGAAAGAAGAAAATGAGAAATTAGAAGATGTCCTTGATTATAGAGATTTTTCGGAGGAAGAGGAGTGGATCTTTCAGGAGAATAAAAAGATTATTCGTGAAACGGAGGAATCTAAATCTATGGATCTGAGGCAAAGGTCTCGTATCAGATGGGCGAAGGAAGGTGATGAAAACTCTAAATTTTTTCATGCTATGATTAATTGCCGTAAAACGAGTAACTCCATTCACGGGCTGGAAGTGAATGGGTCTTGGGTTTCCAAACCCTCCCTGGTTAAAAAGGAGGTTTTCCGATTCTTTAGAGATAAATTCGTGGAGGAATGCATCAGTCGGCCTCGTTTGATATGCCCCCAGTTGAGCCAAGTTCCGTCGGATATGGCGACCAAGTTAGAGACTCGTTTCTCTAAGGAGGAGATAAAATTGGCGGTGTTCGATTGCGGTAAGGATCGGACTCCTGGTCCCGACGGTTTTAATTTCCGTTTCTTTACTCATTTCTGGGATCTCTTTGAGAATGATTTTTCCTTATTATGGATGCTTTTTTCGAGACCGGTAAGCTTAGTAAGGGTTGTGGGTCTGCTTTTATTACTCTTATTCCTAAGATAAGGGAACCTTTGGGTTTAGGCGACTATCGTCCGATTAGTCTCGTCGGAGTTGTTAACAAAGTGGTTTCTAAAGTTCTTGCTAATAGACTGAAACCGGTCCTTAATGAGGTGATCTCCAATTCTCAATCGGCCTTTATCAGGGGTAGATTCATTTTAGATGGCCCTTTAATCATCAATGAACTGTTTTCGTGGGCTAGAAAGAACAAAAAACAGGTTTTTTTCCTTAAAGTTGATTTTGAAAAAGCTTATGATAACGTAAATTGGGCCTTTGTTATTGATATTCTTCAGCAAATGGGTTTTGGAGAGAAGTGGTGTAGCTGGATTTCAGGTATTCTTGCCTCCGCCAGAGCCTCCGTCTTGGTGAATGGGTCGCCAACTTTTGAGTTTGGGTGTAGTAAAGGGATGAGACAGGGGGATCCTATTTCTCCGTTTCTTTTTGTGGTATTGACGAAGGCGCTCTCTTGGTTGTTCAATAAAGCTTGTGATGTTGATGTCATCCGTGGCATTAATCTTCATGATAACGATATTAGAGTATCTCACTTATTTTTTGCAGACGATGCAATGATTATGGGGGTGTGGAACAAGGAAAATATTGCCAATGTTATTCGGATTTTGAGATGTTTTCATGCTTGTTCTGGGCTCAAAATTAATCTCAGTAAATCAAGTTTGTTTGGCATCGGTGTTTCAAACGAGGAGGTCGAAGAGATGGTCACGAATTTGGACAATCTTGTCCGTTGTTTCGAACACGATCTCTGGTCCTGATAACTGGACATCTCCAACTCCCGTCCAACAAACTGGCGTTCTACGCTTTCTACCATACAATGCCTCAAAAGGCGCAGCATTGATGCTGGTGTGGTAGATATTGTTGTAGGAGAATTCGACTAAAGGTAGGTGCTTATCCCAACTACCACCCAAGTCAATCTCACATGCACGTAGCATGTCTTCTAACGTTTGAATAGTACGCTCACTCTGACCGTCTGTCTGAGGATGGTAAGCCGTACTAAAGTTCAAACGTGTGCCCAAAGATTGTTGGAAGCTTTTCCAAAAATGGGACGTGTATCTAGTATCTCTGTCAGAGATACTAGACACAGGTATGCCCTGCAAAGCTACAATCTTATCCACGTATAACTGGGCCTACATATCGGAGCTATAAGTCTCCTTGATGGGTAAGAAGTGTGCTGACTTAGTCAGTCTATCAACTATGACCCATATCGTATCATTTCCTTTCCTTGTCTTAGGTAACTTGGTGATAAATCCATAGTTACCATTTCCCACTTCCACGTAGGAAGTTCAGGCTGTTGCAGCAAGCCTGACAGTTTCTGATGCTCAGCTTTGACTTGCGCACATGTCAAGCATTTAGCTACATCGGTGGCTACAGACTTTTTCAAGCCTATCCACCAATAATTTGCCCTCAGATCCTGGTAATTGAACTTACCAATCTATTGCCCCTACAGTAGATGTTTATCATTCTATCTTTACAGGGTCTCCAAGGGAGCAGCCTTGATGCTTACATAACAACTATCATATGCAAGCTTATCTTAAGGTGAGGTGGTTATTCCAACCACTACTTAACAAATTTTAAGGATTAGTTGATCCTTGTAGTTAGTTGAACAAATCAACGATTCAGAGCAGCTGATGGCAAATTCGTAATTGTTGCCTAATTAGGGTTGCGGTAAATAATGCATAAGCAAAATGAACCGTCTTCCTTATCAAGCTCTCGGAATATCAAGTTTGGCTATATGAATCTCTTATCCTAAAGTTTACTTAATCAGGATTCGATTATTCCATAATCAATATGGAGTTTTCACAATACTCCAGCCCACAGCGGGATGTTAATCTTAACTCTACCTGCCTTCCAGGAGGTAAGCAGGGAAAACTTATGAGAAGATAATCAAGATACAAGGAGGCTACATAGATTTTCCATATCTCAGGCTCCAGTTCATCCATCATTGCTCGTGTCAAATAAGTGACACCTTTATGTTACTAGTTCACGAATTCCTTAATCGGGAACATTTACTTGGAAAATTCCATTCTGGATATCTTCCTTGAATACTACTAGTCGACTTTAGTACAATATGATCATTGGGATATCTTAGGGGTTCCATGTATTAAACCTCCATACTGATCAGGCATGGAAGTAATCTATGGGACACACTAGGATACGCCAATCCTCATATGGCACTTTTATCAAACATAGTTTGGCATTCGCAGGCGATAGAAAAACAATGAGAAAAATAAGTAAATTAACATATGCTGTCGTACTCTATGCGAAGAAAGAGTACTCTTAGATTTTTCGGAAGGATTCCTTGCCGATACTAGAAGAATCGGTTACTATGGTTTCCTTGGTAAGTTATACCTTGTGAATAATCTAAAAGTTTGCTAAGCTTATGGTTTATGAAGATTTATTATTGCCTGTATTAAAAACAGGACACTTAGCAGAAATTATCATTGGTAAATGATAATGAACGTACTTGATGACATCGTGAACTGCCTCTTGGCGTTCATCAGGTGAGTTCAGGCATTTCTTCCCTTAGCTTTTCCAGTGTTTAGTCAACATAAGCAAGCCAAGAGTAACTAAAACAAAGAGGTAAATTCTTGGATTCTAATACTTAGTCAACATAATGAGGATAAGTAGGTGACTTATAGAAGAAATAAGGAAGTTATTGTACATGTGCTTATATTTAATCAACATGGAAATTTCACAAACTAGGCACCTAGCTCGGTTGGCTAGGCGTGCGAAAGGGTGCGGCCTAGACCCAGGTTCGATTCCGGGGACGGCCAATTCCACCATTTTTTTGTTGCTTTTTATTAAGACTGTACTTGCTCTCTTCCTTAGATTTCTGGGAGTCATCTTCCTCCTTTGGTTCATCCTTCATATACGAAGTGTGAACAAAACTCTTCTCATGAGCAATTGAATATGGTTTTGCATGAAATTCAGAGCGAGGAGCATTCGGCTCTTTGGATTGTTCCATGATCTTTCTATGGTTCTTCCAACTGCTGCGTCAACCACAGCCTGGAGATTAACTCCATTAATATTGAGGTTTACGTTTGTAGTTTTATTAACTTTCGTCGCATTAATAGTATTGTGACTGTCGTCTACCTCATCCGAGTTTTCGATACTCGAAACTTGGTACTAATTACCAAGATTTAACAATTATTAGTCATCATCCTGATGACCTGACTTAGATTAGCCACGGCATTCATAAACCGTATGGGCTATTCCGTTCTGAACATTCTTAATGAATGCTTTTTGAATGTATATCTGTTACATTTAGCTTAGGTCACAAAAGGACTATCAATGGCATTTAAGGTTTGGAGCGAGTCCAATACCTGCTTGACAGGGGACCATAATGTCACAACTGTCTTTGTCACAAGGGCGCTTATAATTAGCTCAAGGGCTAGCCTTACAAGACTTTTATTATATATATACATATATGGCATAGAATCCTGTCTCGATGGACGTAGAAAGATATGGCATAAAGCCCAGTCATGAAGGACATAACTGATTATACGGCACGAAGGCCTTGTCGCAAAGGTCATTTAGATATGGCACAAAGGGCCTTGACATAAGGACATTTATCAAATCTGGCACAAAGGCATGTCACCAGGAATGCTAACATTTAATATGTTAGCTTGTCACGAATGACAAATTATAGCGCATAGGCTTGTCATGAATGACTTTAAAACATAACTCGATGGTCTATCATCAAGGACCTTAATTTATTAGCCGCAATTTTATTAGATTAGGGCCTCAAGGTTTGAATGTGGTTCTTCACCTTTGGACAGGGAGTCATAGACTACAATTGTCATCGTCTTGAAAGACGATTCATTTGGCAGGAAGGTAAGCCAATCAACATCACTAATGGATGTTTATATATAACCATCGTATCTAATGATATTAGTCATGATCACATCGATCATATTGACTATTAGGTTTGGGTATAATCACGCCATTCTGAACAGGGGATCATAAAGATCACTACTATCTTTGTCTTACCGACACTAGAATAGGGTATAGCCCGTAGGCATTTCATCGCGAGGGATGTTAATATTATGATCATCATACTGATGATACTAGTCAGGATCGCAACGAGTATAGACTATGGGATTTGAGTATAGCTCACCCCCTTGGCAAAGAATCACAAAAGATTACAATTGCCTCGTCTCAATTGGACAACATAATATAGCCCTTAGGCAAAACATCATTAAGGATGTTGAAAAATGTTTTAATCATCGTATTGATGATTTTTGTCATGCCCGCATTGATCATATAGACTATTAGGCTTGAGCATAGCTCACTACCTCAGACAAGGAATCATAAAGATAACAATGTCAATGTCTCAAATGGACAATATATTATAGCTCGTAGGCAAAACATCACTAAAGGATGTCAAATAATATTATCATCGTATTAGATGATATTAGTCATGATCGCATTGATCATATAAACTATTATGTTTGGATATAGTCCAATATTTTAGGCAGGAGGTCAAAGACCATCACTGTCGTTGTCTTATTGGACAACAAGTTTAGCCCGTAGGCACTTCATCACTAACGGATGTTCATAATATGATCATCTTATAGGAGGATATAGGCCATGATTCCTAAATCACTAGGTTAGATAAGGGAATTGAAAGAATCCAATATAAGTATGACTGTTGTGATTTTCTCGAATCACATTTGTCAAGAGTGCTAACACGTTCTTAGGTGTTAACAAGGATCTGAATCCCTTGAGTAGGTTTCACCATCTTGGCCGCGTAGGCTAGGTTTCACCTCTAAGATCCTTTTTAAATTGCATACAGGCAGGGGAGGAAGGATATTTATTTTATTCAGGATTTTTATCATAATCCTAATTTATAAGTTAATAATAGCACAATTGGCCTAGTCGCGTAGACAAGTTAAATTTATAAGCCATGATTTCAGAGAATCGCGGCATTAGGGTTTGAATCAAAGTTCATTACCTTTTCCTGACAGAGAGCTGTAGGCTACCACTGTCTTTAGTCTCAGAGGACATTAACTGTAGCCCGTAGGCACTTCCCTTCTAAGGGATGTTTATTACGGAATTGCCCCTTAGGGAAATTTATTAACCATGGTAAACAGAGACCATATTTGGTTAATTTATTAATCATATTTATTTAGGATTTCTATTATAATTTATCCTAATTATAAAATATTAACAGTTTTATTAGTGGCACCTAATGGCCTGGTCACATGGACATTTATAAAATTTAGGCTATGATTTCAGAGAATCAAAGCATGAAAGTATATTGGCACAATAGGCCTAGTCACAAGGACAATTATAAATTTTAAGCTATGATTTCAGAGAATCAAAGCATGGAGGTATATTGGCACAATAGGCCTAGTCACAAGGACAATTATAAATTTTATGCTAGGATTTCAGAGAATCAAAGCATTTGAGGTTTGAACCTAGTTCATTACCTTTATCTGACAGGGAGTCATCGCTACCACTGTCTTTTGGCTCATATGGAAATGAGCAGGGCCCGTAGGCATTATGTTACCACGTATGGTTTAAAATATGATCATCTTAATTAATGATGTAAACCCAGGATTCAGAGATCATTAAACTGGGTTAGGAATCTTTTGAAGAATCCTTTATAAAATGACGTGTGTGATTTTTAATGAATCACGTCTGCCAGGAGCGTTAACACGTTTTCAGATGTTAACAGGGATTCGAATCTTTTAAACAGGTCTTACCATCTTGGCCAGGTCTTTATAATGACACTCAGGCTTGGTTTCACTCTTAAGATTCCTTATAATAATTAAGGCAAAGCAATTTCTAAACTGAAATGTTAATAAGGATCTGAATCTAAATTGAGGAGCTGCCATCTTGGCCGGTCTTAATATGACCCGAAGCTAGGTCTTGTCCTTTTAGATTTTGCCATTTTATCATAATGGTAGATCTTGCAAAAAGGAGATGTTATTTTTCCATTTATTTAATATTTCTTGTTTAGAATGAAAGTTTAAACTTAATCATTCCACTATATAAAAATAAAAGTATAAAGTTGCCCTGAGCGGGACTTGAAAGAAATAATGTTGTCCTCGTAGGGACTGACAGATAATTATGTCCTTATAAGGACTAATAAGGAAACGATCTTTTGTAAAAGGAGTTTCTTCTTCATTTTATTGCTGAATGCTTTCTCCTTGGATGCTCGTTTCATTCTAGCCGCGGTACGAAGCTCAGCATCTCAGGGCTCCGGGTGTGGAGAATTCCTATTACGGCTTCTTCGCTTGGTGACGTATCCAATAAAAATTTGGAAGTAAAAATTTCTGGATTAGGATTAAGAATATTCCTAAGTTAAGTCTAGACTCAGAAGTTTAGATATGTGCAATTGTGTAACTGAGATTAAACACGAAAGGTTAGTGTTTAATTCACTCAGTGTTGGCTCTGATACCAACCTGTCACACCCCGATTTCCACGTGTCACCGGTGGGCCCGGTGGGGGAGTATCGTGACGTCATGGTTGGCAACGTAATAGTCAAACAACACAATATCAATATGCACAGCGGAAGCAATTTAAAAATATGATACAACCGAATTTATTTATTGTAATCAAAGTCACAATATCCGGATGTTTATCCACAGTAGGATCGAAATAAAATATTAATAATGGTTCAACAGACTTCAGGCATCTTAAGCTTGCGAGACTTCTAATGATGCTTAGGAGAAATCCCAGCCAATTTCGCTTAGTACCTGCATTTAATCTTTTTGGGAAAATACGTCAGTTTACACTGGTAAATACGTTCAACTGACTCATTTTGTAAAATTATTGAAAATTGGTTTGAATGCACGTGGCATAAACATTTTTATTTAACTTTGGAGAATTATTTAATATTATAATCTTGTGAACGAATTACATGTTACTTATGCGTTCAGTAGCCCGGATCTAGTCCGGGTTAAAGATCAATGGACACACCACAATAATGAGTTATACACCGACAGGTGTACGCCTACACCCCGTGCTCAGGTCGTGGCCATCTCGTAAGATGATGCCAAGGATATCCAGGACATGGTCATTAACCCCCCAAAGGTTGTAAAGTAAACAAGACTGTTTAAACGAGCCGATCAAATTATTCAACTACCCACTAAGCGTGGAGATTTGATGCCCGATCAAGCGGTATGCTATATACCGTAACCCAAGCCCGTATAGGGGAAATAAGTTAAAAGTATTTACCTGAGCAAGTATTAATCACAATAAGCAAAATGCACGTAGCTTTTACTGGTTCTCCTAATCTGGAACGAAGGTTTATAATAACCTATTAGAATCCTAACGGGTCTTTAATTAAGCTTAAGCTTAGACCGGCTAGTTTTCAAGATACGGTTCGTACGCATGATTAAGCGAAGACCGGATAGAATGTGATTTAGACCCGACAAGTTCAGAGACTTGTTTAATATGGGTTTATTATTCACATTCTGGATTTTGAGATAAAACCGACAAGGTTTGACCCGTTTCGGCTAATTTATGTAAACTTGTTACATAAACCGAACCGAACGCGTAATATGCGTAACGGGTATCCGTAAGAGCCATATACAGGTTTCCTAAGTTAATATGCTTCAAATATGTTGTGACATCAGTAAGATGTCTTTTATTATGCCCGGAACGAATTTAAACACAAACTATGCCCCGTAGGGGTAGTTTGGTCATTTTAAAGGTTGTAAAAGAGTTTAGATGTTTAACTGAGTTACAGGTCTGATGTAAACAGCAAACATACTCAATTTGATAAGTTATATCAGTAGGTTAAAGCATATATGTGAAATTTGTCAATTATAACCAAACTATGCGCCGTAGGGGCATTTTGGTAATTTCACATAAGCCGAAAAGCTCAAAACCGAAGTCTGAGTTAATTAACCTTTGCTTACTGTTAAAATATCATAATTTGCCTAAAATATCAGTAGGTATCAACCCGGGTATGTTCAATATGATTTTAAAACATACTATGCGTTAAAAACGCTAAATAAGGCGATTAAAGGCCATTTCCGGGTTCGATACTTAAATCTGATATTTTTATATTTCCAGAAGGCTTAAAATAATTTATTTATCATATGTGATCAGTAGCAAAAGGTTTGGAGTCGTTTAGATGTGTAAAACTCATTTTATGGCCCGTAAGGGCAAAACCGACAATTACCGGATTAAGCCTACGACTATGAGTTATGCTCAGCCAAAAATTAATTAAAAATCTTTAAAATTCCCAAATTAATATATTACATCAGTGGGTATTAAGTTTGATGTCAATAAGTAGGCTTAACTAGGCTATACGCTAATTATGCCGTTTAATTAACACAAAGCTTTAAATTTACGATATTGAGCATAACTCTTAATCTACAAGTCAAACTGATGTCAAACTTTGCATACAAGTTTATATATCAGTATTTAAGGTTTCTACACTTTTACATTTTCATAAATCACGTTTTAAGGTAATAAGGGCATAACGGTCAACATATGAGCAATTAACGGAAACATGCATATTAATTGGATAACTAATGAACCAAGGTGTATAATCACAGAGGGTTGTTCTAACATGTAACCTAGTCCAATTAAAGCTCTGAGGAATTTCTAAAACATGCCTTAACGGGTCAGAACTGAAAGTCAAAGTGAAAGTCAAACTATGCGACTTTCGGTTCCGAACCGGGTCTAAACAGGAAATTGTCAGGTTGAACATGTTTAGACATGTTCTTACACTTATTACTAAGTTATAACAATGTTCAAACAGGTTGTATATGATCCATAATGTTAATTATGCATAAATGTCATTTTAAGTATCCTGTTGACTTTTTCTAAACTAGTTTGACCCGACTTTTGACCTGGTTAGAGTGGTGATCAGGGGAAACCCTTTTGAGGTTTTATTACCCACATAAATACCAAGCTATAACTACTTTTAATTCGAGATATGACTGAGCCATTATTGACTAATCTCGAAGTCAAACCGTAATTACGACGGTTTGACTGTTAGCTAATTAAACAAGCTAAACTCAAATAAAGAAGGACTAGCAGACTTACAAGAGTCCTATGCACGAGACATGATCAGTTGGACCTGCTTGAGAGCTCCAGGAATGATCAGATTTGCAAGGAAATGGTGTGTGGAACATTGTTGCACTACATGGCCTTATATAGTGGATTTAGGCACCACAATTAGTTGACAACTAAGTCTAGAGCTGACCACAACCTTCCAACATGTGTCCTAGTGCTCTAGGATAGTTTAGGGGCCGCCCATAATGCCAAAATATCGTTTAAAGTTGGTTTGTGCGCGGAAAACGGCTTCTGTCCCACTTTTCTGATACTGGGCGCCTGAGGCGGCCCGCCTCAGGTTTTGTTATTGGCCAAGCGGGCCGCGTGGCCCTTCTGATCAGCCCAACACGTTTTTGAGTCTTGGCATCACATCTCTTGGCCTTTCGAAAGGTCAAACAAGCTTTTATTTGCAATTTGAACCCTCTATATTGTCACATAAGGGCCTCTAGACATATACCCACTTTGCCAAGTCCCTGGACACTTCCGGTTAACCCGAAAAGTCTTAACTTTCATTGTTAACACTTTAACCCCTCGCACACGAATTTGATCATAACTTTCTCATACGATGACGAAACTTTATGAAATTTATATCGTACATCCTAGTGAGCATAATTAATAGTTACAAAGCTTCGGGTTTGTCAAAAGGTCACTCAGAGGTATATCTTTAAACATGTTGACACATTTAACCCCTGTAGTTTGTAATCTCTCACTTTTTGCTTCGTATGATCCATGATTTATTCGTTTGAAGGTATGAGCATCTCGTAGGGTTAATATACAATATATTTATTCACTGTTGACACTTAGAATACGTATATTCACATACTTTCCATGTTTGTCAACTTTAGTCCTTTTATAACATTCTTTCACACGTTCAAACTTTATGACACGTGTCAACACATTATAGGACGTGAATTTTCGAGGTGTTACATTGCTCGTTCAAACAAAACTGTGCCAATAATTTCAACGATTTTATTTTTGATTTGGGCTTGATTGAATATAATATGAGAGGTCGGGTTTTCACTTATTGTTCGGACAACGGAAACAAACTCAGTAAACTTGACCGCTTCCTAGTTAATTCGGAATTCTTCAATTCCTGGCCAGAGGCGTACAGTCGTGTTTTACCTAGGTTATGGTCTGATCATAATCCTATCATTCTGGTTTATCATGGTAAGAATTTTGGGCCTCGTCCTTTTAGGATTTTTAATTCTTGGTTCGGAAAGCAGGGTTTTAATGAGGTTGTTACCAAGGCAGTGAGCGAGTTCAATTGTGTTGAAAGCAGTCCAGATTTGGCTTTTATCAGAAAACTGAGTTTCATTAGAGATCGATTGAGAGAATGGAAAGATATTATGATTAGAAAAGAAGGAGAGGAGGTGGAGGTTGCGAAAGAAGAAAATGAGAAATTAGAAGATGTCCTTGATTATAGAGATTTTTTGGAGGAAGAGGAGTGGATCTTTCAGGAGAATAAAAAGATTATTCGTGAAACGGAGGAATCTAAATCTATGGATCTAAGGCAAAGGTCTCGTATCAGATGGGCGAAGGAAGGTGATGAAAACTCTAAATTTTTTCATGCTATGATTAATTGCCGTAAAACGAGTAACTCCATTCACGGGCTGGAAGTGAATGGGTCTTGGGTTTCCAAACCCTCCCTGCTTTTATTACTCTTATTCCTAAGATAAGGGAACCTTTGGGTTTAGGTGATTATCGTCCGATTAGTCTCGTCGGAGTTGTTAACAAAGTGGTTTCTAAAGTTCTTGCTAATAGACTGAAACCGGTCCTTAATGAGGTGATCTCCAATTCTCAATCGGCCTTTATCAGGGGTAGATTCATTTTAGATGGCCCTTTAATCATCAATGAACTGTTTTCGTGGGCTAGAAAGAACAAAAAACAGGTTTTTTTCCTTAAAGTTGATTTTGAAAAAGCTTATGATAACGTAAATTGGGCCTTTGTTATTGATATTCTTCAGCAAATGGGTTTTGGAGAGAAGTGGTGTAGCTGGATTTCAGGTATTCTTGCCTCCGCCAGAGCCTCCGTCTTGGTGAATGGGTCGCCAACTTTTGAGTTTGGGTGTAGTAAAGGGATGAGACAGGGGGATCCTATTTCTCCGTTTCTTTTTGTGGTATTGACGAAGGCGCTCTCTTGGTTGTTCAATAAAGCTTGTGATGTTGATGTCGTCCGTGGCATTAATCTTCATGATAACGATATTAGAGTATCTCACTTATTTTTTGCAGACGATGCAATGATTATGGGGGTGTGGAACAAGGAAAATATTGCCAATGTTATTCGGATTTTGAGATGTTTTCATGCTTGTTCTGGGCTCAAAATTAATCTCAGTAAATTAAGTTTGTTTGGCATCGGTGTTTCAAACGAGGAGGTCGAAGAGATGGTTAATTGGATCGGTTGTAAGACTGGTTCGGTCCCTTTTAATTACTTAGGCCTGACTGTGGGTGCCAATATGAATCGCATCAGTAACTGGAGGCCTATTTATGATATTTTCGAAAAAAGACTTTCTCTTTGGAAGGCGGTGTTGTTATCCATATGAGGGAGGGTCACGCTAATTCGGCCAGTTCTCGAGAGTCTGCCTACTTATTATATGTC
Organism: Helianthus tuberosus; assembly: GCA_030545235.1. Taxonomy (NCBI): domain Eukaryota; kingdom Viridiplantae; phylum Streptophyta; class Magnoliopsida; order Asterales; family Asteraceae; genus Helianthus; species Helianthus tuberosus. Next base: position 11,949,532 of record CM060424.1, read on the forward strand.
TCTGTACAAAGTTCCCGTGAAGGTTGTCAAAGACCTGGAAAGCATGATCAATTTTTTTTATGGGGCAGCTCGAACAATGTTAGGAGAACTCATTGGGTGGCGTGGGACAGGGTGACGTTACCGAAGAAAGCGGGTGGATTGGGCTTGTGTAAATTAATGAATGTTAATGTAGCTTTGCTCAGTAAATGGGGATGGAGGTTCAAGATTGAGTCGAACAATCTGTGGGTCAAGGTTGTCAGCGCTATTCACTCGGGTCGATTAAGATGGGAGTTTCTTCCTTACAATAAAGCGGTCAGGGGTGCTTGGCTTAATATTTGTAATCTGTTGAATAGACCGATTATCGGAAACAAAGGTATTCGTAACTTCTTTAGAGGAGAAATCAAGTCGAGCAGCGATATTTTATTCTGGTTAGACCCCTGGATTGCCGAGTCCTCTTTAAAAGAGATGTTCCCTTGTCGTTTTCAATTAGAGGTGGTCAAAAGCTGCTCTGTGAGTGATCGGTTGGCTGGAAACGGACTGTGGTTGTGGCGTCATGATCCGGATTCAGCAGCGAAGGTCCAGGAATTGGCGGCCCTAATGGGCTTGGTCTCTTCGGTTGTTCTCAGGTCTGGTAAGGATGAATGGAAGTGGGCGAAGGATTCTACTGGTCTCTTCTCGGTCAGGTCGGTGAAGAGGCTTTTGCATCATGATGCCGGTGATCCGAACTTGGTTGTTATTGATTGGTGCAAATGGATCCCCTTGAAGTGCAATATCTTCGTTTGGAGGCTTGAACAGAATCGTATTCCGATGGCCGACTCTTTACTTTCGAGGGACATTATTAATCAAATTGGCTCTTGTCCTCTTTGCGGCAGTGATGATGAATCCGTGAATCACTTATTTTTATCTTGTCAGTTTGCTTCCGAGCTATGGATGAAAGTCAGTAGATGGTGTCGAATTCCGCCTATTTTTGCTTTTTCGATAAAAGATTTGTTGGAAGTCCATAAATTCAGCAACATGGGCCGGTCGGCTTCGTTTATCTTGCAAGGTATCATTTATTCTTCATGTTGGTGTTTATGGTTAGCGAGGAACAAGGTGGTTTTTTCAGGATCCCGGTTTAAAGTGGAGGAAGTTTTCAGTGACATTAGATCCACGGCTTACTTTTGGCTCAAGCATAGGTCGGTTTTTCATTCTATATCTTTGAGTAATTGGTGTAAATTTGTAATTATGTAGGTTTTGTTTTTTGTTTCTTTGGTGTAGTTTTTGTTTTGCCGGCTCGGTTTTCGGGCTCGGTGGTGTTAATGAAAGTCAATTTTCAAAAAAAAAATATATATATAATGTGATATGTTTATGAAAGTTGATGAAACTTGTTTATGAAAGTTTGAAGAAGATATACTCTTGTATCCTTAAAAATGGACGTAACACTAAAATATGAGTGAACATATAACGTGATATTTTTGTTTGAGAAATGGATGAAAATAACGAGGCTACATGGTATGGACCCGTCCCCCCTCCCGTCTTGACCCGGCGACGCCAGCTACACCAACCCGCCCCCCGTCCCCGTCCTCTCCGTCGGTTCTTGGACGTTGGCGACGGAACCAAATGTGGACCCCAATCTCAAAAAGTTACCGTTTAAAAAAAAAAAAATTAAAATTCCATTTTCCCATAAAAAACAAACGGTCAAGAATTTCAAATATATATAAAATTCTATGTTTTTTTTTAAGTTTATGTTTTGTTTTAAATTTATGTAATGTGGTTTTAATATTAATGAAAATATTTTGTTAGTTTATTTTTTAAATGTTAAAAAAAAGTAGAAGATTAAAAAAAAATATAAAAAAATGGTGGGGAGGACTATGACTAGGACCATCCTCCCATACCCTCTACTTTTGGGGGATGGACCATCCTTGGGAGGACTATGACGTAACGCCTACGTGGCGGATGGTCCTCCAAGGATGGGATGTCACCATACCCTCTAGCCTGATATAACACTTGATGTAACCGATTTATGAAAGTTTGAACCAGTCTTTAATCCTTCATAGTTTTTACCAACAATAATATATAGGGTAAATTACTTTTTGAGTCCTTGTGTTTTAGTGGTTTTAACCAGTTGAGTCTAAAATCAAAATGTTTAACGCCCTGAGTCCCTATAACCACTTTTCTTAACCATTTGAGTCCAAATATCTAACTCCATCCACCAAATTTGTTAACTATGAGGGTAATTTGGTCATTTACATACAAAGTACAAGTTTTATATGCACAAAGTACAAGGAACAAGTCTTTAATGCATAAACTTTTATATAATATATATAAAAAAAATAATTACATATCTTTAATACATATCTGTACCTTCAGATCATCAACTCTCTCTAATCTAATTCACTCCACTCAATTCTTCTCTCCCATAAAAGCTTCAACGACTGCAACTTTTTCAAGATCAAAGCTTTTCAAGAACCCCAAAACATGGTTTTTGTTCCTTTTTGTTTGTGGGTTTCTGTTTATGATAAAGTTGTGGTACAATTTTGACCCTTTTAACCCAAACCCATGTGGGATTGTCCCCAAAAGGTGAGTTTAAGCTTGATTCCAAATGGGGTTTCAAGTTCTTTGAATAAAGATGAAGAAAAGATAAAAAGTTGAAGGGGTTTTCGAAACAGCCTGATGGGCTTGAGTTTAGGCCTTGTTTGGATTTTAGTAGTGAGTACAAGAAACAGAGTGTTGAGATTTTGAAAGATAGAACAAAGTATTTGGTGGTGATTGTTTCTGTTGTTGGTATGAATCAACAAAGAAACCAGATAGAACAAAGTTGTTCCGTTTTCTAAGAGAATTAAATCACCACCACCGCCTCCGCCCATGTTTACCGCCGCTAACAACCATCACGTCAGTGGTGATGGTGGTGACGGTACGATCACTGTTACTCTTCAAAATGGTAAATTAACCTCTCTAGGTTGTTTAATTTCATATTTGTAAACCTTTATGTTATTATTACCAGCTTCATGAAAGGTTTCCCAAGTTTAAATCGAGTTCAAGTTGGACTCCTATTTTGGAGCACAGGAAACAAATTCTCAAGTTCCTTATTTTGGCACTTGTATGCATTTAATGGATTATATCATTTCTGGTAGCCCTCGATGAAGTTTAATTATATAGGAAACACAAAGGAAAAGACTTTAGTGGTTTTTTCTTATCTAATTGATTAATGCTTTATTTCAGGATGAAAGGGAGCTAAAACGGCAGAGAAGATGAGAGATCTGTGGTGGTGGTGCGACGGTGACTGTGGTGGTGTGGTGGTGAATGATGTAGGTGATCTAGAGAGAGGGAAAGAAAGATGAGAGAGATGAAGGGTGTAGACCTGATGAAGAACATGTGGTTTTTTTATTTTTATTTTTTAATTATAGGGGTAATTTGGTCATTTAACAAAACTTAACAACAAAATTCTAACTGGGTTAAAAATTTGGACTCAAATGGTTAAAGAAAATGCTTATGGGGACTCAGGTCGTTAAACTTTTTGTTTTTGGACTCAACTAGTTAAAACCCATAAAACACAAGGACTCAAAAAGTAATTTACCCTAATATATATTTTAAAAATACGTTACTTTAGTAACCAAATGTGAACACTTGGATTGTTTATTACAAATTATTTTATACAGAATTTAAATAACTCAAATTTTTACCAATTGACCAATAACACTCTCAACTTTCGATTTGTATCACAATACTCCCAACTTTCAATTTATCTTCCTCTGGCACTCCCTAACTAACTGAACCCTAACTCAGTTAGTTGATGTCAGATGCCACATCATCAAAAATGCTACATCAGATGTCACATCAGTTGCCACGTAAGCAAAAACTAACTAGGTTAGGTTTCAGTTAGTTAGGGAGTCTTAAAGAAAAATAAGTTGAAAATAATGCTAGTGTACAAATCGAAATTTCAGAGTATTATCAACCAATTGGTGAAAATTGAGTTTATTTAAATTCAATATCCCCTTTTATATTTAAGAGTTAAATGTCATTTTAGTTCCTATGGTTTGGGCTATTTTGTCAGTTTAGTCCAAATGTTTCATTTTTCGCCTGTGAGTCCAAAAATGTTTCACTGTTGGATTTTAGTCTACTGGGTTAACTTCATCCATTATCTCTGTTAACGAGAAGGGCGACTCAATCATTTTATATTGATGAATTGTCTTTCTAGTTAACAGAATTACATATAAAATGACCGAATTGCCCTTATAGTTAACATAATTACATATAAAATAACCAAATTGCCCTTCTGGTTAACAGAAAAAATGGATAAAGTTAACCCAATAGACTAAAATAATAACGATAAAATCTTTTTAAACTCACATGAGAAAAATGAACCATTTAAACTAAACCGTTAAAATGGCTCAAATAACATGGCCTAATGCGTTTAACTCTATATTTAATGCAACAACAAGCGTGTATATATATACAAACCCCAGTCCTCTCCCCAGCCCAGTTGGTCCTATGTGGTTGGGCTTGTGTCTTCCTTTGGGAGGTCACAGGTTCGAAACCCGGCTGCGGCATTTCGGGGGGAGGACGTCACAATGATGGATCGTTCCTACCGAGGCATGGTGCGGTCTTGAGGGCAACCCGGTTTTACCCAGCTGTTACCCCAGCGAGTCTCTCGTGTGGGGGCAGTATGGTTTCCGGGCGAAGGTCAGCTTGCGCAACGGCCGGGGCCCGATCGAACATCGCGTCCGGAAGAGCGGGGCTGACGGGGGATTGTCGTCGACAACTCGACATGAACCCGTGACCAATAGGTCTTGTACATAGAAAGTCACCCATCAAAAAAAATATATATATACAAACCCCAAACCAAAGCACAGGTGCCAGTGCCATCTGTTGGAGCCGTATATTATCGTCACGTTCACCTCGCCTCTGCTCTAAACCCCACCTCTCACTCACTCCTCTCTCTCTCTCTCTGTCTCTCTCTCTCTATCTCCATTTTCACCCTATCGATTCATTCTCACCTTCAACACACACACACACACACACACACTCTGTGTGTGCTATTTCTCTCCATTCTGAAGTTTAATCTTCCAAAAAACCTCTCACATTCGACCGATTTACGCCATGGATCCTACTCGAGCTTTCGTCAAAAACGTCAAGCGTGTAGTCGTTAAGGTCTACTATCTTATTATCCTAATCGCATTTCGTTTACATGTTTAATCCGTTTCGTTGTTCATATCTAATTCATAACATCTGATTTTTGTTTTATTTATTGTTCATATGCTTGTTAACTGAATTTTATGCTGGAATCCAGTCCGATTTGTTAACCTCTGTTTTTACGGATCGAGATTTTCAACGGATTTTTAGCTGTTAATTCTGAATTTTATTGTTTTATATGGATGAATGACACTTGGCAACAATTGCCATGCACATGATAACGACAATCTCTATCGCTTTTGCTTATTTGTATCTGATAATAACAACAGATTCTCATTTTATTTTGCTTATTTTAGGTTTCATGTGGCTACATGATTTATTTATCTATCTCTGTACAAGATTATTAGATCCACAAATTTTTTTATTTTTTTGGTTTTATTAGAATTATTTATTTATTTAATTATTATTATTATTTTGTATTTACTGCGATTTCATCGCTTGTCTGGGAAAATAATTTGGCTTTAAAGTTTAAATAGTAACAAAATGATAGAAATTGTTTATATGCTTGACAAATCTGCAGAAAAGGGCAAAATTTAAATAGTAACAAATTTAATCTATTAAATTTACAGTTAATAGCAAAATTATTTCTAGAAAGGTAAAAAATAGAAATGAAAATTATGGTAACACCTGTTTGTGTAATTTGTAATGGAGGTAACTATGAATGTATGTTGTGACATTCAATATAGAGGATGATTGAATGGTGAAATGTTACTGTTGGGCTTTTGTTTTGTTGGGAAATAGTTTATGTTGTGATTTTGCTATGGAGAGACGATGAATGCGAGTAATTGATTATAATCATGAAATGTGAATTTACTCAAGTGCCAAACACGAGTCCTGAGATCCACGTAACAATTTTGCGGTGATAAGTGTTTTTTGGCTGAAAAGAGGTTGTTATTACTTATTATTATGTTTTTGAAGCAATGGTTGTCCATTGCATAATGAAGATTAACACAGAAAGCAAGGTTCTATGCAAGTGAATACAAGGTTAAAAAGTTCATTTATCAATCTTACCTTCACTATTGCAGGTAGGAACAGCTGTGGTAACCCGAGATGATGGAAGGTTAGCTGTTGGCCGGCTTGGTGCTATCTTTGAACAGGTATTTCCGACGGTCTTTATGCAAAGCACGTGCGTAAATTCAAAAATAGCAACATTCAATATTTAGTCAACGCACTTATGTTGCGTGACTGTAGAAAGGAAGGGGAAAAACAACCCTATATGTGTTTTATAATTTAGGATATTACTCATTACTGAAGTTTCCAAGTAAACTTGCATTAAATACCACTTAAGCATGCAGGATAGCTCAAAAATATTTTCCTTTCATTCGTTGATACCATTCACGAAGAGAAGGAAAGAACGCTAAAGATTTCCTTTTAAGCGAAATATTTTTCTTGCAGCTTGAAAAGTTGAACTCCCGAGGCTTTGATATCATTTTAGTTACTTCAGGAGCTGTTGGAGCTGGCCGCCAAAGGCTTAAATACAGGAAAATGATCAACAGCAGGTCCTTATCTATTTTTTATGATATCTGGAAATTTATTGATTACATAATTGTTAACCTCTGTTTGTTAGTTAGTTATCCTATCCCTGCTGATAATTTGTTACTGTAGTTTTGCTGACCTCCAAAAACCACAAGTTGAACTTGACGGAAAAGCGTGTGCAGCTGTTGGTCAAAATGGTCTGATGGCATTGTATGACACTTTATTCAGTCAGGTAAAAATGTTCACCTGTTTGAACTAAAACCGTAAGAATATACATCGACGTTTTGGTATTTTGGTGCTCTTTTGCAGTTGGATGTGACCTCCTCTCAACTCCTAGTCACCGATAACGATTTCAAGAACGCAGATTTCAGGATGCAACTTACTCAAACAGTGGATTCGTTGTTGGATCTTAGAAGCATTCCGATTTTCAATGAAAATGACGCAATAAGTACTAGGAGAGCTCCTTATGAGGTAATTTATATTTATATTTCATAGCGTTACAGAATATTAATTCCGTATATTTATAGATATGGATAATTTCAGAAATGTTCTGTCTTACAGGATTCTTCCGGTATTTTCTGGGATAATGATAGCTTGGCAGCTCTGCTGGCAATGGAACTGAAGGCAGATCTTCTTGTTTTGCTGAGTGATGTCGATGGTCTTTACAGTGGGCCCCCCAGTGATCCACGCTCAAAGCTTATCCATACGTATGTTAAACAAAAACATCAAAAGGCTATTAGTTTTGGTGATAAGTCAAGGATGGGAAGAGGTGGGATGGATGCAAAAGTCAAAGCTGCAGTCAATGCAGCTTATTCTGGTACACCAGTCGTCATTGCAAGGTATCGTAGTCTAGATTCGAGATCCATGTGTAGCATATATATGATTATATGACTATAACTCTACATTATTTGATTTTGGTTCATTGTAGTGGCTATGCTCCTAATAACATCATAAAGGTTCTAAATGGAGAACGTGTGGGTACTCTATTTCATAAGGATGCACATATGTGGATCCCACTTACTGAAATTGGTCCACATGAAATGGCGGTTTCAGCCCGTGAAGCCTCTCGAAAACTTCAGGTTGGATACATATATGCACATGAGACACACATATGTACATGTAGATACATATATATATATTTTGTATGCGTATCATCAGATAGATTTTGACTGATCACTTATTCTTATATCTTTCGTGGGGTATTACAGGCGCTAACAAGTGAAGAGAGGAAGAAAATCTTATTGGATGTAGCTTCTGCATTGGAGGCGAATGAACAATTCATCATGCTTGAGAATGATGCTGACATTGAAGCCGCACGTGATGCAGGATACGATGAAGCTTTGGTAGCTCGTTTAGCTTTAAAACCTAGCAAGGCATGTATCCGTTTTATTTCTCAAAATCTTGTTCTTTTCTTTGTATTTATTCACTGTTATTCTTCTTACTTTACGAGTTTACGGCATTATTGTTTTAAGCAATGGAATCCAGGAAGTTGTCTTTGAGTACTTCTGTGTGGAATATGCATTTCAATTGGCTTCGCTTGATTTGCATAACACGTTTTAGTAATTTTTTTTCCAGATACGCGCTCTTGCAGAATCAGTTTGTAGACTAGCAGAAATGGAAGAGCCCATTGGTCAAGTTTTGAAAAGAACAGAGGTGAGAGTGGAACATTAAGTGTATCATTAGGCTCTACTTTAAGTTACTCGTATACTTTACGAATAATTGTTAACCACACATTTACGAGTAACATAATATGCAGCTCGCAGAAGGGCTCGTCTTAGAGAAGAAGTCATGTCCTTTAGGTGTTCTACTCATTATTTTTGAGTCTCGGCCCGATGCATTAGTTCAGGTAATAATAATAATAGTAAACTCTTTTACTAGTCACAAATCTATTGTTTATGCTTTTTACAAATCTATACGCGTTTTACTGGTATAAAATTTACAAACCGGTATTTAGCTTCTTTAAATGAATTTGCAGATAGCTTCTTTGGCAATACGTAGCGGGAACGGCCTACTATTAAAAGGAGGTAAAGAAGCTAAACGGTCAAATGCGATACTGCACAAGGTTTGTCCCAATATCCTATTCTCATAATTATATATTTTTATTAGTTATAAATCTCACTACTTTGCAGGTGATAACTTCTGTCATCCCGGAAACTGTCGGAACAAAACTAATTGGATTATTGACATCACGGGAGGATATCCCAGACTTGCTGAAGGTGTGTGAAAATGTCAAATTCTTTGTATTCGATTAAGAAATTTATAAATTTGATTTAATTCTCTAATATAACACTCCCAAAATCATTTTAAACAGCTTGATGATGTGATAGATCTTGTGATCCCTAGGGGCAGTAACAAACTTGTTTCCCAAATAAAGAACTCGACTAAAATTCCGGTTCTTGGTCATTCTGGTAAGATGAAATTCGAAAAAAACCTTCCACAACGGAACAGATAAAATAATAAATTGATAATTGAATTTAAAATGTTGATTGCAGATGGAATTTGTCATGTGTACGTCGATAAAGCTGCTAACTTGGAGATGGCAAAGAAGATTGTATTGGATGCAAAAATAGATTATCCAGCAGCCTGCAATGCTATGGTAAATATTTCTACTTTTTTCCAAATTTTCATTTTCCGTGTGTTTATAACGGTGCGTTTATTACCGCTTTTGGACGCCTAGGAAACACTACTGGTGCACAAGGATTTGTTGGCTAGTGGAGGGCTGCAAGAGCTTGTTAAAGAGCTTGAACAAGAAGGTACTGATGCTTGTTCACATTTCACATTACTGAATTAAAAATATGATAAACTGTTATACATTGAGTAATTAAGGTAACAATAATTATGTATCGCAGGTGTTACCCTATTTGCTGGACCGAGAGTGAACGGTGTGGTTAGCTTCTCAAAGGCAAATACATTCCATCACGAGTATAACTCAAAGGCTTGCACTATTGAAATAGTGAACAATGTTGATGAGGCCATAGATCATATACACAGTTATGGAAGGTAGTTAAAGCTTTTTTATACCATTTATTTCTAGAATTAATTATTCTTACTTTTTCTTTCTATTTTTAAATTTCTGGTAACTTTTTCCTATCTATTTCAGTTCCCACACCGAGTGCATTGTTACAGACGATCAAGATGTTGCTGAACATTTTCTAAATCTAGTTGACAGGTATTAGATGAATTAAATACCCTTTTACGTCGGTTTCATCTTTGAAGGTATCTTACAGAACGGCTTTTGCTTCATTTGGCAGTGCTGCAGTTTTTCACAATGCAAGCACAAGATTCTGTGATGGGGCTCGGTTTGGACTCGGAGCAGAGGTATGAAATCTATAAATTATTTACGACATTCATAAACACGAAAATTGTTTAGTTCTCATTTCATTTTCTTGTAATTCTGTAATGTTTCAAAAAACAGGTTGGAATCAGTACGAGCAAGATCCACGCTCGAGGTCCAGTTGGCGTAGAGGGACTCTTAACAACAAGATGGTAATAAACTAATAAGTATGAATCAACTGGTTGTCCAACGGGTCGTTGAATCGGAAAACTAACAATTTAAATTCCTTTTGACATATGTTCAGGGTGTTGAGGGGTAAAGGGCAAGTGGTGGAGGGTGACAAGGGAGTTGTTTACACTCACAAAGACCTTCTAGTGGCTAACGGTTCTAACGGCTCTAATGGTTCTAACGGCTACTAGACTCCTGTTATTGTATCAGTCATAATTTAAGGTTTTATTTTTATGTTGGATTGGGATATTAAACGAACACAGTAAGATTGTCATTAGTTGAATAATGTATTAGTGACAGCTTAATTACATATCCAGTCATGTGTTCTTCATGTTGACTTGGTAAGTTGTTTTGGTCCTGGATTTGATCTTTTATTTTTGTGGTGGCAAAATGGGTGGGTGAGGCTAGTTCCATAGAATCTATACGATTTAAATCCAGTGAGTGTTAGGGGTGCGGGTATCTCACCCGACGTGAATTTAACACAAAATTTGTGAGTTTGAGTTTAATATAAACGGGTTGTGTGTCAGACCCGCAAACACACCCACAAACACATTTAGCCAAACGTGTTGTTTCCGAATTAAGCCTCGGGGTTGACCTGTTTAACCCATTTGTTTTTAAGTTAAATGTATTTAAAATAGTCAAGTATTTTGCGTCAAAAGGTATAAGTTGAGAAGTTGACATAGTTCTATCATTAAGATGTTATTGTTTTATATCAAATTTTTTGTTGTACATTTGTAATTTTGAAGTATTAATATCTAAGAAAGTGTCAACCCGCATATACTCATGTCGGGTTCATGCGGGTTGAACATGCCGGACCTGTGTACGTGACTCGTTTTACATTCCTATTGAATATCCATGATGAGAGCATGAATAATCAAATCTCCAAGTTGATGAATAAATTCATGTGAGTTGTTTGCCACAGTAAACATTATATTTCTTATTTTCTACTATTAGTGATAACATCCTCATGTTGACAAAATCTTAGGTCAATCATTTTTAGGATTGTCGAATCCCAAAGTAACAGCGACAAGGTCCGTCACCGAGATCCACTAACGTTCACCGTTTACCAGGAAATAACCTATAAAAAAGAACATTGTTAGCATCGTCACGGAGAGCCCGAGGGGGGGGGGGGGGACCCGTGGCCAAGCTTCTTCGGCATGAGAATAAGTCTCGTGCCTTGGTATCGATTTATGGTAAAAGATAATAAATTGGTCGGAATGTGGTTGAGATCTTAGAGTTGAATGTGAGAATTCAATGCTCTTAGTTCTTGGATGCCAAGAGGATATTTTGTGATAACTTACCTTTACATGATCATCTCCCTTGCTTATATGTACGAGGCCTTCCTATCGGCGGGTCACTCCTTGCAAAGGACTATTGGGTATTCCTTCGGACAACAGGAATATCCGGGCATTAGGCAGAAAACGGTCCCCTCTGCAAGATCTTCTCGAATCCTCTTAATTAAAGTATGCTTCTTTCTTAACCAAGTAAGCTGCCCCTTGCTGTCCTTAATCCTCAACGTTATGGGCGCTCTTTGAAGCATTTAATGTAGAGGAATTGTGATATCGCCCATGCTCTACCGGAATGATGGACTGGAATATTGAGCACTGGCGGGAAAGTTAACATCTTTGACCAAGTCTTCTTTTCATGAGACTATCTTGTCACACCTTAACCGATGGCGGAAACATCGGAGTGAGACGAACGAGATTGTTCAAAACTTCATAACGAACTAAGAGTGGCAATAATTAAATAAACAACTTCCATCTCATTCACAACTTCAAGTACATTGTTTTGGAAAGGAAATACAACATTGAATCTAGCCTAACAAAACAAGCAAAAGATTACATAAGCAAAATTTGGGTGCGTTTCTAGTCCACCCTAAGTAGATTTCGTGAGATTTCATCATCAATTTCCCGTTACATGTATTAAAGTATCTGTCAACACAAAATGGTCGGTGACCATACAAGTTTGGTTTACATAAGAGTTAATTACTGTTTTCGTCCCTATGGTTTGTCAAAAATCACTATTTCAGTCCATTAGTTTAAAAATTGCGATTTCAGTCCCTATGGTTTCACTTTTGTAACCATTTCAGTCCCCGTGGTTTCACTTTTGTATCCATTTCAATCAATTATTCTGTAAAGTACAGAGACTGAAATGGTTACGAGGTGGACTGAAATGGTTACGAAAGTGAAACTACAGGGACTAAAATCGCAATTTTTAAACTAATGGACTGAAATAGTGATTTTTGACAAACCACAGGGACGAAAACAGTAATTAACTCTTTACATAATATACGTATAAAAGTGTCAATTCTAACATGGCAATTTGAACACTAAGCTATATATATCATGCTAGCATGCAAAAGCAATATGTCAAACCAAAGTGTCCACTAGCGTAATCTCGTCACCAAAGTGAACGAGACCGTCATGATAGAATACTTAACAATGACCCCAAAACGGGGGGTGTGCTACTCCTGTCGCGCTATACATGTTTAGGTAGGCTTGCAAAGTTAATGGCAAATTGGTTGCATGAAATGTATTCTAGCATGTATAAACGTTAAGTATGACAAGTAACATGATTAACGAAATGAGTGTTTGCATAAGATTAATTGTGCGTGACTTATGATTTTAATAAGTTATACATGTTACACCCACAAGTGGTTTAAAACGAAAAAGAGGGTCAAGTATACTCAGGGTTTGTGAATGCTTTCCACAAAGGTGAGCATGCACGTTTGAAGGATAGAACACCGAGGTTATCCTAAAATGGATAAACAAGGTGTATAAGTTTATGGAGTCGGTGATAGGAATAAATTCAGAATTTATAAGTATAAAATACGAAAATATATCTTGCTTTAGGTACTTGATTGGACACCATTTCGTTATTAGTGTTCTTCGTGAGTGTAAAACTCATTGGAAGTCCAAAATGAGGAGATTAAAACTAAGACAAGTCCCAGCTTACTGCAACATTCAACCATCATTTTGGTTGGTATCCTGGTTTGGTTTTGGGTTAGATAGTATGTATATATATATATGTTATTACTATAGTCTAGTTTTTAGTCATGTATTGCTAAGTCATGGATTGTCGTGCATGGGTAGGATGAATCCTTCAACCCTTTGGTTCACCAATGCACAAATCATCTCATGGATGATTTGGATGGTCATGAACATAAGCACATACATGAAATATCTAAATCACCAAGCAACCAAATGAGGACAATTAGACATGTGCATACCTAACATGGAAAATGTTGGAGATGAGGTGTAGTTGGTTCACTTTGTTACTTGGAAGTTACTTAGTGACTTCGAGTGTTTGAAATGTGAACTTAAAAGTTCAACATTTCTGGAACAAACCTTCAATCCAAACCCATCCAACATAGGGATTTGTTGGCAACTTGAAGATGTCCCAAAGCTTAAAGTAAAAGAACATGTATGAAAGTTTTGATTAAAATAGAAAATAAACCTAACTTTCAACCTCAAAATGGTGGTGTACCAACTTGGTTTACCATGGTAAACATGTGGTAACATTCCTAGAGGGTATCCAAGTAGGAAGAAAACAAGAAATAAGAAGAAGATGGGAGAAAAAAGTGTTCGAAACTCACTATTTTGAACCTTGGTAGAATCTGCCAACACTTGAAGGTTTTGAAGATTTAGGAGGATTTGAGAGTGATTAGAGAGTGTGGAAAATGTTTAGGAGGTGTGGAAGAGGGGTATTTATAAGTGGGTATTAGGGTTTGGGTGTTAATGAGGTTAGTTTAGGAGTTAGGGTGGTTGGAAGTGAGTTAAAACACCCAAATTCGCGAAATAAGAAAGTTGCTGCCCGCTGACACCCTTGCGGACCGCAAAGTTGTTTGCTTACGGTCCGTAAGGGACCCCGAAAAAAGCAGAATTTTCAAATTTAACCCTTTAACTTATATGTTTAGTTATTTTATGCTATAAACACAATATTAATCACACTTTTAGGGTTTTAATGGGTGTAGAAGCATATTATAAGTATGTAACACGTATGATTACATTCCGAATCGAATGTAAACTTAAAGCATGGCTAGGTTTTGTATAAAAGTGTGTATATTTGTGATTGATTATGTATTGTGCATGTATGAATAAACAAGTATGAATAAGATGCAATTTCCATTATAATCAAAGTCTCGAGATTACAAGGATTGAAATGAAATGCGGATACAAGCTTTCTAAAAATTGAAATATGAAAATACGGAACGTTACAGTCTCTCCTACTTTAGGAAATTTCGTCCCAAAATTTATTCAAGAGGAAGACTCGAGGAAAAGGTGTGGGTACTTGGTCTTCATTTCGTTTTCGTGTTCCCAAGTGAATTCCGCACGTTTTCCTTCGCAACGTACCTTGACTATAGGGGTACGATTACGTCGGAGTTGCTTGACTTTGCGGTCCATGATTTCAACCGGTTTCTCGATGAAGTGCATATACTCATTGATGCGTATGTTGTTGAGTGGAATTTGAAGTCCTTCATCGGCTAGGTACTTCTTGAGACTGGAAACATGGAACGTTAGATGTAAGCTGTTGAGCTCTTGAGGCAAGACGAGTCGACATGTCACCTTGCCAATTCTCTCGAGAATCTTGAAAGGTCCACATATTTATGAGTGGGCTTGGACTTAGTCCCATCCTTTGAAGATTTTATGGGGCCCAAGAGGCGAATAACTATTGCATCCAACTTTTCCCCTAATGATGAATACTGTCAGGTGAGCAAGCAGACGGATGGGGAAACAATTGCTTTACACGTGGAGGATATCCGGGGACACACATTCATATTTGATAAGGCGGTTACCGCCTTATCTCCCTTAATGTTTCTTGATCCCTTCATTTTTTCATTTCTATCTTCTTATCTCTACACGTTTATTTTCTTTCTCGATTTTCATCGTGAGTCACAAAGATCGGTCCTTAATTCCTTCCGTTGTTACCTCAGTGGAATTGCAGTCCTTTGGCTAATATTATCAGATCCTGCTAAAGTTGCTTCCTTGTTTGTCTGTTACCAATGATTCTGCAACTTGCACCCCTGATCGTATGATCGTATGGTCATCTACATACTCTGTCTTTTATGTTTTATGGGGTCCGGTATCCTCTGTCATCCTTTAAAATGTCTTTGCTTAAACATTATCAGGTTCACTTCTCTCATATCCACCCCTGGCCTTCCTAAGGATAATGCATTTCGAACTTACTTGCGTCGATTTTGGTGGTGCCCCATCCGCCCGTCTGTTCAGGTGGTTTACCATCTCTGGACGGACGACGATTGGTTCACTATTGAAAAGTGTTAAAGACAATGTTTCTCTACGATCCCAAGGGGTGCATGTTGACTTCCACTTATCCCAAGGATTAGAAAAATCGCTTTATCTTTATATCTCCTGATCTGTTGCCCGAGGCCCTTCCTTTCTGTGATCTTACACTTGCCATCGAAGATGATGCCCCCACAGTCTCCTTATAAAAAAAATGCTTTTTAGAAACGGATTTGTGAGAATCCGACCCATTCCTTCAACTCTCCTGAGGAGGTGTTAGTGTTGGGTGGTGTTAGCTCCCTCTTATCATATCGGCCTAAAGCGATTGTGGATGGTGTAACACTCATTCTTATAATATAAGTTTTTACCTATAAATTAGAACTAATCTTTATAAACATTAAGCCAAAACATTTACAATATCGATAGCTTGGTACTTACGAGTTTAACAATCGTTTAAAAGCAACATTAGGATACATAAGTATTCCTTCATTTACATAAGTTTTATTAATAACTAATAATAACAAAAGTTGCGGAACTAGATCTTGAATGTGTTCGTTTCGGAGGCATTGACTTGATCATCATCCATGTACTTGCATTACCTATAAGCTGGAAATTTTGACAAACATTAGTATTAGAGTCCTTAGAAATTAGCATAATCGAAACTACACTCAAATACGGATTCGATTAACTAAGATAGGCAAAATTCAATAAATGTAACTGGGCACTACCGTAGCTTACGGTAGCCACCGTAAGCTACGTTAGCCACTGGGCAATACTGGTCTGCCGTAAGGCAGTAGAAAACTACCGTAACAATTTGTTCGCTACCGTAAGTTACGGTAGCTACCGTAACTTACGGTAGCTTTCTTGCACCCCGTGTAATTCCAGGCCAAGCTTACGCAGCCCGCCTGAAACTCAATCTGTATCAATTACTTTGTCGTTTTGCTGTTTTGGCCCGTTTGTCCCATTTTACTCGAAACCACACGGACGGAATATTACTTCATAATAGGAAGACCCATTCACGGGTTCCTTATTTTTAACTCTCACGCTCCCATTACCGGTTTGCGTGTTTGAAAATCACTACCCGTCACCCGGGTTTAAGATCTACGTATAAGGTACTCCCGTTACCCGGTTTGTACCTTCTCTTATTGACCCGTTTAGTTTGCCCTTATGAAGTTCGTCATTCAAGCAAACTTAACCGCTAAAATCTCATATTCTAACGTACCAACTATTAACAATAGCAAGAGACTAAATAACCATATTAACGAAGCGTTTAGCCACGTACCTTAAAGCTTTCCCTTCAAACGAGTGTCCGCACCGGTTTGACTTCCCGACGCCTCAACCGTGTTGCCTAAAATGCACAAGCCAATTATCATTAGAACCCTTCGGCTCATAACTAAAGCTTGCTTATTTAGTCAAACACCACAATTAATGTCTATCAATCATCTCTTAGGCGTTTTGTCAAGCACCTTATGTGCATACATTTTAAATTGCCATTTTCGTTCATTTAAACCTTGGTAAATCCAAGAATTTCATCTTATTCAAACTTGATTACTCATTACCTCCATATTAACATGCTAGTTCAATAAACCTAGGTTAATATTTCACATAGTTCATACAAAATCTTGGGGCTTTTCATTCTAGATGAAAACCCACTTCAATATATGACACAAGACAACCCTAACACAAGATTTATCAATCAATTCACATGATTTCAGTTAGGGTTTATAATCCTACCTTAAAACATGTTTCAGGTGATCTGCTGTAATCCAGGAAAAAGTGCCGTGTAGCACTACAAGCTTGAGGAAGTGGCTCAATAAAATAAAGAAACATGTTTTTGTAAAAACAGGGATTTCCCAGTGAAATCACCTTTATTGTAAATTATGGGTGTTATTCCCAATTTGTGAAATAAAATAAATTGGGCATTTTCAAGTTTTAAAAGATCCTGTTAAAATTCCGCTGCAAACATAATAATTACCACGGGTTTTCTGTCTGGAATCATAACATCACCCAATTATTCAAGAACTTCTATTAATCAAATTTCACCCAAGAATCAAACATCACCAAAATTGAAATTGTAACTTACCTAGTGTTAGACAAGTGTAGGTGATTAAGATTCTTGATTCATGCAGTAAATACAAGCCCAATTCACCCTTCAATTTGATCAATTTGATGAAATAAGGGTTTGGGGTGTTCTTCCCTCTCCTGGTCACCTCCCACACGCACACACACTGATATGTGTGGGTTTTTAATTTGTTTTATTTTTATTAAATTCAAGTTTGGCCATTGTTACAAAATCAGACCCTCAAGTTTGTTTTGTTCAACTAATGTAAATTTAACTAACACCTTATGGTGTTTTTTTTTAACTTGTTAATTATTTTTGGGGTGTTACAAGTCCACCCTCCTTAAAGAGGGTTTCGTCCCCGAAACCATTTTACGTATAAAAATTTACAATGCATACACGTACCGAAAAGTGAAGGGTAGAGTCGTCTCATTTCCTCTTCAGACTCCCAAGTGGTGTCTGATCCTTTCCGGTGTTCCCATTTGACCTTCACTTGGTCGAATTCTTTGTTCCTTAAACTCTTAACCTTACGGTCTAGGATTGCGATAGGCTTTACTATATAGTTGAGTTTGTTATCAACCTCTATATCATCGAGAGGAACATAAGCCGTATCATCCGCTAAGCATTTCCGTAGGTGTGAGACGTGAAACGTGCTATGTATACCACTCAGTTCTGCTGGTAACTCCAATCGGTAAGCCACCTTACCCACCAGATCTAGGATTTTAAAAGGCCCTATGAATCTCGGGCTTAACTTTTCGCGTTTTCTAAACCGGATAATTCCCTTCCACGGGGACACCTTAAGCATCACCTTATCGCCAATTTGAAATTCAATTAGCCTTCTTCTTTTATCCGCATATGATTTTTGTCGATCTTGGGCGGCCTTCAAATGGGCTCGGATCATGTCGATTTTCTCGTTCGTAACTCGAATCACATCCTTATGAGCGAGTTCCCGAGGGCCTACTTCTTCCCAGCATATCGGTGTCCGACATTTTCTTTCGTAAAGCATTTCATACGGGGCCCTACCAATACTTGAATGGTAGCTATTGTTATATGAAAATTCAACTAACGGTAGATACACATCCCAGCTGCCGCCAAAATCTATTATACAAGCCCGAAGCATATCTCTAATGTCTGTATCGTTCGCTCGCTTTGCCCGTCGGTCTGCGGGTGGTATGCGGTACTAATCAACAACTTGGTACCCATTTGATTTTGAAAGTCGCACCAGAAATTTGAGGTAAACCGAGTGTCCCTATCGGACACTATAGTTACCAGCACTCCGTGGCGTGCTACAATCTCGTTCACGTACACCTCCGACATCTTTTCAGAAGTGTAGGTTTCTCGGATAGGGATGAAATGGGCGCTTTTGGTTAGTCTATCTACAATTACCCAAATGGCATCAAATCCCCGTGCCGTCTTTGGAAGTTTAGTCAACAGGTCCATAGTAATATGTTCCCATTTCCAAACCGGAATATCCAAAGGTTGAAGTTTGCCGTATGGCCTTTGATGTTCCGCTTTGACTTGTAAACAAGTCATGCATTTCTCCACATATTTAACCACATCTCTTTTCATCCCCGGCCACCAGTAGTTTTGCTTCAAATCCTTATACATCTTGGTCGCTCCAGGATGGATCGAGTAGCGAGACTTGTGAGCCTCGTCGAGTAGGAGATCCTTAACACCACATGTGTTTGGGACCCAAATCCTACCATACCGGTATTTCATCCCATTACTTCCTTCCACAAGATCTTTTATCACCCCTTTTATTCGCTCTTTCTTCCAATTCTCTTCCCTCGCTGCTTCGATCTGGGCTTCTCGAATTTGTTCAAGCAAGATTGAAGTTACTACCAATTATGTTGGGATTGAACCCTATCAGAGGAACAGATAATTAAAGCCAAAACTGGATCAGAGCAGTGGATCCAGAATAAGCAGACGATTACAGTTGGTTCTTACAAATCTTTCCCCTTGAAAGTGGTTTCATATCTACTGACCTCCTATCTGCTGATCTTACTAAGTGCTGACCTGCAACTGCTGCCTTGCATCTTCTGCCCAATGTCAAAGACTGATGGAAGACCAAAGCTCTGCTGATTCAATCTACTGCCTTGAGTCAAGTACTGCTGATCCGGACAAGCACTGCTGGGTTCACAGCAGTGGAAGGATGTAGCAGCTGTTTAAGCCTTGTGTCAACAAAGTTTTTTCACTCAAGGGTTTGTTGACTGGAGCAGTATGCCTGAAGATCTTAGTGATGAAAATTTTGCACTCTATGCTTCTAATGATTCTTCTCATGATGAGTTTTGTTTGATGGCATTAGAGTCAATACAGGAGGGGGTTGAAACTGAGGAGGAACAGCAGAGCTTTGAAACAGTGGAAGAGGTGACTGAAGCAGTGGTTACTGCTGTGGCTGGTGAACTACTGTTGGGAGAAAGTTCAGGTACCCTAATTGAACCAATGACAGATCCATGGTCCAAAGAGGACAAAGAAGAAGAGAAAGAAGAAAAGGCTGGTGAAAAGAAAGTGAAAGCTGTTGATGAAGAGGATCATCAATGTGATTGTGCAATGATGGCAGCTGCCAAGTGAAAAGCTTCAGGAGTGACAATGGCACAGAATTCAAAAATAGGGAGTTGGATGCCTTCTGTGTGAAGAAAGGGATTGTAAGGCAGTACAGCATCCCTAGAACACCAGAACAGAATGGGGTAGTGGAAAGGAAGAACAGAACTCTGATTGAGGCTGCCAGAACCATGCTTGCAGATTCAGGTTTGCCATTAACTTTCTGGGCAGAGGCAGTAAACACTGCTTGCTATGTTCAGAACAGAGTTTTAATAAACCCCAGGCACAAAAAGACTGCCTATGAAATTCTGTATAAAATTAAACCACTGATTTCATACTTCAAGGTGTTTGGCTGTCCATGCTTCATTTTGAACTTAAAAGATTCCATTTCAAAATTTGCAGCCAAAATTGATTGTGGTTATCATCTGGGATACTCAACCACTGCCAAGGCCTACAAAGTGTTCAATACACGGACCAAGGCAGTGGAGGAGACTTTGAATGTTAAGTTCAATGAACTTTCATCAATGAAAATCCCAGCAAACCCTGCAGATCTGTTTGATCTTGAAAAGTTTACTTTTGAAAATACTGCTGTCAAGACTAACAGCGCAGGTCCATCAGAGGATACAACACCAGACTATGGGTATGAAATCATCATCCCTCAAAGGTCTGCCACAAAGGGAAAAGCACCAGCTGTTCAAAACAGTTGTCAAAGCTCAACCACTGCTACCTCAACAGTTGTTGACCAAAGTAGCCCATCAACCACTGCTTCCACATCCTCAAACACTGCTGACAAAAGTCCTCAAACAGTGGATAAAAGTCAGCAGGTGTCCACTTCATTACCTCCTATTCCACCACCTTTTGAAGCCACTGCTGGATCATCAAAGTCCCCAGCAGGGGTTAGCTCAGATGATACACATTTGCAGCCTTCACCAACCAATGCCATCATACCATACCAAGGAGATTTAATCTTCTTGCGATCTCATCCACCTGATCAAATTATTGGCAACATAAATGAAGGGGTGCTCACAAGAAGCCAAACCCAAAACATTTGTCTTTTTGCTGGTTTTCTATCACTCCATCAGCCAGTCAAGTACCAAGAGGCACTGAAAGACAACAGCTGGGTAGAAGCCATGCAAGAGGAGCTCCAACAGTTTAAAAGACAACAAGTATGGGAGCTTGTACCACTGCCAGAAGAGGTTAGTCCCATTGGCACAAAGTGGGTCTTCAAGAACAAAACTGATGAAAGGGGTATTGTTGTCAAGAATAAAGCCAGGCTTGTGGTTCAAGGTTACAGACAGGAAGAGGGGATTGATTATGATGAAACATTTGCCCCTGTTGCAAGATTGGAAGCCATTAGACTATTCCTGGCCTTTGCTGTCAACCACAATATGAAGGTGTTTCAAATGGATATCAAAAGTGCTTTCCTCTATGGTACAATTCAAGAAGAGGTGTATGTTTGTCAACCTCCAGGTTTTGAGGATCCATTTTATCCAGATCATGTCTACAGGCTAAACAAAGCCTTGTATGGCCTGAAACAAGCACCAAGGGCCTGGTATGAAACTCTTTCCAACTTCCTACTCTCAAATGGTTTCAAAAGAGGTACCATTGATAAAACATTGTTTTTAAAATGGAGAGGGAAGGATTTAATGATTGTCCAGATTTATGTGGATGACATTATTTTTTGAAGCACATGTAACTCAATGTGTGAAGAGTTTAGAGAACTCATGACAGCTGAGTTTGAAATGAGTGCAATGGGTGAGCTGCAATGCTTTCTTGGTCTCCAAGTACAGCAATTGCAAAATGGAACTTTCATTCGTCAAAGCAAATATGCTAAAGAACTTTTAACCAAATTTGATATGAATGATTGTAAACCATGCAGCACACCCATGGCAACAAATAAGCTGGTCATGTCTGATGAAAAGGATGAGCTGATTGACCAAACACTCTATAGAAGCATGATTGGGTCTTTATTGTACCTAACTGCATCTAGACCAGACATCATGTTTGCAACATGTGTCTGTGCAAGAAGTCAATTAGCTCCCAGAAAATCAAATCTCATTGCTGTAAAAAGGATCTTCAGATACATAAAAGGTGCTCCCACACTTGGTATCTGGTATCCAGCTAATGGGAACATCAAGCTTTCAGGTTTCTCAGACAGTGACTTTGCTGGATGTCACACCACAAGGAAGTCCACATCAGGAGGGTGCCAGTTCCTAGGTGATTGCTTAGTTTCCTGGCAAAGCAAAAAGCAAGCAGCTGTTTCAACATCCACTGCTGAAGCTGAATACATTGCTGCTGCAAGCTGTACAGCCCAACTCCTGTGGCTTCAAAATCAGTTACTGGATTTTGGTATCACTGCCTTAAAGACACCACTCATGTTGGATAGCCAGGCAGCAGAAAATATCATCAAAAATCCAGTTTCCCATTCAACTACCAAACACATCGACATCAGACATCACTTTGTGAGGGATTGCTATGAAAAAGGTTTGATTTCTCTGCATCATGTCCCAACTAAAGATCAGCTGGCAGATGTGCTCACAAAAGCACTGGATACACCCACTTTTGAAAGCTTGGTCTCTAGAATTGGGATGCTGAACATGGAATAACAAGCAACATCTTGTTTTTCTATGAATAAAAGGAACAAAATGTTTTCAGAAAATCAAAACTCCATCCTTAAAAATAGCTAAAAATGATATTTTTCATTAAAATCCTTAAAAGTCTGCCATTAACCACTGATTGTTCAAAAGTCTGCTTTACTTCAAAAGTCTGTCCACTGCTGAAAGTCAACCCCTGTTCTCTCATTCCATTTGATAAACTCTGTTGTTCAAAAGCAGTGTCTTATCCACTGATATGCTATCCACTGATAGTGAAAATCATCCACTGCTTTCATACCACTACCTTCATCTATCCCTATCACAAAAGTACTGTCCTTCACTTTCACCAGGGGTTGTCACGTGGGCAGTACATATTGGTCAGATCTTTTGTAACGGCTGGCACCTCAGCATTCACTTTCTTCCCTATAAAATCCCCCACTCACCACCAAAACAGGGTTTTACTGTCGAATTGAATTCTTAAAAATTCTCTTCTCAAAGCAGTTTTTCTTCTCATCTCTCACAAATTTCTTCGATCATTCATCTTCAAAATGATAAAATCGAAGTCATCTTCAAAACCCTCATCCAAATCCTCATCGAAAACAGCCTCTCAAAAGGCAATCTCCACTGAAATTCCACATAAGCCATCTCACAATCTCCTGGGTCTTCTCACAAAACCAGGAACCACCAAAGTTTTCGATTCCATCAATGACATCATGGCAAAATCAAAGTACAAAACTTTGTTCACCGCAGATGCACCAATCTATTTGGCGACCCAAAGGGAGTTCTGGAAGAATGCAACCCTTGAAAAACAAGGAGACACTGCAACCACCATAAACTCTTCTATAAAGGGTAAAGCTGTCCAAATCACGCCACAATCCATTTCAGAGGTCTTTCAACTCGGTGATCAGGAAGGTAAAATTTCTTTCACTAAAAACGAGTTACAAACTGACTTCATTGAGAGAGGGTATGAAGCCACAATGATGAAGAAAATTACCTTAGAAAAAGGATATTTTCCGTCTGCAACCAGATTTTTATTTCATACTCTCCTACTATGTGTTTCAAACAAAACCACTTCTTTCAATGAAATCCCTTTAAAGATTCAAAATCTGGGATATGCAATTCTTCAAGGAGAAAATTTTAACTATTCTCGGGAAATTTTTAAAGATTTGGTTAATAATGTTGAAACAAAATCATTCTTACTGTTTCCAAGGTTTTTAAGTTACTATTTTGCAAAGAAATTCAGTAAGGATGATTTAGCTGTAATAAACCAAGGTGATTCTACTCAAATAAACAGTTTAACAACTGAAACTTTTTCAAGAATGTTAGCACCTTGTAAAACACAAGCAGAGGTGCCTGAGCAGATTTTAGCAGTTACAACTGCTCCTCAGGTATCTGCTGCTGAGCCCACTGCTCAAGGTGATTAAAGCAGCAGCACAACTGTTTTGAAACCCACACCTAAAATCACCAAAAAGCTAACAAAAAGAAAAACACAAAAACCCCCCAAAACCATCAGAAAGGCATCTCTGGAGGATGAGATACCAGAGCTTCTGCCAGTGACAACACAAAAGTCACAAGAAACCACTGCTGCTACTTCCTCACAGCAGTTGGTACAAATATCTCAACCCATAACCGAAACTCCTCCTGCTTCTTCACAAAAAGAACAGGTTGTACAAATAGGGTCTCCACATCATGATGCTCTGGAAACACTCGTTTCTATCATCCACAGCTCAATACCCGGGGCAAATCCACTTTCTACACCACCCTTCACATCCACAATTCCCCCACCAACTAAACTGCTGTTGGATGCAATTGATTTGAACCAGGCATTAACCAGTCCTTCTCAATCACCTATCAAAGAGAATATACCTCAACAACTGACTGGGTCTGATGTATCAATCTCTGCTAACCCACCAACACAACCTGAGGAGGTTAGACCCCTTGAGTTACAAGTAACTCTTGGTGGTAGTCCAAGTGAAGCAGCCACTACAACTGTTGAACCCACTGGTTTACAGTTGGACAGTGGTTACATTAATAAGACTTCCTTGGAGGCAATTCCTTTTATAGCACCTCTGCCAACCACCAGTGGATTTATTTATCCTACTGGCAACATCAAAAGGTTGTCAAGTGTTGAAGGAAGAAGACCCCAGTACCAAGAAAAAGGGGCATCAGTGGTTAATGTTTGGAGTATACTCCCTACATCTACCACTGATAAAACCACTGCTAGTGGGAAATCAGATGATCCCATTAAATTGGGTGATTATTTAAAATATCAGGATTTGACGGATCGTATTGAAAAACTTGATAACTCTGTTGCAGAACTCAAAGATATGCTACAACAGGTGTTACAAGTACAAAAAGCACAATCAACTGCTGTTCCATCTCAAGCACCTGCTCCACAAAGGGCACCTGCTACAAATGAGCTCTGGGATTTATTTCAACCTTTTCTCCATCAACAAGCACAATTAGCAGATCAGCAACATGAGAAACATATCCAACAGCTGAGAAATGCAATGGAGTTAAGGTTCAAAAACACTCAGGCTGATTTAAAGGTTCTCAAAACTCAGATCCTGCAAACCACTGGCACTACTCCTCCAACAGTACTTTTCATTGATCAACTCCCAGACGATAATGCCAAAAAGGGGGAGAAAATTCAGGAGTGGAAGAAGAAAGGAATAGATGATGGTCTCTACATTGAACCTGAAAAGGATGCTATGACCAGAAAAATTCCTGTGCCAGATGGTAGTAAGAAGGTTGATGCTACTCAAGAAGCACTTGATGAAGGAGTAGCAAGTGTAAAAAGAGATAGAATGGCAAAGGATATTTCAAGGTGGAATGAGGAGAAAAGAGCTTTCATGGAGCTGTATGAGCAGGGTTGTTCCGGTTCTAAGGATACTAAAAATCCTAAGACAAAAAGGAAACCTAAGTCCACCTCATCTAGAATTCCAAAGCATGTTCCAAAACCACCATCCAAAAGCCATCAGCATCAAACCTCCACCCAAACAGCTGTTGTAACTCCTGCTGTATCAACTACTGCTGGTACCTCAGTAGTTTCAACATCTGTCCTCACTTCAACACACACCACTTCAAAATACACCAAATCCACTGCTTTACCACCATTACCACCAAAAACAAAATCACCTCCTGCCAAAAAGCAGAAGACAGTGGTTGTTACAACATCTGCTGTAATGACAACAGTGGTTGAAACACCAGTTGTTTCAACAACTGTTAGTCAATCACAAACCACTGCCACTACATCCACCACCACTGTTCCATCCAAATCATCATCAGCCTCTCCTCAAACAAAAAGGAGAAGGCTAATTCTCAAAGATGATGACACTTCACCACCACCATCTTCAAAATCCCTGTCAATTGTCACTATTCCAAAACCCATACCTCTCTATTCAGCTCAAATTATACAATCACTACCTCCTGCTGGTGTCTCATTTCCTCTAGAACTCATTGCAGTTAGGGAAGAAATCAAATCCTTTTATTATGAGGATGACCCAGTCAAAAGGAGTTTGCCATCAATTGCAGGATATCCCAGGCCTAACAATATTGAAGAATACTTGAAACTTAAGGCCAAACAAGCAGAGGATATTGCAATAAAAAACAGAAAAGGGAAATCTGATAGAGAATTTCAACAAAACTATCAGTTTTTACTCTCACAGGTCAATGCTATGGAGCGATTTGCTAAAAATGTATGTCAGAAAATTTCAGAAAGGGCAGATGAGTCCTTGAGAAAAGACTACATTGAGAACATCATGACCTACAAGAAATACAAGGGGGAGAAACACATGTACAAAAACTGGACCATTCCTGAGCTTGAAAAAGAAGCAGCCAGGATTCAAAAAATGATTAAAAATAAGGTCAAGCAGACTCCTCCTGAAAAGTTTAAACAATTTGAAGCTGAGAAGATGTTAGAGTTGAAGAGAATGAAAGAGGAGTTGATTGCAGCTGATTATGGGCCAAAGAATTCAGTGACAAAGTGGGGAGAAGATAGAGTCAGGGCAACCTAAAAAAGCTTAGAGGAACTTAGAAAGAAAGATCCAAGAGTTCCTCAAAAGCCTGACTATTCTAAAGCAGAGGTTTCTAAAAGACCACCAAAGCTGCAAGTCAAAAGAACCACTGCTCCAGCTGGTGCTGTCATCTACAAAAGAAGGAGCAAAAACCAGTTTAGTATGGAAACAATTCAAGATCTTTTAGCTGGAGATGCCATTGTAAAAGCAGGCACGAAAGTAATGATAAAAGAAGATCTTGAATTGGAACAATCTGCAAGTGCTGCTCAGTCAGTCATGAACAGGCCAGCCTCACCAAATACTTCGGCAAATAAACATCTCCCAAGAAACCCACCAGGCTCAAAAATACAAAAGTGGGAAACTGACAAATAGACCTGCGTATTGACTTTGCTCAGGTCTGGTAGAGAAGTGGAGAAAATATCAAGGGAACAAGCTCTTGGCCTGAGTCTTGAAGATTTGCAGGATCTCCTTGATCTTCCACTTAGCAGGGATGATGAAGATACAGATGCCCTAGACTTTGAATTACAATTTAAAGGCCAGATAAGGGAACTGTTGATGAGGCAATAAAGATTTCCACAAATAATGAAGAGTTTTGGCATTATCTGTTCCAGGGGGAGATTGTTGGGATTGAACCCTATCAGAGGAACAGATAATTAAAGCCAAAACTGGATCAGAGTAGTGGATCCAGAATAAGCAGACGATTACAGTTGGTTCTTACAAATCTCTCCCCTTGAAAGTGGTTTCATATCTACTGACCTCCTATCTGCTGATCTTACTAAGTGCTGACCTGCAACTGCTGCCTTGCATCTTCTGCCCAATGTCAAAGACTGATGGAAGACCAAAGCTCTGCTGATTCAATCTACTGCCTTGAGTCAAGTACTGCTGATCCGGACAAGCACTGCTGGGTTCACAGCAGTGGAAGGATGCAGCAGCTGTTTAAGTGTCTTTTATGTAATGAATTGTAATAGCAGTAGTTGGTACATCAGTGTTTGTATAGATCAGAGGTTAGAGTTTGTTAGGAGGTTAGATGTCACTTTCATGGTGACGTCAGCTAAAGATGCTCAGTGGTTTGCAAGTGCCTATAAATAGTTCAGTACTTTGTACTGTTTTATTAGCTCTTTCACAACATCGTCTTCTTTGCACGAACAAACTACTGAGCTCTGGCTGAGGGGGAGTTTGCATTCACTCATCAATCATTGTAATCGTTGTTGAAACAAATTCAATCTTTCGATTCATTGTGTAAAGATGTTTGATTAAAGTATTACTCTCGTTTGATTGTATGCAAAGTTTGTTTTCATCTTAATTCCGCTGCACAACTCTTTCATTCTCATCTTAATTTCAAACGAAAATACAATAAAAAACAAACTCAGATCCAACAATTGGTATCAGAGCTTGGACAGTCAAATTTGATTTAACAATCATTTTGACGTAAATAGTTCAGCTCATAACAGTTGATACTGATCGTTTGTTCGTCCGTTGAAAAACAGAGCAAGGATTAATCACCATTAAAGTTGATTTCTCAGTGTCTGTAAAACAACAAGAATGACGTCACAATCTCAGGATGATAAAAACAATATCGGCTCACTTTTTAAACCACCTATGCTAAAAAGAAATGAGTACAACATCTGGCAGAGAAGGATGGGTCACATCCTTGCTCAACAAAGCACAGGTTGTTGGAGGTCTGTCATTT
Organism: Helianthus tuberosus; assembly: GCA_030545235.1. Classification (NCBI taxonomy): domain Eukaryota; kingdom Viridiplantae; phylum Streptophyta; class Magnoliopsida; order Asterales; family Asteraceae; genus Helianthus; species Helianthus tuberosus. The sequence continues at coordinate 11,977,801 of CM060424.1, forward strand.
ATGGTCCCCATGTTCCTTCAGTGCCAAGCGCTGAAGATGCTAAAAAGTTCGTTCCAAAACCAGTTGAAAATTATACCGAAACCGACTTTCAAAAGATCGAACTAGATGCTAAAGCTTTTAGCATCATAGCATCAGCGCTGCCCAATGAGATATATGCTGGACTGTTACACTGTAACAGTGCCAAAGAATTATGGGACGCACTTAAGGAACAGTTTGGGGGGACTGAAGAAGTCATAGAAAACAACAGGGAAATCCTGAACCAACAGTATGAAACATTTTGCTACGTTAAAGGTGAATCACTAACGCAACAATTTGAGCGGTTCAGTTGTCTCATCAGTGAACTGAGGCTTGTTAACACCACTTTTACAAACTCAACTCAAAATAGCAGGTTCCTCAGGTCACTGCCAGAAAAATGGGACACCATAGCTTTTGTCACCCGAAACTCACCTGAATTCAAGGATCTGACCTTGACCCAACTCCACGGTCGACTCCTGACCTACGAAAGGGAGTTGAACCAGAAAAGGAGGTTACAAGAGTCAGGAAAAGTTACCGATGATTACACTTTCGGTAATACTGCTCTTCTGGGAGTTTGCATTCACTCATCAATCATTGTAATCGTTGTTGAAACAAATTCAATCTTTCGATTCATTGTGTAAAGATGTTTGATTAAAGTATTACTCTCGTTTGATTGTATGCAAAGTTTGTTTTCATCTTAATTCCGCTGCACAACTCTTTCATTCTCATCTTAATTTCAAACGAAAATACAATCAAAAACAAACTCAGATCCAACAAATTACATAGACCGTACTCGAATAGGAATGTATTCTTCCTTTCGGCTAAGGGCATTCGCCACTACATTAGCCTTCCCGGGGTGATAGTGGATTTCGCAGTCATAATCCTTCACTACTTCCAACCAGCGCCTCTGCCTCATATTTAACTCCTTCTGATGAAGAAGTATTTTAAACTTTTATGGTTAGTGAAAATAGTACATTTCACGCCATATAAGTAATGCCTCCAGATCTTTAAGGCGAATATTACGGCTGCCAGCTCGAGATCATGAGTCTGGTATTTTTTTTCGTGCAGCTTAAGTTGTCTCAAGGCATATGCAATTACCCTTCCCCTTTGCATTAGCACACACCCAAGACCTAAGTGCGATGCATCCGAATACACTACCATGTCATCCGTACCATCTGGTAAAGTCAACACCGGTGCACAGGTTAACTTTTCCTTTAGTGTCCGAAATGCCTTTTCCTGATCATCTTCCCAGACGAACTTCTCGTTCTTGCGGGTCAATTTGGCCAAAGGCGATGCAATCTTGGAGAAATCCTGAATGAATCTCCGATAGTAACCTGCCAACCCCAAGAAACTTCTAATTTCGGATGGATTCTTTGGAGGGTTCCATTTTGACACTGCTTCCACCTTTGATGGATCCACCAATATTTCTTCGGCACTTATGACGTGCCCTAAGAATTGCACCTCTCGTAACCAGAAGGCGCATTTCGAGAATTTAGCATATAATCTTTCCCGCCTTAGTATCTTTAACACTTCCCGTAAATGGCTAGCGTGATTCGCCTCATTTCTTGAATACACGAGGATGTCGTCGATAAAGACAATCACCGACCTATCAAGCATCGGTTTGCAAACCCGATTAATGAGATCCATGAAAGCCGCGGGTGCATTCGTTAATCCGAAGGACATCATGAGGAATTCGTAATGTCCATATCGCGTACGGAACACCGTCTTTGGTACATCGTCCTCCTTTACCCTCAATTGGTGGTAACCCGATCTCAAATCGATTTTTGAAAACCAGCTAGCGCCTTGTAATTGATCGAACAGGCCATCGATTCTCGGGAGCGGGTATCGATTCTTTACCGTGAGTTTATTTAACTCCCGGTAATCAATACACATCCGCATGCTCCCGTCCTTCTTCTTTACAAATAGCACTGGCGCTCCCCAAGGAGATACACTAGGCCGGATGAATCCCTTATCAAGTAAATCTTGTAATTGGGACATCAATTCTTGCAATTCCGACGGTGCTAGTCTATATGGCGCTTTAGCTACAGGTTTAGCACCTGGAATCAGTTCAATCCCAAATTCTACTTCACGCTCTGGCGGCATTCCCGGAAGATCCTCGGGAAAAACATCTTCAAATTCACGCACCACTGGTACGTCTTCAATCCTTGACATTTCTTTCTCCACATCACGTACGTAAGTCAAATATGCCTCACATCTGTGTAGTATAAATTTGCGGGCTTCTATCATCGAGCACACCATGGGATTACAAGCCTTTTCCCCATAGATGATGAAACGCTTTCCGCTCGGAGACATTAAGTGTATCTCCTTACGTAAGCATATCACCTTAGCGTGGTAGCGAGATAACCAGTCCATTCCAACTACCACTTGAAATTCACCCATAGACATGGGTATTAGATCAATGGAGTATTCCTCACCATCGATACTCAGTTTGCATTACAAACAATGAAACTTTTATTATTACCTACTTCTACTTCCATTGGCATTGGTAATTTGGTTAATGTAAACAAAGGGTTTTGAATGAATCTATGAGAAACAAAAGACTTATTCGCACCCGTATCAAATAAAACACGTGCAAGAACAGAATTTACACTAAATATACCTGTAACCACATCAGGTTCCATTTTTGCTTCAGCAGCAGTGATTTGGAACGACCTTGCCTTTGACTTCGGGGTTTCATTTTTGGAGTCAGCACCCTCTTTCTTTCCCGTCAGTTCCGGACATTCTGACTTTTTATGACCCGGCTGATAGCATTTATAGCACACCGTCACTTTGTCTGGGCAGTTTGAAACCCCATGCCCTGTTTTGCCACATGCAACACAAGGTTTGTTCTTAAAATAGCATTCGCCTTTATGGGCGCGTCCACATATCTTACAACTCGGGGAACCTCCTTTCGCATTTCCCTTCTTTGAAGATTCAGCCACCTTCGACTTCTTTGTGGGACTTGGGTTTTCATCCAAGGCTCTTCTCTAGCCTCTTTCAACTTGCCTTTTTAATTCAATCTCGCGCTCACGCGCCGCATTGATTATGTCGGTGAGGCTTTCGTAATGTGAGGGAGTCATAAACTCCCTTTATTCGGCTCTAAGCATATTGTGGTAGTAATAAATTTTCTGTTCTTCGGTCTTGACCAACTCATCACAAAACTTTAGTTTATCCATAAACATCCCCGTGATTTTATCGACGGTTTCACCTTTTTAGTACTAATGTTGGAAAAAAGTGTGTTTTTGTCTTCCTTTTGAATATACAGGACCAAATGAGCTTAAACGAACAAAAGGAACAAATATACAACCAAAACCAACATAAATACAAAGGAAAGGAATAAACGTGACATGCCCGACCCTTCGACAGCATCCCCAAAGCAAAAACAAGACAACGGAAGACAGACCACGGGGCCGTGCCCAGCCGGACACGGGGGCGTGGTCAGATGCCTGCAGAAAAGACAAACCTGTAGAAGCTTCTACGCCCACCACGGGGGCGTGCCCAGCTCCACACGGGACGTGGTCAACGCAAAGATACGCAGAATCTTGCAAAATCTTGATAGTACAGATACGATTATGACCACGGGGCTGTGCCCACTGGACACGAGGCCATGTGGGACCCTCTGCTGACACTTGCATTAAATGAAGGAAGAGAAAAGGCTGGCCACGGGGGCGTGCCTGCTGGACACGGGGCCGTGGCCAGAGCTCTATGCAGGCTATAAATAGGGGTGCTTGGTTCACTTCAAAGGCATCCATTGGCAAACCACTACTCTCCCACTTTGCCACGACTCCACCACCACCACTACAACACCAACACCCACCACCATCATCCATCATCCATCTTTAGAGTGCGTAGTAGTCTCGGGATCCAAGATTGATCGTAATGGTTCTTGCCAATCAAAGGCCATGTTTGGTTAAGCCTCTTACATCACTTGGTGAAGACAAGTCTTTTATATATTACTTTTGTTTTTTAATCTTTCGGCACTTTTTATTTGGTTTTGTATTAATGACTTTAATAACTAGTTTCTGATGTTGAAGGTGAATTTTCTTTATCATTTGTTCGTGGTGTCTTGGCGTTACTTAACTGTTTATATAAAGTAAAAGATTGCATCATTCATGTCTCTACGGTCTATATAGAGGCATGTTGGCTACCTGGTCGGGGGTTAAGGGAATGGTTTAGTAAGGTTCTTGCCTTGTTCAGTGTATAGATCCTGCAAGGAGCTGGTTCAAGCTTAATAGGACCTCCTTCAATACCCACTGGTATTGGATGGAGGGGGTGCGAATAGCTTGAACCCCTCATATGTAAACTACTATTAATACATTAAACCGGCTACTTGGGATTGCATCCCTTCTGACTCAAACCACTTAGCCGAGGGTAACGTCACCTTTAAAAGAGGGGCCTACCACTTTTCGCATTAATAACTTAATTAATTATCTTTCTATATTCCGACCCTTTGGGATTGTATCCTTGCTAACTCAAACCACTGGGTTGAGGGTAACGCCACCTTCAAAAGAGGGGCCCTACTACTATAACTAAGATAATCTCTTAAAAAGTCCGAAAGTGCGAAAATCATCAAAGGATACATTAAAGGCAAGTCGGATCCAAGTGATTCATCTTGTCTATCTGTTTTTTATTTTATTTTATTTCTGCATTTTTAGTTTTTATTTTCATGTTTCAAACTTTTTCTCAAAAATTTAAATTGATTAGACGTTGAGGATAAACCGGTACTAAAAGCTCTTGTGTCCTTGGACGACATCGGTATCTTACCAACGCTATAATACGCTCACGATGGGTGCACTTGCCCAAGTGTGTGTTTAGTGTTAGTAGAATATCGTGTTTTATAAATTTAAAACTTGACTAATGCGTAAAATGGGCTCAAAATATTAATAAAATCATATCACGCTAACGCACACCAAGTTTTTGCGCCGTTGCCGGGGACAAAAGGATTTTAAGAAAGTTTGGAATCAACAGCCTAATTACTTTTACTTATTTTTCTACTTTTTTTAGAATTTTTCTTAATTTTTCAGTTTCTGCAGACTTCAGCACGGGCCGTGCTCAGCCAGACACGGGGCCGTGTCCATATTTGTTACTGGCAATCCTGTTTTAAGTCAGATAGTAGCTAACCACGGGGCTGTGCCCACTGAACACGCCCCCATGTCCACTTTTCAGTTACTGAAAACAGAACCGTAAGATCCCGAAGGTTGGTAATTTCTGACAAAAATATGAGTGATATTGATTATTTTTACTTTCGCTCCTCTTATGGTGAATGGTGTTAAATATGTGGTGGATTTCATAAATATTTAGAATGTTACTTTCCAAATTACACTCCCCACTATTTAGACCTATCGTTTTCCTGTAACCTTAAGATGGGCGAAAGTAAAAACGATCCATATCTCTCCCCCGAATGCCCTCAACCATTTCTTTTAGATGACATAACTTCTGAAGAATTATGTCAGCTCGAAGAGATAATCCTCCAAAAATTAAAAGAGCTTGAGATGAAAACAAGTTATTCATCACAAGACGACAACCAAGGAGAATTATTAGGGTCGCATTCGGATTCTAACAACATCGATAATACCGAAAGCATCTCAAACTCTTGTGGGGACATGAGCGATAGTCGTCCCTGTGTCGATTGTGCCGTGATGGACTCTCCATCGGTCTCCACCGATGCGCTCATAGACCTGAGCGATTCGACATACACCTTCTTTAACGAGAGCTCGGATAAGGGGAATAAAGGTCGGTTTCGCCCACCGGTATTTAGTTTAGATTTTACCCTTTCCGATAACCTCTTGCGTTCTTGTTTAAATCAAGAGCAATTAAGGTACCTTAGGCACTTCGGTGTTGTTCCCTACAATAAGGAACCTCCCGATCCGGACAACATCCTTAAAATAAGACGAAACTCCATAAAACAATCTAGCCACGGGGCCGTGTCCAGGTCAACACGCCCCGTGCCCACCTCAAAATTGACCACGGGGCCGTGTCCAAGCCAACACGTCCCGTGTTCAGAATACGGACAAAATGTGTCAGAATCTTGTCTGAACACGGGGCTGTGTCCAGCCGACACGGGGCCGTGGTCAGCGTGCTGTCGTTTTCTATAAAGTCAGCATGATTCCTGCACATTTGGACCCATTCCAAAGACCAAGATTTGCTGGGATCTTCACACATACCTCAAAAGGTATATTCCAAAGAAGGTTCTCAACCACCATCTTATCTTTGCGACTTTTGTCTCTTACCTTCTTCTCCAAAAAACCTCTCAACCCTCCATTAAAGCTTGAAACTTCCATGGCTTCAAGCTTTATTGTGATATTTTTTAACCAAGGAATCTTATTAAAAATAAGTTTTACAAAACTGTTTTAAGTTATTTATTGTCGCAACCCACGTCCCCTTGCCCCGGGAGGCGGGCGGTCGCGAGCTTCGCACATTCGGTGGTATCGGTGTTTATTTAATTTGGTAGCGGAATTTACATCAGGACTGTAGTTAGGAAATAATTTATCAGAGTAACACCTCATTTTATAAATAATAAATACATGGGTAAAACCTAAGTTTCCATTCATTATATGTTTATAGGGATAAACCCTATTTTATTCAAATAAAACTTCTTCTTTATTTAGGTAACTTTTATAGTCATTTTTCCAAGCCTTCAGTGCTCTCCAGCTGGCTTCTATTTGGCTTTCACATTTTGTTACCTGAAACACGTTTTAAAAACATTTGTCAGTGGAAAATACTGGTGAGTGAATCCCAATTTAATCAAAACAAGTTTTATCATTTTACAGCATCGAGGGCAATCCAACAATTACATTTGTTTACATCTATTCAATTACCACCCACGACACTGTTAATCCTGACTTGTGGAAGTGTTACTACTCACAGTGTAGTAACTCATTGTGTATACAAAACCTCAACATACCGACGATAATTGTAGAATTACAAATACTCAATCACTGCTAATTATAATGTAAAACAATTGGGGTTTTGTAAAAACAGTTTACAGAAAAGACAAACCTATAGAAGCTTCTACGCCCACCACGGGGGCGTGCCCAGCTCAACACGGGGCGTGGTCAACGTAAAGATACGCAAAATCTTGATAGTACAAATACGATGCTGACCACGGGGCCGTGCCCACTGGACACGGGGCCGTGTGGGACCCTCTGCTGACACTTGCATTAAATGAAGGAAGAGAAAATGCTGGCCACGAGGGGGTGCCCGCCGGACACGGGGCCGTGGCCAGAGCTCTGTGCAGGCTATAAATAGGGGTGCTTGGTTCACTTTAAAGGCATTCCTTCGCAAACCACTACTCTCCCACTTTGCCACTACTCCACCACCACTACAACACCAACACCCACCACTATCATCCATCATCCATCTTTAGAGTGTGTAGTAGTCTCGGGATCCAAGATTGATCGTAAGATTTCTTTCCAATAAAATGCCATGTTTGGTTAAGCCTCTTACACCACTTGGTGAAGACAAGTCTTTTATGTATTACTTTTGATTTTTAATCTTTCGGCACTTTTTATTTGGTTTTGTATTAATGACTTTCATAACTAGTTTCTTATGTTGAAGGTGAATTTTCTTTATCATTTGTCCGTGGTGTCTTGCCGTTACTTTACTTTCTATATAAAGTAAAAGATTGCATCATTCATGTCTCTACGGTCTATATAGAGGCATGTTGGCTACCTGGTCGGGGGTTAAGGGAATGGTTTAGTAAGGTTCTTGCCTTGTTCAGTGTATAGATCCTGCAAGGAGCTGGTTCAAGCTTACTAGGACCTCCTTCAATACCCACTGGTATTAGATGGCGAGGGTACGAATAGCTTGAACCCCTCATATGTAAACTACTATTAATACATTAAACCGACTACTTGGGATTATATCCCAGCTGACTCAAACCACTTAATCGAGGGTAACGTCACCTTCAAAAGAGGGGCCTACCACTTTTCGCATTAATAACTTAATTAATTATCTTTCAAAATTCCAACCTTTGGGATTGTATCTGATGTGTGCAAAATGCAACATATAAATTACATCAAATATGGCATAAAACTAACCCTTTTTTAGTACTAATGTTGGAAAAAGTGTGTTTTTGTCATCCTTTTGTATTTTCAGGATTAAATGAGCTCAAATGAACAAAAGAAGCAAAAAGGCAGCTAAATCTAACATAAATACAAGAAAAGGAACAAACGTGGCATGCCCGACCCCCCGACAACATCTTCCCAAGCAAAAACAAGAAGACAGAAGCCTGAACACGCCCCGTGCTCAGTAAGCACGGGGGCGTGCCCAAGTGTCAGCAGAAAAGACAAAGCTGTAGAAGCTTCTATCACCCACCACGGGGGCGTGCCCAGCGGACACGGGGCCGTGGTCAACTCTAAGATTCGCAGAAACTGGGGAAATCTTGATAGTACAGATACGCTTCTGCACACGGGGGCGTGCCCAGCGGACACGGGGGCGTGGTCAACTAATGCAGACAAACTGCAATTAATGAAGAAAGAGAAGGAAGGTGGACACGGGGCCGTGCCCGAGTCTCTGTTCAGCCTATAAATAGGGGTGCTTGGCTCATTTGCAAACCATCCCTTGGCACACCACCTCTCTCACACTTCACCCACCACCCACCACCATCATAACACCATCATCCATTGTCCATCATAGAGTGTGTGAGTCATCTCGGGATCCAAGATTGATCGTAAGAGTTCTTGACAATCAAAGGCCATGTTTGTCACGGCCCCCGACCCGGTTTGACCCGTTTCAGGAGCCGCGGGACAGAAATCCCGTGGTATTTATTTAATTGAGTTTAACAGCGGAAGTTTATCACCAGGATCTTTTTAAAGCTAAAATTTTCCCGATTATTTTATTTCACAATCTTGGGATAAAACCCTGGTAATTTACAATAATAAGATTTCACGGAGAAATCTTTAGGTTACAAAACATGATTTCTTTATTTTATAATGAGCCACTTTCTTAAGCTTGAAGTGCTTCACGGCACTTTTCCTGAATCACAACAGATCACCTGAAACATGTTTGAAAAAGGTTTTGTCAGCGGGAAATACTGGTGAATCATTCTATTTATTAAAACGACACATTTGTTATAATTTACAGTTTTAAGAGAGATTACAATGTTTCAGATATCAACCAACTACCCACAATATTTGTCACTAGACTCGTTTCTGTGACTGTGGTCATATCCCCCATTGGCTGCCCCAATGGTGACGATTATAAAGTAATGTATACAAAACCCCACATACCGGCTGTAATTTGGTGACTACATATACTTAATCACTGTAATTATAACTTTGAAAATATTTAAGAATTTATAAAACACTTTGAATAAAAGAGAATGACTCACTTTGCAGATTTAACACGGACAGAGTCTAGTCTAATGATTAGCCTTGTTAACCTAATTTAAATAACAATGCACACAAAACTGGGTTAGTAATCAATACAACATTTACGATAACTCACGAGATCAACTCTCACAACGAATGACAAAGTGCGATACTTAAACATCCATCGAATTAACGACGAATGACAAAGCATAACCCTAATGTGGGCAGCACTTAAACATCCATTGGATAGTTTAATCGATCGGATAATGAATCATAGCAGCGATTGAGTTATTACCCTGTATTGCGGCAGCACTTCATGAATCGTGTGTGTTGTGGGACTGTTTATGCTATAACTCAACGTACAATTCGAATTTGAACGTCGAACGAACACTCAATTGCATGAAACAGACTGCTCTATTTATACATGAAAAACCGTCCCCTCGAGCCACGCGAGAGGTTCTCTTGTTCGCGTCACGTGGCGCGAGAGACCCTAATCTACTATAGAGTTGCTTCGTGTCTGCATAGCTCAGCTGAGTTGGTTTCGCGTTATTTTGAATTTTTGACAACAAACTGTGTGGATATTACCGATTAGGTTTTACCCCCCCCTGAGTTTTAGGGGCCCTGATCTTGATTCTGATGATTCTGAAAATTTTAGGGTTTGTGCAGAATCACTTGGGTGTCTCAATTAGGGTTTCCTATTGGACAATTAAAATAATAATTAGGATTTTTTAATACGAGTTGTTACATTCTCCCCACCTTAATAAAAATCTCGTCCTCGAGATTTACTGGAATAATTAGGGATACTTTCGCTTCATTTCTGATTCCAGCTCCCAAGTGTATTCAGTTCCTCTCTTTGAATCCCACTTTACTTTAACTAGCACTAGTCGTTTGTGCTTGAGAAACTTTACTTTTCTGTCTTCTATCTGAAGAGGTTTCTCAACAAATTTTAACTTTTCGTTTATTTCTATATCTTGGAGAGGTACTACCAAAGATTCGTCTGATAGACATTTCTTGAGGTTGGATACATGAAATACATCATGTACTCCAGCTAACTCCTCTGGTAGTTGTAAACGATAAGCAACTGGTCCTATACGTTGGATCACTGGAAATGGTCCTACGTATCTTGGACTTAGCTTTCCTTTCTTACCGAATCTAACAACTCCTTTCCTAGGAGAAACTTTTAATAGTACTATGTCTCCAACTTGGAATTCTAACGACTTGCATCTATTGTCTGCATAACTCTTTTGACAATCTCGAGCAGTCTTCAGCCTTTCCTTGATTTGAGTAATCTTATTAGTAGTTTCTTGCACTATCTCGGGACCTGACAATTGACTTTCTCCTATTTCTGCCCAACAAACTGGAGTTCTGCATTTTCTTCCATACAGTGCTTCAAATGGGGCAGTTTCAATGCTCGAATGATAACTATTGTTATAGGAGAATTCGATCAAAGGTAAGTGATCGTCCCAATTTCCACAAAAATCTATTACACATGCTCGGAGTATGTCTTCTAGAGTTTGGATCGTCCTTTCACTTTGCCCATCTGTTTGAGGATGATATGCAGTGCTTAAATTTAGTCGAGTTCCCATAGCTTCTTGGAAACTTTTCCAGAAATGAGAAGTGAAACGACTATCTCTATCTGATACAATGGAGAGTGGAACTCCATGTAAAGATACGACTTCATCTACATACAACTTTGCCAATCTTTCCATGCTAAAGGTTTCTTTCATAGGTAGAATGTGAGCAGATTTGGTTAACTGATCCACAATTACCCAAATCGCGTCATTACCTTTTCTGGTTTTGGGTAACTTAGTAACAAAATCCATTGTTATGAGTTCCCATTTCCATACAGGCATTTCTAACTGTTGTAGTAGACCTGAAGGTTTCTGATGTTCGGCCTTTACTTGTGAACAAGTAAGACACTTAGAAACATATCGAGCTATATCCTTTTTCATTCCTATCCACCAGAAATTAATTCTTAAATCTTGGTACATCTTATTATTTCCTGGATGCATGGTATACCTAGACTTATGGGCTTCTTCTAAAATCTTATTTCTTAATTCTCCCTGCTTAGGTACCCAAATTCTGCTTTTGTGGAATCTCAAAATTCCATCAACTCCTTGTTCTAATTCTTTTATTTGTCCCTTCATTCCTTCAGCATCATCCTTGATTGCTGTTTCTTGAACATTCTTCAATTGTTCCATTAAATCTAACTGTAGATTTAACCTAAGAGCACGAACTCGTCGTTGTTTCTCATGGTACTTACGACTTAAGGCATCTGCAACTACATTTGCCTTTCCTTCGTGATACTGAATATCACAGTCGTAGTCACTTAGGATTTCCATCCATCTTCTTTGCCTCATATTTAACTCTTTTTGCCCAAATATATATCTTAAACTTTTATGATCTTGTAACACCTCGAAAATTCACGTCCTATAATGTGTTGACACGTGTCATAAAGTTTGAACGTGTGAAAGAATGTTATAAAAGGACTAAAGTTGACAAACATGGAAAGTACGTGATTGTACGTATTCTAAGTGTCAACTGTGAATAAATATACTTCATAATAACCCTACATGATGTTTATAACATCAAACGAATAAATCATGGATCATACGAAGCTAAAAGTGAGAGATTACAAACTACAAGGGTTAAATGTGTCAACATGTTTAAAGATATACCTCTGAGTGACCTTTTGACAAATCCGAAGCTTTGTAAATGTTAATTATACTCACTTGAATGCACGATTAAAATTTCATTATGTTTCGTTATCGTATGAGAAAGTTATGACCAAATTCGTAGGCGAGGGGTTAAAGTGCAAACATTGAAAGTTAAGACTTTTCGGGTTAACCGGAAGTGTTCAGGGACTTGGCAAAGTGGGGGTATAAGTCCTAAAGCCCTTGTGGGTAAATATAAGGGGGTCAAAATGCAAGAAATAACCCTAATTACCCCTTCGTGAAGCCAAAGGTCAACTTGGAAAACAAATAAAATCAAAAATCAGATTTAGCAGGCCCAGGCGGCCCGCTTGGGATTTGGTTAAACGGGACGCGGGCCGCGTCCAAGGCCCAGATACAGAAAACGGGGGCAGGCGCCTTTAAACGCGGAGAACCGATCTTTTATCGACATAAATGCTATGTGGGCGACCCCTAAACAGTCTTAGAGCACTAGCACACATGTTGGAAGGTTGTGGTGTGTCCTAGACTTAGTTGTCAACATGTTATGGTGGATTAAAGTGCTATATAAAGCCATTTTGTGCAACATTCATTCTCACACCTTCATCTGCATTTGTGGATCATTTCTGGAGCTATCAAGCAGCCTCAAGTGATCATATCTCGTGCATAGGACTCTTGTAAGTCTGCTAGTTCTTGTTTAGTTGAGTTTAGCTTGGTTAATTAGCTAAAAGTCAAACCGTCGTAATTACGGTTTGACTTCGAGATTAGTCTATAATGGCTCAGTCATATCTCGAATTAAAAGTAGTTATAGGTTGGTATTTATGTGGGTAATAAAACCTCAAAAGGGTTTCCCCTGATCACCACTCTAACCAGGTCAAAAGTCGGGTCAAACTTTTAAGTAAAAAGTCAACAGGATGCTTAAAATGTCATTTATGCATAATTAGCTATCTAGAACATATATAACCTGTTTGATCATTGTTATAACTTAGTAATAAGTGTAAGAACATGTCCGAACATGTTCAACCCGACTATTTCCTTTTTAGACCCGGTTCGGAACCGAAAGTCACATAGTTTGACTTTCACTTTGACTTTCAGTTCTGACCCGTTTAGGCATGTTTTAGAAATGCCTCAGAGCTTTAATTGGATTAGGATACATGTTAGAACAACCCTCTGTGATTACACACCTTGGTTCACTAGTTATCCAATTAATATGCATATTTCCGTTAATTGCTCATATGTTGACCGTTATGCCCTTATTACCTTAAAAAGTGATTTATGAAAATGTAAAAGTGTAGAAACCTTAATTACTGATATATAAACTTGTATGCAAAGTTTGACATCAGTTTGACTTGTAGATTAAGAGTTATGCTCAATATCGCAAATTTAAAGCTTTATGTTAATTAAATGGCATAATTAGCGTATAGCCTAGTTAAGCCTACTTTTTGGTATCAAACTTAATACCCACTGATGTAATATATTATTTTGGGAGTTTTAAAGATTTTTAATTAATTTTAGGCCGAGCATAACTAGTAGTCGTAGGCTTAATCCGGTAATTGTCGGTTTTGCCCTTACGGGCCATAAAATGAGTTTTACCTATCTAAACGACTCCAAACCTTTTACTACTGATCACATATGATAAATAAATTATTTTAAGCCCTCTGGAAATATAAAAATATCAGATTTAAGTATCAAACCCGAAAATGGCCTTTAATCGCCTTATTTAGCGTTTTTAACGCATCGTATGTATTAAAATTATATTAGACATACCCGGGTTGATACCTACTGATATATGAGGCAAATTATGATATCTTAACAGTAAGCAAAGGTTGATAAACTCAGACCTCAGTTTTGAGCTTTTCGGCTTATGTGAAATTACCAAAATACCCCTACGGGGCATAGTTTGGTTAAAAATGATAAATTTCACATATATGCTTTAGCCTACTGATATAACATATCAAATTGAGTGTGTTTTATGTTTACATCAGACCTGTAACTCAGTTAAACATCTAAACTCTTTTACAACCTTTAAAAATGACCAAACTACCCCTACGGGGCATAGTTTGTGTTTAATTTCATTGCGGGCATAATGAAAGACACCCTACTGATGTCACAATATATTTGAAGCATATTAACTTAGGAAACCTGTATATGGCTCTTACGGATACCCGTTACGCTTATTTCGCGTTCGGTTCGGTTTATGTAACAAGTTTACATAAATTAGCCGAAACGGGTCAAACCTTATCGGTTTAATCTCAAAATCCAGAATGTGCATGAAGGACCCATATTAAACAAGTCTCTGAACTTGTCGGGTCTAAATCACATTCTATCCGGTCTTCGCTTAATCGTGCGTACGAACCGTATCTTTGAAACTAGCAGGTCTAAGCTTAAGCTTAATAAAAGACCCGTTAGTATTCTAATAGGTTATATTAAACCTCCGTTCCAGATTAGGAGAACCAGTAAAAGCTACGTGCATTTTGCTTATTGTGATTTATACTTTGCATCAGGTAAATACTTTTAACTTATTTTCCCTATACGGGCTTGGGTTACGGTATATAGCATACCGCTTGATCGGGCATCAAATCTCCACGCTTAGTGGGTAGTTGAATAATTTGATCGGCTCGTTTAAACAGTCTTGTTTACTTTACAGCCTTTGGGGGGTTAATGACCATGTCCCGGATATCCTTGGTATCATCTTACGAGATGGCCATGACCTGAGCACGGGGTGTAGGCGTACACCTGTCAGTGTATAACTCATTATTGTGGTGTGTCTATTGATCTTTAACCCGGACTAGATCCGGGCTACTGAACGCATAAGTAACATGTAATTCGTTCACAAGATTATAATATTAAATAATTCTCCCAAGTTAAAAAGATTAATCTTGCCTCTGTGCATTTTAATCAAATTATAAAATGTTTATGCCATGTGCATCCAAACCAATTCTAAACTATTTTCCAAAATGAGTCAGTTGATCGTATTTACCAGTGTAAACTGACGTATTTTCCCAAAAAGACTAAATGCAGGTACTAAACGTAATTGGCTGGATTGTCTCCTTAGCATCAATAAAGAGTCTCGCAAGCTAAAGATGCCTGAAGTCTGTTGAACTATTGTTTCCATTTTATGTTCGATCCTTCTGTGGATAAACTTCCGAATATTGTGACAGTTGATATTACAATAATAAATTCGGTTGTAATATATTTTCAATTGCTTCCGCTGTGCTTAATAATATTGTGTTATTTGACTATTATGTTGCCAACCATGACGTCACGATACTCCCCACCGGGCCCACCGGTGACACGTGGAAAATCGGGGTGTGACAGATCTGTATAGATAGTAAACTTACTTCCGTACAGATAATGTCTCCAGATTTTCAGGGCAAAAATTATGGCTCCTAATTCTAAATCATGAGTTGTATAATTTTCCTCGTGCTTTTTCAACTGTCTTGAGGCATACGCAATTACTTTCTTGCGTTGCATTAGCACACATCCAAATCCCAGTTTTGAAGCATCACAGTATACTTCAAAATCTTCAGTTCCTTCTGGTAATGCTAAGATTGGAGCATTGGTTAATTGCTGTTTCAAGATCCTAAAGGCTTCTTCTTGTTTAGGTCCCCATTCAAACTTAACTGCTTTACAGGTTAGCTTAGTTAAAGGTACAACTATCTTGGAAAAATCCTTAATAAACCGTCTATAATATCCAGCTAAACCTATAAAACTTCTAATTTCCATTGCAGATTGTGGAACCTTCCATTTGGTAATTGCCTCTATCTTAGCAGGATCTACATGAATACCTTCGTGATTCACCATGTGTCCTAAAAATTGCACTTCTTGCAGCCAAAATTCACATTTTGAGAACTTGGCGTACAACTTTTCTTTTCTTAACAAAGTTAAGAGTGCATGCAAGTGCTCACAATGCTCGTTCTGACTTTTGGAATAAATAAGTATATCGTCGATGAAGACAATTACAAATTTATCCAAGTATAGTTTACAGATTCTATTCATCATGTCCATGAATGCTGCAGGTGCATTCGTTAACCCGAAGGGCATGACTGTAAACTCGTAATGACCATACCTAGTTCTAAAAGCAGTCTTAGGTATGTCTTCCTCTTGCACTTTCAACTGATGATATCCGGAGCGTAAGTCAATTTTAGAAAAAATATCTAGCTCCTTGAAGTTGATCAAAAAGATCATCAATCCTAGGTAATGGGTATCGATTCTTAATTGTAACCTTATTCAATTCTCTATAATCAATACACATTCTCATCGAACCATCCTTTTTCTTAACAAACAACACTGGTGCTCCCCACAGGGATGAACTAGGTTGTATGAAACCTTTACTTAATAATTCATCTAATTGCTTTTTCAGTTCTAACATTTCTGTGGGAGCTAACCGATAAGGTGCCTTGGCTATCGGCATAGTTCCTGGAATTAGATGAATCCTAAACTCTACTTCCCTATCTGGTGGTAACCCTGGTAACTCTTCGGGGAATACATCTGGGTATTCTGAGACTACAGGGATCTCCTTAAGTTCTTTACCCTTAGTACTGATGATTACTGAAATCAAATATACTATTCCTTGCTTTCGTTCATAACTAGCAACTTTCATTACTGATATGAACTTCATGGACTTACGTGGTTTATTTCCTGTAATCATAATCACTTCTCCAGTAGGTGCCTGAATTTCTATATAATTTTTATCACAAATGATTTGAGCATGGTTGGCTATTAACCAATCCATTCCTAATACAACATCGAATTCAGCTAATTTCATAGGTAACAGATTTGCAGAAAATTTATGACCTGAAAGTTCTATTTCTACTTTTTGCAAAACCTGATCTATTTTAACTGAATTCCCATCTGCGGTTTCGACTGTAAAAATCTGCCTAATGTTGATTAAAGGTAACTTAAGAGCTTGACAGAATAAAGTATTTATAAAACTTTGGTTTGCACCAGAGTCAAATAATACTTTTGCGTAAACGTTGTGAACTAGGAACGTACCAGCTATCACATCTGGAATAAGTTCTGCTTCTTGGGTGGTCAGCTGGAATGCTCTGACATTCTTCTTAGTAGCTCCATCAGTCGCCTTGGTTTTGTTGTCTGCTGGTTTGACCAATTTAGGACATTCTGTTTTAAAATGCCCTTTTTCTCCACAGTTGAAGCAGGTTATGGTTTTCCTTCTACAGTTTTCTTCATGATGTCCTACAGTTTTGCAAAAGTTGCAGATTACATTACATCTTCCATAATGTTTCTTTTTGCAATTCCTGCAGAACTGAGGAGTTGAGGATTGCCCTGTTCCTCTTTTCTTGAAGTTACTATTATTACCCACCCGAAATCCTTGGGTAATTTTCTGAGCCAGTTCTTTCTTCCTATTTTCATCTCTTGTGCGTACCAGTTCGTCAGTTAGGGTGTTAGCTAGTTCTACCGCATCGTCAATAGTGCGAGGTCTCGCAGCTTTAACGATATTGCGGATTTCGCTAATTAATCCCCAAATATAGCGAGAAATGAGTACTGGTTCTGGCGAAGCCAGCGTTGGTACCACTCTAGCATATTCGAAGAATGTCGAAGTATAACCGCGACAATCTACACCCAGCATTCGATGATTTAGAAACTTATTTGCCATTTGATCTTTTTCATACTCGGGACAAAATTTTCTTTCTACAAGATTCTTAAATTCTTCCCATTTCATGGCATATGCCTCGATCCTTCTTTTAGCTTGTAACACAGTGTTCCACCATTCTAGCGCCCCTTCTTTAAAAAGATTTGACGCATACATAACTTGATCTTCCTCGGCACATTTACTTATAGTGATCACTACCTCAGTTTTTTCTAACCAACGCAGTGCTGCAATAGCCCCTTCGTTACCTGCAAACTCAACTGGTTTACAGGCAAGGAATTCTTTGTAAGTGCAACCAGGCGTTGCAACTTTCATTTTCTTGAAAATTGGGGCTTGCAGATCATTATTGTTATTATTAATATGATTGCCTCCTCCGTTTATACTATTACTAAAATTGTCGCCATGAGTACGTTTACTAGGAATGATTGATTGAGGTTTAACAGGTTTCTGGACAGCAGCAACGATTGCTGGAATAGCATTGGCTATTCCTTGAGCCACGATATCCTTGATATCTTGTCGATTTAACAATTGTTCTTCCTGATTTTGCTCAGATTGATTTACTTCATTTACTGGTTCATTACCAATGTTTGCCATCTGATAATTAATTTATAGATAAATAATTAGTATAAAATAAGAAACAATCCAATGTCACAATTAATTGCACATAATCACGTAAACAAATATACAAACAAAATTATAAATTTTCTAAAATTTTCATTTGTTTTATAGATTATATTATGCTTCCATATACAACCGTTTTATTGTTTATTTTACACATACTGATTTTTTTATTAATATTACCGTTATTATACAAATACAGACTCATAACCTATTTCTCTTTCGTCAACTTGCATCTTTAATAACGATGTTCCCTCTCATCATATTTCCATGAAATTTGTCCTCCTATCTCTCGGATCCTATTCCCAGCATCCATCAGCTCTTCACCAAAATGGCGGAGTTCAGCCATATTCTCGTTAGTCATCGGTGGATTTGGTAGAGGTTCTGGATCGAACTGAGGGAAAAACGTATAGGGACACCAAAAAATACTTGTATGTGACAAGTATAAAAAGACACCAAAAATACATATACATGTTTCCTACATGTTCAAATGAAATGCTATTAAACGGACGAATAAACAAAATGGTCGAAACAGTAATACATAACACTCGACGACGACAATTGGGCGTATCGACATCGCGAGGAAAATTACTGCGATGTCGAGTCTAAAAATAACACATTTTTAGACACTTAACGAACACAAATCTATGAGGCCAATAACAAGAATCCGGAAAGTCAAAAACTATAAAATTACCAAGTATTTTCATATGAAAATTGAGCATTTTAAAAGTTTACATACTTGGTAAATTTTTGAGTAAAATGCAAGATTATTTCTAATGGGCTCACAAAAATTAGATTTGGGCCAACGCCCGATGACAAAACATTTGGGGTAGGCCCAAATTACTAAAATACATGGGCTAGAGCCCAATGATAAATTATTTGGGGTAGGCCCAAATTATTAAAATACATGGACCAAGGCCCAATGACAAGAAACATGGGTTAGGCCCAATAACATGAAAGACATGGGCTTGGCCCAATAACATTAAAACATGGGTTAGGCCCAATAACATGAAAGACATGGGCTCGGCCCAATAACATGAAAGACATGGGCTCGGCCCAATAACATGAAAGACATGAGCTCGGCCCAATAATATTAAAACATGGGTTAGGCCCAATAACATGAAAGACATGGACTCGGCCCAATAACATTAAAACATGGGTTAGGCCCAATAATATAGATGACATGGGCTCGGCCCAATGACATGGGCTCGGCCCAATGACATGAGCAAAGGCTCAATGACATGCGTGCGCGGCACGAGGACATGTGAAGGGCGAAGCCCGTTCACACATAATTCAATACACATAGAATACATGTATCCACTTATGAATTCAATATATATAACAATCGAGCGAGTAAACTAACAACGCTCTAAAAATACAAAGTTGTTCCAAAGATGAGAAGCGATAACATAATAAAGAATTCCAGATGAACAACTTGTACGAGGTCCGATAAGACCTAGTGTCTAATCAAGTTAGTGCACATGTAGGTTATTCACGCGTACGGACGCTCACCTGCGGTATTACATAATACGGAACGCAAATTTGTGAGTTCCTGTCCCTCCTTTCAATGATTTCAATGTTTTATTTTAAAACAGTCGAGGGGAAATACATGTCAAAACTATGGGTATGTTAGCTATGGGTTTAGATGATAACATGATCAATGTACATAAGTAGGATGATGACATAGTAACCATTAATCACTTAGTGACCAAGGTGCAAAAGGTGTAGATCTATTGAGCTTGAGACACGCTCCACTCCTGGTTGGTATACCCTGGAGTGCTTTTGTGATCCCAAAGATGTCAAAGTTGTCTCGGGTTGGTTACGTACTTATGGTACATAATGTCAGGGGGCTCGCTACCCACTGATAGATCCTTAAACTCCATGAATGCTAATTCATACCATGATTACATGACAAGATTTCAAAGATTTCATATGATAACAATAACTGCATGAACTCGCTCAACTTTTGTTGACTTTTTAAAACTACATGTATTTCAGGAAACAAGTCTTGAGCCGGTGATACATGATTGGATGCAATGATTACCTTTCTTACGTCACACGCAACACGCTTCCGCAACTAGCAGGGTGTGACAAACATCTCATCCAGTAGCTCTTGGCGGACCCACATCCAAGCATTCTGGTCCAACCCCAAACCCATAGCCACCGATCGAAACCCACAGTTACCGTCAGGCTGGGCATCTTCCATATGTGTTATGTATCTCTGATACATAGATGGAAGCCAGTCCTTAAAACGATCGATCATGTTTTTGTACCTGTAATCGGAAAATATATTGTGGAAAATCTTTATCAGGGAAAATTTATGTATGGAAATACGTAGGATATTATATAGGTCAATGATTGTTGACATACCTATCCCCCACCAACAGTTGGAAATCTTCATCTATAATTTCAACTGTCTTTTTAGTCTTATTTTTCTTTGAACGGCTGCGTTGCACTGCTGGCTTTTGAGCGTCCTCGTCCTTCTTTTGGCTTTTGCCTTTTGCTTCGGGCTGGGTATCTTTACGTCTCGCAACCTCCTCCTTCTTTTTTTGTTGTGCTTTAGAGGTTGGGCGCCCCCGAGTATCTTGTTGTACCTCAGGCGGTTGATGGTCAGTCATACTTGGATTCACTGTAACGCCCAGCGTCTCTGAACTTTAGACATTTGGCAAGAACAGTCCCTGAACTTCTAATAAGTTGTCAATCTTAGTCTCTGTGGTTTTATGGGGTTGGTGTTTTGATACTTTTGGTGTGAATATTGTTGATACTATGATGCTTGACTCTTTATTCTAGATGCTTGATTTTTGACACTTAAACTATGAGACTTGATACTCAATCTAGATACTTGACTCTTGATACTTAAACCTAGACACTTGATTCTTGATACTATGGAAACTAGATTCTTTATGATTCTTGACACTTGATACTTGGACTCTTGATTCTTGATGCTTGAGAAACTATGATTCTTGAATCCTAAAACTTATTTGGTGCTTGACTCCTTAGACTCGTGAAACTTGAGGCTGGAGCCTTGTCACTGGCGGAATCTATGAAACTTGGAAACTTTTGGTTTGAAATGTAATCTAGATACTTTACCCAAACTATACGTAACGCAACGCCTAACCTAACACGCAAACGAATCAAAAATCGGGAACGCGGAAAGATGGAATGGCCGGAGTGGCCGTCCGATCGGATGACCATCCGATCGGATGATCACCCGATCGGATGACCACCCGAACGGGTGACCACCCTATCCACCTTAAGCCACCCCCACTTAACTCCCTTTCTATAAATAGGCCTGTCACATCATCGTTTTGAGTGATGTGACAGCTCTACTCGACCAAACACACGCACTCTTCATTTTCTTCATTTTCTTGCTGATTTCGGTACATTTTAGGCTAGATTCTTGTACTTTCTTGATCTACACAACATTCTCTACGCGATTCTCACTTGAAATCACACTTTTCACCGTGAAATCTCTCGGATCTGAGTTCTTGAGGGTGATGTCATTATGGAGGTTTGTACGAACTACCAAGTGACGTCATTCTGAGCACGATCTAGCTCGGATCTAAGATGATTCATGCGTTTTTACACTAAATCTAAGCTAAATCTATACTTTTCATATAAAACTTGGGTTATTTTTCCATCTTTCATCAACTTTTGCCTTATCTTGGTAGAAACCGGATCTAAACAGGCTGTGGACTTGATGCATAGTCTAAAGTCGGCTTGGATCTGAGTCATACCGGGGAAGACGAGCATGAGACGGATCCCGACATAATTTCGTTAAGGACAGGCGGCTGATTGGACAGGGGTGATTCCCACCCGATCAGGACGGCCTTGTGCTAACGAGGTTACTGTTGTCAAAATACGTGTCGTGCCGTCACTTTTAAGCTAGAAACTTAGAGATTTTACAAAATGATAAACAAGAACAAGGGTCGCCCGATCGAACGGTAACCCGATCGGACAGCAATCCGATCGGACAGCCACCCTATCAGGTGACACTTGCCTTGAAACAATCAAACTGTTGGTAAAC
This sequence comes from Helianthus tuberosus, assembly GCA_030545235.1. Taxonomy (NCBI): domain Eukaryota; kingdom Viridiplantae; phylum Streptophyta; class Magnoliopsida; order Asterales; family Asteraceae; genus Helianthus; species Helianthus tuberosus. The sequence continues at coordinate 12,000,052 of CM060424.1, forward strand.
ATTCAAAACTAGGAAGTCGAATCAAATGGCAACCCGATCGGACAGCAGTCCGATCGAACAACCATCCGGTCGGTATGTCCAGTTTACCTGCACTCGGATCGAGTGGTAATCCGATCGGATTACCATCCGATCGGACAAGCCACCCTGGTCCCTTTCATGTGAGTCTCTCCCGAACGAGTGGCAACCCGATTGGATGGCCATCCGATCGGGCAGCCATTATCACCTCGCACACACAAGGGTCATCCGACCGACTGACCATCCGATCGGACAGCCATCCGATCGGATAGCCAACCGATCCGGTGACTGGTTTAACACTTTATTCAACCTCGTTACTCTACTCGACCCTTATCCTTTTGTAATCTAATCAGGCTAATTCTAAAAAGAGCTCCCTTTGATCCAATAACAGTTGCGACTGTTTAAGCAATCACTGTGAGTATACTCGATCCCCTTTTACTTTAAAGTTTTGGGGTGTAACATGTATTCTATGAAACTTAAACTGGAATCTTGAAACTTATACTCTATCCTATGTGAAACTTCTGATTCTTGATTCTTGACTCTTTGTGCTATGTGACGTTTAATCCAGAGTGTGTAGTTCCGTCTTAACAATAGTAGCGCTATAGGAGATGCACCTCTCCCATTATTCTCGGGGGGGTATTGTTAGGAGGATTCTAGTTTACCTTGAGTCTTGGGTAAACGCTAAAGCATCGGGATACTTGGGCTATCACAGCGTGGACTGCGACACTAGCACGGCTGAAACTAATTTATTGTTTACACTATGGATATGAGTTGTTTTAATCTATCATTCTAATATTAAACTTGTATACTCGCCAATACTTTTGTATTGATATTTTAATACATGTTGCAGGCTGATAGGATGCTTAGGAAGTGCATGGAATTCACCTAGGGGATGCTTAGAAACGTCACCTAGTTAACTTAGAATCTTTTGAACAATGTGAACAATATCTGTTTTGGTCTGTATTCGATACTTGTGTGGATCGTGTTTGCTTTAGACAATGACATGATGAATTTGATCTAATTTCTGTTGAAACAAATAGTATTATGGAATCTCATGAGCAATCTGAACGCTTAGTGCTCGCATCCCGATGTTTCCGCCATCAGTTGGGGTGTGACATTCACCACCTCCTTTATCTTCGACAACATACTTTTTAACACTATCGGTGGTTGCGCCTTCAGTTGTTGCATGACTCTGTCCATTTCCTCCTGAAGATTATTATCTTCTTCCTTAAGTTCTTCAGCATTGAAATCTAGTTTTGTCCAGAATTTGTCTACGGCGGCAAGAGGAATTTTGCAATCTGTATTTTAAAAACAATAGTTAGAAATGAGGGGGGGTGGCTATTCATATGAAGTAGAATAAGCGGTTGAAGCCTGTTTTTATTACTTGTATTTTCCCACCACTCCATCTGACAAACACATGGCAACCCACAACTCGTAAAAAGCTGGTGACCACAAGTCCCCCATACTGCGAGCAACGTACGTATCTTTTTCTTCTCCACAAGCAACAAATCTAATGCTTTCAGGGAAACATTACCACGTAGGTTATCAAAGAATGATATCATGTGGTCCCCCATTTTCAAGGACCGGCTATCCTGAAAAGTGAGGTTTATTTGTATGCGCTGTGACTCTACAACTTTGTCAACAAGCCACACAAGTCTATGGAGCGAGCTGTTTGGCCCCTTAAGGTATCTCTTAAACATAGCATGTTGGCTTTCAACTCTGTTGGCTTTAAACTTAGCACCATCGTCACCGCCACCACCATCGTCCTCGTCACCACCATCGTCCCCGCCACCACCATCGTCCCAGCCACCACCACCATCGTCCCAGCCACCACCATCGTCCTCGTCTTGATCACATTCCTCGAAGTGTGTAACACCTTTCTCGATTTCGTTATCGTCTTCCTCGAAGTCAAAAGCACCTTCCTCGGACTTTTTCTTGTGTTGTTTTTCCTGATGGGAATGGTAAGTCCCGTATGTGTGTTGCGGATAGCTTTGAGCCACGTAAGATGGTCCCGCCTCCTCTACGACCTGAAACAACTTAATGGTTAGACTAAAATAAGCAAAACGACAATATGAATTTTTTACCTGGTTCAAATCAGGCATCACGGGCCGCACACTCCCTTCCTGATGCGAATGGTAAGTTCCGGCATGTTGCGGATACCTTTGAGCCACGTAAGATGGTCCCGCCTCCTCTACGACCTGAAACAACTTAATGGTTAGACTTTAATAACCATAACGCCAATATGAATTTTTTACCTGGTTCAAATCAGGCATCACGGGCCGCACACTCCCTTCATCACAACGACGCACGGAAACCACCTCCTCCTCACCTCGATCAACGCCGGGTAACCAAACGCTTTCGGAGACGTATGACTCATTCGAATTTTCACCAAAAAAATATCCAAAGTCCCAATTTGACATCGTGATTCGAATCTAATTTAACCAGACCTTTTATTTGAAAATTTTTATCATTTTCATCACTTTTTGGGATTTTTGAACATTTGTATTACATGAATCCCGTAAGCTTGGGGTAAAGGGAAAAAATTCGAAACAATACGCAGCGTATAGGGCCATGAGCGTGTATATGCGGATCACCTTTTCAGCCTTTTCAGTCTGAACTCAGCTGTCTTGTCAGCAATATACCTTAAATTCAGAGATTATAGTACCAATGAGCAGCGTATAAAGCAATGAGAGGCGTATAGGGTTTAATGCTCCAACTACCACCTTTCTATACACCGCTCATAGGGCAATGAGGGGCGTATAGCTTTACTTTTTCTGACATAATTAATGCACTCAACCTCTATACAACCCTCATTGCCTTATACGGGGCTGCTTGGGGGGGGGGGGGGGTGTCACTACTTTTGGGGGATGTACCAATACCCTCACCATTCCCTTTTTATATTTTTATCAGGAAAGACTGTTCAAGATCCCGACTCCCGTCTCCCTCAATGACATCAAAGAACACACCCAAAGGTTTGAACCTTTGAATCGACAAACCCCACTTACGAAATCAAGACTTGACCATATTATACCAAACTTGAAAACGTTTGGTTTGTTGCTTGGTTTGCTCGATTTAGGGGTGTTCTTCGGGGTTTTTAATCGGGTTCTTAGGGTTTTTGATGGGAAAAACTTACCCGGTAACCGAACCATTTAAAGCTCTAGTTGGTCGTGTTCAAGGTATTCGGGTTCAGGTTAATTTGGGTCGGGTTTAATTGGTAATCGGGTTAGTGATTCCCGTAATTGTTCATTGTTTTCACTCCAACACGATCTAATCTTTGTATCGTAGTCGAATTATCTCACACTCATTCTTGATGATAATCACTTCATCACCCAAAATCTACCAACGAGCTCGAGCCTGGGTTTGCACCCCTAGTTGTAAATCAGAACCGGTGTATTAAGTGGAGTAATTGGGTCGTCGTTTTCCCGCACGTAGTGCATGTTTGGCTTTCCTTTTGAAAATGACTTTTCAACTTATTTGAGAAGTAATAAGTCAGGATTCCTGACTTATTGACTTATTCACTCACACACAAAGGAATTCCAAACACTTTGAAAAGTCCTTTTTGCCTCAAATAAGTCAATAAGTTGAAATAGAAGGAACCCCAAACACCCCCGTAAACCCGAATTTGTTCATATTTGTTTTATATGTTTTTATTAATCTCTATTATTAGTTTATCGCATGTTTTTTATTTCGTGAGTCAGTTGCTAAACTTTAGCTATTTCATAAGAGACGTGGAGGTGATGTTTTTACACTATCCTCACCATTATATAGATACATTTTTGTAAACTAAATTTCACAATATAGTACACTAAGTTTTATTAAATGGTTGGATTGTTTGCATTTTATAACCATACAGTGCCCAACTAATCATTATGGCATTGAAATACCTGGCTACTAGAAGGTGTGACATGATACCCAAAATCAATGGCGAAGCTTTATTGGGGCTGGGAGGTGTCCTGACCCCACCGATATTTTATTTTTTTTTAGTGTAAAATATTAGATTTTCAATAGTTTGCTCCCCATCGGTATAAATTTTAAGAGTCTAACCCCACCGAATTTCGTTCAAGCTCCGCCAGTGCCCAAAATATCTCTTGTCAAACAACCTGCAATTAAGACCACCCACTCACATTAAATAACTAAGACAAAGATACTTAAATGCTTTCTTTATTGCTACTAAGCTTTTATGAATTTCTAACCATTATAAGTATGTTACATACATCATATTCTTTTCACCATTGTAGTTCTAAAGCATAGTCCTCAAGTGATTATCATTGCTATGGCTAAAGTTATGATCACATTTCACATCATTTTTGTTCTTCTTATCATATCCGGTAATGCTTTTAATATTATATTCGTACTTATGAAACTTATATATTATATATGGGGTCAAGTTATTCTACAAAGGCTTCTTATTGTAAGAAGTGTAAGAAGGATTTATAGAGTGACAAGTGTCCAATAACCTAAAACTAAACCCACTACATCACCACCAAAAACCTAAACACCCACCCCCCCCCCCCCCCCCCCCACCCAAAAACCTAAACCCCCCACCCAAAAACCTAAACCCCCACCCCCCCCCCCACCCACCCCACCCCCCCACCCCCCCCCCCCCCCCCCCCCCCGCAAAAAAAACAAAAAAAAAACTATACCTCACCAAAAAAACCCTCAAAAAACCTAACCCCCCCCCCCCCCCCCACAACCTCCACCCCCCAAAAACCTAAAAAAAACCTAACCCCCCCCCCCCCCCACCCCCCAAAAACCTAAAAAAACCTAACCCCCCCCCCCATCCCCCCACCCCCCAAAAACCTAAAAAAAAATATAAAAAAAACTAAACACCCACCCCCACCCCCACCACCACCCAAAAACCTAAACCCCCACCCCCCACCCCCTCGGCAAAAAAAAAAAAAAAAAAAAAAAAAAAAAAAAAAAAAAAAATTTTTTTTTTTTTTTTTTTTTTGGGTGGGTGATGTGGGGGGTAGGGGGGGGGGGTGGGGGGGTTGGTGGTGGTTGATGTTTAAGTTTTTTTTTTTTTTTTTTTTTTTTTTTTTAGTGGGTTTTTTTGTGTAGTGGGTTTTTTTAGGTTATTGGACACTTGTCACTCTATAAATCCTTCTTACACTTCTTACAATTAGGATCCTTTGTATTTGATCCTAATCCATTATATATGTATTGAATATAATATCTCAATTATGAGTGTATCAAAAATAACGATTACAATTTTCAACAAACAAAATATGTAAAAAAAATGAATATAATTGTTGAAAAGTAGTCATCATTTTTGTTTGAATTTTTAAAATAATACAAGTGTTATACTATTCTTACCTTAAGACTGTAAGACATACGTATCTTCAAGGAAAAAACTAAGGTCTTATTTGATATAAACCTTTGCGTTCTTTAGAATTGTGCTATTTATTTGACAACATAAACATGAGATTGCCTATTATTTTTGTTTATTTGGTTTAAAAAACCAATAGAAACTCGATCAATTCTTACCATGAAAGAACTTAAATGTTTTCTAATCATGAGAGCATGAGAACGAATTTTTTTTTTTTGGGTGTATTTGAAATTGTTATGCTTTAAAAGTCACTTTAATTTTTATGAAAATTAAAAATTATGAAGATAAAATGAAAAACAAAAACTTTTTTTTTTAATTATTACAAGTTTCTGTGTATCAATTCACAATAGAAAAAAAAATAAATACATAAAATATCATGACTGTAACTCTTCTTGATACCGGTGGCGTAACCATAACTTTTTAGTCGTTGGGTCATCGCAAGATTCTTTTCTCTACTGTTTACAATTAGGGGGTCCAAGTCATATTTTTGTTTAAAAACCTTGGATTCTATATGTAAAATTCTAACAAATTCTGGTGACCAGAGGGTCCATAGACCCTATTGAGTATTGACCCCCCTCTGAACCGCCTATATATAGTTTAACGGCTTTCACCTTTATGTCTTCTTTTAACATAGGGGAATTGACTTGCAATAATCCCTCCTAGACCTTATTGGCCATTAATAATCCAATCTCAGAATATTCCCCCCATCAGTCCCACCTTTCACCTATTTTTCCTACAATGGTGCCTCGTTAAAAAAACTTAACGGAGTTAAGCTTTTTTCCAAATTACAAACAGATTTTTTAATGTTTTGATCAGAACGATGATACGAGTCCATTGATGTAAAACTTACTTCGAAATGGTGCTCCAAGTGACTTGATTTTGGTTAATTGAAAATTTAAACACCCGAATTGAAGCGTCGTTTTCATCGTTTGGAGCACCGTTTCGAGGCAAGTTTTACATCAATGGACTCGTATCGTCGTTCTAATCAAAAGCCCTAAAAAATCTGTTTGTAAATATAACAACATACAAAGGGGTACATCATTTACAAAATTCGGCAAAGTGATTTTCTTTTTGTAGATGTTAAACACCACAAAAATGAGACATAAATTAATTAGTGACATGATTTAATTGTTGAAATGAAAAATAATAATGATGTAGGGGCAAATGGAACGGATCGCAAAAGTGAGGGGCATCCAAGTGACATGTGTTTTGTAACCATTGGGCCATGTTCCGTTAAGTGTTATAATGATTGTTGCGAGCAGAAATGTAAGGATAGATCTGCTAAGACTGGATGGTGTGAAAAAATCCCTAGAAGTGGTCTTTCATTATGTCAATGTGAGTATGAATGTAACTAGAACAACTAGTTTACTCTTTCTTTTAGGTTCAATTAAAATTCAAATAATCAACAATATATTAGTTATGTTCGTTTATTTCCTATTCATAGTTGCAAATGCTAATCATATCATCATTATTATACTCAGTAAATCTCATCAAAAGCAAAACTAAGATAGAGTCTCAGAAGAGTAAGATGTAGACAGTCTTACCTCTACCCCGTAGTAATAGAGAGGTTGTTTCCCGTGAGAACCACGACTCGATAGTAGTTTTGTATCAAGCCTTGGACATAAGGCGCGTAACACTCAACAATTGGGACAAAGGCCGGTCAATGCATCTACCCCTTTGTCTTTCAACTATCAACGCCACCACATGATGCATGATTAACCGTCTGCCGCTTCTAACGTTATTTTCATAAAATTAGTAAAATAACATTAAAACTAGTGCAGTTTCACTTTTGCCCCCCATCAGGACCCACACATATATACAATATATACTAATCATATATCCATATATAATGAACGAATGAGAATATGACACATGACTGACATTAAAGGCTATGAAAATATTTTTATTTTGAAATTACAATATCATATGAAATGCTGATCGTATATGTGTGGATGGATGGTGTTTATGTTTTAATATTCTTTTCAATACAATCTCCTCATTCTGTTTATTATGTTTCGGATTGTAATCCCCACTAAACCATGGTTACAATGTAATAATAAAGATATTAAATAATACTATGTCATAATTTAAGGACCATGCATGTTAAATTGGAACAAGTGTTCCTTATCTTTATGTGATTGGAGTCATTTGGTTTTCTCGTTTATAATAAATACAAAGGCTACTAAAAATAAGAAGTCGTTCAAAGGGTATCAAACAGACTCCGATTGACCTCATTCAAGCGGCATTGGAATCGTCTCATCGAACTGTACGATGTGACTTTATTATCATTGTGTCTTTTCTATATTTGCGTCATTGTGTATTTTTTCCTCGATATTGTGTTATACTTTTTCGGCATTGTGTTATATTTTGCTCGACATTGCATCGTGTCTTTGTACGCTTTTTATTTTTAGGAGTTTTTCTAGAATAACTTAACCCTCGGTTTTCCAAATGGTGTTGTGTGACGAGTTTGGTAAGAAATGCTTCTATCATCGATTAACGAAATTAATAAAGTGGATTAATTTGAATAGAGTATTTGAAATGGTCAGCTCTCTTTGATAATAAATAAAGACTATAAATATAGAGCATTACAAATAAGAATTTATAATATTATGTGATATTACAATGTTATATTGCTTTACATTATCTTACATTAAGCATATACCGTTGAATTTATGTTTTGTGGTTGTCTGGTGATATACATCTATGGTTGAAGAAGTCACTAGGCGGTTCCAGGTCGGTCGATTAGGAAGTGACGAGTACTTAGCTTAGGTAGAGAGTACTCAGACATATTAAATTATAAATAAATTAGTTTTTAGAAAACCATATATGTGTCAAATATCATATAATCACTAATATTTATAACAAAATATGTGAATATCAAATATAAATAAAAAATGCATGTTCACATAATTAAAGATTTTAAAAATTGATATTTATTCCTTGCAAAATGATATACATAGAAATTATGTTTACAACTCAAACTTGGACTTGCTATATTTAGGACTTCATTCAACATTTTCACTTATCGAATTTTTTTTTAAAAATTTTCGCTCAAAAAGTCACTCATTTAACTACAGGGAAAATCATAAAAACTAAAGTTTTATAATAAAAATGAAAAATATTAAAGTTCACCAAAAGAAAAGGAAAAAAAAACATAAAAACAAAGGACAAACCAACAAAAGATAAAATAGGCATTATTCCTCAATATCGACACATATTAAAAAGTCGACATTAAACACCGTGCTAAGTAGCAACCCTAAACCCCCAAAAACTAAACCCTCAAAGTAAAGATGTTGGATCATGTACATGACAAAAAAAACGTACGAAGCATGCACGACTAAGAGAGGAGGACAAGTGGCATTGGCTTGAAGGGTAATTTAGTCATTTATCACTTAAACAACTTCCCCCATTGATTTTCAAACGGCTATAGGTTTTTCATACGTTAGGATTTTTTTTTAAATTACACTGTATTAATGAGCATTTCATTTTCTTTAATTCAAGCAAACTATTGCTATAGTTTTCTTAAAAAACTACAAGATTTTGAATACCCATTAGTCCATTACGTGATTTTTAATACTCAGCACATGACTACGTGATTTTGAATGTCCATTACGATATTACACATTCAACATAAATCATTATGTAATTACACATGCAGTATAAATTCATTACGTGATTACACATTCATAATAATAACTTGATTGTTTATGTTTTATTACGTGATTAAATCTCTAATATACGGTATTTCAAAATCACGTAGTCACGTAATAATACATAGTTAGCTATTGATACGTAATTACGTAATCACTTAGTGTGGTTTCACATACTATAATGAAATCACGTAATCACGTAATGAGTATTCAAAATCACGTAGTAATGTGTTGGGTATTCAAAATCACGTAATGGACTAATGAGTATTCAAAATCCTGTAATTTTTTTTAAGAAAACTACATCAATAGGCTGCTTGAATTAAAGAGAATGAAATGCTCGTTAATACGGCGTAATTTAAAAAAAAATCTATACTATATAATAAAAGAAACCTGATTTGGGACACATGTCATTCAATGAGGGCATCAATAATTTATGGATAAATTTTAAATTAAAAAGATTTAAATATTATATTAGAATTTTATTTTGATTGTAAATCTAAAGTCTAAAATATGTTTTAAATCAAATCTATAATTTATGGATTTAGTTTTGATTTGAAATTATTAAACAAAAACCCATAAAATTAGTAATCATTTAATCAATTCGTAAGAAGAAAAATCTTTCTTTTCCGGTTACATATTTGTATAAAAATTACAAGTAAAAGGAAATATAAAAGTTACTATACAATTGGAATTAGTATATACGGGTTTTTAAGAAAACTATCTTTTAAAGCAGGTTTGTTAGAAAAAAGGGTTAATTCTAATATTTACAAGTCCATTAGTAGTGGTTAACACCCCATCCTTAGGCGTTTTGTGCCATGTGGCAGCCCAATCAGCAATGGTGCATTATGAGGCGTTTTCTAAAATGAGTGTAATGGGGTTGTGGGCATTGTGGGGCATTATGTTTATAATAAAATTAAATAAAAAAAATCAAATAATCTCTTTGGACAATGAAAAGGGAGATAAAGCTGATTGGCCAACAACTTGCCCCGAAAGCGTGATTTAAAACACGTCAAAACAAAAAAATGACCAATCACGCCCAGGGGGCGGTTTCCTTACTAATTGTGATAAAAGTAATTATTTCGTACAATTCATATTGGTTTATAGCTTTGAATACGAGCATACCTTATATTAATGTTAATGATAGCGAAAGTGAGGAAACTATATTTGGATGATAGAAAATATAATATTATGCCAACATTAACCGCCAGAATAATCTATTATCAGATAAAATCAGACACGTTACCTTTGAACAAGAAAATGTCACAATAAATATTAGTACTGGTACAAAATTTTAAGTTCCTGTGACAAATCCTAAAACAAATAACACATCATATTATTATGAATGGCTATACAAACTTCAATATTTATTTCGTATTTGGTCTGCATATTACTCTATATTATATATACTTAGATCATATTATGAACATATTTTTTTTTATTTCACATTATAATTATTATTCATCTCGTGTATTACATGGGGCAATAACCTAGTATATTAACATATGAAAAAGTTATAAGGGAGGACGGGGCGGTGCGTTAAAGTATCACGGCCACCCTCCATCACGCGTTATATCCCACCGCCGGCAACAAGTTCAACGCGTTAATCTTCCACGAAAATTGATTTCCGTTATTTTCTTCACGGACGTGATACTTTTTTTGTGTGTGTAATTGTTGGTTGGGGGGAAATTGTTGGGTGTGGTGGTGAGTGATGACCACCCCGCCTAAAAAAGGTTGTGAGTGATGGAAAAATGGTCGATGACATGGCGGAACTTGATTGGTGCTTGTGAGTGATAGATTCTATCACTAGTGAACCACCCCGTGTCCCCTAAGGGTGGAGGGTATAGTCAAACAACTTAGGGTGTTTGAGTGAAATCCTACCCAATAGTATTATGCCATGTCAACTCCCCATTCTACTCCCCATTTTACACTCAATCACTAGGTATAGTCAAACACCCCTCAATTAAAAAAAAAACATGATTGGTCCCTCCTCCCTCTCTCCTCTCCTCTCAAACACACTCAATCCAATTCGGTGAACACTCACCGATTTTTGTTGCCTCTCTCCTCCTCACCGAATTCCCCCAAACCGAGGGTATAGTTACCGCATCGGTGACTCAAGTCACCACACAACTCAAACACCCTTATACCCTCCACCCTAACCGTTTGAAAATCAAGGGGGGGAAGAGTTTAAGTGAGAAAAGACTAGAATAAAATTCCTCTATTTGTTTCTTCAATTGTTTGAACCTCATAATTACGTAAATGTCATTGGCTAGTTTTGAGCCATTGATCTTGGATGATCAATGGCCCAAAAAGTCGCGTAAGCTTCCTACACGATTCTGCTCTTGTATGGGAGCCATACTCCAAAGTTAAACCCTAAAGACTAAACCCTAAAAGGTAAAAACTAAACACTAAAACAAAACCCAAAACTCTAATAACACTCCGATGGTCCAACAACACTCCACGGCCCAACTAAACCAGGTGGCAACTAAACGCTAAAACGAAACCCAAAAAAAAAATGTATTTTTGACCAGTTTAAACCGTTCAAAAAAAAAAAACCCAAAACTCTAATAACAATTGCAGATATAACTTAACCGATCACTTAACTAACGAGAAGTCCACCATATCGATTCTTATCCAAGAACTTAACAAATAACAAGCAAGGAATAAATATGGGTTGGAAGGGTAAAGATCAAATAGGAAGATTAATTTCGCTAGGAAGGATAGGAAGCAATAAGAGGATGACATGTGGCAACATTTAAAATAAAGAAAAAGGGTATTTTAGTTAATCCAACCATTTCTTCTTCCTTTTTCAAAACCCAGTAACTTCAAAACCCACCATTTTCAAAACCCACCATCTTCAACCATTTCTTCACTTTCTATCTCAATAATCACTACATTATAGTGCGATTTTCATCACCAATCAATGATTCAAACCCCGATCAAAGTGTTCTTCGGTTTTTTTGAAGAAAAACCCAGTTTAATTTCATACAAAATCTCGTTTTTTTCGGTGATTTTGAAGATAATCACTTGATTTGTTCGATTCAATCGCTGATAAGTGTTTCTATCATTTCAAATTTCGTCAATTGATGAAGAAACCGGCTTCGATCCATGTAAGAAATTCTTTAATTTCATTTTCACGATCTGGGTTTTTATTTAGTCATTGCGTTTTACGATCTTGGCGGGGGTCCGGGGGCGGCAGCCCCCGGTAGCGGGGTCCCAGGGGCGGCAGCCCCTGGCGGGGTCCAAGGGGCAGAGCCCCTGGCTGGGGTTGAGCTGCAATTGTACTAAAAACGCTGTACTAAATTGCTGTACTAAAAACGCATCAGAAAAATTAATTTTCCAGAAATTGGCTTATTTCGAAGACAGTAATTCGTAGACAATTCAGACAGTTCACAGACAATTCACAAACAGTTCAGAAACAGTTTTATGTGTCCATTGCGTTTTAGAAATAAGAGAGTTTTATGTGTTTTCTGGCTATTGCGTTTTAGAAAAAACACATTTTAAGTATCTTTAGTCATTGCGTTTTAGGTAAAACACATTTTTGAAGTGTTTTTAGTCATTGCGTTTTAGGTAAAACACATTTTTAGGTGTTTTCAGTCCATTGCGTTTTACAGAGAACACTTTCTTTTGTTATTTTAGGTCATTGCGTTTTAGAAATGAGACATTTTTAAGTGTTTTCTGGCTATTGCGTTTTACAAATAAAACATTTCTTTGTGTTTTCTGGCCATTGCGTTTTACAAATAAGACATTTCTTTGTGTTTTTTGTGCATTGCGTTTTAGGTAAAACACTTTTTTATGTGTTTTCAGTCTATTGCGTTTTAGAAATAAGACATTTCTTTGTGTTTTCTGGCCATTGCATTTTACAAATAAGTCATTTCTTTGTGTTTTTGGTGCATTGCGTTTTAGAAAAATGTCATTTTTTAGGTTTTTTTTTTCATTGCGTTTTACGTAACTGGTGGTTTTTCTATTGCGTTTTACACAACTGGGTTTAAATTTTTTTTTTTAAATATAGCAATAATATACTCGTTTGAAAGATAAAAAATGCTCGTTTTTTTGGTGCAATTTTTATAAAAAAAATAATGTCGTATGAAAGAGTTATTAACATTTAAAAAATGGGGGGGGGGGGAATTGGAGGAGAGAGAAACTATTGGCTTGGATTGACTAGAATGCCCTTGAACAAACTCACGCGCCTCTTTTCTTATTTTCAATTTCCCTGATTTAATCTTAGCCCTTGATTAACTAAATGGATGGTCAAGATCACTTCCTAGCCTTCCTATTCAAATTAACTTCCAATTGTATCTCCACCCTGGGTTGGAAATTGTATAAGTAATAAAAAACAAAAAAAAAAGGTTGTTAGCTTATGAAATGAGGTCATGCATTACGTAACAAGTAACAAATTGTATAAATATAGTCCTCTATAGAAGCCCACCAAACTTGAAACTGCTGAAGACTGGAATCCTAGATCAGATCAGATCATTGAAACATGGCGGATGAAGTGAAGTTGTACACCACTCCAGGAAGCACATTCGCTTTTAGAGTGGAACTTGCTTTGATTCTCAAGGGAATCAACTACAAAATCGTCGAAGAAAATACAAAAAACAAGAGTGCTGACCTTCTCAAATATAATCCTGTTCATAAGCAAGTTCCTGTGCTTGTACACAACGGGAATCCGATATCAGAGTCTCTTGTTATCGTTGAGTACATCGATGATGTCTGGAAAGGGTATCCAATCTTGCCACAGGATCCTTACGAAAAGTCTGTTGTTCGATTCTGGGCTAGATTCATAGATTCTACGGTAATGATTTTGTCGTATATAATTCTATATATAACAATACTTATTTTTCTGTTGTTTGTGCATATTTCTCTAGTGTATTGCTGCAATATTCAAGGTGTTTGGCAGCAATGGAGCGGAGCAGGCGATTGCAAAAGCTTGTGAGCAGCTGCAAGTAGTAGAAAATAAACTCGCGGTTGAAGGTAACAAGTTCTTTGGAGGTGACAATATTAATTTGATTGATATTGCGGCCAGTTTCATCGCGTATTGGCTTGGAATGCTTGAAGAAGCCACTGAAATAAAGTTTGTTACGAAAGACAAGTTTCCAAGAATAACCGAATGGGCTGATAACTTTCTTAAAGTTGAAGTTGTGAAGGACGTCTTGCCTCCGAGAGTAATACCTCCAAAAGCACAAGTGCTTGCATTTTTCAAGCAGAAGTTTGGTGATTCATAATGAGCTACGCGTCGGTGATCGGTATGTGTGCTAATGAAGAAGAAGTTTTTTTTTTTTTTATTAACATCCATCAATGTTGCAGTAAGAAGCTGTTTGTGGTTGTATGCTGACAGTGTTTTGTAAGCATATAGACTTTGACAATGTTGAGCACTTGTACATGACTCATGTGGTATGCTGAGAGTGTTTTATTAACATCATATTTTGTATTTTAGGGGCTTTCAATCAAGCTATTATATTTTGTATTTTAGAGACTTTCAATCAAGCTATTATATCTTGTTGACCAATTGCTTGATTTGTGGTTATGTATCATTAGCCTCCTAGACTTTTGGTGCTATGGTTAAAACAGGGCGGATCCAGTGGTGTTTTGAGGGTTTATGGGAACCTCTCTGTTCGGGAAAAAATGAAAAATTAGTGGAAACCTTTTATGATTTGGAAAAAAAGATATTGAGAATTGGTGAAAATCTACCAAAAGAAACCCGGTGAAAAAAGTTACTAAATCCGTCACTGGGTTAAAAATGAAAAGATGCGTTTAGACAATATACTAGGATTTTGAATATTGTAGTCGAGTAATGTATATGCTAAATTTGATTGTATAGTATTGATTTGTGATTTGACGGAGATAATGTCAAAGTATTATAATATGAAATTTTATTTCTTTTATTATTAATAAAATATTTAATCAAATGGGACATCAAGAGTAATAAAGTGTTGTTACCACGTACAAACGTAATTCGTATATTGAATACACATACATAGTATATTAAGTACACATACATAAAGATGCTTAATAACATTAACTAGAATTGTGACCCGCCGCAATGCGGCGGAGATTCTTTAGTTATAACTAAGTCGGTCTAGGACCCGAACGTTATGTTAAACCTGTCAAACGTAAAAAAATAGACGATGTAAAAACGTTCACCCACACACGCACGTTGCGTCGTGTTAACTCGCAAAATTTAGAACGAAACGTAAAAACGTTAAACCAAAGACGCACGTTGCGATGTGTTAAGTCACAAAATTTAGAACCAAGCATAAAGCGAAAATTTTGCGGAAAATGAAAACTATAAAGGACCAAAGTTGAAAGTAAAAAAAGTTGTGAAAAGTTGTGAGGGTAGATTGCAAAAGATAAAAAGTTTTGTGTTAAAAGTAAAAAAACAAATAGTTTTGGATTAAAAGTAATTTATGAAATAATTTTGGGTGAATTATAAAAAAAATCATTTTTTTTTTGGAAAACCCCCAAAGCCAAGGTTACAACAACCATATGCATAACTATTTTTTCTTTGAGAAACCCCCAAAGCACACCCTGCGTTGCGGCTAGGGGTGCAAACGAGCCGAGCGGCTCGCGAGCTACTCGAGATCGGCTTGAGAAAAAGCTCGAAACGAGCCGAGCCTTATCGAGCCCGAGCCGAGCCTTAGTCGGCTACAGCCAAATTACAACAGAGGCAAACCCCGCACGATTTACAACCCCGAGGCTGAGCACGATTATAATCTGATATATCGCCCAGTGGAAGCAGCGGAGAACTCAAAATTCATCAGCGAAATTGCTCTAGCTCCACTAGAAAAGGCAAAGCTCCCGTCCAACGTAGGCAAGTTTAACGGCATGACGGACCCGGATGACCATCTGCGAGTCTTCACAAGCGCAGGGCTAGTAGGAGGCTGGACGCTACCAATGTGGTGCACCTCTTTATTCAAACCCTCACAGGTCCCGCAAGGCTTTGGTTCGACAACCTCCCTGTGGGGAAAATCCCGTCATGGGTAGACTTACGCGAGAAGTTCTTGGTACACTTCAGCCAGCAGAGGCGATCCATCCGCGATACGACGGACGTAATGAACATATGGCGCCGCGATGATGAAAGTTTAGAAGACTTCATTACTCGTTATAACAAAGAAGTACTCGAAATTGGAGACGTACACGAGCACCTGATCCGAGCTCAATTTAAATATGTCGTCAGATGTGACGACATGATAAAAGTCCTGTCCGGAACTGAGGGACTCCCGAAAAGCTGGGAAAAATTAATGGCAACGGCTAAGGTCTATGCCCAGACGGAGAAGAATCTCAGCACCAATAGACCGCCACCACCTCACAGCCGACCAGCAGACTTAGGCCCGAGCAGCGGGAAAAAGTTCAAGAAAAGTTGGCGCGATTCAAGCTCAGCCAATTATTCATCTGAGGATGCCAGAGCTACAATCAACAAGCTCGCTGCACAAAGGGAAGCTAAACAAGAGAACATGGAGAGACAATGGACTCCCTTAACTAAAACTCCAGCGGAAGTGTTGAGTACGGAGGATTATCAGTTTAAAGCACCTCCGCCTATGAAGAACAAGCGTGGCCAAGACCCAAGTCAATATTGTGATTATCACAAGGACAACAGGCACACCACCAATAACTGTATCTCTTTGCGCACGAAAATCAAGAAAGCGCTCAAGAGCGGTGAACTCACTCACCTCTTACAAAATGTGCGCAAAGAGATTAAACAAATCACTCGTGGCGACGAAGGCCCGAGTAAAAAGCGAAGAATTGAGTAGCAGTCCTATAGCCTCCTTGCGGATTAAACAAGCTCTACAGTTTATCAATCATCAGCAAGGACTATAGTAAGTTAAGTCCCTTGTAATTATTTCAATAGACTTTGTACGGCCTCTGCGCCTTATCCATGAATAAACAACAAAGTTTCTATGATTCTTATGTTTTTTCTTACAAAGTGCATGCAATTTCTTTTGGTAAGCGCCAAAACATTGTGGTAAATACAATACAAGTCTCATGAACGGTCAGCGATTATCCACATCGCGCAAGACCATACGTTCACACATGAGCTTCATACCACCTTTATTCGCCTTACCTAATCAAATTAATTGTACCCATGCAAAATATTGTAAACTAAAACACATATCATATTACTCTTGGCGCACAAACACGCCTCAAAAAGTATCAAATTACACGGCAGTGTATCGTTAACGGTTACTTGCGCGGCAGCGCATTAACAAAAAAAGGATGCACATCCCAAAAAAGCTAAAACAGATAATTGTTCATACAATCACAAAAGGAAACCTATGCTAAATCTTCATCTTCATCTCCATCCGGGAAGATTTCCTTCAGTTGCGCCACGTGATCTTCGGATTGCAATGCAACATTTATAAGATCCATGACAGGAAGCTGCAAGGGCGGCACCAGTGTCAACACCATAAGTAGCAGATTTACTAGTGTCCCAATCAACCTTCAAGGCATTAATTACATGGTGCGAACATTCCGCATATCCCTGAGCATACCCGTCATTTCGCGCAGCAACCACTAAGCGCGCAACCGTTTTATCCAGCTCATCAGAATTCAGCACCGACTCAGCAACCTATAAAGTCAGGAACATAAGGAGAAAAGCGCAAAACATCTTCGCAAGAATTACAAACAAAATGAAACTTACGCATGCGATTCCACTCTCTTTCAACCATAGCATGTTGCTTTTCAACGGGTCAAGCTCGCTCTCCGCCGTTTCGGAATTTTCTAGTTTTTCCTCAGTTTCAGTCAAGCGGCGAGATGTTTCAGCTTTCTCAGTACGCGCAAGCTCCAGATCTTTCTTAAGTTGTTCCTGATCAGATAGCAAAGCAATAAGTTCTTCTATCTCTTTATCTCTAAGGGCAAGGGAAGCATAGGTATGTACCTCTCGTTGCTCACTTCTTTCCCTGTGAGAGCGCGCTTCATCTCTCGCAACTTCAGCATCTGCTTTTTCTTGTTTCAATTTTTCAATCTCCACATCTTGTTTTTTCAACTTCTTAATATCAGCCTTGAGGTTGTTGATAACATTGCGGAGGTTCATCTTCTCAGCATTATCCTTTTCACAAATCTTCTTCCAGTTCTTGCGCTCATCGGAAAGAAGGGCAGCCTCGGCTTCCGCCTTTCTCTTCCAGCCCGCAACGGACCACTCTTCAGTTTTTCGATCGGCCTCAAACTTGGCTTGATCAGCTTCCAGTTTAGTCCTTAACTGGGCAACACGGCTCTCATCATCAGCAACTTTCTTCTTGGATACCTTAAAGGCAGACCACTCCTTATGCATACTATGCCACTCACGCACTATGCGATGCGTAGTGGATGTATAAGAAGCAACCTCCTCAAGGTAAGCATGGTAAGTTTGATCATGAAGACGCCCCTCTTGAAACTTAATTTCCCCAGGCGGAAAGATCCCCTGTAACCAGTCCCGGCACACGCGCCAATCCGAAAAGGTGTCACCCTTCTTCATATTCCAAACAGGGACATGAATTTCGGAAGCATCCTTTTCCGAATTACTTCTGTAATAATAATCCCCCAGAGTTTCAACTGGGCGGATTGGAGAATTCTTGCCAGCATAAGAGAACGAGCCTTGGTCTTCAATAGTAACCTTCTCGAGGTTCTCAGGCATAGAACCAGAAGCTTTGGAAGGAGAAGTTGTAACAGGAATTTCTTCAGCAGCCTTCCCCTTCTCCAAATCACGAGCAACAAGTTTAGGGGTTTGTGGGTTACCAGCACCATCCACAATCTCTGGGCTAGTAACCTTTTCTGCATCCACAGCATCATCAATAGGCTTATCAGCCTCAAGATTCTCCGCCTCAACAGTCTTCCCCGCCTCACGCTCAGGAGTCTCAGTATTCTTTAACTGATCAGCAACAGAGGCACGAGGGGGAGAGGGCGGAAGATCTTCATTAACCACAGGCGATGGTTATGTGGGAACAGGAGAATTCGGTTTTTCTGAAAAAAACAAGTACATGAATCACACTTATTCAAGGAAGTAAAAGGAAGAGAGTAAAAGATAAAACTTACCAGGAACAGATTCTGAAATAAAGGCATCCAGGTTGCTCCTTCGAGTAATCTTCTTCCTCTGAATCTTCTTCGCTGGTTGACCTTCAACCTCAGCATCAGTCTGTTTTCTTTTTCCTGTTTTCTTCCTCACTAAGCACTCAGGATTGATTCCAAATCAATGGGATCATGAGGGTTTGATGGAGGAATATCAGCAGTATCTTTTGGCTCCGGCTTTGGTCTTCTTATAACTGCAGGCGTAAGACCCTCAAATGAGTAAGATACCACCACATAATCACATCAGGAGTCAGAGGAACAGCGCATACCTTTCTTCTCTCCTCCAACATTTATAACCTTCGAAGGTTGAGTTTTTTCAGCGTCACCCTTCTTCGGGACAGCAGTGGCTACGGGTGCGCGTTTTTATTTCTCAGGGCCTATGCCCAAATTAGACAGTTCACCTAAAAGTGCAGAATAAACTTATTCAAACGCGCAAAAGTAACAAACGAAAAATACTATGATGAAAACCTACCAGCACCAGCAGCAGGTTGCGCGGACAGATCATTATCCCGTGGAAGAGCAAAATTCTTCACAATATGGTGATACCACAGCTCCTCATCTAACTTTTTAGCAATAGTAGACATCTTTCCACCTTCTCTCTTAAACGCAACAACATATAGCGAGACAACTGCAAAGAAAGAGAGGTGAAGATAAACTTAAAAAAAAAAAAAAAGAAAGAGAAGGAAAGGAAGGAAAAGAAAAACAGGGCAAGCCCTAAAATCTTACCTTTACCACCTTCCATATACACCGGCTTGTCTTCACGGTTCATCCTCCAAATCAGACTCATGTCGGCACCAATAAGGGCCTTCTCTGGCAAAGCAATGGACGGAACATCTTTCAGGTCCTGGTACCAATTTTCGTCAACAGGGGTTTGAATGGTCTCAGTAGGAACATCTTCTTTTCCCCTAAAAATCATCCTCATCGGGATAACTCCTGCCTTGATAAAAAAGAATTTCTGTTTCCAATCATGAAAGGATTTTGGGGGTTGAAGCAGGATCTTCTTCGCCGATGCTCTTTGTACAAAAGAATAGAACCCTTGAGAACAATGCATTTGATGAAAAACTCGAAATCAAGGAACCGTCGGTTCAATATGCATCGTACGGCACACGAATTCAAAATGCCGAACCCTAACCATACCAATTGGGTGCACCTGGGAGATATGGAACTTGTAATACTCAAGAATTTCAAGAAAGAACTTCGTTACAGGCAAACGGAAGTTGCCTGCATAGAAGAAATCCCAAAATAGGGTCACATACCCGGCCGGAGCATCCGCCGCCGTCTGACCCTCTTCAGGGTATCGGGCACCCCAGTTTTTCGGAAACCTAAGATTCCGAATTAAACCATCAAAAGTTGCCCTAGACCACTTTAATGGTGGAAGTTCGGCAGACATTTCTTCAGTAGAGTCTTCGTGATGATCTCCGGTTGACATAAGAGGAAGAAATTGCAAATTCTTTCTAGGAACGGATAAAGAAGACAAAGAGGGAAAAGGGTTTCAACGAAGTAATGATTACTAGAAATAGGAAACTCAAAACACTTATATACTCACCGCCATAAATAGCCTAGGTAGCTGCAACAACACCTTTTTCGAGATGGTACAGTTATCCAAGCGTCAGAGGTGGGTGGGGGAAGAGCATAAACGCGAGTTCAAGTGCGCGTGTGAAACATAAACAGTAATGTACAGGCTGACAGTGATAGTTGTCACACGTCAACAGTCATTACTGCACCTTTTGGCAGACCCAAGGTCAAGATTTCTCAGAAAACCCAAAAATAATGGGCAAAGTGTATCTTCTCATAAAAGATTCTCCACTTTCACACCAAAAAATCCACAGCAAAAAAACATCTCTCTCATAGTCCAGTGCTCCACTTATTTGCATAATAGCAACACTAGACTGGGGGGATTTGAAGGGGTAAGGTCCCAAAAACTTCGCTTTAGGTACTTGGGACCATACCACAACCTTATCTTTTAACCCTCTTTAGACCTTGCGCGGCCGCGCACTGGTCCTACAAAGCGAGCTTGGAAGAAAGAACATCAGACAACACCTGCGCGCCAAAAGGAAATTAATAAATCCTTGCGCTTGTCCCCATAACAAACAAGGGATAAAAATCCCAGCAAATACTCTCGTTTAAATAATACCTAGACTCGGATATTATTTACTTCAATTGATACCACACGATAAGGAGTCACACTGGATTATGGCAATAACCTTCTAGAAGACTCAATCGTGCACCACCAGACGGTTATAACCGTCTGGGCCACATGTCATCATCCCAGACTCTCTTGAAGACACGGTGATGGCATGGAATTAGGGAGAAATCTCCACTTGCCCACTTTCCACGTGTGATCAACACTCTGAAATCGTTCAAAATGGATGTCAATAAGCGCGGAATGAATCAAGTTGGATATTCTCAGAAATCAACTCAATCAACTGCTGGTCTCAAGAATGTAGCGTTTCTTGCTTCAGAGGGTTCAAATCCACAAGTTTCAAATGTTTCTTACTTCAATGCTTCCTGCAAAGGCTGCTAAGGCTCCACAGTCTAATGAGAAAGCAACTGTGGTCGGCAATGCTCAAGCCGTTGATCTAAATAGCGATCCGTGTGCTCTCACGTTGGATCAAGAGAATTAACGCAGCGAAAGATAACCGCTTACGGAGTTAGCACATTCCGTCAATATTTCAATAACAGGTTTTCCCGCCATAACTCCCGGCTATAAATAGAAGAGTAATTCAGGTATAAATCTCCAAGTTACATTCACTTCACTTACACTTCTTCTTCTTCAAATACCGATACTTATTCTCACGCCGGAGGGTGGTCACGGAGAGAACCCCCATTCTCCCCGTGACGAGGCTGACGGTGTTTTGTTTTGCAGCTATCGAGAAGAAGAGAAGATCCGTCCCTTTGAATCGAACGAGAGAGAACCAACCCTTTTTATGCAGAACCTAACCCCCTGGATTATTTGATTCCGGTCATTTATCAGTGTTTCTTCATGTCCAAAATGCATTTTTTTCCATAAGTTGCTCAATCACCGTTAAACTTAATCCATGTACGTTGTATGTTAGCTTTAAAATTTTATTTATCTTGATTATAAATTTATAATATACACTGTTTGGATGTCGTTAATGTTATGGTCTGAAATTACACAACACGAAACCCGCGAGGTTTACATGTAGTTTGACAACTTTTATAAATAGTCTATGGTTAACAAATAAATAAACACACATCAAAAAACAGAAAAATGTTTTTAACCGTTTTTTTTAGTAGATTAGGGTTTTCTATTCAGAAGGGGATGGCGGCGCAGTTTGTTGCTCGTCTACCTGTTATCCTTATGTAATTTGCCCTAATGATTGGAATGATATAAAAAAAATTCAACTCAAAAAAAAAAAAAAAAAAAAATAAGGCTTTGAATATTATTAAAATACATTAGTTGTTAATAAACTATGTTATACATACAATTATACCATGTATTATTATTAATTATTTTTATTATTGCTGTTATTATTTTCGTTATTATCAAATACCAAAGAATGAGAAAAATAATGGTCTGTAGTAGAATAAATAGTTATAGATTTCATGACATTTTTAGGGGAAAATTAGTGGAGTAAAGGTACATCCAAACTTTTTTGAGATGTTTGGATTAGGCGGGATTTTCTATAATTGTATCTCTCTTATGACATGGTCAAGTATAACTACAAGAGTTCGTGAAGACATAAAATTAATGTTAAGAATTTTTAGAATGATAGTTTAGCTTGGTTTTAGGTTCTTGTCTTATAAGCTTAGCTTTTCAACTTATTTAGGTGCCCCTGCATATTATCACTGCTCTGTGTCAGTTTCTATATGGTGTGTTATTAGGGTGTCCGGGGCGCTTTGCGGGGAGGGGAGGGGTGTGGTGAGGCGATTCCCCGAGCAGGAACACCGCCGCCGACCCCTCGGGGAGGCTAAGCGGGGAATGGGAGCGGTGGATGTTCACCGATGAGATATGCCATTTTCAAACGGCTATATAGCCGTTAGATATTAAAAAAAAAAAAATTCTCCTAAACCCTATAAATACTAACCCACTTCAATCTTTTTATTTTTCAAACCCAAAACAACTCTCACTATATTACTCTCCTAAACCCTTCAACTCATCTAATTTTTTTACCCAATCTTTAAAAAAAATGGATTCCAAGTTCCCGTTTTTTTCTCTCCCGCCCGACTTTCCCGACGATGAAGATTCATCGTCAAGCGATAGTAGTTTAATTTTCTTCCAAAATCGCATCCAACAAGCGGAGCTACTAGACACGGCATCGTCTAGTAAAAAAAAAGTTGTCCGTCGAGATCGTCTGGGAGGCCACGAAACACTCATGGCCGATTATTTTGTCGATAATCCAAAATTTAATGCCGATATTTTTCGTCAGAGGTTTCGTATGTCCAAGTCTTTGTTCCTAAAAATTGTTAGTGACGTGGAAGCGAATAACGAGTGGTTTCAAGAGGGCTTGGACGGGAGAATGAAGAAAAGTTTCACGGCGTTGCAAAAGGTTACTTCTGCGATTAAACAACTTGCAACCGGTAACCCACCAGACGAAAACGACGAGTATTTAAATATGGCTGAAAGGACCTCTCGTGAGTGACTTGATTATTTCTGCGAGACGGTCTGTAGAATGTATGCCGGTGAATTCTTACGTAGACCAACGAGCCACGACGTTGCGCTATTGTATCAGGCTCATGAGGAGAGACATCACCTACTTGGTATGTTGGGTAGTCTGGATTGTACACACTTCGTCTGGAGAATGTGTCCCACAGAATTGCGTGGACAATATATGAGAGGCGATCATCAATACCCGACAGTTATGTTAGAGGCGGTGGCGTCTCAAGATTTGTGGGTTTGACATGCTTTTTGTGGCCCGGCGGGTTCACAAAACGACATCAACGTGTTCCAACAATCTCCGTTATTTCTTACTCAACGAAACGGAACGACGCCAAATTGTCCATTTCAGGTGAACGACCACTTATACAAACGCGGGTATTATCTTACTGATGGGATCTACCCTAGCTGGTCCGTGTTTGTGAAGTCTTTTCCATATCCTCACATCCCGAATGTAAAAAAGTTCAAGAGGCAACACGAGGCCGCAAGAAAAGATGTGGAACGGGCGTTTGGTGTGTTAAAGGCGAAGTGGGGAATACTAAATCGTCCAATGCATTCCAAAACGGTGAAAAAGATAAGGTCCATCGTGTATACGTGCATTATTTTACATCACATGATTATAAAAGACGACGGAAGGGCGATAGCACCGGTACACATTCAAGATCCTCCAGTCGAACCCGTCTTCGATGATACTGCTTTTAGCGAGCTCATTGACGAAGAAACGCATTGGAGACTAAAACACGATCTCGTTGAGCATCTCGGACGTTTAGATCTACCTCACCTTGAAGCGAATTCCGACGACGAGTAGTTTGTTTTTTTATTTTTCTAGTTTGAATGTAATTTTTATTTTTAATTTAATGAAATGTCTTTTCTTAAATTTTATTTAATTTTTATTAATATTTGTTTAATTTATAATACATGCATAATTACAACAAATAAAAAAAACCAAAAAAAAAGCAAGTCCCCCAAGGGAGGAGTGCCGCCATCAAATTGAGGGTGTGGGGGGAGTTAAGGGGGGAGTTGACGTGGCGCGTGCTGATTGGGTGTGTGTAAGAGATGTCACTCCCCCCTTAGAGGAACACCCTTAGTTATTAATGCCTATTATGCATTTTTATACTTTATGTTTTTTTTACATGCATATTTTGTAGTAGCTATGTATGTTTTATTTGACTTTTATGGTTGGAGCCAGGTGATTTTTTTCAATGGTGTCATATATTTTTTTTGATACCCGGGTATATAAATATAATAGGGTGTACCTATTGGCACACCCATCTCACTATATACACACCTAAAAAGGTGGTTTTTGTCCTTATATGCACACCCTGCAGTGTCGAACTGTGGCCAAAACACGGCGTTTTGGTCTGGTTAACCAGACAAAAACTGACGGGTCTGTTGACCGGACCAAAACGCCGAGCTTTGGCAGCGTTTTGGTCCTGTCAACCAGACCGGGTGGGTATCATAATAACAGTTTGGCCCATATAATAATCTGGAGTCAAAATTTTGGATTGGATCTGGACGAGTCGAGTCGATTCACATAATAACAGTGAGTATCATAAAATAAGTACAATGTCATTGATAAACACATAATAATAATAATATAAAGTCATTTGTGATATATAAAAAAACTACATCTTATAGTTGATCTCTACGTGTTTACTTGTTTTGAAAACCATTCATAACATCGTCAACTGCAACTTTCGCTATGAACTCTTTTTCAATATAACAAATGCAAGCATTAACAAATGAAAACGATTAGACTTTAAACTATAAATTTGTTTATTATGTAAAACGTTTAGAAACATGGTGTCGTTCATGTCGTTTGTAAAAACAATGGTGTCGCTCGTAAAAAAATAATGAGTTTGCTCGAATTGTTTCTAATAGATGTTACATATGATATGCGAAGTTATTGGTGTCGGACGAACCCGTTGTTCATAGTGTGGCTCCGTGTCAATAGCTTAGCTATGGATAAAACTGTACCGGGTATAGCTGTTGTAGAGTTCATGACATTATTAAAAAAAATAAACTTCGTTCAATCAAAAATTAATGTTTGTGTATAAAATTAAGAAAGCTTATTTTTTTTTCAAAGAATAATAGAAAGAAGAGGATTTGGTTATCCACACATCCCCGTCAATTTATCAACACATCCCCTAACCCTATACACCCCTTATTGCCCTATACGCCTGAAAATAGACCCACCTGATAAGCCTCTCATTGCCCTATACGTTTACTTTTTGGTTACTTTTTCACACATCCTATTATTTGTCAATGATTGGGTGTCAGCCAATGATTGCCCAATCATTGGCTCTTTTGTGTGGAATAAATTTGAAGGGTATGGAGAGTTTTCAAGTGGGTGAAATATTATTTGAAAAAAACTTTATATATATATTTTTTAAATTGTTGTTAAATTAAAAAAATATAAACATTTATATTTGTTATTACTTATTGTTATAAAAGGAAGGTATATAAATGTCATTTTTTATTTAATATATTTAGAAAAATGGCAACATTTTTATTTATTAATTATTATTATAAAACGTCAACATTTTTTTTAATTAGTATTATAAAACTTCTACATTTTTTATCAAGTGTTAGTATAAAACGTCAACATTTTTTTTAATTAGTATTATAAAACGTCAACATTTTTTTAATTAGTATTATAAAACTTCTACATTTTTTTTTATCAAGTGTTAGTATAAAACGTCAACATTTTTTTTAATTAGTATTATAAAACTTCTACATTTTTTTTATCAAGTGTTATTATAAAGGAATAATGGAATTTAATAATCCCAACTTTCACCAGTTGGCCGGCAACGGACCCAACTTTAAAAATAGCCACTGGCGGTCCCAACTTTTGACATTTTGTAAAACATTGGACCCCGTGTATTAGAAACCGACTATTTTACCCTAAAATTATCTATAAGGGATAGCTGTCGGGTCGGGTCGGATCATGTAAAACCAGTAAACATAAAATTATAGATAATTTTAGGGTAAAATAGTCAGTTTCTAATACAGGGGGTCCAATGTTTTACAAAATGTCAAAAGTTGGGACCGCCAGTGGCTATTTTTAAAGTTGGGTCCGTTGCCGGCCAACTGGTGAAAGTTGGGATTATTAAATTCCATTATTCCATTATAAAACGTCAAATTCTCTATAATCCATAACGCAAGAAGAAACATAAATACAAAATGTAAGTGAACATTGTTTGATAAAATAACACCAAACACAACACTTTCATACAAAATGTAATACAATACATAGCCGAAACCCTAAACCCTATACCCTACACACTAAATCGCTAACTATTACATATTATTACTTAGATTCACACGAACCCGTTGTGTATCTGAATCGGGTTCTCAAACAAACCGTGAAATCGAACAGTTTCTTCGTAGATTCCGTTCGGTTTCAAAGCCGGTTGAGGATTACGAGTGTTCTAGACTCGTTCAAGGCATGCTTGTTTCAAAGCCGGTCCGGTTTCTCCGAAGCTGTTTTTTCTCAGTTTGACTTCAAAGCGTTGTTAACTACCAAAAGAATGCATACACAAATAGTTCTAGTGGACGAAGCAAAGAGACTGTTGTGTATCTGAATCAGGTTCTCAAACAAACAGTGAAATCGAACAGTTTCTTCGTAGATTCCGTCCGGTTTAAAAGCCGGTTCAGACGCGTGATGGTATATGGTGGTCACAGAACTACCGGGAGTCGGTAGATGCCGGTGACGGAACTACCGCGCGTCGGTAGATGCTATCAAGAGTGCACCCGGAATCGACAATATGAGAGTTCCGTGCTATTTTCACGGTAACATCTGACAATTTCGGAGTTCCGGGTGACTTGGCTATAGATGTGGGATTATGCATCCCCCACCGCCAAGCACCTCACCCTAGACCGACGTCGGATGTCAGATTAAAAGGTGACTTGGCAATTGATGTTGGATGATGCATCCCCCACCGCCAAGCACCTCACCCTAGACCGACGTCCCGACGCATGAATCTGAAATATGAGCTCAGGTACTCATTTGAATCTGAAATATCAACGCAGTGCACTTCTCCATAAGAATTACGTTTCCACCACCGTCAAAACACCGACTTTCGATATCCTGTTAAAAAACATAGAATTATAGTGTTAGACTCGATATTAGAAATTATATTGTAAAATATAATAAACAAACAACACCACCACCAACACCAACACCACCACCACCACCACAGCCGACCACCCACCACCACCATAGCCGACCACCCACTACCACCACCGCCGACCACCACCACCAGTCGGCCGCCCACCACCGCCCACCACCGCCCACCCACAACCTAACCACCACCAAAACCACCATCCCAACTACCACAACACACCACCACCACCACCACAACCTACCACCCTCAACCACCTCAACAACCACCACAGCCTACCACCCACAACACAACACAACCTCACCACCGTCAACCACCACAACCCACCACCTCAACCACCACAACCCACCACCTCACCACCGTCAACCTTAACAAACCAACAACACAGCCCACCACCCACAAACACCACAGGCTACCACCCACAACACAACACCGCCACAGCCACCACCGTCAACCACCACAACCCACCACCTCAACCACCACAGCCCACCACCTCACTACCGTCAATCTTAACAAACCAACACCACAGCCCACCACCCACAAACACCACAGCCTACCACCGACTACACAACACCACCACCACCGTCAACCACCACCTAACCACCGACAAACACCACAACCCACCACCCACAAAACAACACAACCACAACCACAACCACAACCGTCAACCACAAAAACCCACCACCCCAACACCAATATACCCGACCAAAATAAACCACAAAAATCAGAGAAAAAATGAAAATTAAAAATAAAAATACGGAATACGAACTAACCTTAAATACTCCGAGAATATGAAGAGATACGAGAGCAATAACAACACGAGAGACAAAGAATCCGTGCGTGTGTACTTCCGGATCTTCATCGTGTGGTCCAACGTTGGTCTCGTGTGGTCCAAGACCTTTTTGGGTATATAGTTGGGTATATAGTTCGTCAAAGAGCAGGCTTGTTGCTAAATAAGTCAAACAAAACGAATATATACGGCCCTCATTGATCTATATGACGCGTATGTATTTACTTTTTGAAAAAGTTGTCAGTCTATACCGCCCTCATTGATCTATAAGGGGCGTATGAATTTACTTTTTCTGAAAAGTTGTCAGTGTATACGACCGTATAGGTCAATGTGAGGCATATACACCACCTAACTTTTTGTTATACGGACCTCATAGCACTATGTGAGGCATATGTATTTACTTTTTCTGAAAAAGTGGTTAGATTTTGTACTTTATACTTATCTCATTGTGCTATGAGCGGCGTATTGAGTCTTTTTTTTTCTAAACAAATATTACGTACGAGAAAGTGTAATCCATATCCATCTTGACATTCACAATGGTTATTTGTAGATGTGGAAGGCAAGCTGGGATAAAAACATCTTGGACGGATATTAATCCCGGGCGTCAATTTTACACCTACTCTCAATTGGTGTGTACTTTAAGCACTATTTTTTACACTTAGAAACACTAATTCGCCTTCGGTTTCAGCGTTCTCGGTGCAAATTCTTTGCGTGGATCGACCCTCCCATGTGTCCTCGGTCAGTTCAAGTCATCCGAGGTTTGCTGGATACGAAAAAAGTACTTGAAGACGAAGTCAAGTATTTTAAAGGGGAGGTTCGAATGTATAAAGAGCAAGTAGCAGAAATGGAAAATAAAAATTCAAGGGTCGTTCGTAAGAGGGACACCTGTTTGATAATCTGTTTGATTTTGTTTTTTTTTTTGTCCGTATTTGTATTTGTCGTTAGCCGTATTTAAGTTTATGCAACTTATGTAAACGAATGTAATGACTCTCGTATTTTGGTGATTTAGCGGAATGTTATGTCTTGAGAGTTTATTGGTTTCTAGCTTCACGGCACTTTTCTTGAATCACAATAGATCACCTGAAACATGTTTGAAAAAGGTTTTGTCAGCGGGAAATACTGGTGAATCATTCTTTTTACTAAAACGACCCGTTTGTTATAAGTTACAGTATTAAGAGCAATTACAATGTTTCCTGATATCAACCAATTACCCATCGGTATTTGTCACTCGACTCATTTTTGTGACTATGGTCATATCACCTATTGGCCCCGTTGTCTAATGGTGACGACTATCAAGTAGTGTATACAAAACCCCACATACCGGCTGTAATATGGAGATTACAAAGACTTAATCCCTGTAATTATAACTTTGAAAATAACATGATTTTGTAAAATACTTTGATAAAAAGAGAATGACTCACATTGCAGATTTAATATGAATAGAGTGTAGCCTACTGATTTGCCTTGATAACCTAGTTT
The DNA here is from genome assembly GCA_030545235.1 of Helianthus tuberosus. Lineage (NCBI taxonomy): Eukaryota > Viridiplantae > Streptophyta > Magnoliopsida > Asterales > Asteraceae > Helianthus > Helianthus tuberosus. Next base: position 12,030,095 of record CM060424.1, read on the forward strand.
AAATAACAATGCACACAAACTAGGTTAGTAACTAATACAGCATTTGCGATAACTCACGAGATTAAACCTTCACAACGAATGACAAAGTGCGATACTTAAACATCCATCGAATTAACGACAAATGACAAAGCATAAACCCTAATGTGGGCAGCACTTAAACATCCATTGGATAGTTTAATCGATCAGACATTGAATCGTAGCAGCGATCGAGTTATTACCATGTATTGTGGCAGCACTTCGTGATTTGTGTGTGTTTTTGTAGTATTCAGTATATATCTCAGTGTATGAAGCGAATTTTAACGTCGTAACATGCAAACAGTTCAAGTCCCAAGCCCCACTATTTATACTGGAAATTGGATCCTCCCGCGTGTCGCGGAGGATTCCTTGGTCCCTGTCGCGTGTCGCGGGGCATACCCCCCCAGCCTAGGGTAGCCTCGTGTCTTGGGTAGCCTTGGTGAGTCGACGTTGCATGTAAATTCGTTTTTTGACAGCCATTTATATGGATAATTGTTAAATAGGGAATACCCCCCCCCCCTAAGTTTTAGGGGCCCTGATCATGATTCTGATTGTTCTGAAAATTTTAGGGATTATGCAGAATTAATTGGGTATCTTTAATTAGGGTTTCCTATTGAATAAAATAATATAATAAATAGGACTTTTGATGAGAGTTGTTACACAGTCTTCACCCAAGCATTCATATTATAGTTCATAATGAACTGGTCATACGAGCTAGGGAGAGAGTTCAAGATGAAGTCCGCTGCCATTTCATCTTGCAGGGGATAACCAAGTTTGTTCATCTGGTCAATGTACCCTTTCATCTTAAGCACATGAGTACTGACACACGATCTTTCTTGCATTTTACAGCTTATGAGCTGCTTCATGGTGTCATATCGCTCCTGTCGGGCTTGTTTCTGAAACATGCCTTTCAGTTGCTGGATCATGTCATAAGCATCTTTATCTTCCATGTTCTTCTGAAGTTCAGGAGACATGGTGGCTTGCATAAGGCAGGCTACCTCAATGGCATCCTCGTTATGCTTTTCCAATGCCTTACGAGTAGCAGTAGTGTTACTTTCATGCTCGGTAGGGACTGGGCCATCTAAGATGTATAACTTTTTAGCCATCTTGAGAACTATTCTCAGATTGCGGTGCCATTCGAGAAAGTTGGTGTTATTAAGTTTTTCCTTTTCAAGTATAGACTTGAGAACGAAGGAGTTGTTTTCATTAGACATCTGTTACATAAGCAAAGAGATTTTAATTAGTATTTTCGATATATATTTCCTTATTTAATTAATGACCCATTACAGTAATTAGAACAAAGAAGGAGAATCTGGCTATGTCAGTAGTAAAGGCAGCTGTGGCATGCACTTTAGTAAGTGACTAGGCAGACTGACAACGAGTGTCAATTGTGAGAATTGCACAACTCTCGAGTATGAGGCCGCTAAGACAACTCTTGTTTATGCATTGATACGTTCAGCCTCATATATGCCGACTTTCTACTTTCGAGACAGCTGGAGCATGTGGTGAGAAAAGAAAAAGTAATAGTCGTCCTAAAAGAGGTACGTGTGGAATGGCAGGATGTGTCAACGAAACCCTTGCACCTTGGAAGGATATGCTAGACATCAAGTGTGGTGCTGTGGCTCCAAACACTGATGGTTCGTTTTTACGTTCCAAGTGTAGCTTGTGATAGGATGGCATAGACTATTGATTTTAATTATGGGTTAATTTAATATTTACCAAATAGGGTCGTAAGAACCAATTTTAGTACATATTTAGTCGTGACATCTTGATGAACCCTTTCATATCTCAGGACACTTAATTTTAAATAACCTATTAAGAGTTATAAAGTATAAATAAACAAGAATTTACTAACTAGGAATTATAACCTAGTTAGTTAATAGTCTATAAATAACTTATAGTAGGTTAAAAAGCAACCAAATTTCATGTTGATCAAAGTGGAGGGGTTTAAGTTGTTAAAACTGAAACTTGATTTTTATTAAACAAATAAAAACAAACCAAACACCCCATTTTGGGTGTCTGGTCGATCAAGAAGAAGCAGGGGGCGACACCCCATCTTCAAAACCCTAAAACTTCATTAAATCTGCAAATTGAAGGCACAATCCAAGTTGAAATCGAAATTAGGGCTTAAAATCGTGATCCTCATCGCAAGAGGATTATAAGGTATGTAAAATCTGATGAAATCTCTCAACTTGAAATCCTCATGATTTTGGAAAATCTGAAATTAGATGTTGCATGTGTGTTATTTGGTTAGATTAGGGATGATATGGTGTCTAGAAGTGAAACCTAGACAACTACATGTGAAATCATGTCCAAATTCAGGAAATTCTATGAACACCTTGAAGGTGGGTTGTGGGTTTTACAAGATGAAGATGAACATTAGGGTTTAGAATGATTATTCTAGTGTAATTCGATCATAGAAAGTGATTTCAGAAAAGTATGATGCTTAAATACTATATGAAGGCTTTATTGATGTTAAGTTAGCTAATTAACAAGCTATGAACTTGAATATGAAAGATATAAAAATTCTGCCCTTATAGTGTTTGTAGAAATGCCTCAAAGAAGGCTTGAAACTGAATTGTAACTTGACCCGTTACATTAAGTAGATTTTGATGATTATTAAATGCGTAATTGGATTTTTAGAATAAGGGTTGTTTTGAGTTAAAGTAATAATGTTGCAATAGTGAATAAAAGGTCAAAATTTGATTAGAACTCGTTGGTAGTCGTAATAAAGGAGGATTCCTTAGACTAGCCAAACGGGTCGAATAATCAAATAAAGCATGGATAGTGCTACATAATGTGATTGATTGGTCATTTGTTATCATTTGATAATTGACACATAAAAATATGAGAAATTTAGAATGTTGGTTTGATCGAATGAAAGATTTGAGAAATTGTGTGGGTGAGGTAAACAAACAAAACAGTCCAAAACATGTGTTTGCAGGGCCTACCGTAAGTTACGGTACCACCGTAACTTACGGTGGAGGTTAAAAGCATACGGTGGAACTCTTCTGAGTTACGGTGATCATTATTGAAAATCAACTACCGTAACTTACGGTAGGACCGTAAGTTACGGTAGAGCCTGACACAAATTATACATTTTGTATAATTGTAACTATTTGAATTCACTTTGATTCTAGTTCAATTAAGGATTATTTCTAAGCATTCTAATACAAATGTTTTATACAAACATTTCAGTTTTAGGTACTCAAGGATTACGGATGACGATCAAGCAAGCTTTTGAAGAACCGACCACATATTTTTGAAGCTTCCGCATAAATTAACTCGTTTTGAACAATGTTAAGATGTAAAGTGTTTGCTAAACAACTTATGGATGTTTAAACTAGTCGGTTACTCTAATATTTAATTTTTGGATTTTATGGTATAAAATGATCGTAATATTTATATATATATATATATATATATATATATATATATATATATATATATATATATATTGCACAATTACCTTAAATAAAAGATGGGTGTTACAAAGCAACCATAATAGCAAAAATAAATATGTAAATCTTTAGGCCATTTTGTTTGATCTTGCTAGAGCCAAATAGCAAGACCAAACTGGGTCACGGGGTAACAACAACCACAAGGATAGACCTAGTGCATCTAGTTGCCTTTAGCATCTTCTTGATTCCTGTAATGTCTTCAGTTTTGTCTTCAGGTCTTCAACATTATAATAATAATATAATAAAATTGAAACCCTAATCTATTACAAATTTGAGCCACAAAGTGGGCCAAAAACCATAAAACAAAAACAAAACAAGAACAATAATACAAGTACAAGGTCGGCCAGATTTACATATTCAACACAATCATATTAAAGAGGGCAATCTTTTTGTCAAATAAAAATAAATAAAACTTTTGACCAAATAATTTTTTGCCCAACAAATATTTAGATATGAAACTTTAAACAAGTTAAAGTTTGAGATCTATAACCGGTTAAAAGGACCGATTCCGATTTGCATGTTGTAAGCATGGCTCTGATACCACTGTTGGGATTCAGTGGTGTCAATTTACTTTTTATCAAAACGGGTTTTACATATTTTATTAACTAAAATATATAATTAATAAAAAACGCAGTGGAATAAATATAAATAATCAACACCAAAAGTGAACCGAACAGGATCATGGTTACAAAGATGCAAATACGATACATAAAATAATTAATCTACTGATGAGAAAAATTATACCCTTTTGGTTAATAATAACCGTGTGAGACACCGAGGTACAACGAACGAGTGCTAGACACGATTAAAATTAAGAAAAATAATAATGAAAATAATAATTATTATTATGATATTAAAATAATAAAAGTATTAGAAAAACTATATATATTATAAAATGTTAAAAGTACTATTCACTTATTATTATTATGATAATAAAATAAAATTAAAATAATAAAAGTATTAGAAAAACTATATATTATTAAAATGTTAAAAGTACTTTTCGGTTTGTTTTTTAATTTAATAACACATAATTGTAATGTAATAATAAAATGAGGGTATGAACTGTAATAATGTGAAAGATGGGGTGCAGAATTTAAGTGTGCATGTGGGACATAGTTGTCAGGGATCATAAATAGGGTGGCTACATCCAAACCCACAATGCTCTTCCACTATTAAATAAATAATAAAAAGGTTGACTTATGGGTACATTTAACAATACCCTTTTATAATTAGTATATTTAATTTTCCTTTTTTCTGTATAAAAGAAAGCTTTTTCTTTGGCCCAAACTCTCTACACACTTGGTGTGTAGATAGTCAACCCAAAAAAGTGTTTTTTGTCTTTATGTGCACACTCTGTAGTGTCGAACTGTAGCCAAAACACGACGTTTTGGTCCGCTTAACCAGACAAAGACTGACGGGTGTCTGACGGGTCTGTTGACCAGACCAAAACGCCGAGCTTTGGCCGCGTTTTGGTCCTGTCAAAGCTCGGCGTTTTGGTCCGGTCAACAGACCCGTCAGTCTTTGTTAGGTTAACCGGACCAAAACGCCGCGTTTTGACCACAGTTCGACACTGCAGGGTGTGCAGATAAGGACAAAAAACATCTTTTAAGGTGTGTAGATAGGCAAATGAGTGTGCCAATAGCCCAATAGGTACACCCTTTTCTTTTTCAAAGAATAACAGAAAGAAAAATGGATGGTGATGTGTGGAAAATGGGGAATGCTGGTCATAATAGAAAAATAATAAAGTCGTAGGTTATGAAATGAAGTCATGCATTACGCAACAAGTAACGTTAAATTGTATAAATATAGTCCTCTAAAGAAAGTATTGCTGGAGACTGAATATTCAGACCATTGAAACATGGCGGATGAACTGAAGTTGTACGCAGCTTCAGGAAGCCCATTCGTTTTCAGAGTGGAACTTGCTTTTATTCTAAAGGGGGTCTGTTGGGATTCAGTGGTGTCAATTTTACTTTTTATCAAAACGGGTTTGACATATTTTATTAACTAAAATATATAATTAATAAAAAACGCAGCGGAATAAATATGAATAATCAACACCAAAAGTGAACCGAACAGGATCATGGTTACAAACATGCAAATACGATACATAAAATAATTAATCTACCGATGAGAAAAATTATACCCTTTTGGTTAATAATAACCGTGTGAGACACCGAGGTACAACGAACGAGTGCTAGACACGATTTCAACCAAGGTTTTTTTGAAAGGAAAAAACAAATCAAAGAGAAATTATAGGACCAGATCAAGGCCATCATCCTTCCCAAATTAAATCAAGGCCTAATTCCCAGCCATCCACCAGCTATTCTCCGGCACCACCATTGAATATATTTTTTTGTATAAATTAATGTATTCTCCAATTTATAGTTTTTTTTTTCTTTCATTGTAATTATCAAGTTAAAACCAATCGATACAAATTCTATTTCAATACAAAATAAAATGGTATCTGACGGGGTATGGTATTGGACACGATCCGAACAATCAGACATTTCCATTACTTATTGTATCATATAATGATATATATTATTATTATTATTGATTACTAACCCAACGCGAGGCCCATCACGATGTAGTTTATGCTACAATGGGCTAGGGACTTGTAGAGATAACCCCTAACTAGGTTTGGCCCATTGAGGTTAGGTGAGACCCATATCTCTTATATAAAGATGTGTTCACCTCATTATTAGGGCAGACAAGATGAAGCTGCCACACTTTTGTAACTAGAAATAGATGATTCTTCCTCTACCGGCCAATCTTTATAGTCCTACTTTTATCTCTTCTCTTTTGTGGATCAGGACATCGGCCCAATCATTTCCAATAAGGAAAGGTACATTAAAAAATCAAACACAACTCAAAGTTAAAACCTGATTAGACAACTTGAGCCTAAACACATTGGCCCACATTCTTCAAACTTGGATTAGCCCATCAATACAGTCGCACATTACCCGACCTTTTTATCACCTCTTTATTTCACACACAACTTTATTCGTTAGTTTTAGCTAACCAATCTTCAGCCATTTTCATTTAAGCCCAAGTAATTTTGTTATTTAAAATTGTTACAACGTCACTATGTATTTACTCATATTCCCAAATAAACATTAAATCCCAAATAAACATTAAATGAGTCGACCGAAACACAACATTATTTTAAGTGTGCGTGTATGACATGACACGGCATGAATAAATATTTGAGTCGTATTATCCGACACGTGAAGGACATGTCAACTTGTGCTAGAAAGGGGGCGTGGAAGAGTGATGTTCACCTCATTATTAGGGCAGACAAGATAGAGCCGCCACACTTTTGTAACTATAAAATCTACTTAATTTATAAAAATACAATAATAGTAATTAAACAAATAATGTTTAGATTTAAACATTACATATTTATAGAGAAAAACCATTACATAATTAAAAAAAAACACACGACATAAAATTAAATTTTTTTTGCATAATTAAAATAAAACCTAAAAAATAAAACTTACTACATAAAAAATCTAATAATCTTCCAAACCGAAACATGACGGAATTCACGGTTGTGTTCGTGCCTGAAGTTTATGAGAGCGACTTGTATGATGTCGTCCTCCCCAGGCCGTCACCCGCATTTTCTACGACGGTGTGCACTGTCTCGAATCTTTCGCAATCCAACGCAAATTGAAAGTTAAGTTTTTTATATTTAAAAAAAATAACCGTTGTTGTCAAACGGCTAATACCCACGCCAATTGAAACGTGTCACGTCAACGTGAATTTGGTCTCAACGCCTGTAGGATTTCCACCGCCAAATGACCCACGCCATGGCCGGGCTGATGTGCACAGTGTTGACAAGTTTCTACGCGGCTTGTAAACGCTCAAACCGTGTAATCTAATAAGCGGATATTGCACCTCAATGGCATCGAGTCTTCAACCCCTTGTTATATCTCTCAGGTTTAAGATGTAATTGTATTTTTTTTTTAAATCCATTACTCCCATTTTTGTGTTTGTCAAAAGAATCTAACAAAATTACGAAACATTAATTTATCAAAAAAGAATTGGAGTTAAAAAGATGAAAATAATTATTAGCCAGTGATAAATTAATTAGTCACTATCCCTTTTATATTAAAGTAATGGATAACCATTTATAAATCAACCTGTCAGCTGGTAACAACCACCTGCTTTATATTTTATAATGTACTTAACTTATTATAATTATGATTCGTTTATAAGTGTTTGTTTTTTTCTTTTAGTTATAATTATGATTCGTTTTGTTTTTTTCTTTTAGTTAGCATGAACCATGTTCTTCAACTTTAAAATATATCTGGATAAGATCGATAGTCACTTATTATTTAAATCATGGCCAGATCTAGAGGATTTTTTTAAATCTAAGCAATGACGTAGGACCTTAAAAAATAGAACCTCAAATTTTTTTTAACAATTTTTATTTAGCATATGCGTTTTGATGTATTAGGCCCAAATAAATAAAACAAAAACAATATTTATTGCAAGGCCTAATTGAAGAACCGATTTTAAAATAAAAGAGGCTCAATTCCAACTCCATGCAACTTGCAATTCATATTTAATTTAGGGCGACATCGTCATTCTCGCTAACTATAACGTCACACATGCTCATCCCGCTCAATGGAGTCACAGATTGGGGAGATATTAGAGGCGAAACTAGGAGAAATTGTGGTGCCGCAAGATAACGCAAGTTGATGAACAACTATTTTTTATAGCAATCTATATATTCCGATTCACTCAATCATTGTTTGTCCTATATCCCTAATTTATACTTTGAAACAAACTGATGTTTTCTTTATACCAATTCAAAGGCAAGCCTATATAGTTGGCTTGGAGTCTCCAAAAACATTATTTAGATTCGTTATAATATCTTTCAAAAGATACAATTTGTTATTTATATGTAATATCAAAACTTGAACCAGTTTGTGTGACAAAAATAACAAAAGTCATTTTGTTGGATCCTTTAGTGAAAGCCTCGTTCGAATCCTATACTTCTTAGTTTTATTTTCATTACCCTTAAACTTTAAGGCCAACACAAATAATAACCAGTTGAGCTAGTACTTAGATGTTGTTTGACAATTTCAGAATGGTTAAATGTTGAACCAGATGTAAGAGATCTAAATCATTAAGTGTTGAACCAGTAAGAGATCTGAACCATTAAGAGTCAGTATAATGCTTAACCGTTCAGAGGCAAATGTCTGACCAATTCAGATTAGAGGTCTTAACCATTCAGATTTACTATAATATTAAACCATTCAGAGGCAATTATCTTAAGTTCTTAACCATTCAGACATCTGCTTGTGAAACAAACAGTCTGAACCATTAAATGCTGAACCAGTAAGAGGTCTGAATAATCAAGAGACTCACTAAAAACTAAACAAACAACCCTTAGTTAGGTTAAGGTAGTAGTTAATAACTAATAAGTAATAAAATGTGTACCGCTAGCTAATACTTTCTTACAAACAAAGTATAACATCTAACTAAAGGGTGACTTTTTAGTTAAAGTTTTATTGTTAGATGTTATACTTTGTTTGTAAGAAAGTATTAGCCAGCGGTACACTAACAATAAAACTTTAACTAAAGTCACCCTTTAAAAAAAACATACGAACCAAATCAAATCAGAACCCCAACAATTAAAAATTTAAAAGTAGTTAAATAATGAAAACTAAAATATAACAAGGTACAACTTATCTGCATGGTATACAAGTCTTCATGGCATAAGTCTCAATAATTGCTCTAGGAACTAATCACACCATATTAAACTCTCAACACATGATTCTGCATTATATATATGAACCCTTTATCGACATACTCATCAAACCTACTATCCCAAAACCAAACCTAAAACCAGGTGTTACGTCGAAAATGGCAGATGAAGTGAAGTTGTACGAGGATGGACGGAGTCCATACGTGTCGAGAGTGAAACTTGCTTTGCATCTGAAGGGAGTCAAGTACGAAAGCGTGGTAGAAGATCTGAGTAACAAGAGTGCGGACCTTCTCAAGTACAATCCGGTTTATAAGAAGGTACCCGTGCTGGTGCACAACGGTAATCCCATCTCGGAGTCTCTTGTGATCATTGAGTATATCGACAACGTGTGGAAAGGGGTTCCGATTTTGCCTTGTGATCCGTATGAGAAGGCTGATGCTCGATTTTGGGCCAAATTCATAGCTGATACGGTAAATTTTATACGCTAAATTTAGTTTGTGAGCCCAAAATTCTTTTTATCGTTTATTTTAATTCACTCTTTCGTATTTTATTGCTTAATTAAGAAATGTAATTATATATTATCTTAGTATATCGTTTTATAATTATTAAATACTTATTACCAACTATTTAATATTTTCTTTATTTAACCTATGTAATACATGAGTTTATTCTTATAAAAGAGGACAAAATAAACTAATTAATTACCATAAAGTTCTCCAAATGACAATAAAATAAATATATCTCTTGTTATTCCTAAAAAAAAGACCATGTGTTGTGGTAATAGAATGTGAGCGTGGACGTGCCACGATATTAGCCTGTTTGGTGGTGCTAAAACTTTACTTAAATGCACATGATCACTGTGTTATTTTAATCATGTGAGACTGTGAGTGTAGTTTCTCTTTTGTTTTGGTGGTGCTAAAACTTTACTTATGTGACAACACTTTCTTTTAAACATACGTGACCACTACTGATAGTCTAACACAAGAAAGACAACAATCAAACAAACTTTTCAAACTTCTTAAAAATATGGGTGGCACACAATATTATTGAAATAAATAGTAGTTTATTTCATTGTATGTAAATATGAAATATATCAAAGCGTGTGTATATATATACCGAACAATAATTTATGAACGCTATATTGTGAAAACAAAATATTTTTATTGTTTTTTATCTTAAAGTTTTTCAGAATAATGTTTATTATCTCTCAAGAAAATTTAAAATTAACTTTTTGATCTATGCATGGAACCTACACATATGAAAGTCATATGATTGCTATATTATCTACACATAATCTACATTTGTGTAGATAAATAATTACAGTTTAAAATACCTATAAACAAATTAGTTTAATGATATATTTATATATATACATACATAACATATGCATTTAAGAAGTTAATTTTTTTTAAGATAAACCAGTAACTAAAAAAATAAGCAATTTAGTTTTTTTTTTCCTTTTTATTCTCACAATATTTTATTATTCTCATATATATATATATATATATATATAGGACAATGCTAGACAGAAAACCCTATTTAGGTAGAAAACTCTGGAAACCCAAATCTCCCCCCCATTTTTACCCAACCTCCCGACATTTTTTTTTTTTGAAAAAAAATAACACATGTAATATACATGTTTTAGAGTGTTTTGGGCAAAAAAAAAAACAAAAAAGCGCCGAAGGGATTTTTTTTAAAAAAATAAACAAATTTCAGTGCCTAACATGTGTTAGGCACAAAAGACATAAATTGCTGAAATTTTTTTTTTTAAATTATCCCTTCGGCGCTTTTTTGATTTTTTTGGCCCAAAACTCTTAAAAACATGTATATTACATGTGTTATTTTTTTCAAAAAAAAAAATGTCGGGAGGTTGGGTTTTCTAGGGTTTTTTATATAGATAGGATTTTCTATATAGCCCTACCATATATATATATACTAGTGGGAAACCCGCGCGTTGCGGCGGGGGTTAAAAATTCCGATAGCTTTTTAATCGTTTTGTTTTATGTTAGGTTATGAGTCATTTATATACAAAGTATCTTATATACAAAACGTCAACATACGTAATCGGATGAAAAACACCAAAAGACGAAATAGTAAAATCCCCAAAAATACTGGTTATGATAATGCCAATATTGGTAACAATATTGTTCGGTCTGAGTCGGTTTGATTGGCCAAGTTAACAAGAAAAAAAACATTAAAGGTGCAATATTAAAAGGGATAAAAGTATATCATGTATATAAGCAAACTTGACAAATGGGGGAAAACTTTATTAAAGTGAATGGACTAAAATGTATATTTAGAAACTAAAAGCAGAACAACTATACATTTGTTCTCATATTAACTTATAAATCAAATAGAAAGAAGTATATAAACCATGTATATTATCATTTCTTAATCATATATGAATCAGTTTTTATTTAAAAAGTTCAAGATAAGGAAAGCATAAAAACCAGCCGAGCCTGTATGAACCCATACCAAAATTACCCGTTTTGACCAGAACCCCTTTCAACTTACCACCCAACCCGCCCGCCCCGCATATTTTACCACCTCTAAATACATCAAAAAGATTAATGGTACCTCTCAAACATGAAGGTACACTGCCATTAGCCATGTATGGATAAACAAGCAACCATATCTGGGTTTGTTTGAAAAGTGAACCTTTTTGAAATAATTCAAAATAATAAGAAACAAATGAGAAACATGTTACTAAAAGTGAAGAACAAATAATAAATTTCGAGAACAGTTAGTCTTTTTGCCAATTAGTCTTTTTGCCAAAAAGTTCTTCATTCACCACCAAAATCAAGCCTTGATAACGCCTTTAGTTCTGGATTATTATATTAAGTGTGTCATCGTCTTTTCTTCTCGGCTTCCAATATCTCCAGATAACTTGAAAGAGATGCCTCCATTCAATTTCAAAACCAAATACAGAGTGGATTCTGAACACACCACAAGATTGAAAATTAAAATTACAATAAGATAAGGAAGAGCATCAAGTTTAATAAGGAAAAAAAAAATTCAATCTAGAATATTAGAAGTTTAAAATCAGTTACCTTTCCTGCCTGTCACCTTCTAAAATCCGAATTTAGATGAACATGAATGTCCCCTGGCTAGAGCTTTATTTTTTTCAAAGCTTTTTATAAACTTATTAGTAAATACATTTCAAAAAGCAGAAGATGGAAACTAATTCTTTATCAGAAACTTAAAACCACAATTAAAGGCCAAAACTTATGATCTTGAGAAAAAAACGATCTTTCAATAACTGCAATTAAGAAGATTGAATCATGTTAAATACATATAACAAAAAAGTAAAAAACAACTATTAATTGTTTTGTATCACAGACTAAATAGTATTGTAACAAATATAACTAAAAAATATTTTGGGAAAAAGATATCTAAAATATAACGAGATTGAAACTTTGAACGATGTGAGATAGAATTTAGTAGACAAACAGATGTCAAAAACTGTTCATCTGTGGATACCATCTCTACGGTTGTCTGGCCGCTGCCTAATTTAAAACAAAATCAGGCTTTTAATCTACGCATTGTTGTCTATAAACCGAGGAACCATACACTCTATCTACAATCAAATACAACATATGTAATCAAAAACTAAAACTAAAATTAAAACCAAAAAAGAAGGCTCATATCAAGTGTAGATTAAGAGATCTCTGTCATCGCGAAACCCTAACTCGATGAACGGTTTTGATATGCCATTAGAGCCATCTGTGTAGAGGCGGCATCCGGTTCATCGAGTTTATAACTCGCTAGCGCCCCCTCTCTTTGTAATCACAGCCATATGTATGTATGACAACCCTAAATTTGAAATCGTTATTTCGAATGTAACAGATAGTGAGAGAACATAACCTTCGGTTGTGGTGGTGGTGTTGTGCTGCTGAATCCAATTTAAAGGTAATAGAAATCAATTGAAGAGGGGGATTGAAAAGATGGGGAAAACGGACCGCAGGGTAAAGGAAATTCACAATTAATGGTTATTTATATTTACATCTTAAATGGCACAAAGCCAAATTGAATTACTTTAAATGTCTAAATTAATGAATTTTCTTTATAAATTTTATTGTATAGATAGATAAATGCATTTAGTGTATTTAATTAGAAGTTTATTAACTAATGTATTAATGTGTCTTAAGTTTTGAGGTAAATTACAATGATGCCCTCCTCAAATGAAGTTAAATTACCTTGTTGCCCATCCAATATGTATTATATAGTAGTATAGATATATATAGGATCAAGATCACGGGAAAACTAGTTGTGAGAACTTAGAGCATTCGATCTCCCTGTGCGAGTTTTGCCCCCATTTTTTCACACCCTTAGATTATAATGTTAGAAAAGACTACCGTAAAAGAAATTTAAAAAAAATTCGAAGTGGTGTTTTTCGGCCCTTACAGCAGCTGTAAAAATCTGATGACATAAGCATGATATCACTTTTTATAGCATTTACGGCTGCCGTAAATGAAAAAAAAAAAAAAAAAAAAACAAGTTTTTTTTTTTTTTGAATAAAATTGATTTTTTAGAATTTTTGGTAGGAGGAATGAGGGATCATCATAAGGGCTCTATTTTCTACAGCCTAAAAGAAAACTTAACTTTTATATATAGAAAAAACTAACAAGTTTCAATAACCGGGAGTTAGCGAACCCTCTCAACCCTCCATTGATTCCGCTCCTCTGCGTAAACTGTGAGAACATTCGTTAGCTCGTCTCAATATTCAGATTTACTTTATTTCTACATGTTTCGATATTTGTCATTCAAGCACTTTTTGTTCAATTCCTATGCCGACAGCTTATTCAAAATGATTTATTATTTTCTGCATAAAATGAGAAAGAACAGTAACATGTTACTGAATTATATGATATTTAAGCTCTATTTGAATAAAGATAATCAAATAAAAAAGATTTGATAATCAATCACTCAGCTGACGTGTTATTTTTTAAGTATGATATTTAAGAATATAACCACGGTGTTACCATCACATACCCAATAAAAAAAGACTGACATTTAATTATATGTTTTTGATGTAAATAAAAAAAGACTGACATTTAGTTATATGTTTTTTATGTAATATCATATACATGCATGTATTTGTTACTAACAATACATCCAAAATACAGCTTCATACTATATTGTTTGAATCTTGCCCAGTTGCCCAAACTTTGCTTCGGCGGCCATTAATTAATCGCCATACACTTAGCTTCATAATATACCGGCAAAAATACAAAGCTTTTAAACACCTTGTGAGGAGAAACTCTTGGTTTAAAATCCCACAATCAATAGGAATAAAAGAAGTTTGCCGTTCAAACAAAATAATATGCTGTTTTCGATGACTAGTCAAACCGGCTATTATAAAGTACCCCTTAAAGGACAAAAAGATACCAACTTAGGAAATAATAAGCTTGCAAACATCTTGTGAGGAGAAGGTCTTGGTTTCAAATCTCAATCAACAGGAGTAAAAGAAGTTTGCCGTTCAAAAAAAATAATATACTGTTTTCGATGACTGGTCAAACCGACTATTATAAAGTACCCCTTAAAGGACAAAAAGATACCAACTTAGGAAATAATAAGCTTGTAAACATCTTGTGAGGAGAAGGTCTTGGTTTCAAATCTCAATCAACAGGAGTAAAAGAAGTTTGCCGTTCAAAAAAAATAATATACTGTTTTCGATGACTGGTCAAACCGACTATTATAAAGTACCCCTTAAAGGACAAAAAGATACCAACTTAGGAAATAATCTCTTGTCTAAATATGTATATATTTGGATGCTTAAAGATACCAACTTAGAAAATAATCTCTTGTCTAAATATATATATATATATATATATATATATATTTGGATGCTTACATCAATTAGTTGCCTATTAGTGACAGTTTTTTATGTTTTTTTGTCTATCAATTTGTGTACAATTGTGTTAATATTCACACACCTCTCTCCTCTATATCTCTCTATATATACATAGATATATACAGAGAGAGACAGAGTGAAAAGGATGTGTAAATAAGATTTTGAGATGTGAGAATAGAATGAGCCTTGCTTTACGGTGACTATTTGTCAGTAAAAGAATTAGAAATAAGTAAGGTTTTAGTGGCGACATGTGGCTCAATAGCAGCCGAACAATAGCGGCGACCCATTAGCGCCAACATGTCACCGCTAAAACCTTTAGCGATCACAATGGTTTAGCGGCAACATTTGTCGCCGCTATTGCCCCGTTTTCTTGTAGTGTAATTAATATTGGTTTTCAATTGTTATTTTATGACAATTGAAACTTGAAAGAGGGTTTTGATTTTCCATATTGAAATCTATTCTAAATCTTACTACCACAAAACAAACATTATGTAAGCTTATAGGATACTCGAACGTATACTCCTTCGAATCTTGTTTCCCACTTGTAGGTAGAACAGATTTTAACTTCATATTTTTGTTTAGTGCAATCCTGCATTATACGAAGTTCATCGTAGCTGTGGGAACGAGCAAGCGGTTCTAGAAGCCAAGGAGAAACTGCAAATACTAGAAAACAAGCTCAAGGTCAGTGGTCAGAAGTTCTTTGGAGGTGACAACATTAACTTGGTTGATATTGCTGCTGTTTATATAGCTTATTGGCCTGAAATAGTTGAAGAAGCTAAGGGAATAAAGTTTTTTACTAGAGACAAGTTCCCCAAAGTATCTGAATGGGCTGATAACTTCCTCAGTTGTCAAGTTGTCCAGGAAACTTTACCTCCAAGGGCACAACTGCTTGCATATTTTAAGAAGCGCCATGAGGCAAGGAACAAGGCGTAACGATAATCTTACGTAAGATAAATCTTTAATTGTGTTTTATTATGATATATGAAGTTGCAGTTTATGTGTACAACATCTGTTGATGTTGCAATTAGAAGCTCTTATGATAAGTATTGTTTTATTTAGTGTGTGATAGTTTCTATATTTGACATTGTGTTACTTGTAATATGTAAGGTTGTAAGGTGTTCTCTTTGTTTAAGACTTTAAGCAAAAAAAGGAGGATTGATCTTTGAAGATATTTTAAAAATTTGGAATATTGGATTTTAATAATCTCAACTATTCCGTGTTGCCCGTCAACAGTCTCAACTTAAAAAATAACCACTGGCAGCCCCAACTATTAACATATTGGCCACCAATGGACCATTACTAACAGAATCCTAACGCCGTTAGTCTCCGGTCGCCGGAAAACCGTTTTTGACCAGAAAAAGGTTTTTAAAGGTCCGATCTAAGGTTACAGAGAGATTTAGGACAAAAATGTTGAGTTTTCCGGCCAAAAAGTTGAGTTTTCCGGCGAAAAAGAAGTTTTCCGGCAAAAAAAGAGTTTTCCGACGACTTCAATAATTGGGGCTTTTACTATAATAAAGGTTACTAAAGGTCCGTAATAAGATTAGAATGAGGTTTGGGACAAAAATG
Organism: Helianthus tuberosus; assembly: GCA_030545235.1. NCBI lineage: Eukaryota > Viridiplantae > Streptophyta > Magnoliopsida > Asterales > Asteraceae > Helianthus > Helianthus tuberosus. Next base: position 12,046,707 of record CM060424.1, read on the forward strand.
TTGAGTTTTTTGGCCAAAAATGAGTTTTCCGGCTAAAAACGTTTTTCCGGCGACCGGAGACTAACAGCATTAGGGTTCTGTTAGTCTGGGTCCATTGGAGGTCAATATGTTAATAGTTGGGACTGCCAGTGGTTATTTCTGAAGTTGGGACTGTTGGCGGCCAATAACAAATAGTTGAGATTATTAAAATCTAATATTCCTAAAAATTTCCATTCCCATGAAAAAATTTTATGAGTCCACTACTATTCCTGAGTAACCTCTTCTAGATGGAATACATCATTGTAATTAACATTGAATAAAAATTACCTAATAAATATTTGGGTTATTGGATTTTAATAATCATAAGTTTTACATGTTGGCCGATAATAATCCTAACTTTAAAAATTCACTCCAATAATCCCAACTTGTAAAAGTTTGGCCGTCATTGATCATTTTCTAACATAGGTACACTTAAATCAATTAAGGAGTCTCTATGTGTAATTGAATCTATTGAGGAGACCAAATTCTTATATGTTTTAAAAGAATCAATGGCGGCCAAACTTTTACAAATTGGGATTATTGGAGGGAATTTTTAAAGTTATGATTATTATCGGCCAACATATATATGAAACTTATGATTATTAAAATTCAATAACCCTAAATATTTTTATGTTTTGGATTTACTTCGTAAATCATCGACGTTAAAACAAGAATAAACTTAAATTTGTATCACAAGACTCCTATTAATTCCATTAGCATGAAATTTGTGATTTAGTGGTATAACTTTCTTTAAAAAATAAGGTATATTAAGAATATTTTATATTAAAAGATATGGAAACTATTTTGATATATCATGTCACAATGTTGCAACACTTTTGACAACATATTTAATCAGAATCATTTTTTGAGTTGGCCTTACTTTTTTAACTTTTTTTTACCTTGCACTTTCTTTGAATTCCAAGATGGCACATTATCAAATTTGAATCCAACTTGTATTCGTCTTTGAATATTTCGTTGACAAGTCCACACGACATATTTCCTCGTTGGTAGTCTATAGTATTTATATGAATCGTACATCCCCAATTTACGCTTATAGGCGTTGCTGATTGAATTAGAAAATGGCGGATGAAGTGACATTGTATGCAGATGGACGAAGTCCTTTTGTTTGCCGCGTGAAAATTGCTTTAAATATGAAGGGAATCAAATACAAAAACATGGAAGAAGATCTCCAAAACAAGAGTGCCGACCTTCTCAACTACAATCCTGTGCATAAAAAAGTACCTGTGTTGGTGCACAACGGAAATCCGATCTTGGAGTCTTTAGTGATCGTTGAGTACATCGACGATGTCTGGGAACGGGTTCCCATTTTGCCTCGGGATCCTTATGAGAAGGCTGCTGCTCGATTCTGGGCGAAATTTATTGATGATAAGGTACTAATTTTTCCCGAATGAATTGTTAGAAAGAGTTAATACCATGAAAAAGCAATATATATTTTCTTATTCTTAAAAGGAGTTCCGCTCCTAGTCCAAATTATGCCCGTTTTGAAGTTTGGGTGCTTTCTAATACTCTTTTTCTTGTCGAGCTAGTCCATATAAGAGTTTGCCCACTCTTGGATTAACTTCTCATAAATATTAGGAATATTGAATTTTAATAATTCCAACTATTCGTCGTTGGCCGCCAACAGTTCCAACTTTAAAAATAATCACTACCAGTCCTAACTTTTAACATATTGGTCTTCAATGGACCCTAACTAAAAAATTCCTAACGCCGTTAGTCTTCGGTCGCTGAAAAAACGTTTTTTGGCCGGAAAACTCATTTTTGGCTGGAAAACTCAATATTTTTGTCCTGAACCTCTTTGTAAACTTATTATGGACCTTTGGGAACTTTTTTCTAATAAAAGTCCCATTTATTAAAGTCGCCGGAAAACTCCTTTTTTCGCCGGAAAACTTTTTTTTTTTGCCGGAAAACTCAACTTTTTGGCCGGAAAACTCAACATTTTCGTCCCAAACCTCTTTGTAACCTTAGATCGGACCTTTAGAAACCTTTTTCTGGACAAAAAGGGTTTTCCGGCGACCGGAGACTAACGGCGTTAGGGTTCTGTTAGTCAGAGTCCATTGGTGGCCAATATGTCAATAGTTGGGACTGGTAGTGGTTATTTTTTAAATTGAAACTATTGGCAGCCAACGACGAATAGTTGGGATTATTAAAATCCAATATTCCTAAATATTAAAGTCCATCGGTGGACTTAAAATAAACGAAAAAATTCACTAAACTATTTTTTTATATTATTTTCTGCTTGTCAGAAACTTGTTTTAAAATAATTATTTGTTAACTCTTACATAAAATAATGATATGGTTAATTTCTGCAGTGTATTCCTGCATTATACAAGGTTTTTAGCAGCAAAGGTGAGGAGCAGGTTATTGCAGAAGCTTGTGAGCAGTTGCAAATATTAGAGGATGAACTCAAACTCAAAGGCAAGAAGTTCTTTGGAGGTGATAACATCAACCTGGTTGATATTGCTGCTGATTTTATAGCCTACTGGCTTCAACTATTGGAAGAAGCAACCGAAATGAAACTTGTGACAAGAAGCAAGTTTCCAAAAATAAACGAATGGGCTGAGGGGTTTGTTAATTGTCAAGTTGTCAAGGAGATATTGCCTCCAAGAGCCATCATGCTTGCCTACTACAAGAATCGATTTGGGAAGATCTAGTCGTTTTATGTTCATCACATTTTTTGTTATTTAAAAACCAGATGTCGTACTGATCATAATAAGGAAAATACTATCTTTTATTTAAACGTCCGGCTTGCGGTACGCGCATATAATGTATATATGTGTGGGCGCTCGTGTGGCAAAAGTGAAAGTGCATAAATTTTAACCTTATTTTACTAATTTCATAAAAATAACGTTAAAAGAGGGGATGGTTAATCATGCATCATGTGGTAACGTTGATAGCTGAATGACAAGAGGGTACATACACTAATCGGCGTTTAAACTACTATCTAGTCGGGGGTCTCACTGGAAGCAGTCAGGTTTTCGACCCCCCGGTTTTATATAAATTTTTAGGTCCAGTGACTTCCGCCCCCCTCGGTCGAAAATCTCAAGCTTCGCCATTATCCTCAGATAGTATGATGATGATGATGATAATGACTATCTTCTATTTAACATGTTTACAAGATCGATCCATACAAGGCACAATACTATCTTCTGTTAACACGTACTAAGCTAAGGACGGGTGTAACTGAGTTGATCCGAATTAGAGCTCTTGCTCAACTCGTTTATACCTCCAAAGCTTGAGCTTGTTGGTGTCTTTTTAAGCTTATAAGTTTGGCTTGTTATTAGTTATCAAAATATTTAATTATTTAATATGTACATATAACTTTTCGTGTATGTATTAAGCTATGTTATTTAGATACTTTTATCATAGTTTTATATATAATATTATTATTAAGTATTTTATTATATACTTTTTATAGATAAAATAAAAATTATTATATTTGTATACTTAAATCATAGGCTCATTTATGCCGCAAGTGTAGTCAAGTTCGGTATGTAAACTTAAGCAAACGGACTCCAGTTTTGGGCTCGGGATAAGGCTTGAACTCATTTAAGCTCAGCCATTCAAGTTTTTAGTAAGTCAATCTCAAGAGGCTCAACCACAAGTGAATGAACTCGTTTGAGAAATATATATTAGTGAATATCTCACTTGAAACAAACGACAAAGTACATTACAATACATTTAAAATTCTTAATAAGACTAAAAAGTTGTGAACCATTAATCAAATATCAATATGTGCATGATTTAATGCTATAAAAGCTTAGTACTAAAAAACAATCCATGTTTCTTGTAGTTTCACATAAAATTCATATTAACCGAAACGTTCTCTTCTAAATGTCAAAGATTAATGCTAAAAATCGCGTTACAATTAATTTGTGCTTTTGGTGCGTTTCTTGTTGAGTCGACGTGGTTTAGGCGGGTACATCTCGTATTTGATGAACTTCTCTACCTCGACCAGTGATCGAAACATCCTTCCAGATGATCTATGATGGTAGAACTGCATTCAAATGGTTTCAGTTTGTTATAGATGTGTATATATGTTCTTTCTAAATAATGAAGCGAGTAATACCGAACCTTGTCATGAGTTTTGTTGGGCCTTTTTCTGGTCTCGACTCTCCAGCCCTCCAGTCGATTATACACGGATAAATGACATCTTCGAGTATCAGCTTTTGAGAGCCTTTTACCAACAAATCTTGGTAGTCGTTGACGATACTGTACAAAATACATGGCTTAATACTAGGGCTGACAAATCGTGTCTTAGCAGATTTAACATGTCTATGACGACGCAAACAAGACAAGTTCTAAACATGAATACGACTCATTTAACCATTTTATATCCAATGTCTATAACACAGTTGTATGTCTTAAGTGCCAACAAAACCTTCTAATTCTAATTATTCTTAAGAAAGTAAAAAAAATATGGTGTACAGCAAACATGTCTAATCGTATCTTATACAGGTTATCTGTATTCAACCCTACTTAATACCTAAACAATTCGTGTAGGAATGTCACTTTACTTCTTGATGGAAACTACAAGTTCCCTTAGAATTCATTACATTCCAATTCCGTCAAATCACAATTTCATTAAAACATTGTTATCTTATATTCTGAAAAATTATGCGAACCAAACGACCAATTTGAAACAAAAAGAAGGTTACCTTGTCCCTTAGGAGAATATAGTTGACACATTCAGTTGGAAGGTCAAAGTGTCCATCAACATAATGTTCGGTCCACGATGTTCTTAGGCCTCTTTTATGCATTCCTTTTGGACGTTCAACATGTTCTTCATCATGTTCTTGATGTTGAACTAACGTTAGTATCCCCTATCAATCAAAGATGACTTTTAGAACTAAATTAGGTAATTTTCCTTAACTAAAAGTGCACTTTTGCTCTATATATGTGCCTATTAAGTAATAAGACATTAAATTCTAGAAGTTGAAATAGTAAATTTTATCAAACTAGTACAAAATGATATCCAAATTGTAAATTAATTATGCTTACCTTCTCTACAACCAAGATACTCTTTGATGTCTCTTGCCTCTTGAATGATAATGGGATGGTTGCTAATGCTTCCTTGTTTATCAATTATAACCAACAAAGTATTAAAACATATATATAAAGGCACTCAAAGTCTCAAACATGTGTGTCTTTGTAGCGAGGAGTGATGTTGTATGGGTAAGCGATTACGTATAGTTAGCTACAAAGTACAAAAGTCCTAAAAAGTGTAAGAAGTCTATATAGGCATTGTGTTTTAATTTTTATGAATGTTGTTTTAGATTTTTTTTTTTTTTTTTTTGCATGGTATTACATAGAAAAAAAAACACAAAACGTAACAATTTAAAACACAATGAATTGTATTCTAGGCATGAAAGTTAAAACACAATACCAAGAAAGTTAATCAGTGTGTTTTAAATTTCATACATAGAATACATTTCATTGTGTTTTAAATTGTTACATTTGATGTGTCTCTATATGATACAATGTCAAAAGAATCAAAAATATCGTGCCTAAAATTTAAAACACAATCAGATCAACATTAAATTTGTAGAAGATACCTCAACCATGTTGACACTTGCTTTTAGTCCATTCGAACAATTTGAAGAGATTTTTGGAATAACATGATCACTCAACATATGGTCTTTCTCATATGATACCATTGGTGGCTAAAACCAAAAATAAGGTCACAATTAATTATTAAACAATTAAAATGATATTGTTAGCAATGAAATGAAAATAAAATGTGCATATTAAACTTAGAAAATGAAAAAAAAAAACAAGTCTTACGGATTCATTCAAATCAAGAACACACATATGTTTCTTCAATCGACTAGGGTTCATAAAAAAATCATTCGTAGGAGACGACATTCTTCTGAAAGAATTTAGAATGCAATGTACAAATGACCTTTCAAATATGTAGTTTAGAACAACAGACCAACTATTTATAATGTTTAGTGGTGTTCTATACAAACTATAACGTATAGAAAAAAGGTAATATATAATAAGGTTTTTAAATGTCAAGATACATAACCTTCTTTGCTCTCGTAATTATTAAGCTCCTCTTGGCTGGTATTGTTTGATTTTTTTTTTTTTTTTTTTTTTTTTTTTTTTTTTTTTTTTTTTTTTTTAAAGCTTTCCAAATCAACCATACAGAAAAAGGCATATTCTGATTTGCTTTCTATTATGGTGATTTACACAGAGTGTTTTATGATTATGGTATATGTGTCTGTTAAATAAAAGGTAGGTTTAGACGCACTATAGGTAATGGTTTAGACATATCGTTGTAATTTATTGCGTAGTTTTTTTTCTAATTTTGAAGCAACATATATATGCATGTAAAGTTGTAACACTACTTAAGTTGTAAATTTTACAAAACCATGATATGCGCATATACATATAATGTAAGGTGTTTATTTCGCACGAGAATTTTAACACAAAGATATTATATATGTATGCATAACACTTGGAAGAAATTTAAAGTATAATTTCGTAGCATTTTCCATTTTTCCGGCTACCTTAATTTTACGGAGACATTTGCATGTAAAGTTGTAACACTACTTTGGTTGTAAATTTTACAAAACCATCTTATGCACGGTTCCGATACCTTTTGAAAAAAAAATACATTTCTTGTAAATTCTAAACATATTAGAAACCATGTATACACCTAAAACAAATTCCACATAGTCTGTGTTAGGATCGAAGGCCTGTCATGATTGTGTTTGTTTGTATAATTTGAACAAATCAATAGAAATGAACAGAGTTTAAATGCAGCGGAAATGAAAACAAACATTGTAAACACAATCAAGGAGAAATAGTTTTGATAAACACATGCTTCTCATCCGTCAAAAGGTTACAAAGCAAATCAAAAGATTACAAAGCAAGCTTACAAACTACACTCCTCCTCAGCCTGATACTCCATGGTTGATTGCACAAGATGAAAGGATTGGACTAGAGGAGAAGAACTCACTCAGTCAATCAAATGTAACAGTACAGGGTACTGTTCCATTTATAGGCAAATCAAACCACTGAAGCATCTCAGCTGACATCACCATGAAAGCGACATCTAACAACCTAACAAACTCTATTCACTGATCTATAACTACTGATCATACAGACACTGATTACATTCTAAGCACTGATGTATAAACACTGATTCTTCATTCCACTGATGTAGTCAACCACTGATGTTGAGCATCAGTGCTTTCTTCAAAGGGTGATCAGACCTTGAATGGGCAGTGCTTTAACTCTTCAGCAGTGCTTGGATTCCGTCAGTAGATTGAGCTTCAGTCTTTAATCTTCATCAGTACTTTAGTAACAGTTGTCTTATTGAGCAGTGCTTTGAAGTCTGTCAGTTGCCAGATAACCACTGTCAAGGGGAAAGTTTAATGCAAATAGCTGATTATGATGAATCCACTGTTGTGAACCAGTTTTGGCTTTCATTATCTGTTCCTCTGGTAGGGTTCAATCCCAACAATCTCCCCCTGGAACAGATAATGCCAAAACACTTCATTATTTTGGATTTTTATTGTCTCATCAGAAGTTCCCTAACTTGTCCTTTAAATTGTAGTTCAAAATCCATGGAACTTGTGTCTTCCTCATCCCTACACAGTATAAGCTCAAGGAGATCTTGTAGATCTTCAACATTCAGGCCCAGTGCTTGTTCCCTTGATATGTGCTTTACTTCTCCATTGGATCTGAACAGGGTCAATACATGGGTCTTTTGATCAGACATCCATTTTAGTATTTTTGAACCCAATGGGTTTCTTGGGAGATGTTTATTTACTGATGAGTTTGGAGATTTTGGCCTTGTGAAGATTTGTGAACTTTCAGCAGACATTTGTTCGAAAGCCATTTTTATGACATCATTCGCTGCAGCTATATCTTCTACAGTCTCTTTTTCAATCAGCTCTTGTCTCTTCTTTTGATCTAGCTCAATGGATGTCATATCTGCTAAAGTGTTTGGTGATGCAGGTTTGTTCAATACCTTTTTGACAAGGTTTTGAAGTTTTACTGAGCTATCTTCATTTAAAGCCATTTTCTTGATGGCTTCTGTAAAGTACTCAGCTTCCTTTTCTTTTTCTTCTTCATTGGTCAACAGTTTCCCTTTTTTCTTGGTTTATCACAATGATAGAGGTATCTGCTGATGTGAACAGTGGTTTAGGATCAATGACCTGTTTTGGCTCTTTGTGTTCAGGCTTCTTTGGTAAATTAGGATCTGTCATTTTCCTTCTTTTCAATCTTTCATAAGCCTCATCTGTATACTGCTTTGTCCATTTTGCTATGGCTTTAGCAGTATCTACCTTTGCATCCACCAACTCCTCCTTCTTTCTTTTGTATTCTGAAGTAAGTTTATCAATGGCCTGCTTGTATTTGCTCCAGTTTGGAGCTGTTCTTTTCTTACTAGGATCATTCTTGATTCTCTTGATCCTGTTTACCTCATGCTTTAGTGCAATAAGTGGCCATTCACTGAATTGTTCCTCTTTAGCTGAATAGAATTTTTCTTTCATGATGAATTCAAGAAACTCCTTTCTCATTACCTTTTGTAGGGCAGCATCAGGTGGCATATTTGACATGTCTTTGCTCAGAACTTTTGCATAATCTTCCATTTGTTTGACCTTAGTGAGTAAAAACTCCATTCTCTCAGAAATGGCTTTATCACCTTGATCTTTGCACTCAATTCTAGCTCTTATATCTGCTTGCCTGGCTTTGAGTTTTAGATACTCACTCATGTTTAATGGATTCCTGAAGCCAATGAGAGAAGGAAATCTTCTTTCCCTATGATCATCTATCGTATAGAATTGTTTCATCTCATCCTTTACAACTTCCAATTCCAGTGGATATTTTTCAGCAACAGATTCAATTCTAGTGGAGGATATTTGAGTGGGTGCTGGTATATCATCATTATTCTTTTGAAATTTCCTTTTTCTTGTGTAAAGATTTTTGGGTGAAGGGGGTTTTGTTTGTGATGTGAGAATGGGTTGTATGGAGAGAGCAGTGGTTGATGATTGGCAAACAGTTGTTGAAACAACTGGTGTTTCAACCACTGTTGTCATTACAACTACTGATGTGTCAGTAGATGTCTTCTGCTTTTGAGCAGGTGGTGGATTGATGGGTGGTGATGTAGTTGAAGTGATGGCTTTTGGTGGTGAGGTGTTTTTAGGTGGAGGTAAGGCAGTGGTTGTAGTGTGTGTTGGAGTGAATGCTTTAACAACTGCTGAAACTACTGTTGTAACAACAGTTGTTGACACAGCAGGAGTTCCATCAGCTGTTTGGGTAGAAGGTTTAGAAGCTTGTTTTTCTTTTTCTGGTTCAACATAAAGGCCATCTTCTATTCCCTTCTTCTTCCACTGCTTGATTTTCTCCCCCTTTTTGGCATTATCTGGAGGGGGTTATCAATGAAGAGTATAGTGGGAGGAGCTTTGCCAGTGGTGTTCAGGATTTGAGCTTTTATGGCCTTGATGTCTGCTTGGGTGTTTCTAAACCTTGACTCAATCATGTTTTTCAATTCTTGCACATATATTGCGTGTTGCTGATCTGCCATTTGTCTTTGTTTTTCGATCAGGGGTTGAAATAAATTCCATAGCTCATTTATAGCAGGTGCAGGTTGTACTGGTGCCTGAGCTGGAATCGCAGTGGATTGTGCATTTGGAGCTTTTAACAGCTGTTGCACCATATCCTTTATTTCAGCAACAGATGTCTCAAGATTTTCGATTCTGCCCGTCAATTCCTGATATTTTGAATCATCACCCAAATTAATGGGATCATCTGATTCCCCACCGACAGTAGTTATATCAATGTGTGATTTAGGAACAGAATTCCAAAAGTCATCCATTGATGCCCCTTGTTCTCGGTACTGGGGACTTCTTTCTTCAACACTTGATAACCTTTCGATGGTACCAGTGGGCAAAATACACTCACTAGTAGTTATCAGAGGTGCTATAGAAGAAATTGCCTTCAAGGGAGTCTGATTGATGAAACAACTGGCCAAATGTAGATCTGTTGATCCAAGATTTGTAGTTGCTGCTCCACTTGAACAACTGTCAGGAATTACTTGTAACTCCTGCAGTGTAACCTCCTCAGTTGTTGCTGGGATAGCAGAGGTATAAGCATCAGACCCAGTCACTTGTTGGAGTGTACTCTCAGTGATAGGTGATAGAGAGGAACTGGTTTGTGTCTGAGCTATAGCAACTGCATGCAACAAGGGTATTATGGATTGTGGTAATGTGAGTGGTGAAGATATGGGTGTTAAAAGAGACATGTCCTTGGGATAAGGACTGAGGAAGATGGATCCAATTGAATCCAGAGCTTCATAATGTGGGGTCCCTATGTTTACAACCTGATTCTTTTGTGAGGATGCAGGAGGAGTTTCAGGCAAGGGTGGAGATCTTTCTTCCAACTGCTGTGAGGAAGCAGCAGCAGTGGTTTCTGGTGACATTTGTGTTGTCACTGGCAGTGGCTCTGGGATCTCATCTTCCAGAGTTGCCTTGGATTTGGGTTTGGGGGGCTTTTTGGATGATTTCTTTTTGGTCTTTTTGGTAATGGCAGGTGTGGGTTTCAAAGCAGTGGTTGTGCTGCTATGATTACCTGGAGCAGTGGGCTCAGTAGCTGATACCTGAGGAGCAGTGGTAGCTGCTAAATTCTGCTCAGGCACCTTTGCTTTTGTTTTTGAAGGTGTTAACATTCTAGTGAATGTTTCAGGTGTTAAACCATTTATTTGAAAATAAGCACCTTGTTTGAGCAGATTTTCATTTTCCTTTCCAAATTTTTGGTTAAAATAGTAGCTTAGAAACCTTGGAAAAAGTAAAAATGATTTGCTATCAACATTTTTTACCAAGTCATTAAAGATCTCCTGGGAATAGTTATAATTTTCATTATGTAAAATAGCATAACCCAGACATTGGATCTTTAATGGTATTTCGTTAAAAGCAGTTGTTTTATTTGAAACACACATCAAAAGTGTATGGAATAAAAACCTTGGTGCAGAAGGGAAGAAACCCTTTTGTAAGGTATCCCTTTTTGTTTGTTCTGCATAGCCCCTTCCCAGAAAAACAGTTTTCAACTCGCTTTTAGAAAAAGAAGTTTTACCTTGCTGATCGTCGAGTTTAAAGACTTCTGAGATGGATTTGTGGAGTGATTTGAATCATTTTACCCTGTATAGACGAGTTGATGGCTATGACATTCTCGCCTTGTTTGTCAAGGGTAGCATTTTTCCAAAACTCTCTCTGGGTTTGTTGATAAATTGGAGCATCTGCTGTTAGCAAAGTTTTATACTTTGATGCAGTCATGATGTCGATGATGGAATTGAAGGTGTTGTTGTTGGTGGGTTTTGTGAGTAGACCCAAGTAATTGTGAGGTGCTTTATATGGAATTTCAATGGGTTCAGCATCCTTTTCAGCGACCTTTTTGGAAGATGAGAATGATTTTCATTTTGATTTTGATTTCGTCATTTTGATGAAGAAGAACGAAGGATGATTTGAGATGGAAGGTTGGAAACTGGTTTGAGAAAAGAATTTTGGAATTCAATTCGACAGTGTAAAACCCTGTTTGGGGGTTTTGATCAGGGTTTTATTTAGGGAAAAAGTGAATGATGATATGGCAGCGGTTACAAAGATCTGATGGCTAAGAACTGACCACGTGCCAACCTCTGATGAAATGATGAATAATGGAGGACAGTTGTTTAGGGAACCACTGATTAAGCAAATATCAATGGTTGCAACGGTTAAAATGAAGACAGTGGATGATTTTAACCATCAGTGGATAGCTTCATCAGTTGATAAAACACTGATTTTAAACAACAGTGATTACCATGAAAATGAAAGAACAGGGGTTGACTTTCAGCAGTGGACAGTGGTTAGGAAGCAGATGTTTGAACAAACCAGTGGTTAGGTGTAAGGTGATTTTTGAAAGGCTAGTATATCAGCAACTGTTAGTGCACCAGTGGATAAGTTTTTGACACATATTTTGAGCATCTGCTGTTCTGATGAAATGAATGATTTTATCTTGTGAAATCACAATATCATCTCTAACATCTGTTGCTGTTGATTCTGAAATATCTGCAAGATTGCTATACTCAACAAAATACATTTTAGATGCATATTGTCAAGTTCAATATGTCAGCAGCTTTTATGAGAATTTGCATTCAAGGTTTTGCCACATGTCAATTACACATTTTTGAAGCTTTTATAGATTCCTGACAGTGGTTTAGTACCCCAGATGATGTAGACCCTTTTTACTAAGGCTATTCATTTTGTGTCATAATATTTGAATTAGAACATGAGTACCAAAGTCTTTTAAGGTCTGTTAGCAATCAATCTTTGGATCAGTTGTTAAAACAAACTTGAGTTTTCAACACTTGTACCATTACCTTTTTGACTCATTTTCAAGGATAATATCACCAAAAAAAATGAGGTTCTTTATCCTGACAAGGAATTGAAACTTTTGCTATCAAAAATGAGTAAAAGTACAAAATATATCATTCAAAAAAAATAAAGAATAATATATCCTGTTTTATTTGAGAAAAACCTTTTTTTTAAGAAAAATAATTAAAGGTTTTTCTGAAAACAGCATCAAAAAGGAATCTGGTATATTTTCCAATTAAACTCATGATCATATCACTCTCAAGTTTTATGAAAATGGTCAGGGGTTTGAAATATATTGTAATAACCACTGTTTGAAACCATTTTTCTTGTTAAATTGATTGCTAAAAATGAGGAGACATGTTCACATGCGTTTTTGAAAGTTCAGTTATAAACTTTGTTACCATGTGATGATTCTGAAAAACTTGTCTAGTCCTCTTGTAAGTTTATTTACTGGAGATACTATTTTTACCTGAACTTCCATGTACCAATGAATGCACACAGTTGGTTGATGACCATTGTTCACCCTATTTTTGGACTCTTAAGTGTTTTATATTTATACTCTTTTTTTTTTACTTCAAAAGTTTTGAGATAAACACACTTTTGAGTTTTTTGAATTTTTTTTTTCCCTTTTTACCCTTCCCATTCATAAGTACTAAAATACTCACTGGGAGGTTTTATTGAAGGGATACTTATTCCAAAATCATTATGTAGTAATGTTTTGAGAGATCTGGTTATATTTGTACATACTTATAACAAATCTCACATTACATATGATTCGAACTATTTTAACACCTGATTTTCTTAATGTATTTTTAACAGAGTTGATTTGGTCCTTTTGAGGATTCTCAACCTGTTTTTCAACACACAAGATCTAATAACTAAGGTTTTAATTTCCCTCTTTTTATGTTAACAAAAACACTAAAGTTATTTACTCAAACCTAGGTTTTTGTTGACCTGAGGTACTCACCTTAGCAGCGAACATGATGGAAACAGCACGAACTTCATAACAACAATTGAAAACAATTTTCGTAAATGATTATACCATAGTTATCAGACATGTTTTCAGATCTGAAAACTATAGGTGATTTATGTATGACATCACTTGTTGTGTGAAGTTTGTGTGTCTTATGACATCTTGGTTGTTATACATAGTTTTTTAATAGCAGCTTTGAACGTGGTCACGCGTTACTCTGTTTTTCAACTAAATGCAATCAACCTTAGTATCAATGAATTTTGAGCTGAACTGTTATGTCAAATTGATTGTTAGATCGAATTTGACTGTCCGAGCTCTTATACCAATTGTTAGGATCGAAGGCCTGTCATGATTGTGTTTGTTTGTATAATTTGAACAAATCAATAGAAATGAACAGAGTTTAAATGCAGCGGAAATGAAAACGAACATTGTAAACACAATCAAGGAGAAAATAGTTTTGATAAACACATGCTTCTCATCAGTCAAAAGGTTACAAATCAAATCAAAAGATTACAAAGCAAGCTTACAAACTAAACTCCCCATCAGCCTGATACTCCATGGTTGATTGCACAAGATGAAAGGATTGGACTAGAGGAGAAGAACTCACTCAGTCAATCAAATGTAACAGTACAGGGTACTGTTCCATTTATAGGCAAATCAAACCACTGAAGCATCTCAGCTGATGTCACCATGAAAGCGACATCTAACAACCTAACAAACTCTATTCACTGATCTATAACTACTGATCATACAGACACTGATTACATTCTAAGCACTGATGTATAAACACTGATTCTTCATTCCACTGATGTAGTCAACCACTGATGTTGAGCATCAGTGCTTTTTTCAAAGGGTGATCAGACCTTGAATGGGCAGTGCTTTAACTCTTCAGCAGTGCTTGGATTCCGTCAGTAGATTGAGCTTCAGTCTTTAATCTTCATCAGTACTTTAGTAACAGTTATCTTATTGAGCAGTGCTTTGAAGTCTGTCAGTTGCCAGATAACCACTGTCAAGGGGAAAGTTTAATTCAAACAGCTGATTATGATGAATCCACTGTTGTGAACCAGTTTTGGCTTTCATTATCTGTTCTTCTGGCAGGGTTCAATCCCAACAGTCTGTGCGCAAATGTAGAAAACTGGATCATCAAACACATGGTTGCCCCTTGCATAGACGAGGCCACGAGGTTTCAAAGACCACAAGTGGGATACCGACAATGTCACACCGTCAATTTCACGTGTGTGGTTTTACCGCGAGGCGTATGACAAACCAGGATCCAACCACTAATCATGTTGAACCGTTCATAAATAATTAAAAAAAATACTTAAATACCACATTCAACACGAATAGTGGTAATGTTTTAACAATTTCAAAATGAAAGTAATAAAAGTTTAAGTTTGACAGCGGAAGCAAAAGTATTAAAATACAGACACGGCAAAACCAACAGTTATCTGAATATTGTAGGAAAAAAAGTTTAAATAGATAAGAATGACACTCCAATGTGCATAAGATGCGGTGATCCAAATATCATGCCTTAGCGACGTATGGGAGAACATACTAAAGTATGTCAACACAAAGTTGGTGAGTTCACAAGTTTTAAATCTTAAGAATTGTTTTTAAAAAATATATAATTCTGATATAGCAATAGGTAGATAATCTGTTTGCAAATTACTAAACAAGTGAACCGAAGCTGACTGTTGTGTTTTGGTGCCTTCCACCACGTCTATCACAAACATGGTACTTAAGTTAGGTCAATGTTTCACGTCTGGTTCCCAGCACCGTGTGGGGTTTGTCGAGCCCATTAGTACTACCAAATATTACCTTGCCATCCCATATTAACGGTTCAGTGTGTAAGGACTTTCGTGATATTGTGTGCATTTAGTACATAAGTGATATAAAAGAAATACATTAACTAAGCCGTGTTCTTGTTTCTTCCAGAAAACATATAAGCAAAGTAGTAGTGAAACTCATTGTTTACAAAGAAATCCAAAAATGCAAAGACAAAGAGTAGGTGTCCAGTTAACCACTACCAAATAACATGTAATGTCTATTAGTGTATGTTCGTGTTGGTTCTCAAAACCTAAGTAATCCAAACAATCCCATTGTTTTAATGTTTTAGAAAAGACTCACATGTTTGACTAACTGAGCATAAGTTGACCCGATTGGTGATTTATTAAGTGACTTAACGTTAATTCATATTCATGAAATCAAGTAAAGCTATAGAACACATCAAATAACATGTATGATGACATTTATTTAAGTTTCACCTCCTAATTACCCTTTGCATAGTCAAATAGAAGTAAACTCTAGTGTTAACAAAAAGTTTTGAGCAAACACAGTACAACTTCAGTTTTTGAGTCAGTTTGTACATTTTATTTAAAATATTAAACGATGTAGAAAATTTACGAATATATTATAGGATATGCCAAATAGTCCATGTGGGTTTTTGTAATTTTCTTGAGGTCTGAAGGTTTATAGAAAATTAAAATTCTACATTACATACAGGTCAAAGACGTCATTTTCTTGTGACAGTTTACCATTAATTTATATAAAAAAATCTACGTTTCTTCAATTAATGCAAGGCCAATTGGAGTGTCTAATAAACTCTTAGGAGTACCTATTGTAAAAATTTCATGTCCTAAATCCCAAAATTGATCAAGTTATAGTCTTCATAATGGACCTTATTTTCGGATCAGAAAACTCAGCTTTACCCATCCACGTTAAAAATTTGCAAAAACATAGTTAGGGTTCATCAAAAATTACCAAATTTTTGTGGATCGTCTACACATAGGGCTGCAAACGAACCGAACGAACACGAACAAGACCTTTTTCGTGTTCGTTTGTGTTTGTTTGTTAATTTTAGACAACGGACAAAAAACGAACGTTGGCTAACACAAATGAGCACAACCTAATGTTCATGAACACAAATGGAAACAAACGAATACAAACAATCGTTCATGAACAGAATATATAATACACTGACACTTCTTAGATATTTAATTTGTCAGAATTTTGAAGTATTTAAATAAATACAAAAACTAAAAACACTAATGAACTATCGAACACAAACGAACACGTTACCAAACGTTCACGAACATAAACGAACGAACACGACATCTGTTCATGTTTGTTCATTTCACTAAACGAACGAAATTTTTTGTTCGTGTTCCTTTGTTTATGAAACGAACGAACTCAAACAAACTTCCCGCCGAACGGTTCACGAACTGTTCACCGAGCATTTGGTTCGTTTGTAGCCCTACTACACATCCAGTAGATGATCTTAGACTCAAGAATGGTCCTATTTGGGATCGGTATGTGCAGGTTATGGTAGATCACACAAAAACGCACTAATTTGTTGATAAAAAATATTTTTATAAATGCTAGATCACACAAAAACGCACATTCTCTCGCAATTACGAGAAACAACTAACCATTAAGTCACGTAGTCAAGTAACATATAAGTTCACAAAATTACATTAATATTTTTATGTTTGAGATATTATTCCCATGTTCTACCAACGTTCGAGGTCAGACTCGTGTGCGGTTCAGTAATTCGGTTAATTCACCGAAGTACTGTTATGTGGGTGTTCGTGTACTGACAGACACACTAAATCAACCTTAATCGAGTATAATGAAATAATGAATGTCCGTGATAATGTTAAAGATAATAGAGTTGTGTTAACGGAGTTAACCTAAAAATTCTTGGTTGTCACAAACAAACTAGTCAAAACCAAACAAAGAGGTTCGTTAATTTCTATAAAACAACTACATTTGTGAAAACAGGTAACTTCAACGATGTTTAGAGGTCTAGAGCGAAATATTCATTTAAAAGCAGTTGATGACTTGTTTTTATTTATAGTAACTTGTTCAAAGATATAGAGCAAAACAAAGCAGTTGCTATCAAAAAGTTATTCCCACCGAAAAACATCTAAAAATCCTATGCGGGATTCTTATCCGAAATATTGTCTTTGTAATTAGTGATGGATTACCAACAATGACGAATCTAGACCAAAATTTCAAGGGTAACGTTTAAAAAAAATACTGTACTTTACTACGATGTAAGCAATTTTTATTCTCTTGCATATCATTATTAACAATATTTGGACTTGGAGTTGGACCAATATTATCATTTTCTAGGGCTTTTCTTTTAAACAAGTTGTTAACAGGAGCTTGTTTAGAATATGGTTTCATCTTCCAAACAATTGCCGCACATAAACCCTAAAATTACAAGAGAACAAAATAAAATTAGGAACAGTTTATAAGTGAACAATATAATGTTATAATGACATAAACTTTAGAAAATATAAAACCAATTGCATATAAAACCTATCAATTCCATATAAAATTATAAACCATCAATGATTCAATGTACACCATAAACACTTGCAATTTGCACATAATCAATTAGAATTTAAAAGTAGATTTTACACATAATCAATTGCACATGCCCTCTATACAATGGAGATTTGAGATTGGAGATTTGGAGGTGGTCGACAATCAACAATGGGTCAATGTGAAGTGGAGTGGCGGTGTTTGGTAATCGGTAGTGGGAGGCGGAGTAGTGGAGGTGGGAGGATGCCTGAGGTGAGGTCGCTAACTTGATAATGTTGAGCGTTGTGTGTCGCTGTTGTTTGTTCCATTCAAAATCAAACCCAAATCATTTGGGCTTTTAGGTTTTAACCAACCATGTAGGCTTTTGTGTTTTAGTTATGTGGGTTATTGAGTTTTAGTTATAGTGGTGGTTTAACCGTTTATTATTGGGTTTTTTAATCATAAATTGGTGGTTAGGCTTTCAATAAAAGCCCAATTTTCTTTTATGGATAGCCTAAAATAATCTTAGGGGTAACGTAATTTTTTTTTCCAGTGGTAACACAATATAAAAATGATAACTAAATAAATTGCACTAAATCGTAAAAGTTGAGGGGTAACGAATGCTACCCCTAAGACTTAACTATGTCCGCCCGTGATTACCGAGTAGTCTGTTAGAAAAATGTTCCCACCAACATCTTTATAGCATGTGCAAAAATCTTATCTGAAATGTTACCAATATAAATAGAAACGGACTACCAAGGAGTAGTTTGTCAGAAAACTGTTTTCACCGAAATGCGCCTAAAACGTCAAATTATCAAGGGACAATACGTTAAAATATAGTCAACAAAGACAACGACCAATTTTGCATTCGTAGAGCCTCCATAAGTCGTCGGTGATAGTCCCTACTTCATGGGTTGTGCTCTTCGTCTTTGGTCCTATGATGATTATCAAGGGACTACCGACATGGGATTTTGTATGTAACAACCAAGGCAACCATTAGTTGGTGTCACATACGTCAGGCATGGGTAATCTTTAGATGACATCGCAACTACTAAAAGATGGTTTGAGATGACAACACCTTCCACGTCATCGTTGTCCATCTTCATCATCATCGGTTGGTTGTTCCCTTCAAGTTTAGGGAGATAGATAGGTTAGAGAAGAAAACAATGAGAGTATAAAAACTTGGGGATTTTTGAAGAAAAAATATTAATATAGAACCATAAGAACTGCATAATACATTTATATCTATTGTTTTGAGTGCGATACATAAGACAGTTATGTAACCGTCTATGTTTCTTGCTCCCCCTTCTTCTGATGATATTTATGCATTATGTACAAATGCATAATGCAATTCTCGTGGTTCTTTACATAGAAATGCTCCTTATGAACTATAGCAGTACATCTTCAAATGTTTCATATGTTGTATATATTTTTTAAATGAGTAAACTGCAATTTTACCCCCTGTGGTTTGGGGTGATTGGCACCCTTACCCTCCTAAGGAAATAATTGCAATTTTACCCCCCCCCCCCCCCACTGTTCACTGTTATGTCGCAACCTTACCCCCCGGCCTCAGTCAACGGTAGTTTGACCCTTATAGGTAAGGGTATTTTGGTAATCTTACCCTTTATTCACTTCCTTAAGCAACCAACACACATACTCACCGATCCAGAGTCAAACGACTCACGGCGGAGCTGACGGCGGCATCGTCTTCTCCGAAGGTAACCTTCATCTTCGACGATCACCCCACTGTCACTGTATCTACACTCAAAACGCACAATAAACCCTAATTTTGACCCAGTCAACCGTATTGTTACCTTTTCTGTGTGTTTGTGTGTAAGCTAGTGCCCGATCATCTCGAATTTGTGTTATTCGTTACTCTTTATTCGTTATTTGAGTAGTGGTATACAGATTACTAGTGTTTGTTGAGTGTTTATATGTGGATGTGTTGGTATTGATGTGTTTGGTGGTGATTTGGTACTGGATTTATGTTTAGTTGTTTGTTTGGTGATATACTTGTTGTACTGAATGATTTTATGATTGAATTGTCGTTTTTTTTCTAATAACTTTCAACTAATAAGATTTTTTTTCTTTCCTTTTTACTGATTGAATTTGATGAAAAGACGTATGAGTGTGTGATGTATGAGATTGATATTCTTAAATTCTGATTTTAGTTTGTTAGTTTGTGGTGGAAGTGATAATCTTGGAGATTGATGTTGAATTTTACATTTAATTGCTTAAGTTAACAGTGTAATTAGGCATTTATGTCATCTGAAATTAATATCTTTGAGGTGGGATACAAGCCACAAGTACAAGAAACCACTATGATAGATTGTTTGCTGTATGTTTTATTTTTTATTTTTCTTTTGTTGGTTTAGAATATCTGGGATTCATTAGTAGTGAAATGATACAATTAATATGATAGATATTTATATTAACACCTCATCCATTGACTATTAGTTTCGATATATGAATATCCTCTGTTTCAATCTTGTTTTCTGTATCACCAATGTATGATTTTGGAACATAGTTTTGGCGATCCAGTATCTATCATCAATGCCAATTTATCTAAACACCTCGTTTTCTATGCAGAGGTTTGGCTGGAGCTGGCAGTGGTGGTTGTGGTGGTGGCTGGAGGTGGCAGTGGTGGCAGTCGTTGGAGAAGATGACCGGAGTTGCAGGTTTCCGGTGACGGAAGTAGTGGTGGTGTTATATATGAAAGGGATATTAAGTTGTGGTGGTGCCTGGAGGTGGCAGTGGTGGTGAATGGCGGTGGCAGTGGTGGCAGGGGGTAATATCACAGAGTGCACAAAACACAGGGGGTAATATGAAAGGACATTATAGTCATTTCAAGTTATAGTCAACAGATTAGTCAACAAATTTGAGGCCGAGGGGTAAGGTTGCGACATAACAGTGAACAGTGGGGGGTAAAATTGCAATTATTTCCTTAGAGGGGGTAAGGATGCCAATGACCCCTAACCTCAGGGGTAAAATTGCAGTTTACTCTTTTTAAATTCATCTTTTAGTATTTAGGATTTAAAACCATATTTTCTCAACAAGTCATATCCGTGATAAGAAAGATCTACCCCCACAACCTCCTCAAAGCCTACCTATTGCCACACTTTATGTTTTACGATACTATACATATCAAGGTTCTGGTTCTACCCTACTATATCTTGTGTTAAATTGTGGGTGTTGATTCCGCTAGTTGATTAATTTTGTGAACGTTACTTACAAAACCTCAACTACAATATTTTTTTGAACGACCAACAGAATCAATTCTAAGCATTCTTGGGGCACCTACTAGACCAAACGAAGTACTTCGAGGGTAACTCGAGTCCGCCACCAATTCCGGGGAAAACCCTGTAACCCACCTGCCCGTAGGCATGACGGTGGAATGACTGGTAAAACCTGTTTGGCTCAAGGATCGAACCCAGGTTTCCCTGGGTCTCCTATCATAGCACCAGTGTCTCACTCTGCACTAAGTAGGAGTCGAACCCATCTCCCAAGAGCAATGCAAGCCTCCCGCCAAATATAGAGATCATTGGCTCTACTACAATATTTATTGCCATAATCCCACAATCCAAATTTACAAACGTTTTACCTTTTACTACTACAAAGATAACAAGATGCTTATTGTGGTTTGAACACAAATCCATAAATTTCACCATCATGTAATATTGTTTGTAATGCAAAATTGCGAGATATGCTATTTCAAACACATGGCCAAAGAGAAATCAGCACTGCAACATATAGAGAAAACATCAAATATTTGCAAATGCTTACACCACCATAGGTTATTGTGGTCACTCACTATATATCAGTTCCGTTCCGTTTCATAGTTGAAGGCAACGATTTTGGGCACAAGTATTTCATAGGTATTTACAATAACTGTACATAAAAGCTCTGGTGGATAGATAACATGTCGCAAGGTCCGGTGCGTCTTGCATATGATGAAAATCCCCCCCTCCTTTGTGTCAAATCATCTGCCTGCCCAAAAAAGATTAAATGCTACAAAATATCAAATCACATCATTCTAACCAAATAAAATAATATGTATCTAGCACATAATTATATTTTAAAATGCTTTAGGATGTTTCCATCCTTCTAATATTATCGGAAGTGGGGTCAAACTATGATCTTTATGGCTTGGTTTGGGCAAGACATAAATCAATGGGTAGAATGAATGAATGAATCTAGATGCCTTTGTAAACTCTGAACGGGTTATCAACAGGTCAGAACCCACTCAAGAACTAAGTCAAGATAGAATGTCGGATTTGCCACTTACCCACCAAAGCAACTACCCGGAATCTATTGCCACCTATCGACCAGTCACTGCCGCCACCGCCGCCACCTGCTGACAATCCATCACCGCGCTTACTACCGACTGACGTATAGCAACGCGCCATGACCCACCATCACCACCACACCAAAATATCAATAAAATGTATAAAAGCAATGAACAAAACCAAAATGAAAACTTTGGAGAAAAACAAAAAACTAAATCTCATAGTTCGACACAAAACATGTACTTAAATTGCAACGACTGAAGTTCTTAATTATCAAGGGAGTTCCTTTTGTTACTTCTGAACTAAATGTCTAGCAAAATAGCAAAAGCTAATTCTAAATACATTTCCACATCCATAGTTTAGAGGGTTTAAATATAAAATGCAGAGCTAGCAAAATTACGAACTTCATATGAGAAGAAAAGAATATGAAGATACAAGAGCAGTGTGTGGGGAACAGACCTTGGGTAGAGTTCAACTACAATGAATCCAGTCTAAAGCATTAGGAAAGCACCAATTGATGTTTGATGCAGCACTTTTGAACTCCGATCAAGTCCATGAGAAGCCACCTGGCAAGAAAAAACAATATAAATGACACAAGTTTGTTGCAAGAAAAAACAATATAAATGACACGAGTTTGTTGCATAGTAGCAGTCAACATAACATTAGTGGGACTGTAATTAAGTAGTTTAACATACTAACATTAGCGGGACTGTAATTAAGTAGTTTATTACTTTTATGTCCAAAAAATTATATATGTACAAAGAAGAACTCATGATACCATATGACTTAAAGCTGCATAACGTTCCTCATTCAAATATAATGGCTTTCCCCTATGCATTTCAATGTCCTGCATAAGTAATAATAATTGAATTATTGATAGATACTTTTACACAATGTCCATTTAAAGAAATGATAAAAGTATAAAACAAGCATAAACAATTTCAGGAAAAAAAAAACACAAGGAGTGGAACTTTGTGTTACCTCTTCACCAAATGCATCCAGGTAAGGAGATGGCCAGCGTGCCTGACGTGCAGATCTTTGAAGTAATATTGTAGTTTTCTACACACGAATTTGTTAATGAACAAATGCACAATTTTCGTATGCAGAAAAAATGATACTTCAAAAGTAAAAATGTGTGAAGACTTACCCTAATCAACAGAAATACGCCAGTGCCGGCCCCACAAGACATCGCATGAGTTTGGCACTTGTTATTCCTAAGGCAACAACTCATGTCAAATACAAGTTCATATTCAGAACTGAGAATTTATTTATAGATTGTTATATAATAACAAATAAAAATACCTGCAGCACATCTTCCAGCTTGGCGAGCACAATTTACCACACAACAAGCATAATGCGGGTTCATCCTGAACAGCTCCACAGTCAACACACTTCTGTTTTATGTACCTAAATACACAAAATCACTAGTAAATAAAGATGAAAATCATGGAATGAAAAAATTTTGTGAAATTACAAAAAATAATAAGAACCTTTGCAACAGATCCTGGTATAGGTGTGGCAAAACCATCAACTTAAATGGGACGACAGGGGTTAAGTGCAAAACCCGTGAAGGATTACTAACTTCGAATTCCTTAGCAATGTGTCGCAACCAATTTTTAACCAAAGATCGTGCCACCTCATCATTAACTATGTTGTCCAACGCTGGAATATTAAACATCTTCTCCAACTCATCAATTTCAATAGATTCATCTGGCGTGCCAAAAGAGTAATCCATTCTATCTCCAAATGTTTGTGATGGTCTAAGGGCCCCACTAAATGGTGTTGAAGCCGAAGAGTTCATTAATTTCCACAACACTGCACACCTTCGGAGAAATGGAAAACTTAGGCTACGAATTGACTCGGTAAGATCATGAGAGTTGTCCATATAGTTGGAAACAAAATATTGGCTTAAAAATCTATGTTCACCCACAAACTTAAAAATGTCGGTGATAAGAGAATCATGGTGAATCAAATCATTCATAGACTCATTTAATCCAAAGCATGTTATTGCAGCCTGCAAAAGAGAAATGAAACAAGAAACAAAATGTTAGCAAGATATAGACCAAACTAAAATAGCTAAAGTTCAAATGTTCAATCAACCTGAGTTATGGAGACAACATAGCACATATGAACAAGAGGAAAAAATGTTTTTTCAGATGTTATAGAAGGCACCGGAAGACAAAATAGGATCCACATTAAAGTCGAGAAAGCATCCGATGCGAGAACAGGGTACGATGCCATTGCACAAAACTGAATATCTGGGAATCGTTTGCCCATATCAGCATTTTCCAACATACTCATCATACTTTCTGAAAAACAATTTTTACATGATTAAATATTAAAACAATACAAGGTAAGCGTAGCCCACTAAAATTTGTATAACTAATGATAATATTACCTTCAACTCTGTAGGTGTCACTAGGTGGTTCGTTTAGAGTATCAGCACAGCATATCGACTTTGCGAACTTTTTAATACACATTAATCTTAAGAGAACATCAAGTGAGCTTTGAACACGGGTACGGTGAACAATTTTAAGCAACAATGACAAAATAAACCCACTAGAAGACCTTAACTCCTCATATAAAGCATCAACGCTAAAATTGGTAGCTGAGGAAGTCCTTTCAGATCTAGCAGCAATTTCTATAGATGTAAGTGAATATTTGAGGGTGTCCCACATGATCATGGAGTCACTTAACCGATTTGATCCGGAAAGTTTATCGTCTCCTGGGAAATACATTTCACGAAGTAAACGAATTACGGATTCAAGATTTGTGATTGTTCCTCGTTTGTGTAACACTGGAAATGATTTGAGAAATTCACTCCTGCTAGAAACATCAGCTGCAGCTTGCAAAAGAGAAAGTGATTGTTTAAGGAGAAAAACGTCATTAGCATCTGAAGAGAACAAAATTTGACTTTTTAATTGCCCGTTGTCCTTGGTTCCTTCTTTAGGTAAATCAGGTAACACGGAATTTGCAAGTCCTCGACAAACAGGACATAAAAACTCCCCCTAAACATCATACAAAATATATAAGGAAATAAGAACTTACTTGCATACATAAACTAAAAAAGAAATAAACAAAACACACCTGATCTGGATCCACAATATGACCTCCTTCGAAATCAATTCTTCTCGTATATCTGCAGCAATAGCATTGTACATTAAAGTTCTCTTATACTAACATGAGAAAAATGTCATTTTCGTCCCTCATGTTTGGTCAGTTGTGCGACTTTTATCCAAAGGTTTGTTTTTTTACATTTGGATCCAAAGGGTTTAAAATGTTGCCATTTTCATCTGACTCGTTAACTCCATCCCTTTTTCTCCGTTAAGTCGGGGGTATTTCCGCCTTTATAGATATTTTTTAATTAAGCTAAAAAAGACTACAAGAAATAAAGATCCACCTCTGTTGGTTCGAAAATACTATACATATAAATATAAAAACAAAACAAATGAGTAAAAAGACAAAAATATCCCTGACTTAACGTTAAAAATGGATGGAGTTAACGGGTTGGATGAAAATGACAAGATTTCAAACCTTTTGGATCTAGATGCAGAAAATTCGCAAAACTGGGCAAACCTCAGGGACAAAATGGCATTTTACTCTAATAACAATTAAAACATTGTTAGTTTATACCTTTCCTTCAGCGACCGTAGATAACGATCAAGGCAATCCTGATGCACTGCATGCCCACATGAAGAAACATAAATTCCATTGCAATCTGACGGTCCAAAACCTTCATATGTCAGACATGAAGTCGCTGAACTTGGTTGTGCCTTGCTACGCGACCCACCAACAGAGGGTGACGAATTATTTAACAGTTCATTAGATAAAGATGCAATGTACTTCCCAAGTAAAAAAGATTCATTTGAACTACATTCAGCTGCTGAAAAATCCGCAGCCTTCATAACATCATTTTCCATAACGTCCAGAATCTGTGTGTACATATTTTCTTCAAATGCATCACCCGAAGATGAGGCTGGTTGACTACTATTATCATGTGACGTTTGGGGAAAATGAATATCTTTCAATGATGGGAAGCGGATTTTTATGAACTCCAGAAAAGCATCAACCTCTTGTGGTTGACCAGTAGAAGAAAATTCATTAATTGTATTCTGAAATAAGTTCATTAATTCAGATGATATCATTGTTTCTGAACTACTTGAAGTTTGAGTGTTTAAATCTTCATCGCTGTATGAAACTTGCTCCTTCCCAGATCTTTGAAATTCTTTCTCCAATGATGGAGGACCTTTATCGAGCAAACTCACAACCCTAGATTTCTTTAGACAGAAATCCAGATCATACCATTTGAAAAGTCAATACTAATATAATATTATAATGACATGTAAATTAAACAAAAACAAGAAATTAAAAATAGGGTTGCGACTTGCGAACCTGGAGAAGAACTAAAAACGACACAGGAGACTTGGAATTTGCGTCATGACAGAGAGAACAGACTACTTGTTCATGTCCATCTGGATCGTTTGCAACTTCAGAAATACTTTCTTCAGCATCGTTTGAATCATTTAAGCCACTTTCTGCTGATGAACTTATGTTCTCCATGAATTTTGACTGCTGTGCCTTCATTTTTTTCTGTGTATAACATAGTTGAACTCAAACTCTGAGCTTAAAAAACAAGAGTAAAATGTCATTTTCGTCCCTGAGGTTTGGCCAGTTTTGCGACTTTCATCCAAATGTTTGTTTTTCCGCATCTGGATCCAAAAGGTTTGAAATCTTGCCATTTTCATCCGGCTCGTTAACTCCCATCCATTTTTCTCCGTTAAGTCAGGGGTATTTCCGTCTTTTTTGCTAACTTAAAGGGCAATTCGGTCTTTTTCACTTTTTGTAAAAAGACCGAATACCCTTGGAAAGGGCCGAATTGCCCTTAAAAGTTAACAAAAAGGACGGAAATACCCCTGACTTAACGGAGAAAATGGATGGAGTTAACAAGCCGGATGAAAATGGCAAGATTTTAAACCTTTTGGATCCAGATGCGAAAAAACAAACCTTTAGACGAAAGTCGCAAAACTGGCCAAACCTCGAGAACGAAAATGGCATTTTACTCAAAAACTGTACATGAATGTGAACTGACCATTATAGCAGCTTGTCTCTCACGTGCTTTTGCCTTTCGTTTCTCACTATCAGACATGGAAGCACTGTTATTTGCATCACCGCTAGGCATAGAATGAGGGAGCTGATTAACAACTTCAGGCGCTAATCTTTGCAATTTATTGAGGCGTCCAGGATCCAGCTCAGCAAATTTCTGAAGGAGATTCTTGATCAAAGAAGAAAGGTCAAATCCACCAGATTCCACCAAACTGTACACATTTTCTTTTTGATTTATCCTCATTAACGACACAAGAAGTGATAACAAGCTTTGATTATCATATCCATCATTTACACCCGTCGATATTTCTTCACCAGCAAAGGCTAAAAGCGGAATAGAATTATCCGCATCACCGGATTGGATCTGCGCTTGAGAAATATCTAATGCTAGTGATAGCAAGTGCAATGCTGTTATAAGAACTCCATCAGGAGCGCGTGATGGCATCAATTTATCGGTAAAAAGCGCATAAAAAAGAACGGCTCGAATGATTTGTAGAACTGTTTTGCATGTAGCTACTTTGGCTAACCCATTAAGAGGAGGATAAACCTTTGACCATTTTGGAAGCTGATTGGTTAATGCAGAAACATTGCAAAACCGCAAGTATCGTTCTTCCGCAACTTGTAAGTCCCGCGAATTCCAACGAGGATGATACAAATCTAGTTCTTTCCAGTACTCCAAACGTAATTTGTACATACCCTAAAACACATAATACTATTGTAATAAGTAAATGGAATTAGAAAGATACATATTTTAAGAACCATTACCTGTTTGATTCCGGATGGATAAGAGTACTCAGCTACGGTATCCAAAATTTGTTGAAACTGGTCAAGTTTAGAAAGGTCACGAGGAAGGGATTTGACCAATTGACTATGAGTGGCGTTTCCAGTGGATAGCTTATAGATTAACTCGCGTTGAAGACATTGAGTTGTAGTTAATCCACAAAATCGCCTTTCTTTTACTATTTGTATAATAAGATTTAGCATCTCCTGTACCAAAGCAGCTTCATACCTGAAAATATCAGTTAATATTTGTGTTACATCATAATCTATGGAATTAGGGACGTTAATTGTGATCCTTCTTCCGAGAAGTACATTAATGATAATAACAAAACAGGACATCATATATAAGAAGAGAACGAGCGTGTAACATAAAAATAAACATGATTAATGAGTTTTAGAAAATATACATACTCATTTGCTCTTTCCAAATCCAAATTAAGATAAGTTGATAGACCAAATCGTTTTATGATTCTAGAAATATACAGATCTGCTGGAGCTAATGCAGCACAACATTGTAGAAGAAATAAATCAAGTTCCAAACCCTGCTCAGACCTGCATTAATAAAAAAGAACGATAAATCAGTTTCATAAGAAACTTTTCACCAGATAATTAACTGATATTTTCCTACCAGCGAACTGAGCGATACCACTCATAAGATAATATCGCAGCATCCCCATTCTTCCTCCACATTCCAGCATGAACTTCACTACAGAAAACCCTAATACGCAGAGGATGTTCCATTACAAAAGCAGAGAACCCGTACGGGTGGCAGCCACCTAGCACATGGCCGAAAAAATCACCAAATTCAACTGATGAGTCAGCAGATGATTCAGATTCACCATAACACCTCTTCAGTGCTCTCTGTAAAACCAACGAGAGCAAACGATGCAACGGTATGTGTACTGATATCTCCTGTGAACTAACATCGTATTCAATTTCAGGCCAGTCTGCTAAACTCAAAGCCTCTAATTCATTTGTATAATCTCCATCCACCACACGATCTCCAAAACCTGCAGAAATGGTGTCACGCGGTTGATGAGCACCAAGACCTGCAGAAATAGTTTTTCCTTTTCTAAACTTAGATAGTGTTCTCTTTAATTGAAAGAAATTACTACCAGAAGCATTGCTTGTTCTTGAAGTTAAGAGAGTGAGATGACCTCCTGACGCATTCGCAGTATTGTCGGATTTCAACCAATTTTCAATGGCCCGTAAACACTCGAACATTAACCATGAAATTGAAGTCAAAACAGGTATACTTTCAGCATTCCCTCCAACAGCTTCCGAATCACAATCCATCGATGTGCCCCTTGCAGTCACACTAGATACAGAGCTTTCCTGTGAAAGTCTCCCAACTTTTGCATGTCGTAAAATGTCTTGTTCATCAATATCCTGCTTATTTGTAGTGGACACTGATTCATCTTCAGTGGAAAATGCACCAGCCACTAATAAAGCATGAATATTTGCAATGGAGTGACCTAAAACAAAAGGCAAATGCATGTTTTCATTTTCTTCTTCTATGTGAATATTGGTTTCTCTTTTTTGAGGGCTAATTCCCTGCACAAAAGCCAACAATTTCATCCATGTTCTTGATAGGTCACGCCTGTCACATGTCATGTATTTTGGTATTGTCGAATGGCTCATGACAAATCTAATATCCTCAACGACACGGTGTGTTGTTTCATACAAATTTCCCCATTTGGATACCTGAAAATAAATCATTATTAAAACACGGAAATTGAAAATTGAGTAAAGTGCCATTTTCGTCCATGAGGTTTGACCAGTTTTGCGACTTTCGTCCAAAGGTTTGTTTTTCCGCATCCGGGTCCAAAAGGATTGAAATCTTGCCATTTTCATTCGGCTCGTTAACTCCATCCATTTTTCTACGATAATTCAGGGGTATTTCTGTCTGTTTTTGTTAAGTTAAAGGGCAATTCAGTCTTTTCAGGGGTAATCGGTCTTTTCACATAAAGTGAAAAGACCGAATTGCCCTTTAAGTTGGCAATACAGACGAAAATACCCCTGACTTAATGAAGAAAAATGAATGGAGTTAACGAGCCGGATGAAAATGGCAAGATTTCAAACCTTTTGGATCCAAATGCGGAAAAACAAACCTAGTCGCAAAACTGGCCAAACCTCAAGGACGAAAATGGCATTTTACTCTTTAAAAATTAAAACAAATATATATAGAAGACAACTTTACCTGTAGTCGATGATCCTCTCGAGAACAAGAACTGAATATGTTGGTTAAACATTCCAAAAGCATGGTTAAAAGATCCATTTCCTTAACGAGGCGTGGGGTCAAAGTAGGGACAGTAAAAATTTGAACAGAAAATGTCGGTAGTAGTAGATATTTTCTAAAAACAGAATCTTTACACTCCTTCACAGCTTCATTAACAACCTTGGGATAATACTTTAGAAAAGCCTTTGCAAATTCATATTTAAAAAAAGGATCACTTAGCAACTTCAAAAGTAATTCATGAAGCTTCCGGACAACTTCCGTGCTTAAAAACATTTCTGCCCTTACAACAACATCCAGCAGATCGACTTCCGAGCATAATCTTCCAGAAACAAAACTAAGCAAACTTTCACTGCACTTACAAAAATCCAAAAGCATCCCCACCACCGCTGATGTCAGCACATCTGTGGCCTTTTTAGGTTCTGTAGCATTATCATCAACAGTAGGCCTGTTTTGGTGGTTACTCTCGGCAATTTTTAGTTTTCTTTTCCAGTAAAGAAGAAGATAATCCAAAACAGGACCTAAAGTCTTTGCAATATCTTCTTGAAGTGGCTGTATCTGTTCTGCTCCTTTATGTTTAGAACAAAATCCACTACGTTTCCATGCCGTCACATCTCCACAATCACAGCATCCACCACCTGTGTATATGATTGAATAATCATGGTCCTTATGGTTACCATTTTTGAAACATGGGACACAAATCGCACATGTGGGATCATGTTCGCATGTTCTACATCGGTATGCTATGTCATTGTGTCCCCACACAGACCCACAAACGCCGCGTTTCCCAGCATTCATCAAAGCCAGTCGTTGTAGCATTTCAGCAGGATCACCATCAAACATCAACCACTGCAACCAGACCATGCTTTCATGTAGTAAATCTTCAATGTTGGGGTCTGACTCTGCTTTCATTGCAGCCTCCATCTCATCATCTGTTGGTAAAATCGCATTGAATATTTCTTGTAATCGCGAGTGATTTCTTCTAACAAATGTGATTACTCCAGACGGATGTTCAAGGTTCTCTTCAGGAACATCTATTAGTGATAGCCTCTGATACAAAAAAAATGTCAACATGATTAACATTATGTCACCATTGAACATTAAAATAGAAAGCATGCCAACTTTTCACTAGAGAATCATTCAATAATCTATTTTTCAGTTCCTTATATAGTGAAATCCCTCTATCAGACAAGTTTGTCAAACTTTCACCTAAAAATTTGTCCTCGATCATATGCAAGGTTTAAAAAACGGAAACGAGTTTCGAGGCGCTTTCCCTTCGCCTCACGAGGCGTAAGCCTCGAGGCGAACGGCGTAATCCCTAAGGCGTACCCGAGGCGAACGGCGTAATCCCTAAGAAATAAAAAATAAATATAGAACTATATATCTTATAAAAATAATAATACTAACTAAATTCATCATCAAAATCATCAAAAACACACATAAAAAGACATAAATTGCTTGAAATTGACACAAAAAGTCAAAAACATCAAAAACAAATATCAGAAACCCCTAAGGCGTACCCGAGGCGTAGCCTTTTTAGCGCCTCAGCCCCTCTGAGAGGCGCACATACAATAGAAACCCCCTGAGGCGCGCCTCAGAATCGTTTTCTGGACGCTTCGCCTCGAGGCGCACGCCTCAACCGTTTTTAAAAGCCATGATCATATGGTGCCCTTCTTCAATCTCCTTACCCAGATACCCATAGATTTAAAGTTTATACTTAGAAATATAATCATAATATCATGTTTTGCCCTAAAAATCAAACTAGATATGTATTCACTAACACGATAAAACCGGTGAAAACCAATTCGACACAAACCAGTACCAGTACCACTGTAACCACAACCTAACCTACAACACTAAAACAAAACAAAACAAACCTAAATTTCCAGAAAATAAACATGATTCTCGAATTAAACTTTTACAGTAAAAAGATCTAACATCCACTTTCCTACACAACAGAAACATCACCTAACTCCTGTATTTCACAAAATGAAGATTTATCCAAAAATTAACCCTAAATCGTGAAATAAACAGTGAAAAACAATCGTACAAAGCAAATTAGAAACTATAATCGAAACACATAGCGATAACAATAACCAAGACATTCATTCATCCCTAAAAGTAGGAGCAATGCGGAAATTAGGGTAGAAAAATTAGGTCAAAGAAAAAGTACCTTGAGTATACGATCTTTGGGAGAAAGAAGAGGCGTATGAAGTTCAGATGAAGAGGAATCAATCTCCATCCTGAACATGTACCGGAGAATCCAATCGGCGCAATAACAGTTGCCGATTTCGCAAGTGTAACGACCCAGGGCTGAATAGAAATGCGTAAAATCTCCTTTTGCTTTTGCAGATGTGTGTGTGTGTGTGTTGAGTTTTATATATCTTGGAGTACAAGATATTAATAAACTGGCCTGTCTCTCTCTCTCTCTCTCTCCACTCGAGAAAGAACCACGGCTCAAATGACTGATTGCGTTTGAAGTGTTTGTTTGTTGTTGCTTTTTATTTATTTTTTCCTGTTGTTTTTGCTTTTCTGCAGTTAAATTGTGTCACCGCCACTAGGCTTGGTAGGTTCGCAATTTACACCCATCCTTAGCCTTTTTACACCATTTTCATCTATCCATAGGGCTGTAAACGAACCGAACGTTCAGTGAACAGTTCGTGAACCGTTCGGCGGGAAGTTCGTTTATGTTCGTTCGATTAGCTTAACGAACGAACACGAACAAAAAATTCCGTTCGGTTAGCTTAGCAAACGAACACGAACACAGGTCTCGTTCGTTCGACTGCGTTCGTGAACGTTCGCTAATATGTTTGTTTGATTATATTAAAAAATAATAAATAATAAACCTTTTATCTAAACATATTGAAAACTTTGAAACCCTATTTTTTCTAAGTTAGCTAAAATTTGGATATTCTAAGACATTTTTGGGGATAATTATGTCTAAGTTAGTTAAACTTTATTCATCGTTTGGTGGTGTGGTAGACTTCTTGTGTTTTGATTTATTATTTGATAGTTGTATTTAACTACTTATATTCAATGTTTAAGGATAACAATGTTTTCATTTTTTTATTTTCAAGTTAAATGTTCATTTGCGTTCATTTTTATTTGTTTGCGTTCGTTTGTGTTCGAGACCGGTGTTCACGAACTGTTCGTGAACAATTGAATTTCCTTAACGAACGAACACGAACATAAACTTATGTTCGGTATGCGTTCGTGAACAGTTCGCGAACATGTTAATTTCCTTAACGAACGAACACGAACATGGCCTTGTTCGTGTTCGTTCGGTTCGTTTACAGCCCTATCTATCCACATCAAGTTATCATATTCGGTGTATCTAAGTTACACCTAAGGCCGGAGGGTGTGGGATGGAGCCCCTAGGGGCTTTATCAAGACACGTAAGCGCCACGTATGATCCACGTCAGCCATGTGGCTTTATAACGCCCCCCTTTAATTTGCACGGTGTGGGATGGAGCCCCCTATTAAACAAAATAAAAAAAAATTGATTGGATGAAAAGTTGAGGGCCCCACCTGATAACCCCCTTCTCCCTCGTTACCACCATGGAGCCCCTTCTATAGCGCCCCTCCATAACTCCGGTGGTGTGGGTGTATAGCGCCCGGGGCGCTATAGAGGCTGAGGTGGCGATGGTTTTGCCTCCCACACCCTCCGGCCTAAGGGAGGGAGGAAGGGGGTTTTTCTCGGGAATGGTGGCTTGGGTATGCATCTAATTCTGATCGTTATGAAGGAAGGATGTATTTGCTCGATTAAGGGCATCTCATGATGCTTATCCGGTGATTTAGTTGGTCGTTCAAAAAAAACTTTTTTATTGTGTATGTTTTCAGTTGGTTTACGTGTTTTGACTTAAAAAAATCGAAAATGAGTGAGGTCAAATATAATACATTTTTGTGTTTATTTTTATGTACGTTTTCAATTGCTCTACGTTTTGACGTAAGTTTTGTTCGGAAACAACTCAGATCAAATATAATATGTTTTCACTAGACGGTATAAATTCGAGTTACTTTATGTTTCGACACCGCCGCAACGCGCCGTATCATTTTTTAACTTAAAAAACAATATTTTTTACATGCTTATTTTATTGTACGTGTCGTATGAATTCAAGTTGGTTTACGTTTAGACGTAAATTTTCATTAAAGTTATAATTAATATGACTTTTACGTTTACGTTTCCGTTCACAACTAATTTAAAATCAGACCGTATTGTTGTCCAATTTAAATTAATATTTATAGCTTTCGGTGGATGTAAAACATGTGTAGATATTCTTTTGACCATATTTCTTTTGGTTTATATACTTAACTATATAATATATGGTAACTGAAAACATGCAGCATAGCGCGGGTAATCTTACTAGTTCATTACAAAGTACCTTTGAACTTTTTTTTAATTTAAATAAATTCAACAAGTAAGTTTAATTAATAATTAAATTTCATTAAATAACAATACAAAGTATACAAACTAATAAAATCACATAAAAACATAGATATAAAACGAAACTATTCCTCGTCTTCCTCCTCGAGGTCCGGTAGATCTTAAGTTGCAAGATGAACAACAATATCATTTTTAGTCGATAATGCGAATCTCGATACATCAACTCGTGAAGAGCATCATTGTCAAAAATAGGTTTGACGACAGGATCCCGGATGTGGACCAGTGAGAACACTTTTCCGTCATCCTTTAAGATCATATTGTGCAGTATGATGCATGTATACGCCATGCTAATAATCTTTTCTATAGTCATGGCACGCATGGATCTCCTAAGTATGCCTCATTTACCTTTAGCGCACCAAAAGCACGCTCCACATCTTTTCTTACCTCTTCTTGCAATTTCTTAAACTTCTTTACATTCGGATCGACAGGATATGGAAACGTTGACCAAATATGGTAGACCTCGTTGGTTAGATAGTATTCACGTTTGTATGTATGTTCATTCACTAAAAATGGACACATAGGTGCAGTTCCATTTCGTTCAGCGAGATATATTGGAGATAGTTGGAGAACATTAATGTCGATGAGTAAACCGGTCGGACCACAATACGCATGTCAAAACCAAAAATCTTAACCGACTTCGACCATGATCGTTGGGTATTCGTGATCACCTCTCATATATGGGTCTCGTAACTCTTTGGGACACATCCTCCAAACAAGATGCGTACAATCGATGCTACCTAACATCCCAGGAATGTGGTGTTTTTCTTCGTGATTTTGATACAAAATCGCTACGTCGTTGCTTGTCGGCCTACGCAAGAACTCATCACCGTACAATTGTTTCACGGCGCTACAAAAAAAATTGTAGGCATTCCCGCGAAGTCCATTCAGACATCTCTAAATACTCGTCGAGAGTATTACCACTCACGAGTTGTTTAACGACGGATGTAACTTTTTGTATTGCTGTAAAACTCTTTTTCAACCTACCGTCATATCCCTCTTGAAATCAAGGATATTGTGCTTCCACACCACCAACAACTATTAAGAACAACAGTTCCGACATACGAAACCGGTAGCAAAATGTTTCAGGATCATACTTGAATCATCAACAAAATAACCGTTCATAAGATTTTTGTTACCTTGTACGCGATCACGTTTGACAACTTTTTTAGGAATGCCCGACAACGTTGTCGTGTCTTTCGCTTCGGCTTCCTCAAGCATTTTCTTGAAAAAAAATTAAGCTACTATCACTTGACAAAAAATCGTCTTTGAAATTTTGGGCGATAAAAATATACCCAAGTCATCTTTTGAGAAATTAGCCATTGAGAAGTGAGATTGAGAAAGTAATGATATGAGTGAAAATGGTAAAGATTTGATTGAAAATGGTATGAGATTTGTGTAAAATGGAGAATGACCGATGTATTGCAAAATACATCAATTTATCATGTAAAGTTTGTACATATTTCGTATTTATTTGGTTATGATTTAGGTAGAATTTCATTACTTTGATCAAGTTCTTGTTTTCCAGGTCGTTGGTGCTGAAAGTGTTGAAAAACAAAGAGAAAACAGCTGGAAATTAAGTTGCAAAGGAGTTCGGCGTGTCGTGTTGTAACGCCCCAAAAACCCCTTTTTATTAATTGGTGTGTTTTATCATCTTGGCTCAAGAAATAAAAACATAAATAACTAGGTTAGAATGTAAACTAAATATGAAGGGATGAAGTTTTGAACAAAAGGGGTAGCAAGCATACATGAGGGACTGAAATTGCCATCATAGAAAGATGATTTATACAAAAGAAAATAAAAACTCCATGTACAGTGTTTTTTAGATGAGTTTGTCGACACACACTAGAAGGAGAAAAAAGGGAGGCTCAACATTGATGAAATTAGTCCAAATTGAAGAAGGATTCCAGCCTAAACTAATGCATGAACTCGTTTTCTTGATGATCTACCCCTAGCAAACATGTGGTAAGTTGTAATTTATGATTTGATGATCTTGCTATGAAGTGTGTTATGATCAATCCATGAATTTGTATGAAATTGATTATGTATAAGTGTTAGAATCACCATATAGAACATGAACTATGCAAGATTCTAAGTAATTTGATGATTTTGGATGAAACCCACTTGTAGTAGTGAAGATGATGATATGGATAATCATATATGTTCAGTAGTTGTGTAAAATTGATGTATGATGTTGTATGTAATGAGTAATTGTTAGTTAATTTGGGTATAGTATGGAAATTATATGATTCTTATTGGATTTGATGATCTATGTTATGAACTAGGAAGATTATGCAATAAATACTTGTACATTATGCTTAGAAAGTTGTAAGCATACCAATTGTTTGATTAAATGCATAGGTGAGATTTTGGAAGAGATTTGATGAAAAAGAATCTGTCCAGAAAGTTACAACCGAATTTAATCGTCTATATGCAGGTCAAATCTGGTCAAAAACTGATGTTTATTGAGTTTGTGATGAACTTCCAGGAAAAACCTTTCAAACCCAACTGGAATTGCATTTTTTCGACGAAAAATGAACGTTTTATGAATTTTTCCGTATCTAAGGTTCATGCTGCGTTTTCTGGCTGAATTTACAGCCCATTACGAATGTCATAACTCAATTTAAGAATTGAGTTATGATCTCAAATTTTTACTGTAGGTAGCTTCAGGTGATTCCAAAAATCTCCAACTGGAATTTCGTCAATCGGATAAACGAGGAATTTTAAATGAATTTTTCCGTAAGTTGCAGTCAGAAGTGACGAATCTGATTGCAGCTTAGTAAATGAATTTTTATAAATTTTTGGTAGAGAGTTAGACTCTAAAAATTTAACACATGGATAAACCCTCGGAGGGGCACGTCACATAAAAATATCGTAATTTTTGAAAGCTCATAAGTATAGTAAACAGACGTCCCAAAACAGCCTATTTTCAGTGAATTGAGCTATGCATGTTAGTGAATGATTGATTGACTAATGAAAGTAATGCAACTAGGAATTTGAAATGATTATTGATATGGATGAACATGCAAACTAACAAGTTATGAAAATGATGGTATGAAAGAATAGGAATTTACATTGGCAAGGACTCAAGCACGGATGGCTAACGAGTCAAAGGAAGGCAAGAAGACGAGCTCGAACATGGACGCATAAGGTAAGTGATTTCCGAAATCACTTCGTATTTAGTTACATGAGTATATAGAACATATTTATTTGAATATTTGATTTCAAGGTGGAACGTATAAATAAATGATAAATGCTAAGTAAGAATTGTTGAAATGGTTGGTATGATGTTAAATCGGTAAAACCTCAATATAAGGGTAAATGGGTCAAAACTGTTAGTCGGAAGATTTTAAGATGGAGGGTATGTGGATGTGGTGATGTCAAGGGAAGGTTTGGATAGCAGGAATATCGGGTAAGATATTAGCTAAATGCGTATTCGGACGTCTCGGGGCCGGCTTAATCGAAAAATGTTTGAAACGGGTCAAAAGAGCCGCAAATGAAGGAAAACAGATAGACGGTACTGGGCTCTACCGTAGCTTACGGCAGCTACCGTAAGCTACGGTAGGTATGAATAACACATGTTCACCGTCAGACAGTTAGAAGTCACCGTGGCCTTTTTAATGCCAGTGGAGGCCAGATGCAAAATGTTAGCCTTGAGTATTTTGTTGCGTTCCGAATTTTCGTATTCCCTAAGGCTTATGTAATGGCCCGATAAACTTCCGGAAGATAGTATAACCTACGAAATAAACGTAAAGGTTTAATTATGTAGTACGAATACAAATTATGATTTTTGGGCTCGTAGAAGATAAAAATATATATGTATGTATATATGTGTGTGATTCGAAACTTGTGGGAACGAATGTGTTAGAATATATTACAGGGATGTGAAGATGAAACTTGTTCATTAGTATGCTTATAGGTGAGTTATTATGCGTGATTAAAGCACAATGATTTAATGTGGACAAGTGAATATAACTTGAATGCACATATGAAAGTATATAGTTGCACAGTGTAAGAGTTAGGCGTCGATTTTATGTATGCATGTATGTATGTATGTATGTATGTATGAGTGTGTATAAATATATGTATGTATGTACGCATGTATAAAGTGGGATTGAATGTATACAAAAGAATAGGCTTGTATATATGTATACATAGGTTGATTACGTTTGAAGGTTAACGTTACTAATCATGTGTCTTGAGAATGAAATGAAAGTGCAGGTACGCTAATGTTGACCTTACGAAGATTTGACGTTGGGATGCAAGACTTCACTTAGGAAGTTAATTCGAAAGGATTAGCATGAATAGAAAAAAATCTGGCGTGGTTATCTAATTACACATATTTTGATTATAGATGACATTACCAAGTATTAATGATATGTATGTATGTAGTGGTTGCAGGTTGTAGGGAATTATGGATCATCAGCATGAAGGACAAGTGATTGAAGATCGAGTTAGAGAGACATGGATTGTACGGAATGGGTGGTCATGTAACTTGTATTAGTATGTTATATTTGATTTACAAAATGAAGGATGAATGATGTAATTCTTCTAAAGAAGTTGTTTTAAATGGTTTTCAAGTATGAGAAAAAATTTATAAAGAAAGAAATTTTATGGTACGAAATTCCGCTGCGTCTTTTCAACTAAAATGTGTTAGGGTGTTTCAAGTTGGTATGGGCTCTTGTGACAAGGAACCCGTACAATCCAAGACTCGATCGAGACCTAAAGGTAGAAGTGAATGTAAGTATGTATTAAAGTATGTATTTGAAGAAAACTAACAATATGTTATGTGTAAGGTGAGCATAATTGTTTGGAAAAGGATGATCCGCGGATGCGGTCTAGGACCGACACCAAGTCATGTAATAAGACAAATAACCGACACCAAGTCATGTAATAAGATAAATTGACCCCAGGTACGTAAATTTAATATGTAGGTGCATGTAATGGTAAAACCTATAAAGTGAATGAAAATTTTAAATGAAAGATAATAATGGAATAGTAATGAAGTTTTAAAAACGTTACACGTGCTGAAACCTAATTCTTCGGACATAAGGTAGCGATTACACGAAGACATGAAACTAGTATGTGGATTGTGTACCTGGCCAGAACACAAGAAACATATGACGTTCGTGGGACCGTGATAATTGTTACAGGTATGTTCGTTAGAATTAGGTAGTAGGTGGACGTGAGGGTAAAGGGAATGTAAGACTCTCAAGGAATTGAAAGTACCAAATGCAAAATGAGAAGTATGAATGATATGTTTGAATCCGCGAGA
Source organism: Helianthus tuberosus (assembly GCA_030545235.1). Taxonomy (NCBI): domain Eukaryota; kingdom Viridiplantae; phylum Streptophyta; class Magnoliopsida; order Asterales; family Asteraceae; genus Helianthus; species Helianthus tuberosus. The sequence goes on from CM060424.1 coordinate 12,086,501, forward strand.
CGGATTCAAAACATAGAAATAATGGAAAGTGTGAATGATATGCTAGAATCCGCGAGACGGATTCGAAACATGGAAGGAATGAAGGATATGAATGATATGCTAGAATCCGCGAGGATTCGAAACATGGAAGGAATGAAGGATACGAATGATATGTTATAATCCGTGAGACGGATTCAAGACAGAGAAGAGAATGAAAAGTTTGAATTCGTAAATAAGTACGAATCAAACAAGTAAGAATAAATAATAAGAATGAAAGGTTCGAAATTTGTAAGTAAATACAAATCAAACAAGTAAATATTCTTTAAAGCGGATATGATTCAAATTACGCTTTAAACTTATATATATATATGTGTGTGTGTGTGTGTGAATATATTTATGCTAATGCGTTGTATGCAAGAATGGTCGAAAGGACAAATGAGTTATGCGGGTCAAATGGTGATTGTCATTTGAACCCGGTATTTAATGTTTGAAATACTCAAGTCATATATTGTAGGTGAGCATAATGTATGGCCATGTAATAACACAAACTTGAGGGAAATAGTCAATGCAAGGCATGGATAATGGGTCAATGGATTTGACCTGCGCCAGGTATGTATAAAGGTTATGTTTTTAATAGGAGCTTATAGCTCGACTAGAGAGGGATGTGTCAGAACTGGGTAATTGGTAAACATAGGTCAGAATGTATTTACAATGGACTTCCGAAAAGTCAAACAAAGTAAGTTGATGATTATTAAGCAAGTAATTGTAAAATAGCATGAAGTATTTGATTCACTAAGTAGGTAAGACCGATGAAAACTATTGTATTAGCAAGAAACCCTAGTCGAAAGAAATAAGCTTTGAAATAAGTTACGTGTTAGACATATCATAAATTGACTCTTGGGAGTCGGAATGAATGACGGTTACGACCTAGACAAATGATTTAAGTAGGGACGGGAACGGGTAAAATCTTGCAATTAATATTAAAATGATGAAATAAAGTCTTTGCAAGTATGCAAGAATGGAAAGGAATTATGAACGTGTACTTTGATACGTCTATGATAAGTAAGAAGTATCGGTTTGACTTTGAAAAGTCAAACTGCAAAAGTTGACAAATGAGTTAAAGATCTGCGAAAGAATGGTTATGTATTGACCCGTCATGAACGGGTCAAACAACGAAAGTGATATGTTAGGAAATGGTCATGCATTGACCCGTTATGAACGGTCAAAGGCACTAATATTTTAAAAAGAATCGAGAAAAGATTAATCGGTAAATAAAGTGATGTAATAAACATTATGTGTGAATGAAATCAAATGAAATGTGTAAACCCCTAATCTTACAATGAGAATGGCAGGAATCACGATGTGATGAACCTATCAAGAATGGTAAAAGAATGCTCATGAGCGGAAGCTCATCACACGGATGAATCAGGTCAATCCAGAGATGGTATGACAGATAACGAAGATGGGCCGGTTCATTTTTTTTACATGTCAGAGCACTTCACCAAAGTGGTAAGGTTAGCGAATTGTTTAATATCTAAATGTAATTATATATCTATGGGTTGAAAAAGTACTTTCGTACGAAATAATGTAGTGTAGAATGTCACACCCCCAAAATACCACCTAGGGAAAGTCCATGTTAGGCGTGTGACGTACCAATAACGAGCCACTAATTACATTGAACGCGTACAAGTTGCAAAATAAAATCCTTAATTATTAATGTAAAATACCATCAACGAGTTTAAATGGAAACCAACATGTTCAGCGGAAGCAAATAGTAAACCAATATTAAACTGTTTCAAAAACCAATGTATGATATCAATAGTTCAATCACAAGAATCCCTTCAGTCGACCCATGACCACTCCAGCTACTCCAGATAGCAAGTTCCAATCCAAGACATCTAACGACCTACAAGCATGCAAACAAGTGTGTCAGACGACGCTGGTGAGTCGAAAGTTTTGTTAACGCGTTTAGTTACCAGGTATGTGTATAAAACAGTTCAATAGTTCAATAATTTGATTTGATGTTGTTATTAACTCGATTACCGCAGATGGCTACAAGAAGTATTTGCCCAACCCCAATGTCTCTATCAAAACATTGGTCATGCTTTAAGGAAATTAGTTCACGCCCGTCCTCCCCGGTACGGTGTGAGTGTGCCAAACCTAATAGCGCTATCAACTAATAACCTCGTTGCCTCCCCGGCAACTATCGGTAGATGTATGGGGTCTTATGTGATAGACAATGAGTGTAATAACAAGCATCCCATTAACCTGACGTTCCTCCCCGGAACGTTACCCGATATCCCTCCCCGGGATGCATGCTTGAAAAAGAGCAGTGAACTCACCTTCGGTTTGCTCGGTGTGTTTATTTATGTATTCAAGTTGGTCAATCACATCCTAGCATGGTTAACAAGGCCAATCAGTTTCACATAGACTCATGTCACATAATTTCTTAATTTTTCTACAATACAGTACACAGGTATTTCACGTATTATCATACGAGTCACACTAGCTAGCCATGCCACAAAACAGTCCACTAATTTCCACAAAATCGAGTGCTCCTGACTCACATCAATCTATACATTTGATATACAGTATGCGGCCCCAAGTAAGTTGGGTACCTTTGCTGTTTGTGCAGCCCAGTAGTCATACGAGGCCCAATCCCAGTTTATACACAATAATTTCCAACTTTTCAAATAAACCAAAGTGTATTGCATAACTATTTCCTTATTATACTTCCCTATAAATCTCTTATATAACAAATAAATCAGGCAACATAGTCATGTAACATAATTTCACAACTCATCCATGTTACTAGTTTTCATCTAGTCATACAGGATCACATTGTACACATTAACATAATTCCCAACGGTTTCCCATAACTATGTTAATCGACAATTACATTTTGTTTCATACTATAGTTTAACTTACCAATATAATTAATCTAACAACCCATCCCAAGCAAGTACCAAGAACCCTCAACAATTGATTATATTAATTGTTATACTTTAACTAATGTTCGGCCCATTAAACAATTAGGAAATTCCAAACTATAAACTTAATGGATAAGCACCTAACAGTTTCTAAAAGATAATCAATCATGCTTTCCTTGTTTCATAGAATGACAAGTTAATAATTTAGCACACACACACAAGAACATCCGAAACGATTTCTAGTCATAACTTCACAGTTTCTCGGCTCACTAACATCATACAATCCTGTCACACCCCGAATTCCACGTGTCACCGGTGGGCCCGGTGGGGAGTATCGTGACGTAGTTGGTAACATAATAGTCAAACAACACAATATATAAATGCACAGCGGAAACAAAAGATAAATATATTACAATCCGAATATAAAGTAATATCAAGTATTACAACGGAAAGTAAAGGATCCACGGGCGGATCTCAAAACATAAACATTATTCAACAGACTTTAGGCACCTAGAACTTGCGAGATTCCTTATAAACGCCCTGAGCTTCCAGCCAATTACGTACAGTACCTGTCACTTAACCCTTTTGGAAAATACGTCAGTTTTCACTGGTAACTACACTCAACCGACTCATTTTGAAAAGGTTTAATAAAAATTGGTTTGAATGCACGTGGCATAAACATTTTATAACTTGGGAGAATTATTTAAATATATAATCTTGTAAATGAATTACATGTTCCTTATGCGTTCAGTAGCCCGGATCGTGCCGGGTTAAAGCTTAATAGACACACCACAGGTATAATGCCCACAAGGCTGATTCCTTAAGGTGGGATACCAGTTTTTACATATGCAGCTGTTAGGTGTACGCCTACACCCCGTGCCTAGGTCGTGGCCATTTCATGAATGATGACAATGATATCCGGGACATGGTCATTAACCCCCCAAAGGCTTTAAGTAAACAAAACGATTTAAACGGGCCGATTAAATTATTCAATTAACCACCAAACGATGGAAGATTTAATGCCCGACCAAGCGGTATTATTATAATACCGTAACCCAAGCCCGTATAGGGAAAATAAGTTAAGAGTATTTACCTGAGCTAGCTCCTGTCTTAAATAGCAAGAATTTAATAACTCAACCGTATTCACTTAAGTAAGCGTAGGTACCATTTGCCGGAAGGCTCTAGTCTGGAATGATGGTATAAATAACCAATTAGAATGCTAACGGGTCTTTAATTAAGCCTAAGCTTAGACCGGTTAGTCTTACAGAAAGATACAGTTCAAACGCAAGATTAAGCGAAGACCGGAATAGAATGTGTTTTAGACCCGACAAGTTTGAAGACTTGTATAATATGGGTAATCTAAACACCTTCTGGATTTTGAGATAAAACCGATAAGGTTTGACCCGTTTCGGCTAATTTATGCAACTAGTTACATAAACCGAACCGAACGCGCAAGAGGCGTAACGGTTAATCATAAGGGTCCTAACCAGGTTTCCTAAGTTAATATGCCTCAAATATGTTGTGATATCAGTAGGATACCTTCCATTATGCCCAAAACGAAATTGAACACAAACTATGCCCCGTAGGGGTAATTTGGTCATTTATAAGGTTATAAAAGAGTTTAAGTATTAACCCGAGTTACGGGTCTGATATGTTCAGCAAAAATACTTAGTTTACCAAGTTATAACAGTAGGGTATTGTATATGTGTGAAATTTATTAATTATAACCAAACTATGCACCGTAGGGGCATTTTGGTAATTTCATATAAGCCAAAAAGCTCAAAACTGAAGTCTGAGTTTAACAACCTTTGCTTACTGTTAAAATATTATAATTTACCCTAAATATCAGTAGGTATCACCCTTGTATGTTTAAAAATAGTCATAGTACATACTATGCGCTAAAAATGCTTAATAAGGCGATTAGAAGCCGTTTCCGGGTTCTATATATAAAGCTGATATTTTTATCATTCCAGAAGGCTTAAAATAATTTATTTATCATATCTAATCAGTAGCAAAAGGTTTGGAGTCGATTAGATATGTAAAACTCATTTTATAGCCCGTAAGGGTAAAACCGACAATTACCGGATTAAGCCTATGACTATAAGTTATGCTCAGCCTAAAATTAATTAAAAACTTTCAAAAATCCCAAAATAATATATTACATCAGTGGGTAATAAGTTTGATATCAAAAAGTAGGCTTAACTAGGCTATACGCTAATTACGCCGTTTAATTAACATAAAGCTTTCAATTTACGCTAATGAGCATAACTCTCAAACTACACCTCAAACTGATGTCAAATTTTGGGTGCAAGTTTATATATCAGTGACTAAGTTTTCTACTCTTTTACATTTTCAAAAATCACGTTTTAAGGTGAAAAGGGCATAATGGTCAACATATAGGCAATTAACGGAATCATGCGTATTAATTGGTTAACTAATGAACCATGGTGTATAATCTCAGAGGGTTATACTAGCATGTAACCTGGTCCAAATAGAGCTCTAAGGTATTTCTAAATCATACCAAAACGGGTCAGAACTGAAGTCAAAGCAAAAGTCAAAGCTTTGCGACTTTCGGTTCCGAACCGGGTCTAAACAGTAAATTGTCAGGTTGAACATGTTTAGACATGTTCTTACATTCATTACCAAGTTATATTAATGATCAAATAGGTTGTATGTGTTCTACATTGCTAATTATGCATAAATTAGAAACTAAGTATCCAGTTGACTTTTTAATCACAAGTTTGACCCGACATTTGACCTAGTTAGAGTGGGAATCAGGGGGAACCCTTTTAATGGTTTATTACCCACATAATTACCAACTTATAACTACTTTCAATTCGACTAATCACTGGACCATTAGTGAGTAATCGCTAAGTCAACCGTTAATTACGACGGTTTGACTTTTAAGCTAAAACTAAGCAAAAACTTAACTAAGAAAGGTTAAGCATACTTACTGAAGTCCTATGCTTGATTAGGAAGGACTTGGGTCTGCTCTTGAACTCCCAAAAGCTCCAGAAATGCAGAAATGAAGTGTGATCACAATGTTGCAACCTTATGGCCTTTTATAGTGCTTGGAACCTCATTGATTGTTGACAACAAGTGCTATAACTGATTGTTGACAACAAGTGCTATAACTGATGTTTGATCACTAACAAGTGTCCCTAAGTGTCTAGGGGTTGTTTAGGGGTCGCCCAAGATGAGGAAAATCGAGTTAAAGGCGGTTACAAGGCTATGGCAGACAAGAAATCCAACAAAATCAGAATTCTGTTAAGATAAGGCCGTCGCGTAGCGTGACGGCAAAGTGTCTAGTGCTCGCGCTACGCGAGCATGTGTGATCTACCAAATCAATTTTCCATTAATTGCAGTTTTGGTCCCCGGTCCTTCTAAAGGTCGCTTTCACATCTTGTTTTGCACAACGAGCCCTCTAAATTGACTTATAAGGGCTTTAAGACATTTACCCACTTTGTTTAGTCCTCGGTTAACTTTATTGTTACCCGAAAAGTCATAAACTTCAACGTTGACGCTTTAACCCCTTGAATACAATTTGATCATAACTTTCTCATACGATAACGAAACTTTATGAAATTTTTATCACACATTCTAGTTAGCATAATTAATCGTTACAAAGCTTCGGGTTTATTAATAGGTCACTCAGAGGTATACTTTAAACATGTTGACACATTTAACCCCTGTGGTTTGTAATCTCTCACTTTCTTTCATATTTAGCCTCGTATGATCCATGATTTATTCGTTTGAAGGTTTAAACATTATGTAGGGTTATTGTAAAGTATATTTATCCCTTGTTGACAAATTTGAACCCTTATATTCACATACCTTCCATGTTTGTCAACTTTAGTTGTTAGGACCTGTTTCGACACCGTACGATTGCGTAACGAACGTTCGACGGGCGGAATCCGTGAACGATCGAGACCGAAACACACAAGATGTAATATAAACGTGATTCTATTTATCAATCTGAAACGTACAAAGAACCTTGAATCACTTGGAGTACTTTCTCTCTCTAGATTCTCTCTCTAGAATCTAAGCTCTCCAAATATCAAATGTGCAAAAGTCTAAAATGATTTAGCTTGAATGGTATTTATAGTGGAGGAGATTTAGCTTGAAATGACATGCCACTTTCAAGGGAAATCTTGATTTAGCTTGAAATGACATATGACACTTTCAAGGGAAATCTTGATTTAGCTTGAAACTGTCAAGTGACATTTTCAAGGGAAATCACCACTTTCAAGCTAAATTACATTAAACATACTATTACATGATACAAGACGAAGTCAATAGACGTAATGCACTAACAGACTCCCCCTCGGATATTGACGAAGTCTTCAGTGACTATTCTCTGTTATGACACCTTCTTCAGTCTTGATCATTCTGCATCCTCACTCAGATTGTAACATTGTACGCATCCATCACTCTTTTCTTCTATCAGCTTCAGGCTCCCCCTTTCATCAAGCTTCCGTGCTTTGGGATCGACACCTAGCCTTCCATCTACAAGCTTTTCTTTGTTTCAAACTTGTCTTCAGACTCCCCCTTAGACTCTGCTTTCGGGATCGTAGTCTGGACTATCTGCAATTTCTCAAACATTTATAAGTACAATGTTTTCATATTATCAATCAATCTTCTCTAATCCACTCCCCCTATCAACAAACTTCATTGATTTAGCAGTATTAAAGAATCCAACTCCCTCACAGTTAATCATCCAAGTTCAAGCTAATGACCTTGGAGATATCACAAACTGTTTTTGAAATTTTTGATTTTAAATCAAGTATCAAATTAATGAACTTGTTTTATTTTCAGAAACACAATCAGCTTACTTAGATTTTGAAACTCAGCATTTCAGATATCGATTGTCTAAAATAAAGCAAAAATCAAAATCTTTTTGTATTTTCTGAAAATATAAAGCAGTAAAGAAATATGTACAAACATATTTACAGACAATATTTTTGTTTGAGTATGCGTCAGAGGATCATATCAGTTTTTGACAAGTCACAAGTACCGTTGAGCTTAATTTCACTTTAAGAATTAAACAATTCACTTAGATTGTCGATATACTTGTCCACTTAAATTTTCATACAAATTTCAATCTGTTCAGGATACGAATTAGGTATTTTAAGAACTTAAACCCATTCATGTGTCCCACCTCTTGAATATACTCCCGTATCCAGATCCCAATATTCAGTCTTACAAGCAATTATAACACAAATGATATCTGTAAGGGGTTAATAAATTATGAAGAATCATGAGAGCTCAGGTCAGAACCATCGTTCAGCAGAGAGATCATGACCCAACTTGTGGGTGTGTCCCCTTTAGAGGATCTTTTTTACAACAGCATTGCTAAGCAATTTTATTGTCTTATCATATATGCTGAGGGTGATGCTATGTTTCAAGCATATGCGGAAAGTATTATTCGAGGACTAGGTCAGAACCACCGTTCAGCAGAAGTCCCGGAATAATACCCCAGATATCACTGAGTATAAAAACCTAGTATATCAGAATACAAGACCTTTCAAACGAGATTTCAGGGGTTACCTATATATCCAAGTAGTGTTTCCCACGAAATAAGCAAGTATGAAATTTATGTTTATATCCCGAAAAAGTTTACTAAGTGTATAAAAATCTACCGACACATCCACGGTGAGATCATTTAACACATTTTAACTTTCCATTTCTTTAGCATACAGTAACTGTCTACTGATGTACTATCATTTCCTCTTTTTACGCAAAAACTCAATTTTTCATTTTATCATGTTTTTGACTTTTTCAAATTTTCAAATGTTTTTGTATTTTCTAACAATATTCTCCCCCTAAAATGCAAAATCATATAAAGAAAATTTGACAACCAACACTGATAGCTTTGTCTCTCCATCCATTTTCTGCTAAAAATGCTCTGATTTGCAGAAAATATAACATACCCCCATGATTTACAACCCATTGATCTTAACAGTTTGAAAACCGTTTTTCAATCTGATGAAAGTAATCATGTTTGTTCAGCCGTGAGGGTTTCGGCATATTCAATTAACACATATTTTTGTATTTTTTTTTAATATTTGACAAAAATTAAAAAAAAAACAAACATATTTTTGGTTTTACAAATTTTTCAATTTTTAGGGTTTTTGAAATATTGTTTATTTATTTACAGAAAACATATAAACTCCCTGTTCAATCAGAACAGGATCCAGCAGCAGCCTCTCCTTGTTGTGCCAGGCTGCTCCAACCTCCATTCTTACAATCTTCGAATTTGTTGAGCACCTGCACAAACAAACTACTCAATTACTTGAACAATTTAGCCCAGGTCTGTTGAACCTTAGGCATTTCAACACAATAATTTTCATTCAATGCTGGAAATTCTTTGTCATTTTTCACAAAAACTTTCTCAATTTTAACTTCAACTTTCTCATCTTTTACCAAATCAACATGTTTCTTAACACTCCATGTTTGACCTTTTGGTGTTCCTCGTTTGTAAAAATGTGAAACTTTTTGAACATTTTGATTTTGAACAACAACTCTTGGTTTCCAAAACTCTTGAGGTTTTGTCATATCAACAGTTGTTTTCCAACTTTGTGTTGTTCTAAATCTGGGTGTGTGAGAATTCCAGATCTGTCTAGAATCGAACCTATTCGGTTCTGATTTCCAGTTTTGATTCGAAGCAAACTTGTTTGTGTTGTACCTCCAAGTTTGTTTTGAGTCAAATCTGGTTGACCTTTGTCTCACATTCTCAGATTTTTGTTTCTCAGCATCAATCTTCTTTTGATCAACATCCACAGGTTTTAGATTAGTACACTTGCATGCAAGATGTCCTTTTTGATCACATTTGAAACATGTTCTCATTGACACATCTTTGACCTGTGGTTGTTGCTTTTTCTTTAGAGCAAAGAACTCATCATTAGACTGTCTCATTTTAAGTTCTTTTTCTTTTTCTAAACTGTCTCCTTGAACAAAACTCAATGTTGCCTGAAAATTTGGCATTTCATTTTTGTTTCGATTCTGTTTCTTCTTATAACCCAACCCAGCCTTCATGTTCTTCCTTTTAAAACTAGGTTTGTTATACGAACCTTTATGACTCTTACCAACAAACTTTGAAATCTCAGACTTCTCAATCTCAACCATTTTGAAAACTTTATCAACCTTTTCTGAAATCACATTCTGAATCGGGAAAACAACATCTAAGAACAATTTGTCCGATCCAATCATGGTATAAACCAATCCTTTTGAATATCATTCAAACTTTCCTCGGATTTTGTATTTTTCAGATAACCATCATGAAGATTTCCTTCATCTTCATCCTGTGATTCAGATTTACCTGTATCAATTGACTCTTCTTTCAACACACTTTCAACGACTTTACCTACCACCTCTGAATCATGAGAATCATCAGATTTGGAATAGGTTATGTCAATGTTGTCTGGCAATTGGTCTACCATGTTGAAAGCTTTTTCGACCTTTTCCTCATCATAAAATGCAAATTTTCCCGGTGGTGGAACTTGATGAAACTCTGAGCCAATGCCTTTCTTGTTCTGCTCAGACTCACCATCTCCCGGTTTTATATTGAAAATCCGTTCAAGCACATATGACGACACGTGGTAACTTTTTAACTTGTTGTTATCCTGTTCTAAATCAGCAATCTGTCGCTTTAACTTAGCAACATCCTCAATATAGGAATTAACAACATCTTGTTTTATAGCATACATTCGTTTAAGCTCTTTAGTTGTTTCAGAAAGGTTATTCATTCTTGTTTGAGCATATTTCATTTCATCTTTCACTTTCTCATATGACTCTTTTGTAACGTGATATGATAATTTTATTGAGTCATATTCCTTTTTCATTTCTTGACAAGCAATTCCTTTTTGTTCACATTCATTTGTCATTTTCAAAACATTTTCTTTCAAAACTTCATTTTCTTTCTCTAATTTGTTACATTTTTCTGAAAGTTTTTCATCATTTTCTTTAAAAACCTTTTCTTTTTCTAACATCTCTTTGCATTTTTCTTTGAAAATGTTTTCTATTTTTGTGAATTCAAGATCTCTTGTTCTGAATTGCTCATCTTTTTCAGTACAAGCTCTGCACAGTTCCATGCATTTCTTGCACTGATCAATCAGTTTCAAGTTTTCAGAATCAGAATTTACCTCAGTGATTGGCACTTCGGTGTTTTCAGCAACCTCTGTCTGCTCATCAACATCCTGCTTTTCTTCAACACTGACTTCATCACCAACATTATCAGCTTCCTCATTCTCATTCTTTTCTTCTATTTCTTCTTTCTTCAACTCTTCTTCAATCTGCTGTTCTTCAGTAACAGCTTTTTCAACCTCTTCATTCACAACAACTTCTTCACTTTTGATTTCCTTCACAGCTTCAGCTTCAACAGTTTCTGTTTTAACCTCTTCAGCATCTTTCTTCAGATTGTTCACCATTTCTTCAACATTCTTCTTCATCCTCTCCTCATCCCTTTTTCTCAAACACGATAACATAGCATATCTGATCTCCTTTTCAAATCTCTTAACATATGTTTCATCTTTCAATACATTTCTATAGTATTCAGCTCTCAACGGGACTTTGAGAAGAACATCATCGAAAATTATGTCTTTCTTGGGAACAACCGGTTCTCCTTCTCTGTTATAATAACATTCTCTCTTTTTATCCCATCTTTTGCTACCGACAGCCATCTCATACTCTTCTTGCATGTCATCCATTCTGTTGTAAACCACGTTTCTTTCTCTGTAGGTCTTCTCACTCAAGATCTCTTCTCGAGTTTTCTCTTTGATCTCAACTTTTTCTTTACTGATTTCAGCAGTATCTTTGTCTTTGTTTTCATCTTGAATCTTAGCAACAAAATTTTCTTCTTTGTTTTCAACCATGATGTAAATCTTGATATTCACACCTCGTAAATCACAACACAAGAAACAATCAAATAACAATGATTATTTTCAACAAGAATATAAACCAATTGAAACGGACGAGTATCCTATCGAGTGAGTCAACACAAGTCAACAGTGACAATAATCGCGTGACAATGCTGTCCGTTCGGGTGGGATTGGAACTGTCTGAACGAATAACTTCTCAATGTAAGGTACTAAACGACAAATGTGTTGTCCGTTTTGGGTGACTGCTGATTCTTTGACTTTAATGCAAAATCACATGCAAACTTGAATCAAACCACGTTCAATAACAATCTTCAATTAATGTAGCCTTCAATTAACAAATCAACTTTAATCCAATTTTGACCTACAAAATCAAAGTCACATGGGCCGACACCTGTTCTGTTCACGTGATTTTGGGCTTGCAATTCTGATTATGATTGGGCCGTTCAATCTGTCTCGTTATTTTTTTTTAATCAATCCACATGCATTGGACCAAACAATCTTTCATGAACTTTTGATATTCTCAATTCAAATGGGTCGGTTCCTTAAATTGTTGCACATGCAATTCTTGATGACAACAAAAAATATTAAATGGCCGACAACTGTTTCTTATCTAATATAATTTGACCGCTGAACTTTAGTCACGTGGGCTACCAATACGATTAATGTGTTCACTTGAATTGTCTTTTTAAATCTCGTGGCCGACAACTTTTAATATGCAATCATTAAGTGGTGGCTGACAATTAAAATTCAATTCAGTTTCACATGCTCTTTTTTAATCAGATGCAACAGTCGACAACCACGTTCAAGCAGAATCTTCAGACTATTCAAGCGAAATCCAACAACTTTTTCAAGCGAAATCTTTAAAATACTCAAGCGAAATCTGACTGATAAGGATTTCGCTTGAATTTCAAGCGAAATCTTGCTGCTAGTTACGAAGTCGGACAGAAAATCTTGAAATTCTCCTAAACGACTAGGAATTTGATTCTCAAACTTGGCAGGATTGTAGAACAACTATTTTCGCACAATATTCTAAAAAATCAGCTGATTCGGACCATAAAATCCCGTTCAATTTGTCAATAAACTGTAGAAAACGTGAAAGAATAAGTAGATGATGAAGAAATGATGCGATTCAGATCTGAAAACACTGTAATCAGGTACGAATCTTGTTGTTTGATCAACGCAATCGAGCTCCTGCTCTGATACCACTTGTTAGGACCTGTTTCGACACCGTACGATTGCGTAACGAACGTTCGACGTGCGGAATCCGTGAACGATCGAGACCGAAACACACAAGATGTAATATAAACGTGATTCTATTTATCAATCTGAAACGTACAAAGAACCTTGAATCACTTGGAGTACTTTCTCTCTCTAGATTCTCTCTCTAGAATCTAAGCTCTCCAAATATCAAATGTGCAAAAGTCTAAAATGATTTAGCTTGAATGGTATTTATAGTGGAGGAGATTTAGCTTGAAATGACATGCCACTTTCAAGGGAAATCTTGATTTAGCTTGAAATGACATATGACACTTTCAAGGGAAATCTTGATTTAGCTTGAAACTGTCAAGTGACATTTTCAAGGGAAATCACCACTTTCAAGCTAAATTACATTAAACATACTATTACATGATACAAGACGAAGTCAATAGACGTAATGCACTAACATTAGTCCCTCTAGAGTATTCTTTCACACGTTCAAGCTTATGACACGTGTTAATACATTATAGGACGTGAATTTTCAAGGTGTTACAAATCCTAACCTTTAATGATCATCAATGTTTACACACAATCATGATATCATAAATCGTAACCTAAGCATCCTATGGATCAGCCAACTTACACATATTGGTCCAATAATCTTTCAGTTTAGTGTGGCATCATGTGTTGACAATATCAATTAAATATCGATTATATGAAAGTTGATACTTGTGCATGTGAAAAAGGAATTCAATGTTGTCAGATCAATTAAAGTTGTCGGCCCAGTTTGTATCAATATATTAAATGTTTGAAAGTGAGTGGAGTTGGAGGTCCAATCAAAGTGTAGATAAGAGAATGGATAATATCACATATAATCATACTCAATATTAAACGAACTATCTCTGACGTCATCATCACGCACACCCCACATAGGTTTAAAACCATTCAGCACTTTCATGTATACATCATCCACTAACTGTGTATTCGTGTAAGTATCTAGACTTCTTTATGATCATGGTTAATCAAGAATTTATATAATACCCTAACTCAAATCTCATTACAACCGATTACCCACCCAATATCATGCCCACGATTAAAATCAATCTATACGTATACACCTAAACAGAGATTAATTCGTTCTGTTTATTATCATAAAACCAGATCTGATACAATTTGCAACCATCCCTATGATCATGTTTCTAACCTAAACATACAACACTTATTCATATATCATGCATGATCAATACAATCCCACTAATATCAATCATATGATGGAAAGAACATACCTATCGAAGAATTACAAGTAGAGGAGAAGGTTACGAGAGGGGGGGGGGGGGTTCTCCTGCTGTTCGTAAAGTATGGAAGGAGGTAGGGTTTTGCTTTGGATCTTGTGATACACTTTGACATGTCACGTACACATATCATACAAGTTAGGCGGTTCATTATTTGGCCGAGAGAATGGGCTTAAGCCCAAGTGAATGGGCTGCCGAAACCCATTGGCAAACTAGTCAAGTTTAATGGTCAAGGGACGAGTTCGGACTTATAGTATAGACACAACCCAACCATATTATCGATACAAAGATCGACCCATTTAGTCCTATGATATGTAACATATACCACCATGTTTTACGTTTAGGGGATTTATTAGGGTTACGAGTGTTGTGCGTAAAGAATAACCTACTTACATGTAACGAAGTTATAATGCCCTACTACGTTTCACATTGAAAAGAGAAAACGGAAAGTTAAGGTCACAAGATTAGGCGATAATAACCTCGGAAGTTCGGGTTGTCACATCATCCCCAACTTGAAAGAAATTTCATCCCAAAATTTGACAAGTAAGCACAGAGAATGAAGTGAGAAATCAAGATTGTTACAGGTTTTGCTCAGGTGCCACATCATCCCCAACTTGAAGAGGAATTTCGTCCCGAAATTCACCAGTAGCACTTAGATTGATCATCAGGAAAAAGTTGAGGATACCTAAGCTTCATCTGGTCCTCACGTTCCCACGTGAACTCCGGTACACGCCTTGAGTTCCAACGAACTCTCACGATCGGGATACGACTATGTTAACGAACCTTGACTTCCTGGTCCGTGTGTTCGATAAATTCCTCCAGTAAAGGTATCGCACGTGTTTCATCAGACAACCACATAAATGACATCGCGTATGTTACCCGATTCGTCGGGTAACTCGAGTTTGTAGGTTACGCTACCAATTCCTCCCAGACTGTTGAATGGTCCATCGTGACGTCAGTTAAGCTCGCCATGCTTCCCAAGCATTCCATACCCTCCCAGGGTGAGACTTTCAACACGATATGATCGCCTACTGCGATCTTCCAGCGTTTCCCAAGTTTATCAGCTTTCCTGACGGTCACGCGTTGTCGCCAATCGACTCCCGATCCAAACAACCTTCCCAAGAGTTTTGAGTACCAGTCCTGGACCAGTAATTAAGTTGTCAACCATCACAGTCTAATAAGAAGGTTGGCATTATTGTCTATGTAATGCCTCAACAGAGTTGTCTGGTTACCAAGATGATAACTGCCGCAGTAGTACTCAACCATTGGTAAAAGTCCTTCCAGTATGCACCAAAGCCAGTCACACACATGCTCGCAGCATGTCTTCGAGTGCCAGGAGAGTTCGTTTTCTCTGATCGTTGCCCAAGGGCAATAAGCAATGCTCTGGTCCTGACGTGAGCCAAGGGTGTTGTGTATTGTCTGGCATAGATCATGCATTGATCAAATTCAGAGATAACAGGAGTTGGCACCTCGTGCCTAAAAGCCGCCTTTCTCAAAGGAACATTCACAACTGTGAAGACTCGTCAGTTTTCTTGATTGCAAGAAAGTGTACTGGTAACTTGAGTCCATCAATGATCACCCAGGTGATAATGTTTCCGTTTCGAGTTGTAAGTAGACTAGTGACAAAATCCATGGCAGTCTGTTCTCATTTCCATATATGCGTTTCTAGTTACTAAAATCCCACCTTGACTTTCCCACATGTCAAACTTCGTTCCATGCGTGGGCCTTCAGGCCCGGTCACCTGTACATGGTCTTCAGATTTTAATACATCCTATCAAAACTCAGATGAATAGGATATCGAGGCTCGTGTGCTTCGCCTGCACCAGTTCCCTAAGGTTGCTGTATATTGAGGTCCATATTCGTTCCATGAAGTAGCAAATATCGTCCGACCTGTCAAAGGTTGCTTCCCCATGCCCCGCATGGGCCAATCTTGAGAACTCTCTTCCTTCAGTTCCTCAATTTGAACACGGTGAGTCTGATCAGGTATGTTAAAGTCGATAGCGAGCTGCAAAGCTCGTGCACGTCCAGGTTTCACGGTCGTATTCATTCAAAAGTTCCACCCAGCGATGCCATTAACCGATTTAGCTCTTTCGAAACCAGGGTACACGGGAGACCCTTGTGATCGGTCTAAGTAGCGCATTCGGTACCGTCCAAGTAAATCCAAAGACCACGGTTTCCACCGCCGGTTGTGTGTCGTGTAGTTCCTCTTTGTAACTCCATTACGTAAGTCATCACTCTCTTGTGTTGCGTCGGTGTGTAACTGGGACTCTGATTCAGACCATCATGGTACACTACTAAATCACCCGCACCCTCGGGTAAAGACAATGCTCAGTGCATTGCAAAGTTGGGATTCGAAAACTGAAAATACGTCCTCATGTTTTGTCTTTCACGAACACAGCACCCTGCTGTGCTAAAGAGATTTAAGCTGCGCAACCTTCGAAAATCCTGTGATTAAGCTGCGATAGTATCTAGTGAGACCAAGAAACTCCTATATCCTCGAAGGGATCTTTGATGTTGATCAGTTTCTAACAAAATGGATCTTAGCGAGATCCACGTGTATTCCCACTTCGTTGTTTATATGACTAAAAATGTGTACTTCCCGAATCCTGAAGTCACTCTTAGGTAGACTTCGCACGTAGATGCTCCTCCCCTAGAAGCTCTACGATGAAATACAAGTGTCGTTCATGGTGCTCCTTTCTCCTGGAAGTGATTCAAAACGTCCTAGATAAACACGGTTGGCGAATCTGGCAAGATGCGGTTGGCACATACTACTCATGTGAACCCTAAGGCTGCTGGTGTGTTGAGTAACTTTAAACAACGAGAACAGAAAATCGTAGTGGTCGTACTGTGCCTGTAACGCCGTGTTAGAAGTCATCCTCCCTTGGGTCTTCCATCAAGTGACAGTCTGATCTTAAGTCGGTTTCCGAATAGAAGCTTGATCATTGCAGCGGGTCAAGCAGGTTGTCGATGCAAGATAGAGGGTGACGGTCTATGATTGTCACCTTGGGGTAGTCTGTACGCGTACGAAAGGACTTGTCCTTCATTTCCACAATAGAGCTCGGGCTCCCCAGAACAAGGAGCTAGATCGCTAAAACTCCCACCCGGTAGCTCCTGAAATTGACTAGACAGTTCTTGCAACCCTCCTGGTGCAAGACAGTATGAAGTACGAGTGATCAAGGCTGCTTCTGGCGTGAGATTAAACTGAGATTATGCCTAACAGTTGTGGAAGTAAGCCCGAAAGTTCCTCAGGTAACAAACCGAGAGGGATCACAAACAATTGGTGGATCCTTGATCCTCTTTTCCCGCAGCCCTATCATCAGTAACGGTTGCTAACACATCGGAGTAATCCCTCCGTAGACACTTCTGGCCTTCACAGCTGAAATGGCGCTAACTTTTGCACTACTCTGATTCTTTAGAACAAATAACGATTCTCCACACAAAGTTTTCTCCTCACTGGGTATATCTGCGTGATTCCTGGATAACCAATTCACACTAACTACTGCGTTGTAACCATCAAGGATAGTAGAAGGAAGGTCGACATCGAACACTCGTCCCACAAGGTCATGTTTACACCCTAACGGACATATGAGATTTCATTTGACTTGCCATCAGCCGATTCCACATCAGGTTTGGTTTCAAGAAGTATCAGGGTCAAGCAGAATAGAGACGAAGCGAACAGCTACCCATACAAGCTACCATGTTGCTGCTATGCCTGGCGTCGTTTACGCCAATCCTAAATGTCCTTCCACGAGCATCATTTCCAGTGTTGTTGTTACGGTTGCGAGGGTTCCCATTACTATCATTATTCACTTGGTTGTTGACGTCTTGACTTAGCAACAGTCAATCCCTGTCAATGTCACCTTCGTTTCCATGCTGTAGACTACGATTACGAGTACCTTGATGTTGCCGCGACTGTTGCCTCCAATGCCATTGCTTGAAACGGAGCCCTACAATCTTTCACCATTAAAGTCCATCTTTTCACATTCAGTGCCACGCGCTACTCACGGTGCTGGTAGCCACATATTTCACACTATAATCTGTTGTCATCGCTTATGTCCTGATTGATTCGTAAGAGTTGACTCCCACGAGTCACTGACTAGAGTTAAGAATTCAATTGAAGTCAATTTGCTAGTGTTTGTTGCCGGTAATCAGGGTTGTCCAAATACTGAGGTCGGTAAAATACTACGCTTACCCTTTTGTCCATCAATCTAGCAAGTCGATTGAGTAATACGCGATATGCTGTGAGAGTGTTGCAGAAGTGATCACACTTCGGAGTCTAATACGTCAATACATAGAGTTCCAGCAAACGAAGAAAAGTGAGAAAGGTATAGACCAATCATTGTCGTTGCAACATCCAACTCAGGGATGTCCGTACAAGCACCTAACATTCTACACAGTTCGCTAGGCGTTTAGATGGGTGTTCAAGTAATACTCGATAGCATCGAGATTCGAAAGAATTCAGAGTGGAGTGAAAAGGTTACGTTCAAGTAAGAGACAATCACTCTTATGACTCTTATAGACTGTAGTGTTTCTCATCGATCAAATAACGGAACAGAACCCCCTTTTTCACTCGTTAAGTCTCATTGGGACTCACATGCACCCCACATTATTATTATGTGTGCACCCACAATAATATTGTGATTTGCAAGCTCATCTAAGCTCCTCTTAACTCATGTCAAATGGTTCCTCAAACGCGAGTAGTAAGCAAAGAACATCACAAAACGCGAGTCATGAATGTTTAGGGAAATACTACCCTATCATAACACATGCAAGTAATACATGAATTCATACTGTTGTGCTAAACGTGCAATCACATGAAATATCATATGTAAGTGTTCACTAGTTATGTAGTACAATGAGTATACGAGAGACGAACCTTGCAATCTGGAGCTGAGTGTCATGGTCGATTTTGGATCTGTTCGGTTATAGTCTGGTTTTATTAAAAAACGTTTTAGAACCAAGTTCACTATAACCAGTGGCTCTGATACCAAATTGTCACACCCCCAAAATACCACCTAGGGAAAGTCCCTGTTAGGCGTGTGACGTACCAATAACGAGCCACTAATTACATTGAATGCGTACAAGTTGCAAAATAAAATCCTTAATTATTAATATAAAATACCATCAATGAGTTTAAATGGAAACCAACATGTTCAGCGGAAGCAAATAGTAAACAAATATTAAACTGTTTCAAAAACCAATGTATGATATCAATAGTTCAATAACATGAATCCCTTCAGTCGACCCATGACCACTCCAGCTACTCCAGACAGCAAGTTCCAATCCAAGACATCTAACGACCTACAAGCATGCAGACAAGTGTGTCATACGACGCTGGTGAGTTCAAAGTTTTGTTAACGTGTTTAGTTACCAGGTATGTGTATAAAACAGTTCAACCGTTCAATAGTTCAATAATTTGATTTGATGTTGTTATTAACTCGATTACCGCATATGGCTACAGGATGTATTTGCCCAACCCCAATGTCTCTATCAAAACATTGGTCATGCTTTAAGGAAATAAGTTCACGCCCGTCCTCCCCGATACGGTGTGAGGGTGCCAAATCTAATAGCGCTATCAACTAATAACCTCTTTGCCTACCCGGCAACTATCGGTAGATGTAAGGGGTCTTATGTGATAGACAATGAGTGTAATAACAAGCATCCCATTAACCTGACGTTCTTCCCCGGAACGTTACCCGATATCCCTCCCCGGGATGCATGCTTAGAAAAGAGCAGTGAACTCACCTTCAGTTTGCTCGGTGTGTTTATTTATGTATTCAAGTTGGTCAATCACATCCTAGCATGGTTACCAAGGCCAATCAGTTTCACATAGACTCATGTCACATAATTTCTTAATTTTTCAACACAAACAGTACACAGGTATTTCACGTATTATCATACGAGTCACACTAGCTAGCCATGCCACAAAACAGTCCACTAATTTCCACAAAATCGAGTGCTCCTGACTCACATCAATCTATACATTTGATATACAGTATGCGGCCCTAAGTAAGCTGGGTACCTTTGCTGTTTGTGCAGCCCAGTAGTCATACGAGGCCCAATCCCAGTTTATACACAATAATTTCCAACTTTTCAAATAAACCAAAGTGTATTGCATAACTATTTCCTTGTTATACTTCCCTATCAATCTCTTATATAACAAATAAATCAGGCAACATAGTCATGTAACATAATTTCACAACTCATCCATGTTACTAGTTTTCATCTAGTCATACAGGATCACATTGTACACATTAACATAATTCCCAACGGTTTTCCATAACTATGTTAATCGACAATTACATTCTGTTTCATACTATAGTTTAACTTACCAATATAATTAATCTAACAACCCATCCCAAGCAAGTACCAAGAACCCTCAACAATTGATTATATTAATTGTTATACTTTAACTAATGTTCGGCCCATTAAACAATTAGGAAATTCCAAACTATAAACTCAATGGATAAGCACCTAACAGTTTCTAAAAGATAATCAATCATGCTTTCCTTGTTTCATAGAATGACAAGTTAATAATTTAGCACACACACACAAGAACATCCGGAACGATTTCTAGTCATAACTTCACAGTTTCTCGGCTCACTAACATCATACAATCCTAACCTTCAATGATCATCAATGTTTACACACAATCATGATATCATAAATCGTAACCTAAGCATCCTATGGATCAGCCAACTTACACATATTGGTCCAATAATCTTTCAGTTTAGTGTGGCATCATGTGTTGACAATATCAATTAAATATCGATTATATGAAAGTTGATACTTGTGCATATGAAAAAGGAATTCAATGTTGTCAGATCAATTAAAGTTGTCGGCCCAATTTGTATCAATATATTAAATGTTTGAAAGTGAGTGGAGTTGGAGGTCTAATCAAAGTGTAGATAAGAGAACTGATAATATCACATATAATCATACTCAATATTAAACTAACTATCTCTGACATCATCATCACGCACACCGCACATAGGTTTAAAACCATTCAGCACTTTCATGTATACATCATCCACTAACTGTGTATTCGTGTAAGTATCTAGACTTCTTTATTGTCACACCCCGATATTTCCACGTATTACCGGTGGGCCCGGTGGGGAGTATCGTGACGTAGTTGATATCATCATAGTCAAACAACACAATATATAAATGCACAGCGGAAGCAAAAGATAAATATATTACAATCCGAATATAAAGTAATATCAAAGTATTACAACGGAAAGTAAAGGATCCACAAGCGGATCAAATAAAAGAAAAACTGTTCAACAGACTTCAGGCATCTAGAACTTGCAAGATTCCTTATTAACGCCCTGAGCTTCCAGCCAATTACGTTCAGTACCTGTCACTTAACCTTTTTGGAAAATACGTCAGTTTACACTGGTAAATACAATTAACTGACTCATTTTGGAAAAGAGTTTGAAA
This sequence comes from Helianthus tuberosus, assembly GCA_030545235.1. Classification (NCBI taxonomy): domain Eukaryota; kingdom Viridiplantae; phylum Streptophyta; class Magnoliopsida; order Asterales; family Asteraceae; genus Helianthus; species Helianthus tuberosus. The sequence continues at coordinate 12,108,215 of CM060424.1, forward strand.
ATTGATTTGAATGCACGAGGCACAAATATCTTTTATAACTTGATTATATAAGAAATTGGAGTTTTCTGATCAGGTTATAAAGTTCAAAATACTTTATTTATCATATAAAATCAGTAGCAATTGGATTGGTATCAAAAGGGCTTGTAAAACTCATTTTATGGCCTAAAAGGGTATAATCGGTATTTACCGAATCAATGCTATAACCTTAGGTTATGAGCAGGTTAAAAATAATTAAAAATCTTTAAAAATCTCAAAATATTATATTACATCAGTGGGTAAAAGGTTTGGTGTCAAAAATTGGGTTTAGATAGGCTTTATGCTAATTGCGCCTTTTAATTACTAAAAGGCGTTATAATTACGCTAATGAGCATAACTCCTAATCTAGACCTCCAACTGATGTGAAAATTTAGGGACAACTTTATAAATCAGTAATAAGGATTATTGTCCTTTCATATTTCCAAAATTCTCGTTTTATGGTCAAAGGGGCATATTGGTCAACATTAGGCATTTAACGGAAACGAGTAAACGAATCGGATAATCAACGATCCAACCACAGAGGGTTATGCTAACATGTAGCCTAGTCCTAAGGAAGCTCTAAGGCATTTCCAAATCATACTAAATCGGGTCAGAACTGAAGTCAAAGCAAAAGTCAAAGTTTTGCGACTTTCGGTTCCCAACCGGGTCTAAACAGGAAATTGTCGGGTTCAACATGTTTAGACATGTTCTTACACTAATTACCAAGTTATATTAATGATCAAACAGGTTGTAGGGGTTCTACATTGCTAATTATGCATAAATTGAAAAATAAGCATTCTGTTGACTTTTTAATAACAAGTTTGACCCGACATTTGACCTAGTTAGAGTGGGAATCAGAGGGTGCCCTTTTTAGGGTTTATTGCCCACATAATTACCAACTTATAACTACTTTCAATTTGACTAATCACTGGACCATTAGTGATTAATCGCTAAGTCAACCGTTAATTAAGAAGGTTTGACTTTTAAGCTAAAACTAAGCAAAAACTTAACTAAGGAAGGTCAAGGGTGCTTACCAAAGTCCTAATCACGATTAGGGATGCTTGGTGTCTGCTCTTGAGCTCCAGAAAGTCCCACAATTGCAGATGGAATGGGTGATAAAAAATGTTTGCAAACAATGGCCTTTTATAGTGATTTTTGATCCATTAGATGATGACAACTAAGTCTATGAAGTGATCTAGATCAATAACAAGTGCCCCTAAGCTCTAAAATCAGTAGGGGACGCGCATGGAATTGATAAATATCTCCATAAGTCGTTTCATGGACTTGAACAGCCAAGAAAAACGACTTTCTGCATCTGGGAGATGCTTGCGCACCATAAGGCTTTTGGTGTTGAGGTGTGCAAGCCCTTGGCCAGCAAAAAGAATCTTTCAAATGTTGACAGTTTTGACCCCTGGACTTCCAAACTTGATTTTACTTTTATTTCTTGCACTTTGGGCCCTCTAAATTGAATTCTAAGGGCTTCAAGACTTATACCAACTTTTTTAAGTCCTTGGTTAACTTTTGATCACCCGAAAAGTCATAGATTTCAACGTTGACGCTTTTAACCCCTCGCACACGAATTTTATCATAACTTTCTCATACGATAACGAAACTTGGTGAAATTTTTATCACGCATTCTAGTGAGCATAATTAATCGTTACAAAGCTTCGGGTTTGCTAAAATGTCACTCAGAGGTATACTTTAAACATGTTGACACATTTAACCCCTGTAGTTTGTAATCTCTCACTTTCTTTCACAATTAGCTTCGCATGATCCATGATTTATTCGTGTAAGGGTATGAGCATCATGTAGGGTTACTGTAAAGTATATTTATCCCTTGTTGACATTTTGGAACCCTTATATTCACATACTTTCTTTGTTTGTCAACTTTAATCCTTCTAAAGTATTCTTTCACACGTTCAAAGCTTATGACACGTGTCAATACATCATTGGGCATAAATTTTCGAGGTGTTACATCCTCACCCCCTTAAAAGAAATCTCGACCTCGAGATTTGCTAAAACGCCGGAAGTTCTTTTTGTCGCATAACGGACTTAACTTCTATAGCATATTTGGAGTCTTTCCAAGCTCCCAAAATGACTCCTATATTAGGTACATGTATCCTTTTGGAGCTTCTTAACCTGTCGATCCTTAATCGACACGGGTTGCTCGTCCAATCATAAAGTCTCATTAATCTGCTTATCATTACCCGATAGTGTGTTTCGACTTATTGGCGAAACTTATTATTTAAATCATCCGTGTGGGTCGCATTGCGAGCTCCACTAAGCTCCTTATATAGGTTTTAGCTCGTAAGCTATTTAGTCTTGATACATTCAAATCCTTCGAATGACTTTATATATTCCGAGCTTAACTAACCTGAAAATTACAGCTCGGCACACCCTTCTAGAGTGTTATCTTTTGTTGAACCTTACCTTTTAACCAGAACTTAGGAGGGTTGCTATTTTCATAAATCCTTGATTTCCTGCCGTATACGGGAAACTTACAATCGATTATGGATTTGTATGATCTTATTTGTTGTTTCCTAGGCAACTTTCAGATCCCGATAATTGGACTTATCAATTCTCTATCTAACCATAGATGTTTAACATTCCATCTATACAAGGTCTCCAAAGGAGCAGCCTTAATACTTACATATCAATTATTATAGAAAAGCTTATCTTGAGGTGGGATGGTTATCCCAACCATTGCTTAAAACTAATCTTAAGGAATAGCTAATCCTCACAGCTAGTCGAACCGATCGATGATCCTGGGCAGCTAATGGCGATTCTTAATTATTGCCTAAATAGGGTTGCGGTAATCAATGCACAAGCAAATGAACCGTCTTCCTTATTTAACAATATCAAACTCTCAGAATATTGGGTTAGGCTATATGAATCCTCTATTTTAAAACTTACTTAAATCAGGGTTTCAATTCCTCCAATGATGGTACTAGCCGTTTTGGAGATTTCATAATAATACAATCCTAAATGGGATATAAATCTTAACTCTACTTGCCTCTCAGGAGGGAAGCAGGGTAATCTTAGGAGGAGATAATCAAGATACAAGGAGGCTACAGAGATTTCCAAATCTCAGGTTCCGTTCAACCATCATTGCTTGTGTCAAATGAGTGACACATTTATGTTACGAGTCCACGGATTTCTCAATCAGAGACACTTACTTAGACAATTCCATTCTGGATATCATCTTTGAATACTATTAGTTGACTTTTATACCATATGACCATCAGAATATCTTTGTGGTCCCATGCATTAAACCTCCATACTGATCAGGCATGGAAGCAATCTATGGAACATATTAAGATACACCAATCCTCATATGGCGCTTTTGTCATACCATTTGGTATTCGAAATCATTAGAGATCAAAGAGATATCAATTTCATATGATGATGTACTTTATCTGGAGAGAGGGTACATTAGGACTTTATGATTTAAGATTTCTGACAGGAATAGAAGAAATAGTTCCTGTGAATGTTCTACCTGTAAGTTTTACCTTACACTTAATGTATATAGGGTTCTCATGGAAGACCTTGAGAGTTTGTTATACTCGATTTTGGTTCCTAACACCAATAAAACAATTTCTTAGTTGCAATCCAATAACTGCTATTCTTCATCCTGGTGGCCTTAACATATACTAACCATGGCATCAATTGACCATACAGGCTAATATAGTACTAACATTCTTAATGAATGTTATTTAATATATAACAATTATACTTAGCCTAGGCCACAAAAGACCATCAATGGCATTTGAGGTTTTGACCTAATCCATCATCTTCTTGACAGGGGATCAAAATGTCACATCCGTCTTTATTATATTGATGAATTTGGATAGCTTGAAAGCTTGCCATAAGGATATCAGATAAGAGTGATTCCTAATAGATATAAAACATCGATCTAAGGTTTGTTGGAGCATTCTCTAAAGTATCATCGGCCAATTTCTATCTCGCTTTTAAATGACCGGAGTCCCAATCAGGCGGAGACAACAGTTCTCAACATTTATCATTCATTATAGAATCATATGTGTCAGCATCAAATAAATTTATGCATAAACTTCTTGATAAAGGAAGGTACCTGCTATATCGTCATCATTCTGCATCATCCCCTGGTTGTTCCTCTGGAAGTCTCATGCATTTGTTCCCTTGGCCTCTCTAGGCTTCCTTATAAGTTTTGGGCAGTTGGTTTTGATGTGCCCTTCCTCGTTACAATTGTAACATGCCGCGTTCTTCAATTCTTTGCAATCTAAAGTTTTGTGACCCTTGGTCTTGCAAATTCCACACAATTTAGCACTTGGGTCAATCGTACATTTTCCAGAATGTTGTTTTCTACAGTTACTGCATTTGGGCTTGTTATTGAACTGACTCGAGCTTTTCTTAAACTCGAAATCTTTCTCGTGCTCAGAGCTTCCCTTCTTCATCTTGTTAGATTGATGCGAGTTTTCCTCGTCTTCTTTCCTTTTTCCCTCGCCAGAAGTTTTAACAGACTTATTCTTGATAGCATCTAGAGTGAGAGATAAGGATAAGTCCACCGCGGACCTATATGTGGTAGGCCTAGATGCTTTAACATTTCCCTTTATCTCTGGTGCTAGGCCTCCAATGAAACGCGCTATGCGTTTAGGTTCAGGGGTGACTAAATAAGGAACTAGGCGGGACATAGTGTTGAAACTTGTCACATATGCCTGACAATCCAAATTCTTCATGACCAGAGTCAAGAAGTCTGATTCTATCCTTTCTACCTCATGCTGAGGGCAATAGTTTTCCTTGACTAATGCAGCAAATTGATCCCAAGATAAGTTGTAGAGTAGGACCTTTCCCGTGGCTTGGAGCAATGATCTCCACCATGCCAACGCTTCTCCTTTGAATGATTGTGAAACAAATTTCACAACATCTTGCTCCGCACAACCACTGATGTCAACAACAGTGTCCATCTCATCGAGCCATGTCATGTAGTCGATGGCCCCTTCCTCTCCTGTAAAGTCTCTAGGCTTGCAGGAGACAAAATATTTATATGAACAGGTTTTAACATGTGGCTCTTCGTTAAGCACAACCTGTCTAGACGGAACACTCCTCTGATTTGACGAGTTATGAACATCGTCTTCCTTTGACTCATGTGATTTAGAAGGGGGCTTACTACGAGCCACAGATAGAGTCTTAGAGCGGGTATCATATGATTCATTATACTGTCTGTCAAGAGCGCGAGTTACAGCATCATCTATTAATGCCTGCAGTTCCGCTCCAGTTATATTAATCCTGGTAGTATCATTGTTCACCTTCAAGTGGCTGTTAACTTCATCTGATCCAGCCATGTAGCTTGATTGCTACATAAATATTGACAACGATTTACTCAAAGGTTATTATGAAATTATCATTTTTGATGATTTATTAACCATGGTAATATAAACCATATGGGTTAATTTGTTAATTTTATTAGTATTTTCATTATAATTTATCCTAGTATATAAGACATTAAGGATATTAAAGTGGCACAACGTCCTTGTCACGAGGACAGATTTGAATTTATAAGCCATGATCGTTTGGGATCGAGGCATTTATAAGGTAGTAATAGCACAAAAGGCCTAGTCACGTGGACCAGTTTAATTTATAAGCCATGATCGTTTGGGATCGAGGCATTTAGGTGTGAATCAAAGTTCATTTCTTTTTCTTGACAGGGAGTTGTAGACTACCACTGTCTTTAGTCTCAGAGGACATTAACTATAGCCCGTAGGCATTTCCCTTCTGAGGGATGTTTATAATATGATCATCTTATAGGATGATATAAGCCATGATTTCTAAATCAATAGACTAGATAAGAAAATTGGAAGAATCCAATATAAGAATGACTGTTGTGATTTTCTCGAATCACATTTGTCAAGAGTGCTAACACGTTCTTAGGTGTTAACAATGATCTAAATCTCTTGAATAGGTCTTACCATCTTGGTCATGTCTTAAAATAACACGTGGCTAGGTCTTGTCCTTTTTCATATTTTGCCATTTTATTATAATGGTAGATCTTATAAAAGGAATGTTATTTTTCATTTATTTCATTTTTCATGCTTAGAATGAAAATTTAAATTTAATCATTCCATTAAAAATTTAAAAGTACAGATGTGCCCTAGACGGGACTTGAAAGGAATAATGTTGTCCTCGAAGGGACTGAGAGATAAATATGTCCTTGTAAGGACTATTAAAGAAACGATCCTTAGCAAAAGGAGTTTTCTTCTTCACTTTAATTTCGAATGTTCCCTCCCTGGATGCTCGTTTCATTCTAGCCGCGGTACGAAGCTCAGCAATTCAAGGCTCCGGATGTGGAGAATTTCTAATACAGCTTCTTCGCTTGGCGACGTATCCAATATATATAAAAATTTGGAAGCAATAATTTCCAGATTAGGATTGAGAGTATTCCTATGTTAAGTCTAGACTCAAAAGGTCAAAGAATGTGCTACTGTGTCATTGAGATTAAACACTAAGGGCTAGTGTTTAATTCACTCAATGTTGGCTCTGATACCAACCTGTCACACCCCGATATTTCCACGTATTACCGGTGGGCCCGGTGGAGAGTATCGTGACGTAGTTGATATCATCATAGTCAAACAACACAATATATAAATGCACAGCGGAAGTAAAAGATAAATATATTACAATCCGAATATAAAGTAATATCAAAGTATTACAACGGAAAGTAAAGGATCCACAGGCGGATCAAATAAAAGAAAAACTGTTCAACAGACTTCAGGCATCTAGAACTTGCAAGATTCCTTATTAACGCCCTGAGCTTCCAGCCAATTACGTTCAGTACCTGTCACTTAACCTTTTTGGAAAATACGTCAGTTTACACTGGTAATTACAATTAACTGACTCATTTTGGAAAAGAGTTTGAAAATTGATTTGAATGCACGAGGCACAAAATATCTTTTATAACTTGATTAAAATGCACGAGGCAAAATTAATCTTTTATACTTGGGACAATTTTATTAATAAAGATCTTGTATCCGATTTACATGGTTGTCCAACATTTAGGGCTGGTGATTATACAATACAAGCCGGTCAAGATTAATCGACACACCATAAATATAACTCACAAGAAGACATCCTTACGAGTGAGTATATCTTTTACATACGCAACAGGAGGTGTTATGCCTACACCTTGTGCTTAAGTTATGGCCATTCACTTTTTAAATGAGCCAAGGATATCCAAGACACGGTCATTAACCCCTAAAGTTATTTGCTATCAATCAATACAGATTAAAACGGGATTATGCAATTTAATCATCTCCGATTAAAAGGTTTCTACACCCGACCAAGCGGTATTTTTATAATACCGTATCCCAAGCCCGTATAAGGGAAAATAAGTTAAAAGTATTTACCTGAGCTAGCTCCTGTCTTAAATAGCAAGAATTTAATAACTCAGCCGTATTCACTTAAGTAAGCGTAGGTACAATTTACCGGAAGGCTCTAGTCTGGAATGATGGTATAAATAACCAATTAGAATACTAACGGGTCTTTAATTAAGCCTAAACTTAGACCGGTTAGTTTTAAGGAAATATACGGTTCCAACGCATGATTAAGCGAAGACCGGAATAGAATGTGTTTTAGACTCGACAAGTTTGAAGACTTGTATAATATGGGTAATCTAAACACCTTTTGGATTTTGAGATAAAAATGATAAGGTTTGACCCGTTTCGGCTAACTTATGCAAACAAGTTACATAAACCGAACCGAACGCGTACGAAGCGTAACGGGTAACCATATGGGTCCTATACAGGTTTCCTAAGTTAATATGCCTTAAACATGTTGTGATATCAGTAGGATATCTTCCATTATGCCCAAAACGAGTTTAATATCAAAATAAGCCCAGTAGGGGTATTTTGGTCATTTTAAAGATTATAAAAGAGATTAAATGAAGTTCTGAGATTCGGGTCCGAATACATCAGTAAAATAACTTATTTGAATAGGTCATATCAGTTGGTTATAGGTCTTATGTGGCAAAATGGTTTTAAACCCAAACTATGCGTTTAATACGTTTAAAAAAAGCTATTTTAAGCGATTTCCGGGTTATACAGGAAATCTGAGTTTTCTGATCAGGTTATAAAGTTCAAAATACTTTATTTATCATATAAAATCAGTAGCAATTGGATTGGTATCAAAAGGGCTTGTAAAACTCATTTTATGGCCTAAAAGGGTATAATCGGTATTTACCGAATCAATGCTATAACCTTAGGTTATGAGCAGGTTAAAAATAATTAAAAATATTTAAAAATCTCAAAATATTATATTACATCAGTGGGTAAAAGGTTTGGTGTCAAAATTTGGGTTTAGATAGGCTTTATGCTAATTGCGCCTTTTAATTACTAAAAGGCGTTATAATTACGCTAATGAGCATAACTCATAATCTAGACCTCCAACTGATGTGAAAATTTAGGGACAACTTTATAAATCAGTAATAAGGATTATTGTCCTTTCATATTTCCAAAATTCTCGTTTTATGGTCAAAAGGGCATATTGGTCAACATTAGGCATTTAACGGAAATGAGTAAACGAATCGGATAATCAACGATCCAACCACAGAGGGTTATGCTAACATGTAGCCTAGTCCTAAGGAAGCTCTAAGGCATTTCCAAATCATACTAAATCGGGTCAGAACTGAAGTCAAAGCAAAAGTCAAAGTTTTGCGACTTTCGGTTCCGAACCGGGTCTAAACAGGAAATTGTCGGGTTCAACATGTTTAGACATGTTCTTACACTAATTACCAAGTTATATTAATGATCAAACAGGTTTTAGGGGTTCTACATTGCTAATTATGCATAAATTGAAAAATAAGCATTCTGTTGACTTTTTAATAACAAGTTTGACCCGACATTTGACCTAGTTAGAGTGGGAATCAGAGAGTGCCCTTTTTAGGGTTTACTGCCCACATAATTATCAACTTATAACTACTTTCAATTCGACTAATCACTGGACCATTAGTGATTAATCGCTAAGTCAACCGTTAATTACGACGGTTTGACTTTTAAGCTAAAACTAAGCAAAAACTTAACTAAGGAAGGTCAAGGGTGGTTACCAAAGTCCTAATCACGATTAGGGATGCTTGGTGTCTGCTCTTGAGCTCCAGAAAGTCCCACAATTGCAGATGTAATGGATGATCAAAAATGTTTGCAAACAATGGCCTTTTATAGTGATTTTTGATCCATTAGATGATGACAACTAAGTCTATGAAGTGATCTAAATCAATAACAAGTGCCCCTAAGCTCTAAAATCAGTAGGGGACGCGCATGGAATTGATAAATATCTCCATAAGTCGTTTCATGGACTTGAACAGCCAAGAAAAACGAGTTTCTGCATCTGGGAGATGCTTGCGCACCATAAGGCTTTTGGTGTTGAGGTGCGCAAGCCCTTGGCCAGCAAAAAGAATCTTTCAAATGTTGACAGTTTTGACCCCTGGACTTCCAAACTTGATTTTACTTTTATTTCTTGCACTTTGGGCCCTCTAAATTGAATTCTAAGGGCTTCAAGACTTATACCAACTTTGTTAAGTCCTTGGTTAACTTTTTATCACCCGAAAAGTCATAGATTTCAACGTTGATGCTTTTAACCCCTCGCACACGAATTTTATCATAACTTTCTCATACGATAACGAAACTTGGTGAAATTTTTATCACGCATTCTAGTGAGCATAATTAATCGTTACAAAGCTTCGGGTTTGCTAAAAGGTCACTCAGGGGTATACTTTAAACATGTTGACACATTTAACCCCTGTAGTTTGTAATCTCTCACTTTCTTTCACAATTAGCTTCGCATGATCCATGATTTATTCGTGTAAGGGTATGAGCATCATGTAGGGTTACTGTAAAGTATATTTATCCCTTGTTGACATTTTGGAACCCTTATATTCACATACTTTCTTTGTTTGTCAACTTTAATCCTTCTAAAGTATTCTTTCACACGTTCAAAGCTTATGACACGTGTCAATACATCATTGGGCATAAATTTTCGAGGTGTTACATTTATGATCATGGTTAATCAAGAATTTATATAATACCCTAACTTAAATCTCATTACAACCGATTACCCACCCAATACTCATGGCCACAATTAAAATCAATCTATGCGTATACACCTAAACATAGATTAATTCGTTCTGTTTATTATCATAAAACCAGATCTGATACAATTTGCAACCATCCCTATGATCATGTTTCTAACCTAAACATACAACACTTATTCATATATCATGCATGATCAATACAATCCCACTAATATCAATCATATGATGGAAAGAACATACCTATCGAAGAATTACAAGTAGAGGAGACGGTTACGAGAGGGGGGTTTCTCCTGCTGTACGTAAAGTATGGAAGGAGGTAGGGTTTTGCTTTGGATCTTGTGATACACTTTGACATGTCACGTACACATATCATACAAGTTAGGCGGTTCACTATTTGGCCGAGAGAATGGGCTTAAGCCCAAGTCAATGGGATGCCGAAACCCATTGGCAAAGTAGTCAAGTTTAATGGTCAAGGGACGGGTTTAGACTTATAGTATAGACACGGCCCAACCATATTATCGATACAAAGATCGACCCATTTAGTCCTATGATATGTAACATATACCACCATGTTTTACGTTTTACGTTTTACGTTTAGGGGATTTATTAGGGTTACGAGTGTTGTGCGTAAAGAATAACCTACTTACATGTAACGAAGTTATAACGCCCTACTACGTTTCACATTGAAAAGAGAAAACGGAAAGTTAAGGTCACAAGATTAGGCGACACTAACCTCGGAAGTTCGGGTAGTCACATAGAATGTGTTATAAAAAGGATGGCTTGGCTTTTGGAACTTGATTCAGAATGATTTTTTTAGATCAGGCTTATGTAGTAAGCAGTGTGTGAATGAGTAAGGAGGTATATATAAAACTCTAAGAATAAGTAAAACTATTAGAACTAATGCTAACAGTGAAGCGTATTAGTAAGTTCATATGAACTTCAAATTGTTGTAATATAAACTGTGGTATTAGACTCTTTAGGTTGCTACTAGTTTGCACACACTAGCTTAAGTATGATAATGTGATGAGTTGAGAATTTAAGAAGAAGTTGTTAAAGAATGGAAATGTAAGGTATATGTAGTTGACCGGTTACGAACGGGTCAATATGATGTAGAAAGCATAATGAAGAGATAGTATAAGTGAAGACTTATACAAATGGTTATTCACGAATACTACCTCTTTAATGAGTCACAAGTGTTTTCGTGTTGTAGAAAGCTTCTTGAATAAATTGATTTAAAAGAAAGAATAGAATTGGTCTACTAGAGATGAGAAAGGTTTCGAGGACGAAACCTCCTTTAATGGGGGTAGACTTGTAACGCCCCAAAAACCCCTTTTTATTAATTGGTGTGTTTTATCATCTTGGCTCAAGATATAAAAACATAAATAACTAGGTTAGAATGTAAACTAAATATGAAACGATGAAGTTTTGAATAAAAGGGGTAGCAAGCATACATGAGGGACTGAAATTGCCATCATAGAAAGATGATTTATACAAAAGAAAATAAAAACTCCATGTACAGTGTTTTTGAGATGAGTGTGTCGACACACACTAGAAGGAGAAAAAGGGGAGGCTCAACATTGATGAAATTAGTCCAAATTGAATAAGGATTCCAGCCTAAACTAATGCATGAACTCGTTTTCTTGATGATCTATCCCTAGCAAACATGTGGTAAGTTGTAATTTATGATTTGATGATCTTGCTATGAAGTGGGTTATGATCAATCCATGAATTTGTATGAAATTGATCATGTATAAGTGTTAGAATCACCATATAGAACATGAACTATGCAAGATTCTAAGTAATTTGATGATTTTGGATGAAACCCACTTGTAGTAGTGAAGATGATGATATGGATAATCATATATGTTCAATAGTTGTGTAAAATTGATGTATGATGTTGTATGTAATGAGTACTTGTTAGTTAATTTGGGTATAGTATGAAAATTATATGATTCTTGTTAGATTTGATGATCTATGTTATGAACTAGGAAGATTATGCAATAAATACTTGTACATTATGCTTAGAAAGTTGTATGCATTCCAAGTGTTTGATGAAATACATAGGTGAGATTTTGGAAGAGATTTGATGAAAAAGAATCTGTCCAGAAAATTACAGCCGAATTTAATCTGCTGTAAGTAGGTCAAAAACTGATGTTTATTGAAACTTGTGGGAACGAATGTGTTAGAATATATTACACGGATGGGAAGATGAAACTTGTTCATTAGTATGCTTATAGGTGAATTATTATGCGTGATTAAAGTACAACGATTTAATGTGGACAAGTGAATATAACTTGAATGCACATATGAAAGTATATAGTTGCACAGTGTAAGAATTAGGCGTCGATTTTATGTATGCATGTATGTATGTATGTATGTATGTATGTATGTATGTATGTATGTATGTATGTATGTATGTATGTATGTATGAGTGTGTATAAATATATGTATGTACTAGGTCTTAACCCCGTGTATTACACGGGTTGAGTAAATAAATTTATATACTAAATAATAAAATATTATATCTTTAAAAACTTTCTTTATTGCACAGGTTGAATAAATATAATTTTATATATTAAATAATAAAAAGTTATATATATAAGAACCATATTGTACGGGTTGAATTAATGTAATTTTTTATACCAAATAAAAAAATTATATCTTTAAAACCACATGTATTACACGGGTTGAATAAATGTAATATTATTTACCAAATAATAAAATAATACATCTTTAAAAAGCCTCACTTATTACACGAGTTAAATAAATGTAATTTTATATACCAAATAATAAAAAAAGTTAGTAAATGTAATTTTGTATAGTGAAAATAAAAATATTTAATATATTAATACAAAGTTTGGTTTTCGTGATAAATAATTTTTTTATTTAAAATGTTTTAAATAACAATTTACAATTTCGGATAATATTTTATTAGAAAAAATAGAAGAATGGTATTTGAAATTTAAAGTAGGATAAAATTTATTATTAGCTCATTACTCATTTATTTATTTAATTAATATAAGATAAGTTTGGAAGTGAGGCGAGAAAATCATAAAATAAATAGCTACAATGAACGACATGTGTTACACATTAATGTTTTATTATACATTATAGTATAGATAAAAATTTAGATTGATATAAATAGATTATTTTGTTGTAGCAAAATTTGTAAACGAAGTCTCAATAAATTTAACCCATTATTTAAAATTCCGTAAATGTATAAATGATAAATTATATTAGTTAGAGTAAATTACAATTTTGGCCCCTGTGGTTATATCACTTTTACCCTTTTAGCCCAAAAAAGATTTTTTTAACATCTGAGGCCCCAACGTCTTTTTTTCTAATCCTTTTGGCCCCTAACACTAACCTCATCCATTAAATGTTAGGGGCCAAAAGGGTTAGAAAAAAGACGTTAGGGGCCAAAAAGATTAGAAAAAAGACGTTGGGGGCTCAGATGTTAAAAATTCTTTTTTGGGCTAAAAGAGTAAAAATGATATAACCACAGGGGCCAAAATCGTAATTTACTCTATTAGTTAAATAAATAATATTATAAATGAGAAGAAGATTAAACTAAATAATAATTATCCATAAGAAATTAAACTAAATAATATTTAGTAGGAGGATTATCTATAATTAATTAGAAAAGATTAAATTAAAATAATACTTATCTATAAAACATGGCATAATATGATGACAAGTGTCCACAAAATGGTTTCTTTTATTATATAGTATAGACGTTAGGGGCCAAAAAGATTAGAAAAAAATACGTTGGGGGCTCAGTTGTTAAAAATTCTTTTTGGGCTAAAAGAGTAAAAATGATATAACCACAGGGGTCAAAATCGTAATTTACTCTATTAGTTAAATAAATAATATTATAAATAAGAAGGAGATTAAACTAACTAATAATTATCCATAAGAAATTAAACTAAATAATATTTAGTAGGAGGATTACCTATAATTAATTAGAAAAGATTAAACTAAAATAATACTTATCTATAAAACATGGACTAATATGATGACAAGTGTCCCCAAAATGGTTTCTTTTATTATATAGTACTAGCGGTAAGACCTGTGTGCAAACACGGGTCGTTTCTTAGAAAACCATGCATAACATATATTGACAGAGAGTAAAAAAATAATTACTGCAGACTTACAAAATTGATATAAATTAATGATCAATAGCTTTATTCAACAACAATTCCATTATGTTGAGAGCAAACTATTTACAAAATTACTTTAATGATAGGGTGATTTGGGATTTTGTAAAAATGTTTGTTTTTGTACTACTTTACAAAATTACATAGAATTCAAGAAAACGAAACAACAAATTAAACAGATGTTGAGTTATTCAAAGTTCTGTTGAATACTAAATGAGATGTTGACCAAAATTCAAACAAATGTTGACCAAAAGTCAATCAGATGTTGACCAGTAGTCAAACAGATGTTGACCTTAAACATATGTTTGGTTTAACGCCACAGATCTGTTTATGGCCAAACTTCTGTTTAAGTCCATATATCTGATATAGAAGGCCAAACATCTGTTTAAGGCAAAACATCTGTTTAAGGTGAAACATCTGTTTATGACCAAACATCTGTTTAAGTCCAAACCTCTGATATAAAAGGCCAAACATCTGTTTAAGGCCAAACATCTGTTTAAGTCTGAACAGATGTTTAACTTAATCAGATCTACTGTCTTCTCACACTGTTTTCCTCTTCAAAACACTGTTGAACCTAACATGGGTTTCCATTAACTATTGACCAAAAGTCAAACAGATGTTCAAACCACTGTTTGTTATTGTATTTCTTTACAAAATTACATAAAATTCAAGAAAACGAAACAATGACTTAAAGAACTATAATTTAACACATAATCTAATCGGGCAAACAATCTATTATCTGACAATTCCCTGGTTTTGACAACATGAAACGCAACATCATCATGCCAAATACAGTCATATACATCCATCCATTATTCTGAATTCATAAACCCATAAATGCAGAAGAATGTCACATTTGCGATTAATAAACCAAGTTTCTACTGATTGCAGTTACTAATAGCAAAAAGAAGCATGATGTCATCAATATATAAAACATAAAGTGCTAATAACAGTGTTTTATCATGTTAGCTATACATAGTAGCAAAACATCAAGTTAATAATTAAAAAAAAACATACAATATCACCATAAAAAACTTCATAATTATAATATCTGATATCAGAACATACTTAAATGTCGTTGTTAAACTGAGGTAACTTGATTTAATACGATCTTCTGTTCCGAAGACACGTATGTGAAGTGCAACATATCACCAAACCTCAACTTATTCTCAGTCAAAAACTTTCGCCAACCGTCCAACGCATAATGTGGCTTCAAATCATTTAACTCCGACTTAACATCATAAACTCCACAACTCCAACCATGTTTTGAACTTTCAAAGGATGAAGATCAACAGAAAGACCTGCTCGTCTGGCAACTTCAACAGGAAGACGCTACATGTATTGTGTGGAAAAAATAATAGTCAGACAAATAAACATAAATCATTAGTTTGTTATAAAAATGGTATACCAGCCTATAGTCTCCTTTGCGATCAAAATAAAAGAACTCAGGGTCGAGAAGATGTCTAGAATGTTTTTTTGCAGTCTTTATAATTTTATTTCTACAGATAAGCTTTTTCTGAACGTTGGTGGCTCTCTTCCCCTTGATGAAAAAGTAAACATATACATGTGAATTAAAGGAATGTTGAATATATGCAAAAAAAAAACAGTTTATATAAGATATACAGATTAAGTGGCGAGTATAGATACCTTAACTTTGTGAGCAGATGAAGAACATCCAATATGATCACTTGTGTCGACAGGTAAGGCGGCATTTCCTTAGTCATATTCTTGACCGTCTCCTTTCTCTCAGAAGTAACTTTACCTTTCTTCTTAACCTGTTGTCATAGAGTAACTTTAATAACCATAGTAATATAACAATCTTTAACATGGTAAACTTACATCTTGTGTTTTATTCAATCGTGAAGACATGCGTCTCTTCGACGTGCATTCGGCATTCGTTCGTAACTTCTTCTAAATAATACATTATTGGATAAATGTAACATCAGTAAACGGCATTACTAATAGTTGTAAAAACATTAAATTCTTATATGTGTTAAATTAAAAATAAATAATTTTAATAATTTAGTAAGTACCTGAGTAACGGTTCTTCCTTCACCTACAGACACAACTTCTTCATCCTCATAGATGTCCTGGTCAACATTAATGAAAGAATTTGTATAATGCTAAAATAATTAAAACCTTTACTGCTAATACTAAATACATACGTACCTTGAATACATTCTCAACACAATCAGCCTTCGATATCTCAAGTACACTATCATCATTAGATTCAGGTTTCTTCGAAAAGCAAATCTTAGTCTCATCTCTATAAACTACTATGTCAAAAACAACATCATCAATTCTGCTAAACACAAGCAAATCATCCTCCAGTATTCCAACATCGTTACACATTTCCGGCCATCCTCTAGCAAATACAAAGTTCGTATCAACCTTAGACACCTCAACATTCCAATAGCAACCCTTATAACAGATTTGAAATTTGCCACTTGGTGGGCTGTTTACGTAAAATTGTTTAATGAAGCAGTCTTCGATTACCTGCATAAAATTAAAAATAATGAATACTATACGTGAACTATGTAACTTATGAGAATAAGCGTTGACAGATTTAAGATGCAAAAGGATTCAAGTTAAGATCAATAGTCATACCGTAAAACCAAATCTTGCATAACGATTAAACGTGAAATAAGATTCACCACACATGCCATCAACAAAACATGAAAGTTCAAGCCCAAAATCACCTAACGGACTGAAAACCAACAAAGTATCCCTCGGAAAATTGAGGTCTTTAACAACACTGTCCCAACCGTCAGTTATTATTGGCGTTGAATTTTCTATTCTGACCCTCACAACCCACTTTTTACCAGACTCATGATAGATTCGCAACCTATATTTTTGCCAACAATCTCCCCACTTTTGATTAGCAAATGCTATAGGTACATCCTGTATATAATTTTTAAGTAGTGTAAGAAAATATAAACTATAACAACTGTTAAATATATATCTCAATAAAAATAAATTATGTATATAAAAACATGTCATACCAGTTTCAAAGATTCTGGGTTATCAAGAAACTTGACAAATGTAGTATACATGACAAAACCTGAATCAGTAAAGATGTTAAAACATTGAAATTAAAAAGTTGGCTTCGAATATGAACATTAACTTTTTGTATTAACAGAGTATCTACTGAAATTAATCATAGAAACAGAGTATGAGTTAAAAATTTTCTGCAAATAATAACTATTTTAATATGTTCTCAACAAATGATTCAAACACCTAACTAAACCCTTCTTGAATGTATAGCGATAAACGTTTAAAATCATATTTGTAGCAAGATAGGATTTGAATTTTTTTTGAATTAAAATCGGTTAAACAATATAAAGTATTACAATATGAATTTACATACCAGTTGTTGAAGAAAAAACAACAAAACCTCCAGTGATTCAAGTGTAGAAGGCGGAGAATAAGAAAGTTGAAACCCTAGAAAATGACTAGGAAGAAGAGATTTTTGAAAGAAGTCAGATGATAGATGTTTGATGTGTAATGATGCTAAAGAAATAATGACAGTTGTGTTTTCGTTTTCCCATATTTTCAACAAATGAAAAATATTTACACATACACCCCTTATTGAATTTGTTATTTACATTTACAAACTTAATAAAAGATGTCTAACAAAATGTGTTTGAAAACCTCTGTTGGTCGTTGGAAACAGTGTAAGTCAAACAGTCGTTAGATAAACAGAAGTTATGACAACAGATGATAACTTTCAGCAGTTGTTTTATTTTTAGCTAACACCTGTCCACGTCAGAACCTCTGTTGTCATAATGCATGATAGTCAGCACTATAGTAAATGAACAGTCATTAGGAAAAACAGAAATTATGACAACAGACGGTACCATTTTAGCAGTGGATGTGTTTTTAAGCAAGCATAAGTTTCAAAAACAGTTGTTTTCAATCAGTGTAACTCAACAGTGGTAAGACTAACATCTGCTATTAGCCCAACCACTGTTAGGAGTGACTGAAATAATTAAAATGAAGATGCGACAACAAAGATTAATACTATTAAAATTTATGTCATTTAGTCAACAGTGGTAAATCAAACAGTCGTTAGCATACACAATTGTTTCATCATCAGCAGATTCTTCAAAAAACTACTATCAATGATCAAATTCTGAACATTTGTTTTATCTTTGCACTCATCTGTTCACCATCAAACCAATCCCTAATGCTATTAAACCTCTGTTGACTTACCAAACAAATGTTCAGACACAATTCAACATCAACATAATCTGTTAACCATCAAACCAACCGTTGATACTGTTAAACCTCTGTTGACTTACCAAAAAGATGTTCAGACACAATTCAACATCAACATTATATGTTCGCCATCAAACCAACCCTTCATATTATTAAACTTCTCTTGACTTACCAATAATTAAACTAAATCAAACTCAAAAACTAAATAAGTAAAACTAAAAGGCAACATAGATTCATAAGTTTAAAATTTATTTAATTATTCATGACATTAAAAGTCCAATAATTACATCACATACTGAACAACATTAAAGTTCAAATCTAACAATAACAGCAAGAATTAAGAAACTTTAGCTTCAACTCCATCGATTGTTGAACCTCTCGATGTATGTCCTTCAGCATCGCCATAAACTCCACGTCTCTATCACCGCACTCTATATTACTGACAACACAAAGCTCACGAACGGAAGTTGAAGGCATGCACATAAGATCTCTGGAAACCTGCTCTCTAGTGAACAGGCCAACTTGCAATCCATCAAAACATCTCTTCAACTCTTGAAGAGTAGCCCTGTCTTCATACATCCGTTCCTCGATTTGCCTGACAAAACGCTGCTTGAAATCATCCGATTTTGCATTTGTGAATGAGGCCATTTGAATAAACTATATTACTCGACTTTCCTGAAAGTATGATATCTTCGTAGGAAAACGTGATGAAAAACAGGTGAAGTGACTATGAGTTTATATACTGAACTTTGTAATTATGAAAACGTGTAGATTTTAATATATATAAACATATTAATGTATATTTCAAAACAACAGTCTTTTAATGCAAAAACCTTTTCAAAACCCCAACTTTTATGGGAAAACTATAAAATTAAATACCAAGAAACCCAAGGGACAAAATATCAAAATTCAAAGAACAAAAGCAGATTATAAAAATTACAATTAAACTCTTCATTTACCATGTAGACGCGTTTTTAAAATCTATAAAAGACCGATGATTACTTTTGATTCAAAACATCAACAACTCGTCCTACAAATCACTTTCTGTCAAAAATAGTTCCAAATTAGAAAACCAACAAAAAATCTACATGGCAAACTTCAGTTTCTACCACTGGTCAGACACCAGCGATCTTAAAACACAATTCTCGATGTGGTCACTCAAAGAACAAAGAACAGACCAAGAACTAAACAGGAAAGTCGATATAATCAATAACACTAATTACAACAAAACCTGGAACAGCATAGCATTGCTCGATGAAGTCCTCAACTCTCCTCCATCAGAGTTCCAGAAGAATGCAGAAGAGTTTCTGACACAACTTCTAGAACAGGATCAGAAAATCTGCAACATGCTAACTGACCTGAAATTAAAAAGAGAGCATGAAATCACATGGAGAAAGGCTAGAGTCTACGAAATCTTAGCAAGTGTTATCCCTAGCGTGTAATACTTTATAAATATTTCATTAAATTCCTATTTTTCTCTGTAGTAGTTCATTTTAATAATATAAACATGCATCTTAACAGTTAATTAAAAAAAAAAAAAAACCTAAAATGCAAAGGTCTCTTCTCAACTGTTGTAGCACAACAGACTTTTCATGATAGAAGATACATATCGTCGGTTGAAGTTGAAACTCTCCCATCAAAGAATGTAGCACATGCAACTTTTCACGATGTTGCAACAATTATATTGCAACATCGATATTGAAAGGTTGATGTGTGATGAGGAGCTTCATTGAAACGACGATGTTGGAACAATGATACCGGAACGATAACATTTAAACAAAATCATCAAACATTCGAACAAAGAAGTGTAATCGGAGAATAGCGGCTGAATCATGAGAAAGATGCATTTGAGAGAGAGAGAGAGACACGCTCGCAGATATCAGCGAGAGAGATTTGAATGTGGAGCCAGATAATTATGTCTTATTTATAGAATTAGAAAATATGGTTTGAATTTTGAATTTTGAATGTGGAGCCAGAATTTTGAATTGGGAATAGATGTTTGATTATAAAATTTAGAGCCATAATATTGAATCGTCAGAGGTTTTGAAGTTTGAATTTTGAATCATCAGTGGTTTGATTACAGTGGTTTGATTACATTCGTTTGAATGGGCAGACCTTTGAATGGACAATGGTTTTGATTACAGTTGCTTGAATGGACAGTGGTTTTTTATTACAGAGGTTTTGAATGGGCAGACCTTTGGAATCTAAATGTGGGCCAACTTTGAATTTTAATTTTTTTTAATATTAGGCATTATGATGTAATAATGACATAAGAAAAGTCTTGTTGGACATCCTCTCCTGCTGACACATCAGCTTTTCTTATGTCACTTGGATTTCTCCTTTAATAGAAACTATAGATTGATGTACGCATGTAAAAAGTGGGATTGAATGTATACAAAAGAATAGGCTTGTATATATGTATACATAGCCTCATTACGTTTGAAGGTTAACGTTACTAATCATGTGTCTTGAGAATGAAATGAAAGTGCAGGAACGCTAATGTTGACCTTACGAAGATTTGACGTTGGGATGCAAGACTTCACTTAGGAAGTTAATTCGAAAGGATTAGCATGAATAGAAAAAAATCTAGCGTAGTTATCTAATTACACATGTTTTGATTATAGATAACATTACCAAGTATTAATGATATGTATGTATGTAGTGGTTTTAGGTTGTACGGAATTATGGATCATCAGCATGAAAGACAAGTGATTGAAGATCGAGTTAGAGAGACATGGATTGTACGGAATGGGTGGTCGTGTAACTTGTATTAGTATGTTATATTTGATTTACAAAATGAAGGATGAATGATGTAATTCTTCTAAAGAAGTTGTTTTAAATGGTTTTCAAGTATGAGAGAAAATTTATAAAGAAAGAAATTTTACGGTACGAAATTCCGCTGCGTCTTTTCAACTAAAACGTGTTAGGGTGTTTCACGCGTTGCTGAAACAAAGTTTAAATCGAAGAGTTCTGAGAAAAACGTGTCGTCGCGTCGCGCGACGGCCTAAGAGGATCATTCTCGCGGCCCGTGACGATTAAACAATGAATATCTGGTTCTTTTATGCTCGTGCGGCGCGATCACAGGGATGTATACCCGTCGCGCGACGCGACGGGGGTATATGGTGGAAATTATTGCTTATGTGATCAGGGTTTCAGTATATATTGATCCTAAACTTTCCAAACCCAAGAACGGACTAATTAGCAAGCTTTTGGACGAATTTTAGATAACTTTTGGAGCGTTTTCGAGTTCGTGAGGCTACCGGTTGAAGATTCAAAGATTGGGAATCATCTTGGTTGCATATTAGCCACTCGGGTGTCTTTACTTTCTTCTTTCTTTCACCGTCATGTTTGGTGTTCTTGATTATACTTTGTTTGTGATGTTTTCTATGACTTTAATCGGCTAGATTTATTTATCTACCTAGATTGGATTGTATGTTGTTGGAGCAGTATAAGCAGGGATAGGGTTGCCAAAACCCGATGGTGGCGGTGCAACAGGTGCCGAATTCACCTCTGATACTGGAGCTAAAGGTCCACCCATTTGTGGGTCTTCATGTAGTGGCGGGTAATGACTGCCACTAGAGTGTTGAGGGGTGCTGAAATGAAAATCCCCTGCACGTGCGGACATTCGTGCGCCAGTCCTCCTACGTCTTGGTGGTTCCGGAGGTGCTAGATGTACTGGCGGCTGTGGAGGCGGTGGCGTGACTGCCACGAATCGTGAATCCTCAGAGGGATCCTGCTGTTGCTGTTGCTGCTGGTGAGGTGAAGAATGATGAGATGGTGTAAAGTACCACTCACATTGGTCAAACCGTGCCTGGTAACTGTCTGGACCACGGTAGGGTGATCCATGAAAAGATGAACCATCAGATACTTCGATAGGATGGTTGGGGGTCCCGGCCGCAGGCTCGACGGGATCTGTATCTTCGTCCATATCCATCGCCTGATCTTCTGAGAAGTGGTCTTCCGGTCCTAGCGGGTTAAAACCCACTGGTTCTTGTATGTAGTTTGCCGGGTTAAACCGGCCCTGAAAAACTGGAGTGGGGTCTCCAAAGGAATGTTGCGATAGGGATCGCTGTAGAGGTATGTACGAAGGTTGCAGGTTGTTAGGCTCATTTTCGGACTGAGGTCCAAAGGAATGGTGGTATGAAGGCGTTGAGCTATGCGAGGTTGATCGTCTCGCGGGCTCCACCCGGGTCCTCCAGTCTCCTTGAGGACCAGCACTCCTAGTGGTTGAAGACGTTCGCCGGAGTGATGGCCCGGCTTCATGATCGTTAGGGGCGCTGATTGGCCCCTTGCCTTTTCCTCCTCTCCTGAATCTTGGCGGCATATTTCCTGTCAACATAAACCAAGATAACAACAAGGATATAAAATAAAAGACAGAATAAAACAAAAGTAGAATTTGTCCTATGTTATTTGTCTAGACTCGAAAATTTAGGAATGTGCAATTGTGTCATTGAGACTAAACACAAAAGGCTAGTGTTTAATTCACTCAATGTTGGCTCTGATACCAACCTGTCACACCCCGACTTTACATGTATTACCGGTGGGCCCGGTGGGGAGTATCGTGACGTGGTTGGTAACATAATAGTCAAACAACACAATATTTAAATGCACAGCGGAAGCAAAAGATAGATGTCATTCAACTTTACTAAATTGTAATATCAAGTATCACAACAGTCGAAAGTTTATCCACAGGTGGAACAAAATAAAGTGAAAACAGTAGTTCAACAGACTTTAGGCATCTTAAGCTTGCGAGACTCTTTATTGATGCTAGGAGTAGCCAGCCTATTCCGATTAGTACATGCACTTAACCTTTTTGGGAAAATACGTCAGTTTACACTGGTAAATACAATTAACTGACTCATTTTGAAAAGATTTAATAAAATTGATTTGAATGCACGTGGCACAAACTTTTATAACTTGGGATAATTATTTAAATATATAAACTTGTAAAAAGAATTACATGTTCCTTATGCGTTCAGTAGCCCGGTTCGTGCCGGGTTAAAGATCAATAGACACACCACATTATTTATTTATGCACTGACGAGTGTACGCCTACACTCCGCGCTTAGGTCGTGGCCATTTCGTAAAATGATGCAAAGGATATCCGGGACATGGTCATTAACCCCCCAAAGGCGTTAAGCAAACAAAACATAATTTAAACGGGTCATCTCGATAATACTTAACCACCAAACGATTAAGGTCGAATGCCCGACCAAGCGGTATTTTATATACCGTACCCCAAGCCCGTATAAGGGAAAATAAGTTAAAAGTATTTACCTGAGCTAAATATATATTCAATCTCAGTCGTATCAAATCAGCAAGTACAGATAGCTTTTACTGGGCTCCTAATCTGGAACGAAGGTTTATAATAACCTATTAGAATCCTAACGGGTCTTTAATTAAGCCTAAACTTAGACCGGTTAGTTTTAAAGAAAGATACGGTTCAAACGCACGATTAAGCGAAGACCGGAATAGAATGTGTTTTAGACCCGACAAGTTTGAATACTTGTATAATATGAGTAAACTAAACACATTCTGGATTTTGAGATAAAAACAATAAGGTTTGACCCGTTTCGGCTCATTTATGTAAACTAGTTACATAAACCGAACGCGCAAGATGCGTAACGGGTAACCATAAGGGTCCTAAACAGGTTTCCAAAGTTAATATACCTTAAACATGTTGTAATATCAGTAGGATATCTTCCGTTATGCCCAAAACGAGTTTAATCTCAATTTAAGCCCCGTAGGGGTATTTCGGTCATTTTAAAGATTATAAAAGAGATTAATTAAACTTCTGTGACTCAGGTCAGAATACATCAGTAAAATGACTTAGTTTAACAGGTTATATCAGTTGGTAAAAGGTCCTAAGTGACAAAATGGTTTTAAACCCAAACTATGCATTTAATAAGCGTATAATGCCGTTTTAAGCGATTTACGGGTTGAAATAGGATTCTGAGTTTTCTGATCAGTTCAACAGGTTCAAAACACTTCATTTATTATTTAAAATCAGTAGCAATTGGATTGGTGTCAAAAGGACTTGTAAAACTCATTTTATGGCCTAAAAGGGTATATTCGGTATTTACCGAATTAAGGCGATAATCCTAGCTTATGATCAGTTTAAAAATATTCAAAAATCCTAAAATATTATATTACATCAGTGGGTAAAAGGTTTGATGCCAAAAATTGGGTTTAGATAGGTTTTACGCTAATGACGCCTTTTAATTAATAAAAAGCTTTTTAATTACGTCATTGAGCATAACTCCTAATCTAGACCTCCAATTGACGTGAAAATTTACGGACATGCATATTAATCAGTAACAAAGATTATTGTTCTTTCATATTTCCAAAATTCTCGTTTTATGGACATAAGGGCAATATGGTCAACATTGGGCAATTAACGGAAACGTGCAAACGAATTGGACAATCAATGAACCAACCACAGAGGGTTATACTAACATGTAACTAGGTCCTAATAGAACTTTAAGGCATGTCTAAACCTATCAAAACCGGGTCAGAACCGAAGTCAAAGCAAAACGTCAAACTATGCGCCTTTCGGTTCCGAATCGATCCTAAACTGAAAACTGTCGGATCAAACATGTTTAGACATGTTCTAACATTGATTACCAAGTTATATTAAGGTTAAAACAGGTTACACGCCTCTCACATTGCTAATTATGCGTTAAATCAAAGTTTACATTTCTGTTGACTTTTTATCATCATCTTTGACCCGACAAACGACTTAGTTAGGACGGGAATCAGAGGGTGCCCTTTTAAGGGTTTAAAGCCCACATAATTACCAACTTATAACTACCTTAAGTTTGACTAATCGCTGGACCATTAGCGATTAATTAATAAGTCAACCGTTAATTACGACGGTTTGACTTTAAGGCTATAAACTAAGCAAAACTTAAACAAGGAAGGTTGAGGATACTTACACAAGTCCTATGAACGATTTGGAATGCTTGAGGATGGTCCTTGTGCTCCAGGAATGCTCAGATGTTGAATGGAATGAATGAACACAAAGTTGCAACTTTGTGGGACTTTATATAGTGATCAAAACTCATTTGATTGTTGACATGTAAGTCTATAAATGTTGCAAGATGCATACAAGTGCCTCCTATAGCCTAAAAACCAGTATAGGAAGCCCATGGTATCATGGAAATGCAATTTGAGTCGGTTAATGGGCTGAACAGGCAGCTGCCTGTTGTTTCTGCATCTGGGCATCGCACGCGGCCCGCCTCAGACCTGCTGTCAGGTTTCCAAATTTTTATTAATTGCACTTTTAGTCCCCGGTCCTCCTAAACATCGTTTTCACACTATTTCTTGCATTATGAGGCTTTTAAATTGACCCATGAGGGCTTTGAGACTTATTCCCACTTTGTGAAGTCCTTGATCACTTTGTGTTTACCCGAAAGGTCATAAATTTCATCGTTGACGTTTCTAACCCCTCGCACACGAATTTTATCATAACTTTCTCATACGATAATGAAACTTGGTGAAATTTTTCTCACGCATTCTAGTGAGCATAATTAATCGTTACAAGGCTTCGGGTTTGCTAAAAGGTCACTCAGAGGTATATCTTAAACATGTTGACACATTTAACCCTTGTAGTTTGTAATCTCTCACTTTCTTTCACAATTTGCTTCGTATGGTCCATGCTTCATTCGTTTAAGGGTATAAACATCACGTAGGGTTACTGTAAAGTATATTTATTCATTGTTGACATTTTTAACCCTTAAATTCACATAGTTTCTATGTCTGTCAACTTTAGTCCTTCTAATGTAATCCTTTGCACGTTCAAAGTTTATGACACGTGTCAACACATTATAGGACGCGAATTTTCGAGGTGTTACATCCTCACCCCCTTAAAAGAAATCTCGACCTCGAGATTTACTGAAACAAATGAGGGTACTTTTCTTTCATTGTGGACTCTACCTCCCACGTGTACTCGGGACCTCTACGGGCATCCCATTTGACATTTACAATCGGTACATGCTTCCTCCGAAGCTTCTTAACCCGTCGATCCTCAATTGACAAAGGTTTTTCAACAAACTTTAAGCTCTCGTCAATGTGCACATCCGTATGCGGTATGACTAGCGATTCATTAGCTAGACATTTCTTTAGATTGCAGATGTGGAATACGTTGTGTATACCACTGAGCTCTTCAGGTAATTTCAACTTGTAAGCCACTGACCCAACACATTCGATAATCTCGAATGGTCCTATATACCTCGGGCTTAACTTACCTTTCTTACCAAACCGCATCACCCCCTTCCAGGGTGATACCTTAAGCAAGACTTTATCACCAACCTCGAATTTCCGAGGTCTATGCTTTGGATCTGCGTAACTCTTCTGCCTATCCCTGGCAGCTTATAGACGGTCACGAATCTGGACAATTTTGTCCGTCATTTCAAAGACTAATTCTGGTCCTGACAATTGGACATCTCCCACTTCCGCCCAACAAACGGGCGTTCTGCACTTTCTACCGTACAAGGCCTCGAAAGGCGTAGCCTTGATGCTTGTATGGTAGCTATTGTTATAGGAGAACTCGACTAATGGCAGGTGATTATCCCAACTACCACCTAAGTCGATCACACATGCTCGAAGCATGTCTTCTAAAGTTTGGATGGTACGCTCACTCTGTCCGTCCGTCTGAGGATGGTAAGCCGTACTGAAATTTAAGCGCGTGCCCAAAGATTGTTGGAAACTTTTCCAAAAATGTGATGTGTATTTGGTATCTCTGTCAGAGATAATAGACACTGGTACGCCATGTAGAGCTACAATTTTATCTACGTACAGTTGGGCTAACATGTCGGAGCTATATGTCTCCTTAATGGGTAGAAAATGTGCTGACTTAGTCAGTCTATCTACGATCACCCATATAGTGTCATTTCCTTTCTTTGTTCTTGGCAACTTGGTGATGAAATCCATTGTCACCATCTCCCACTTCCATGTGGGAAGTTCAGGTTGTTGTAGCAAACCTGACGGCTTCTGGTGTTCAGCTTTGACTTGTGCGCACGTCAAACATTTAGCTACATAGGTAGCTATAGACTTCTTCAAGCCTATCCACCAAAAGTTTGCTTTCAAATCCTGGTACATCTTATCAGCTCCAGGATGAACGGAATATTTAGAACTGTGGGCTTCCTGGAGGATAACATCTCGAAGTCCTCCATAAATTGGGACCCATATTCGTCCATTTAATCTCAGGATTCCATCCTTGCCCTGAGATAATTGCTCTTCAGTCACTCCTAGCTTTTCGTTAGGATAGTTAGCTTCCAACACATCTTCCTTCTGTGCAGCTAACAACCTTTCGTTCAGACTGTTCTTTATCTCAATGCTCTTGGCATTGATTCTTATAGGCTTTACCCTTTCTTTTCTACTTAAGGCATCAGCGACTACATTTGCCTTGCCTGGATGGTATCTTATTTCACAATCATAGTCATTCAAAGTTTCCATCCACCGTCGATGCCTCATATTTAAGTCCTTCTGATTGAACAAGTGTTGAAGGCTTTTGTGATCAGAATAGATCACACACTTGATGCCATACAAATAGTGCCTCCATAGCTTCAGTGCAAATACAACGGCACCCAACTCCAAGTCATGGGTGGTGTAATTCTTTTCATGCACCTTTAACTGGCGTGAAGCATAGGCAATGACCTTGCCTTTCTGCATAAGCACACACCCCATCCCGGTGTGTGATGCATCACAATATACCACAAACTCCTCGATTCCATCAGGCAATGTCAGTACTGGAGCATTGCTCAATTTCTGTTTCAGAATATCAAAGGATTCCTGCTGCTTAGGACCCCAGTCAAACTTAATCTTCTTACGCGTTAGCGAAGTCAGGGGTGCAGCAATTCTTGAGAAGTTTTCAATGAATCGCCTATAGTATCCTACCAAACCTAAAAAGCTACGAATCTCTGTAGGCGTCTTTGGCTCTTGCCAATTCATGACAGCTTCCACTTTTGCGGGATCTACTTGGATACCACGCTCACTTACAACGTGTCCAAGGAATTGGACTTCTCGAAGCCAGAATTCACACTTCGAGAATTTGGCATAGAGCTTCTCTTGATGAAGTAGCTTCAGAATGCAACGGAGATGCTTCTCGTGATCAGCTTGGCTCTTTGAGTAAATGAGAATGTCATCGATGAAGACGATGACGAATTTATCCAAGTAAGGCTTGCAGACGTGATTCATGAGATCCATGAATGCGGCAGGTGCATTAGTGAGCCCAAAAGGCATCACTAGGAACTCGTAATGACCATAACGAGTCCTAAATGCAGTCTTGTGTACATCTTCATCTTTAACTTTCAATTGATGATAGCCTGACCTCAAGTCGATCTTGGAGAAGTAACTTGCCCCTTGCAGTTGATCGAACAGATCGTCGATCCTGGGCAATGGATACCTATTCTTGATAGTGACTTTATTAAGTTCGCGGTAATCGATGCATAGACGCATCGACCCATCCTTCTTCTTTACAAACAGGATTGGCGCTCCCCAAGGAGATGAACTAGGTCTAATAAAACCTTTGGCTAGCAAATCATCTAGCTGCGTCCTCAATTCCTTCATCTCTGTTGGTGCCAACCTATAAGGTGCTCTCGCAACAGGAGCTGCTCCGGGGATGATGTCGATTCTGAATTCTACTTGCCTATCTGGTGGTAGACCAGGTAGTTCTTCAGGAAATACTTCAGGGTATTCACAAATGACAGGAATGTCTTCAATCTTAGGTTTCTGCTCATCGATAGTTACCTGTGCTATATAAATGACACAACCCTTCTTCAAACATCTAGATGCCTTGAGCATAGACACTTGCTCAGGCAGACCATACTGGGTATCTCCCTGAATGGTAAGTGGCTCACCAGACGGAGTCTTGATCACCACATGCTTCTTATTGCAGACTTTCTGGGCTTGGTTACGAGATAACCAATCCATGCCTATAACTATGTCAAAACCCGCTAACTTCAAAGGAAGTAAAGACAATGGAAAAGAGTGGTTCCTAATGGATATAACACATCCATCTAACACGGTTGATGCGGTTTCTATGGTACCATCAGCCAATTCCACTTCATATTTCACGCTTAAGGTTTTAACAGGCAATTTCAACAATTCACAAAACTTGTTATCTACGAACGACTTATCAGCGCCTGAATCAAAAAGTACTCTTGCATAGACATCATTGATGAGAAAGGTACCTGTGATTAAGTTGTCATCCTGGACTGCTTCCTTTGCATCCATTCGGAAGGCCCTAGCGTTGGTCTTCTTTCCTTCATCAGCTTTCTTTGCGTATTTTGGGCAATTGGTCTTGATATGCCCCTTCTCATTACAGCTGTAGCAGGTTGCATCCTTCAACTTTTTGCAATCCAAGGTCTTGTGTTCCTTGGACTTGCATATACCACATGCAAAAGTTCTTGACTGAGTCTGCGAGTTCGATTCAAACATGCACTTCTCAAAGTGCTGTTTCTTGTAGACTTTGCACTTGGGCTTATCACCAGTTTGATGCCCATCTTTCTTTGATTCTGACCCCTTCTTGTGGTCACTGTTTCCACGGTGCTTCTTGTTTGACCTACGTGAATTGTCATCTTCACGTTTCCTTTTCTCAGCATCCTTATTCCTCAGCGATCTTTGTCTGACCGCATCCAGTGTGAGGGACAAGGATATGTCAGCTACAGATCTGAAAGTAGCTGGCCGAGAGGCCTTCACGCTTGCCTTTATTTCTGGGGCTAAACCCCCGATGAAACGAGCTATTCTTTTTGGTTCCGGGGTCACCAGATACGGAACCAATCGGGACATTGTGTTGAAGCTCGTGAGGTAAGCTTGGCAGTCAAGGTTCTGCATAACCAACGATAGGAAATCAGACTCAATCTTCTCAACCTCATGCTGAGGGCAGTAGTTTTCCCTGATGAGAGCAACAAATTGCTCCCATGTCATGTTGTACAATGGGATCTTCCCGGTGGCTTGAATCAGCGACCTCCACCAGGCTAGGGCCTCGCCTTTAAACGATTGAGACACAAACTTGACTACATCCCTATCAGCGCACCCGCTGATATCCACCACAGTGTCCATTTCATCTAACCATGTCATACAATCAATTGCCCCTTTCTCCCTAGTGAAATCCCGGGGTTTGCAGGAAACAAAGTATTTATAAGTACAGGACTTGGTACGTGGTTTATCATCGAACACTATCCTCTTGGATGGAACAATGTGCTGATTAGATGATTGTCGATCATCATCTTTCTTTGGTCCCTCTTTCTTAGGTGGTGGCTTGCTATGAGCCTCTGATTGAGTTTTGCGGACAGATTTAGAGGGTGGTGTGGATCGGGTTCTACTGCGAGTCCCGCTATAATCATTATACTGTTCTTCCATAGCTTTGGATACAGCGGTATCAATCAGTGTACGGAGTTCTTCCCTGGTTACATAAATTCTAGTATCCTCATTATTCTCCAGGGGATGACTGTTGATTTCGTCTGAGTTAGCCATTTATCTTGAACTGTTACACATTGACAATAATTTATTTGTGAGTTTATCATAGAATTGACTTATATGGCAATTTATTAACCGTGGTAAACGTAGACCATATATGGTTAATTTATTACTCACGTTTACTTAGGATTTCTATTATAATTTATCCTAATTATAAAACAATAACAGTTTTATTAGTAGCACAAAAGGCCTAGTCACAAGGACAATTTAAATCATAAGCCATGATTTCAGAGAATCAAGGCACGAAGGCTTGAACATAGTTCTTTACCATCTTTGGACAGGGAGTCATATCTACCACTGCCTTTTGTCTCATGTGAAAAAGAGAAGGGCCCGAAGGCATTATATTACCAATGTATGGTCAAAATATGATTATCTTAATTGATGATTTAAACCCATGATTCAGAGATCATTAAATTGGGTTAGGAATCTTTTGAAGAATCCTATTATAAGAATGACGTGTGTGATTCTGACGGATCACATCTGCCAGGAGCGTTAACATGTTTTCAGATGTTAACAGGGATTGGAATCTTTTATACAGGTCTTACCATCTTGGCCAAGTCTCATAATGACATGTAGGCTAGGCTATACCTTTAGGATCCTTATTTAATATTCAATAGGCAGATTATTTTAAAAGGAATGGTTTTCGGTTTATTTATTTCACGTATAATATATAAATGCATAAATGACAGAAATGAAATTTTCAAACCTAACATTCCATTAAATTTTAAAAGTAGTACACTTTGCCCTAAACGGGACTTTTCACAAAAACAACTTGCCCACGCAGGAGCCAAACAGATAATACAAGTCCTCCCAGGGACTGATTACTAAAATAAATGTCCAACCAGGGACTAATAAAGACAAGTCCACGCAGGGACTACATACACACATAAATAAATGTCCACGCAGGGACTTGATTTAAACAGGGAAATACAATAATACATGTTGGGATTTAATGATCCCGTTTCTTCCTTCCTTTCAGCAGACTTGCCAAGCCACTGAGGAATCCCTGATTTTTCCTACGTTCCCTCTGGAAGTCTCGTTCAACCATGTCCAGTCTTTGGCGGAGTTCCTCTTGCTCCGGTGGGGAAAACCGTGGCGGCTGGTGCTGAGGCGGTGGCTGAGCAGGTACTTGATACCCACTAGTTGGATATCCCATTCCCCAAGGGGTTCCATATGGTCCCTCAGCGTTATGGGCGAGGTAGTTCGATGCCACCTGGTAAGGGTCCTCAGCATAGTTATAGTTAGCGAGTGCCGGCGGTCCGAATGGATTGTATGTTGCTGGAGCAGTATAAGCAGGGATAGGGTTGCCAAAACCCGATGGTGGCGGTGCAACAGGTGCCGAATTCACCTCTGATACTGGAGCTGAAGGTCCACCCATTTGTGGGTCTTCATGTAGTGGTGGGTAATGACTGCCACTAGAGTGTTGAGGGGTGCTGAAATGAAAATCTCCTGCACGTGCGGACATTCGTGCGCCAGTCCTCCTACGTCTTGGTGGTTCCGGAGGTGCTAGATGTACTGGCGGCTGTGGAGGCGGTGGCGTGACTGCCACGAATCGTGAATCCTCAAAGGGATCCTGCTGTTGCTGTTGCTGCTGGTGAGGTGAAGAATGATGAGATGGTGTAAAGTACCACTCACATTGGTCAAACCATGCCTGGTAACTGTCTGGACCACGGTAGGGTGATCCATGAAAAGATGAACCATCAGATACTTCGATAGGATGGTTGGGGGTCCCGGCCGCAGGCTCGACGGGATCTGTATCTTCGTCCATATCCATCGCCTGATCTTCTGAGAAGTGGTCTTCCGGTCCTAGCGGGTTAAAACCCACTGGTTCTTGTATGTAGTTTGCCGGGTTAAACCGGCCCTGAAAAACTGGAGTGGGGTCTCCAAAGGAATGTTGCGATAGGGATCGCCGTAGAGGTATGTACGAAGGTTGCAGGTTGTTAGGCTCATTTTCGGACTGAGGTCCAAAGGAATGGTGGTATGAAGGCGTTGAGCTATGCGAGGTTGATCGTCTCGCGGGCTCCACCCGGGTCCTCCAGTCTCCTTGAGGACCAGCACTCCTAGTGGTTGAAGACGTTCGCCAGAGTGATGGCCCGGCTTCATGATCGTTAGGGGCGCTGATTGGCCCCTTGCCTTTTCCTCCTCTCCTGAATCTTGGCGGCATATTTCCTGTCAACATAAACCAAGATAACAACAAGGATATAAAATAAAAGACAGAATAAAACAAAAGTAGAATTTGTCCTATGTTATTTGTCTAGACTCGAAAATTTAGGAATGTGCAATTGTGTCATTGAGATTAAACACAAAAGGCTAGTGTTTAATTCACTCAATGTTGGCTCTGATACCAACCTGTCACACCCCGACTTTACACGTATTACCGGTGGGCCCGGTGGGGAGTATCGTGACGTGGTTGGTAACATAAAATTGATTTAATAAAATTGATTTGAATAAAATTGATTTGAATGCACGTGGCACAAACTTTTATAACTTGGGATAATTATTTAAATATATAAACTTGTAAAAAGAATTACATGTTCCTTATGCGTTCAGTAGCCCGGTTCGTGCCGGGTTAAAGATCAATAGACACACCACATTATTTATTTATGCACTGACGAGTGTACGCCTACACTCCGCGCTTAGGTCGTGACCATTTCGTAAAATGATGCCAAGGATATCCGGGACATGGTCATTAACCCCCCAAAGGCGTTAAGCAAACAAAACATAATTTAAACGGGTCATCTCGATAATATTTAACCACCAAACGATTAAGGTCGAATGCCCGACCAAGCGGTATTTTATATACCGTACCCCAAGCCCGTATAAGGGAAAATAAGTTAAAAGTATTTACCTGAGCTAAATATATATTCAATCTCAGTCGTATCAAATCAGCAAGTACATATAGCTTTTACGGGGCTCCTAATCTGGAACGAAGGTTTATAATAACCTATTAGAATCCTAACGGGTCTTTAATTAAGCCTAAACTTAGACCGGTTAGTTTTAAAGAAAGATACGGTTCAAACGCACGATTAAGCGAAGACCGGAATAGAATGTGTTTTAGACCCGACAAGTTTGAAGACTTGTATAATATGGGTAAACTAAACACATTCTGAATTTTGAGATAAAAACGATAAGGTTTGACCCGTTTCGGCTCATTTATGTAAACTAGTTACATAAACCGAACCGAACGCGCAAGATGTGTAACGGTTAACCATAAGGGTCCTAAACAGGTTTCCTAAGTTAATATACCTTAAACATGTTGTGATATCAGTAGGATATCTTCCGTTATGCCCAAAACGAGTTTAATCTCAATTTAAGCCCCGTAGGGGTATTTCGGTCATTTTAAAGATTATAAAAGAGATTAATTAAACTTCTGTGACTCGGGTCAGAATACATCAGTAAAATGACTTAGTTTAACAGGTTATATCAGTTGGTAAAAGGTCCTAAGTGACAAAATGGTTTTAAACCCAAACTATGCGTTTAATACGCGTATAATGCCGTTTTAAGCGATTTACGGGTTGAAATAGGATTCTGAGTTTTCTGATCAGTTCAACAGGTTCAAAACACTTCATTTATTATTTAAAATCAGTAGCAATTGGATTGGTGTCAAAAGGACTTGTAAAACTCATTTTATGGCCTAAAAGGGTATATTCGGTATTTACCGAATTAAGGCGATAATCCTAGCTTATGATCAGTTTAAAAATAATTAAAAATATTCAAAAATCCTAAAATATTATATTACATCAGTGGGTAAAAGGTTTGATGCCAAAAATTGGGTTTAGATAGGTTTTACGCTAATGACGCCTTTTAATTAATAAAAAGCTTTCTAATTACGTCATTGAGCATAACTCCTAATCTAGACCTCCAATTGACGTGAAAATTTACGGACATGCATATTAATCAGTAACAAATATTATTGTTCTTTCATATTTCCAAAATTCTCGTTTTATGGACATAAGGGCAATATGGTCAACATTGGGCAATTAACGGAAACGTGCAAACGAATTGGACAATCAATGAACCAACCACAGAGGGTTATACTAACATGTAACTAGGTCCTAATAGAACTTTAAGGCATGTCTAAACCTATCAAAACCGGGTCAGAACCGAAGTCAAAGCAAAAAGTCAAACTATGCGTCTTTCGGTTCCGAATCGATCCTAAACTGAAAACTGTCGGATCAAACATGTTTAGACATGTTCTAACATTGATTACCAAGTTATATTAAGGTTAAAACAGGTTACACGCCTCTCACATTGCTAATTATGCGTTAAATCAAAGTTTACATTTCTGTTGACTTTTTATCATCATCTTTGACCCGACAAACGACTTAGTTAGGACGGGAATCAGAGGGTGCCCTTTTAAGGGTTTAAAGCCCACATAATTACCAACTTATAACTACCTTAAGTTTGACTAATCGCTGGACCATTAGCGATTAATTAATAAGTCAACCGTTAATTACGACGGTTTGACTTTAAGGCTATAAACTAAGCAAAACTTAAACAAGGAAGGTTGAGGATACTTACACAAGTCCTATGAACGATTTGGAATGCTTGAGGATGGTCCTTGTGCTCCAGGAATGCTCAGATGTTGAAAGGAATGAATGAACACAAAGTTGCAACTTTGTGGGACTTTATATAGTGATCAAAACTCATTTGATTGTTGACATGTAAGTCTATAAATGTTGCAAGATGCATACAAGTGCCTCCTATAGCCTAAAAACCAGTATAGGAAGCCCATGGTATCATGGAAATGCAATTTGAGTCGGTTAATGGGCTGAACAGACAGCTGCCTGTTGTTTCTGCATCTGGGCATCGCCCGCGGCCCGCGTAAGATCCTTACAAATCTTACGCGGCCCGCCTCAGACCTGCTGTCAGGTTTCCAAATTTTTATTAATTGCACTTTTAGTCCCCGGTCCTCCTAAACATCGTTTTCACACTATTTCTTGCATTATGAGGCTTTTAAATTGACACATGAGGGCTTTGAGACTTATACCCACTTTGTGAAGTCCTTGATCACTTTGTGTTTACCCGAAAGGTCATAAATTTCATCGTTGACTTTTCTAACCCCTCGCACACGAATTTTATCATAACTTTCTCATACGATAACGAAACTTGGTGAAATTTTTCTCACGCATTCTAGTGAGCATAATTAATCGTTACAAGGCTTCGGGTTTGCTAAAAGGTCACTCAAAGGTATATCTTAAACATGTTGACACATTTAACCCCTGTGTTTGTAATCTCTCACTTTCTTTCACAATTTGCTTCGTATGATCCATGCTTCATTCGTTTAAGGGTATAAACATCACGTAGGGTTACTGTAAAGTATATTTATTCATTGTTGACATTTTTAACCCTTAAATTCACATAGTTTCTATGTTTGTCAACTTTAGTCCTTCTAATGTAATCCTTTGCACGTTCAAAGTTTATGACACGTGTCAACACATTATAGGACGCGAATTTTCGAGGTGTTACATTGCGTGCTTGATATTGTTTGAATATTGTTTACTGCTTCGTATGATTCTTGGTGACGGTCTTTATCACATAATAGAGTCGTGCTAGGTTTTAGATTTTGGTGAGTGTCTATATCACATAATAAATCTTTAATCTTTAGGATTAAGTGGCCATCAAACTTTAGAAGTAATATTCGGTAATCTTATAAAGTCAAGTGCTCTACTAATCGTCAATAAATGAAAGGTGCGAGGTTATTGCTAGGTCTAAGTCATTAAACTGAAAGGTAGAAGCTTCGTTAGGAGTAAACCTATTGGCTAATGTCTAGCAAGTCTAATTGAGAAAACAAGTCTATCCTTGGTTTAGATCTCGACAGGGAGTGAGCCTTGTAGGATACTTTAATAAATCCATTAGGTGTCTTGAAAAAGAGTCTAGTTACCGGTAATCTAAACAACCTCTAGGGTGTCATAGCGTGCTCTTGAGAAGGGTTAGGAGTCCTTTAGATTTCTCGAAAGGTGAGAACTTTATGATCCCGGTTCCATAGTAGAAAACTTCCACATATAATCATAACTAAAAGCAATCAGGATTCCAGTCTAGGTAGTGTTTCCACCATCTGAGTAAAGTCAGAAGTAATTCATTTAGTTAATTTAGTTTAATTGCATCATTGTGGTAAAGGTCGTAATGCCAGAGGAATCATTACCGCAGGGCATAGAGGGGGAGGTCATAAGATTTTATACCGTAAAATAGATTTTCGACGGAATGAAAAAGACATATATGGTAGAATCGTAACCATATAATACGACCCGAATCGAAATGCATACATTTGTCTCATACACTATAGGGATGGTGAGAAGAGATATATTTTACATCCCAGTGGGGCTATAATTGGAGATACCATTGTTTCTGGTACAAAAGTTCCTATAAAAATGGGAAATGCCCTACCTTTGATGCGGTTTGAACTATTGATTTACGTAATTGGAAGTAACCAATTAGGTTTACGACGAAACCTAGAAATCGATCACTGATCCAATTTGAGTACCTCTACGGGATAGACCTCAACAGAAAACTGAAGAGTAACAGCAGCAAGTGATTGAGTTCAGTAGTTCCTCATATAAAATTATTGACTCTAGAGATATAGTAATATGGAGAAGACAAAATTGTTTCAAGCACCGACAGAACCGGAAGCCCCCCTTCTTTCAAAGAGAAGAGGACGGATTATTCACATTTCATTTGATGGTCAGAGGCGAATTGAAAGCTAAGCAGTGGTAATTCTAAAGATTACCGGGGGGAAATAGAGATGTCTCCTACGTTACCCATAATATGTGGAAGTATCAACGTAATTTCATAGAGTCATTCGGTCTGAATGCTACATGAAGAACATAAGCCAGATGATGGAACGGGAAAACCTAGGATGTAGAAGATCATAACATGAGTGATTCGGCAGATTTTGATTCCTATATATCCACCCATGTGGTACTTCATTATACCATATAGATAAGATCCATCTGTATAGATATCACCATCTACATCCAGAAAGCCGTATGCTTTGGAAGAAGCTTGTACAGTTTGGGAAGGGGTTTTGATTGATAAAAAAGAAGAATCTACTTCAACCGATATGCCCTTAGGCACGGCCATACATAACATAGAAATCACACTTGGAAAGGGTGGACAATTAGCTAGAGCAGCGGGTGCTGTAGCGAAACTGATTGCAAAAGAAGGGAAATCGGCCACATTAAAATTACCTTCTGGGGAGGTCCGTTTGATATCCAAAAACTGCTCAGCAACAGTCGGACAAGTGGGGAATGTTGGGGTGAACCAGAAAAATTTGGTTCATCTAACACCCATCACCACCCCACACCCATCGATAACTCGATGCAACCACTCTTTTTTTGGCACACATCCGACAACCACCTCCACAAACCTCTGCTCACCCCCCACACATCCGTCACATGTAGACGACCACTTTGGTGGCAAATAGTGCTATGTGAGTATGTCTGATCTTCAGAAAAAACGATTAGGGCTTCCACAAAAGTCTAACCCTATGATCTCTAGATATATAAAGAAGTGATTGAGTTTCACCTTCTAGTGTTTTGTTGGTATCATGAAAAAACCCTCTAAAATTTCCAACTTGATGAGGTGGGGATTAGGTAGCAGTTCAACATAGTGTTTAAGATCATCAAGGGGAAAGACTTGATGGCGGTGGCTTTTGTTGGTTCCATATTCATCAGATGAGATGATGAATAAAGCAATTAATGATTTCAATAAAACAAGTTTAGCCAATTTTTTATGCGATATTAGAAATCAGTACCCTACAATCTTGGAGTTATAGAATTGTTATGTGTTATTTAAACTATAAAGTGTTTTACAAAAATGAATAATAAATGTGTTTGCTAGTTAAAATACATAAAAATCCTACCCGAATCTGTTCCAATGGGCTCTAATATAAATACCTATACCTGGTTCTGGTTCCTACCCAATTCTTCCTAATGCCCGGTTTCGATTATACCCAATTGGGCCCTACCGTTGTGTACACGTCTAATGACACATGTCCAACTTTGTATTCATTTATTGAGTAGTAGTAAAAATATTATATTTATTAAAACATGTTAGGCAATACATAGAGTTTTAAACTTTACTCAAGATGAAAATGTAGATCACAAAATAGTTTTACAACATTTGTAAT
The DNA here is from genome assembly GCA_030545235.1 of Helianthus tuberosus. Classification (NCBI taxonomy): domain Eukaryota; kingdom Viridiplantae; phylum Streptophyta; class Magnoliopsida; order Asterales; family Asteraceae; genus Helianthus; species Helianthus tuberosus. The sequence goes on from CM060424.1 coordinate 12,147,270, forward strand.
TGCGAGAGTACAAGTTTTAGTCCAACTTTGGTCTAGGTAGACTCATAAACCATACAAATAAACCAAATTATTTGATCATGCATTATAGTCGAATTACTTATTTACTTGTAAGCAACTGAGTTTTTTAGAGGAGTTGAGACACATCACTTAATAACCAACTAACTTGTTGTAAAGGAGTTAAGACAAAATCAAAATCGAAAAAAATTGAAATCATTTTGTTCTTCTTTTATGAATAACATGTTTTAAGTTTTAACTTTTAAGATCACGGTAGGTTTACTGGGTTAACAAAAAGACACCGAAAGTTAAGCATCAAATACAAGAACAACAAGCTTTTCACCGCAATGATACGTTAAAACCATCGTAATTTTGTGGTGCTTGAGCTAAAGTCTACATGCACCATTATAGCCCCAAAATTCCCAACCACTTCTAAGCTCTTCAACTCATTTGTAGTAGCATTACAATAAACAAAATGCTAGTGCGTTGAACAAATATGTGTATATTCATATTTGTAGCCTTTTCAACTTCACACCCACTTTTGTAGAATCCAATCCGAAGTCTCCTAAATGGGGATGGTTGTAATATTCCAAAATGTGATATAAAATTTTAAATTATTATTATATTGAAAGTTGATAAAGATATTTATTAAGGAAATTCATGATGATGAGTATTGATAAAGTTTATAAGTTGTTGAGTGTAAAAAAAAAATACAAGTTTTGTGGAAATTTTATGAAGAATATCTGATGTTTGGTTCAAAGGGCACAACTCTATGTTATTATTTTGTCATATTATGTAAAATCAGGAGTTAGGCTGTTTGTTTAACTCTTAATGGTTCAGACCTCTTACTGATTCAACACTTAATGGTTCAGACTCTTTGTTTCGCGAGCAGATGTCTAAATGGTTTAGACATTTGCCTTTAAATGGTTAAGCATTATACTAAGTCTGAATGGTTCAGACCTCTAATCTGAATTGGCCAGACATTTGCCTTTGAACGGTTAAGCATTATACTAGCTCTTAATGGTTCAGACTTCTTACTTCAGCACTTACTGGTTCAGCACTTAACCATTCAGAAGCTGTCAAACAACCCCTTAGAATCTATGCATCGAGGGCCATGGCTATATGTAACTTTACTACATAATCGTGTGGTATACTGCCTCTGCGAAATTATGGTGTTTAAGGCACACAAATATGTGTATACATTGCAAGTATTTTTACTCTGGTAAACATTTTGGCTAGATAAGGGACCAGCTATGTCGCTATGCAACACATACTTGCTGATTCAACTATGCCTTATATCACACTCAACAGAAAAAGTAACTGCAGAAGTATTCACCTACTACTTTATGAATAAAACATAACCCAAACACAAAAGGAGCTTTAGAAACCGACACTTGCAGGTAAAAACAAAACTACAATAGCATCATCATATGCACCGTTACAATATTAATAATAAACCATACATTCATAGTTGCATAAAACTAAATTTCTTGCTTAACTCACTCACCAAAACAAATCTCGCAACTTTGGTTTCACAAGGTACGCGCCACTCTCTCATACAAGTCACGTGGCCAGTTGCGGTTCAAATTATTAGCAAGGAAATTGACGATCTGCGCAAGAAATGTAAATAACTTAAACTCTTTTCTATAAAATATAGAGCGAATGGGTAATATTTTTACATTTATGACAACAAGCATACCTTGGTCCTCAATGCACGAAGTGGGACCCATCGGAATCCCTGACATTGTCTATACACTGAAGAGCAACCTTAAGAAGATCCGGAACACATGCTTGAACATAGGGAGACAAATTTTGGAACATGTCTGCTGACGTGTCAGGTGCTACGGGATCAAATGGAAGAAACGGAAGCTTTGCGACCTCCCTTAAAGCATCTAGATAATGTTCTTGTCTTGCTAATTTATGAATAGACAAAATTGTTTCAAGTTGTCTTAGCAATGTTTCTTGCTCTAACACGTATTCTCTCTCTTGCAGACTGCACAATTTGGTTATGCAATAGTTTATACAACTAAAATCATCACAATTATAATGATGAAGTTCAGGACCGAAGTTAAGGTTAAGATCTGACCTGACATGCGGATAGTATTTAAACGTCTCAAGCAACTCGTTTCCCGAATGAACAAGCCCAGCTGTTCGGCTCTCACCGTCCAGTCTACCGCGTGATAACGAACAGATAGCTTCAGAGAGACCCTTGTTTATGATATCCAATGCTGCTGAAAAAGCCCCGATTCTCTTCTGAATTTCTATAGACTGAAAATCAAGACAAACATTACAGAAGTCAGTGATTAATAATGATTAAAACTAGGGCTGCAAACGAACCAAACGTTCAGCGACCAGTTCGTGAACCGTTCGGCGAACAGTTCGTGTTTGTATTCATTCGTTTATTAAACAAACGAACACGAACGTTTGTTTAGTTAAATGAACGAGTATGAACAAAGGCCGCGTTCATTCATTTATGTTCGTGAACATCCAGTAACGTGTTCGTTTGTGTTCGATAGTTCATTCGTGTTTTTAGTTTTTATATTTTATTTAAATACTTCAAAATTCCGATAAATAAAATATTTAATAAGTGTCAGTGTATTATATATTTTGTTCATGAACGTTTGTTTGTGTTTGTTTGTTTCCATTTGTGTTCATGAACATTAGTTTGTGTTCATCAACGTTCGTTTTCGTTCATTGCCTAAAATTAACAAACAAACACAAAAGAACACGAACAAGTTCATTTCCTTAACAAAGAAACACGAACATAAAATCGTGTTTGGTAAGTGTTCATGAATAGTTCGTGAACACATATATTTCTTAACAAACAAACAAGATCTTGTTCGTGCTTGTTCAGTTCGTTTGCAGCCCTAATTAAGATGATTAGTTGTTGCTAAAGCAGAAAGAAGAAAGTTTACTTTGTCGGTAAGACCGGCTTCCTGACACTGGCGAGCGGCTTCAACCAAAAACTGGTGCCTATCTTTTTGATTACTCAAAAACCGCACTAATTCACCTTCTTCACCTGCTCCTCTTGGCCCAAGTAACAGAAGAATTCCACCGTCACGTAACAATACTTCCATAAGAAGCTGCTGCATCATCAACGTCCGCTGCCTTTGCTGATCTACATTTCCCCGTCCAGACCATGACAGGTGTCCACCACCCACCGTAGCAGCAGCTTGCGCGTAATATTCCAATGCCACAGAAAGATTATTGTGCCTCAAGTAAAGTGAACCGTACTGTCTAATAATGCTAGCTGACTCAGCAAAAGCATCCATCACCCCTATTTTATGACCGGTCCCGCCAACATCGGATAACACACCGTGGTCTGCTAACACGATTGCAATATGAGCAGCATCGATGTTATACCCCTCATCTCCGATATCCTTTGACAGATATAGGACAGCTGGAACCAACTGTATGCTCAATAGTAACACGTATGGATATACTAACGGGTCTTTTCCGTTCTTTGTATAGTACGATGGTTCAAACTTGTTCAGATAAGCCTGCAAATCGTCCAGGCTGTAAGGTGATACGCCGTCATTTAAAACGACGGAAGTCGAGTCTCGAACGGCGCATAACTTGAACCACAAGAAATCCTCTATGGTGTTGAAAAGTGTAGGCTGTTCTCGAAGTAAGCGATCGATCTGCCGGCGGGACCCAGATATGAGTGCGTACAGAAGTAACTTTTTCTTGTCGAAAGCACCTCGGCCTGCTCGATCACCCAATCTAAACATTTTTTCACATTCTTCTGCAGCAATAGAAGCTGTCTCCACTGATACCATGCCTCCATTTGTGATCCATTCTGCCAGCTGTCAAATTAAGAATGAGTTAACAACGGTTTAATTAAAAAACTTGAAAAATAACATACCATGTGATCCCAAGTTTAGTACCTGTGATGCAAATTGGTAAGAAACACGAGAGCGTGAAGCAACATCCCTTGCATCATCATAGTACCCAGTTCTTAAGCAGAAATAGATCTGTATCAGAAACGAACATTAGTAACTTGATTAATGAACTAGTGAAAGTTAATAAATAACTAGAATTTTGACCCGTGTCGCGCGCTGCGGCGGCAACATCACGTTTGTGACTTCGTTACACGCGTAACGATGATGACATTAACGTGTGGTGGCCGCACATGACGTTACGCGTTTTTGACTTTGTTACACACTGTTACGTTTGTGACATTAACGTCATTAGACATAGATTAAAAATAGTATAATGTCTCAGACGTTGCGGCGTAAAGTTGTAAAAGTAATTTAGACAGCGGTGAAAAAGTCGTAAAAGTAATATAGACATTAACGTGGATAAGCATAGATAAAAAAGTATAAGAATGTGTCGCACTTTACAGTGTAAAATCGTAAAAGTAATTTAAATAAAATGAGGTGTCAAGTTATTAAGCAGAAAAGGTTGGCAGGTCAAAGTTGTAAATTACCAAAAGTTAGAAGTGAATGTGTAACTTACTTAAAGATGAGGGTTAATACTGTTTCATGTTAAAACTTTGAAGGTGTGAAGTGAAAAAACCAAAATTTTTAAATGATGTAGTAGTCTAGGGGTTAGAATGTTAATTGTGAAAGTTGGGGGGTTAGTTTGTCGGTGGGAAACCCCACCGACCTTTGAGTTTAAGATAGTTATAATAAGTAGATCGAAATACACCTGCTGCCACGTGGTATCAACAGGAGGCTGCCTACGAGCATCACCTGCATCAAAATCGAGAACGCCGTAGTCTCTTAAACGGATCTGCATTAGAAAAATTGAGTTAGTAAAGATAGAGACGCATTGAGTATATAATATGTTGATAAAAGTGAGTGACCACAAACCCTAAGAAAAGCATGAATCCGCTGCAAGTTTCCAACTACTCCACCAAGAGCAGCCTACAATAAGAAAAGTAAAAGACCAGAAAAATCAAACATTAGACATTGAAAAACGTAAAGCAAAATATGTGAGATTAAATGAAAACACTAAGCTAAAGGAAACAAAGTGAAAATATCCTATATAACTATATTACCTGTGTGGGATGACTTTGTATCATTTCCATGATATACTTCTCATGCCCGCATTCCAAATGTCTCCTTGCGCCAATTACTAGTGACATTTTCTTTGAAACATTTCGTGGAACACTTGAGTTCTCGCCCATCAAAGTCTGAAATAGCATATTATTGTGAGAAGATACATGAGTTACGATTATATAACATGTTTCTGCATTTACAAATTACAATAATAAAATTACAAGTCGTATGAACAAGATTGCATAGTAAGTGTGTACCTGAACTAAATGCCAAATCTTACCGATGGTAACAGATTTACCGCCAGAAGAATCCAAACCAAGACTTTCATATGCACTTTTGAAAGCAGTAGCCGGCTGGCAAATAAAATATATTACACATTAAAACTGTTTATTGAATCCGCAAACGTAAAAACTGAGTGATAGATTATTCACGAACTTACGTTAAATGTTAAACCACGTTGTCGGGCATCATTGAGAGTCCTAACAACCTCAGCGTATGCTTCAGCCTTTTTATCTATGGCTGGCTTATCAGCTATTGGTACAAGCTCCATGCTAGAAGGACCAGATGAAACGTGAGGGCTAGATGTTAGAGATAATATTGGTCCTGAACGGCTAGCCCCGAAGCTTGACTCGTTTACGTTGGTCCGTGGTAATGTTGATATGCGGCTCATACTATGAAGAAAATCCCTTTTTTCCTTTTGCCAGTCATCCTAAAATATATAAAACAAAAAGGCATTTAAAATAAATTCATCAACGATAATACAAAATATTCCTTGTAGAAACTAACCTCTAAAACTGTCATCATGTAGTCACTAAAATTTCTGAGATTATCTTTCTGAGCTTCCTGAACGGCGGAGACCATTGCCATTTCATGAACCTGAGATTATGAAATTGTGACACGAATATTGTGAATTAAGTAACAGTTGGTTGTCATTTCATTAATGGCTGTGAAACAGTCGTGCGTATTTACTTCAATGATTTGCAGAAGTAGAGGTGTTAAGTACCTGCTGCAAGTATTCTTCAACGCTTGTAGCCTCAGCCGGAAAAACATCCTCAAAAGTTGTCTACAAACAGAGTTACAAGATTTAACAAAGTAAGAATGAGTGAATAAGTAACTAATACGAATGGCACAAGGATACCTTCAATTCAAATGATTTTAGATCGCGTGCTAGTTGCTCAGCATTTATCCCCTCACGTGCAAGTAGCCTGCACATAAGTTAACATATCACACATATTAGCAGGTGCTACGTATCAGAAACTTGAGTTATCGGTTCTCAACATCAAACAAAGAAAGTTCAGTGCACTAATAATAAAAACAATAAGATCCATCATCGAAGATCAAGAACCATAAATAGCATCCTTACATCTAGTGCCTTTTCCTAATACTTTTTAGTTGTTTTCTTGTATGTTATATGAAAAGAGTCAAAGACACATGTGATGCAAATTCAAAATCAGGACTACTCCAATGATCATTAATGTCATAACTAAGATACACATTTTAGCATATTAGCATCATGATCTTGCATTCTCTTTTTAGTTTATTTTCAATAGTCCAAATAACAAGAACTTCCTATACAAGACAAACAAAATATCTTCATTCACTAAACAGTAACTCACATCCAAAAACACTTTGCAGTGCAAGATCACGCACAAATACACAGTAGTCTAAAAAATGAACTCCAATGTAAGCAATTATTAGTAATTCAACATTTAGACTATACAGAGTGGGGGGCTTGAAAATGTGGCGCTATGCGGCATGTGGACAACACATCAGCACCCGTCAGAAAAGTGGCACGGTGCAAAAAAGGGTGGAGTGAGACGGGGCGTGAAAGAGTGGCGTTGTGTGACACGTGGCATACACTTTTTTATATTTATTTTATATTTAAAAAAAGGAACATCAAATGATAAACCCACCACCCAATCAAAACAACCCAACACATCACCATCTTCTTCACCCAGTGTTTAAAAAAACGGAAACGAGTATCGAGGCGTTTTCCCTTCGAGGCGCGAGGCGTAAGTATTGAGGCGGAACGAGGCGTAAGTCCGAGGCGGTATTAATAAATAAATATTAAAATTATATATATCATAAAATAATAAATACTTAACATCAAAAAATGACTTTTCTCATCAAATCAACAGTTTATATAGTTTATACAGCAATTATTATATTTATATTAACTGTTAACAGCAAGACAGCAAGTATTATTAAGTATTAACAGACTAACAGCAACTCAGCAAGTATTAATGTATTTATACAGCAACTCAGCAAGCAAGTATCAACAGACTAACAGCAGCTCAGCACTTATAAACTTATAATCAAAACATGTATAATCAGTCATTTACTAGTGAAGTACATAACATATTTCAAACCAACATATTAACAGCAGCAATAAGAAAGCAGTGAAGATAACTTACTTGTATTATTATTTGAAGTGTACGGGCGGACTCTACGGGGGTTCCAAGGGGGCAGCGCCCCTGGGAGCAGGGTCCAAGGGGCGGCAGCCCCTGGCGGGGTCCAAGGGGCAGAGCCCTGGCTGGGGTCGAGCTGCCAGGTCAGCTTGGAAAAATTTTATTTTAATTAAATTGCTTTATAGAAAATGCCTTAGAAAATAAAATTTATGAAAATTTATCATAAATTTTCAATAAATTTTCAGACAAAAATTCAAGGCAGTTTTTAATGCAATTTATCATAAATTTTCAGACACACTTGTATTGAATCACGATTGAATAAGAAATCAGCAGTGAATCAGATTTAATATTAACAGCAATATTATCAACTCCATCATAAATTTTGTTTCCCTAAGGCTATATAAAGAAATAAAAAACCCTAAGGCTATATAAAGAAATAAAAAAAAAATGGCGCTCATATTTTTTTTTGCCGCCCATATGCTGCTTTTGGCGCCTAAAATAAAGTCAATCCAGATTTTATACCCCCTAAAAATAAAACGTACGCCTCAGTACCGCCTCAGTACGCCGACGTTTTTTCCCCGCCTCACTCAAGTGAGGCGCACGTTTAATATCTGGATCTGAGGCGCCGCCTCATAAGCGTTTTCCTTTCGTTTCGAACTGAGGCGCGCCTCAGTACGTACGCCTCGGGCGTTTTTTTAAACCATGTCTTCACCACCCCGGTGAAGAATCCAGAGCCCAAACGTCCACGCCATCGACGGGCTGGTGTGCACGGCGTGGAGAGGCAACCACGCCCACACTGTGTGGTCTTAGATGAAACTATAAAAGTTCATGTTACTTACTCTTATTGCATCTTAATAACTTAAGACCATGGTGATTAGCTAAAAAATGAGGTTTCTTCTAAACTCTTAAGACAATTCTTCAGTTTTTGAAGGCATTTGGTATTCTTCACCAGTTACTAATCACATTCTCATCTTAAATTTGTTTCTCTAACAAATACACTTTGATTTTGCAATATATTTTCTAACCAGCAGTAATTAATATTTTATAAAACAGAAAACTAATTAAACGCAGCAGTAATGAAAACCTACCTTGTGGCCGCAATTGATTGAGAGGGGGCTTCGGTCCTTAGGGTTTTGGACTTGAGCTTCTTTGACAGCGCTTCTAATTGATCCAAGTTTCTCTGAGAGTAATAAACACACGAATTAAATTTAAATAAAAATTAAAAGTATGGATTGTATGAAAAAGAGATACATAAAGAGTGCGAAGAGAAATGAAAAAAACAAACCTGGAGAGGAGGAAACTGAGCAGAAGGAGCAGCTTGTTCGACAAGTTTGGAAGAAGAATGTAGGAGATCCGTCCAGCTGCTCATATCTGCGTCGCTTGCCATTGTTATGTTGCAGAGACGAAAGCGCTGAAGAAGGAAGGAAGGGGATGACGCTAAAATATATTCAGTTTTGGGGTTTTGGAGCTCAAAACGCAAGAGCCCTAACTTTCGAAAACAATTCGTAGGGTCGGGGTTAGGGTGGGTTACAAATAAGTTTTATCTTTTTTATTGAGCGTCGGGATTTCGAACATTATCGATTCGTTTCATTTTATAACGGGATGAGCACGGTACCCGTTCGGTACCGAACCGCTACCGAAAGTACCGGTACCGGAAAACGGGGAAAAGTGGTTCCGGTAGCGAATACACCGGTTCGGTATCTGTACTTACCGGTGTTTTACTCGTAAATACCGGTACCGTACCGGTTGGCTATAAAAATTAATTCCCCGCGCTACGCGGCAGGGAATTCGAACGTTATTGATTTGTTTTGTTATGTAACGGGATGAGCACGGTACATGTTCGGTACCGAAAGCACCAGTACCGAATACACCCGGTACGGTTCGGTACCCGGTACCAAATGTTCATCCCTAATCTGAGCTACACTGTAGGAAGAAGAAGGTATGTTAAAAAGGTTTTTCATTTAAAAGATTTGGCAGCAGGTAATAAAAAATTTTCTTTCCCATGAAGGGCTTCGAACCTGAGACACTCACTATATTTGAATGTTCATACAATCAACTGAATTTTGAAAGTTTTTCTTAATAGTTTTGTGCAATAATAACTATAATATATACATAAAGCAGAAAATGACAAAAAAACGTAAATTTAAAGGGGTAAAAAGCGTGATTTTTAACGGAGGTCAAAATGGATTTTTTTTTTTGTTGGCAGAAACATAATTTTATTTTGTTGGCAAAAGCATAATTTTATTTTGAACTGAGGGTAAAAACGTAAATTTGAACTGATGGCAAAATCGTAATTTTAAAGCGGTGATAAAATCGTAAATTGGTTGGGCTAATGGGGGAGTTCCAGGCAGCTGCCTAGCACTGGGGGCAAAAGCGTAATTTGTCTGGGAAAGCAAACAAAAACGATGACAAAAATGTAAATTTAAAGTAAGGGTAAAATCGTAATTTACCTGAGAGGAAGAAAACAAAACTAATGGCGAAACTGTAAATTTAAACGGGGTAAATTCGTAATTTTTAACCGAGGGCAAAATTGTAATTTTTCACTGGGGGCAAAAGCATAATTTTATTTTGAAGAGGAGATGGAAACATAATTTTAAACTGATGGCAAAATTGTAATTTTAAAGCGGGACAAAATCGTAAATTGATTTGGCCTAGAAAGGCAAAAAAGTCAAAAAGCAAAAAAAAAAACAATATTTTACTGTTCATGCGTTTTCCTAATTGTTATAGAGCTAGGGTTTATGCCCTTGCTTCGTAGCGGGGCATGCCGGGGAATTTGGTTGGTATCGTTCGGTTCGTATGACGTGGAAACTTGATATAACAATCGAAAGAGAGAACCCAAATACGATACCATTAGCAACCAGAAAAGGATATCAAAAAAGAAAAGCGATGGTATAACCACAATGATATCTTACTTAAAGCGATAGTACGTCAAGGGCATTTCATTAAGTAATCTCATCTTACCTACTCTCATTGAATTGTCATTATTTAGTTTACACTCGTATATTAGTTGAATTGTCATTGTTTAGTTTGTTCAAAGCACGACCACCGATAATTTAAATTTTCATGGAATCAACTTCTTAGTCTTTAAAGCGATACTTCTTCTTGGTCTTTTGAGTATTAACTTTAGCTGTGATCGAAAGAAATAGTAACACCCATTAATTGGTTTAAAGCGATGAAACTTATAGTTGGTTTAAGTGTTTTTACAAAGCTATCTTGTTTCAAAAAATACGCTTCTACATTAGTAGAAAAAAATGTTTTGTTGTAACAAAATAATGATATTAAGAATCAAACATAAAAACCTTATCAAATAAACCAATTGATAAATATACACTCAAAGTTGATTAAAGTAAGAATAGTTAGAAGAATACTTAACAAAATAATAGTAAGTAACCTAGCAAATAAAAATACAGACATTATTGGCTTATATGGAGGAAACAAAAAAACAAAAGTCAACGTAGCCTCGGACCAATAACAAAACCATTTTTACACAGCAAAACCCTCAAATCGGAACACCCTCTCCCTCTTTCTTTTCACCCAGACACCTCCTCCACGATCTCCATAACTGCCTCCGCCACCATACTCTTTTTTTTCTTTTTACCATCTCCTCCGTAACGATTCATCACCTTACTCTCTTTTTCTTCTCCTCAGTCCAGATCCATCGGACTCCACACGGCGTCGTTATATACAACCGATATAGATTTACATCATCTTTAATTGCCGGAAACGACCATCATTGAAAACCCTAACCGTCGGTCGAAAACCCATCATTTCCCACCGCGGACGGAACTGGTCCAGAGCGAGCGCTGAAGTCCCGTCGTTTGCCTCGTATTCGTCGAAAACCCAGCTGAACCGCCCTCGAGGTCCACCGCTATTGTGTCGTCATGACGGAGTCTTGTGGTTGTGAAATTACCGGATTTATAAAAAAACGCCGGATAAAGAAACCCTTGAGCCATAATATGCTTCCACATGACCAACCTGTTACTTGCTGACACGTGGCCCAATACCCATCTGCTATGCAGCTGGGTGGCATTGTTAATCCGACTTCGTAAATGTTATAGGTATAATGGTAAATTTCTTTTGAGAGTAAACTTCTGTTTTGCTCCCTGTGGTTTGGTCACTTTAATGGTTTTGCTCCAAACCTTTAAAAATAGCTACTTTTCTCCAACAGTTTGTTATGGTTTTCCCATTTTGCTCCCCGCCTCTAACTCCATCCAAATTGTATGTTTTTCCATTTTGCTCACTTGCTCCCCGCATGGAGCAAAATGGAAAAACCATAGCAAACTATTGGAGGAAAATGGCTATTTTTAAAGGTTTGGGGCAAAACCGTTAAAGTGACCAAACCACAGGGAGCAAAACGGAAGTTTACTCTTCTTTTGATCCTGGTTTTCGGTTGTTGTTCGGTCGTTGTGAAGTGTGTGACTTGAACCCAAGAAGCTCCTTTACAAAATTTAGGTATTTAAAAGTTATTTTTCCCAAATTATATAATAGTCTAATTTGTATCATTTCTAGGCTATGAGGGTTGTACCTTCTGCTTAACTGGTGTTTCTTTGAAAGAAACATTGCTTTTATGCCCATCTTTACACGAGTCTTCCTCTTTCTTTCTTTTTCTCAATCATGAACTTACACGGGTTACAACCCACTGCCAAACCCACGCTCTGCCATCGTCTTTACACCATCACCTCTGCCTCTGCTCTTCCAATAGCCACCAAAACTACTGCTGACCACCCTTTCAAACGGAACGATAGGCATACGATTTTACGTGTTGAATCCTTGAGGCTTCCATGTGTCGTCTTCCTCTTAAAGCTTCCGTGTGCTGTCTTTCTTGAGGTTTCTTTCTTTCACACAACCAGACTTCATAGAGGAGAGAGATGCAGCTCTTTCGGCGATCTGCACAGACTTCAAATGGTTCATCACTAATCTTTCAATTTCTACACTAAAATGTCATCTGAGATCTTGAAACCCTAACGAATCTGTACATTATTTTTCGAGGAGAAGTGTAACACCTCGAAAAATTCACGTCCTATAATGTATTGACACGTGTCATAAGCTTGAACGTGTGAAAGAATACTCTAGAGGGACTAAAGTTGACAAACATGAAAAGTATGTGAATATAAGGGTTCAAATTATCAACAATGGATAAATATACTTTACAATAACCCTACATAATGTTTATACCTTCAAACGAATAAATCATGGATCATACGAAGCTAAATATGAAAGAAAGTGAGAGATTACAAACTACAGGGGTTAAATGTGTCAACATGTTTAAAGTATACCTCTGAGTGACCTTTTAGCAAACCCGAATCTTTGTAACGGTAAATTATGCTCACTAGAATACATGATAAAAATTTCATAAAGTTTCGTTATCGTATGAGAAAGTTATGACCAAATTCGTATATGAGGGGTTAAAGCGTCAACGTTGAAAATTATGACCTTTCGGGTAAACATAAAGTGACCAAGGACTTAACAAAGTGGGTATAAGTCTTGAAGCCCTTATGTGTCAATTTGGAGGGCTCAAAATGCAAGAAATGAAGGTTGGATGACCTTTCGAAGGGCCAAGAGACAAGATGCAACAACTAGAAAATGTTTAACCTGACAACATGACTCAGGCGGGCCACGTAAGCCATAACAGAAGCTTACGCGGGCCGCGTTCGACGCCCAGATGCAGAAAGTTGGGACAGCAGCCTGTTTATGCGCTATAACCGACTTAAATCAGATATTTTCACTCCATGGGTGACCCCTACATGCTTTTTAGACCCTAGGGACAGTTGTGGATGATCCATGATCAGTGGTAGACTTGTTTGTCAATGATCTAAAGAGATTAAAACACTATATAAAGGTCCCTCATATTGCAACCCTGATCACACCTTCCATTCTGCATTCTTGAAGACTTCTGGAGCTCCAAAGCAGACCCAAGTCATTCCTAGTCGTGCATAGGACTTTGGTAAGTACCCTTGACCTTCCTTAATTGAGTTTTTACTTAGTTTTAGCTTAAAAGTCAAACCGTCGTAATTACCGTTTGACTTAGCGATTAATCATCAATGGTCCAGAGATTAGTCGAATTGAAGGTAGTTATAAGTTGATAATTATGTGGGCATTAAACCCTTAAAAGGGCACCCTCTGATTCTCACTCTAACTAGACTATTTGTCGGGTCAAAGTTGATTAGAAAAGTCAACAGAATGCTAATCTTCAAATTAACGCATAATTAACAATGTAGAAGGCATGTAACCTATTTTATCACTCATATAACTTGGTAATAAGTATAATAACTGGTCTAAGCTTGTTTGATCCGATAATTTTCCGTTTAGACCCGGTTCAGAACCGAAAGTCGCAAAACTTTGACTTTTGCGTTGACTTCAGTTCTGACCCGTTTTAGTAGAGTTTGGAAATGCCTTAGGACATCCTTAGGACCAGGTTACATGTTGGTATAACCCTCTGTGGTTGGTTCGTAGATTACTCGATTCGTTTACACGTTACCGTTAAATGCCTAAAGTTGACCGTAATGCCCTTTTGACCATAAAACGAGAATTTTGGAAATATGAAAGGACAATAATCTTTGCTACTGATTTATAAACATGTCCCTAAAATTTCACATCAGTTGGAGGTCTAGATTAGGAGTTATGCTCAATGACGTAATTAGAACGCTTTTTAGTAATTAAACGGCGTCATTAGCATAAAGCATATCTAAACCCAATTTTTAACACCAAACCTTTTACCCACTGATGTAATATAATATTTTGAGATTTTTGAAGATTTTTAATAATTTTTAACCTGATCATAACCTAAAGTTATCGCCTTAATTCGGTAAATACCGATTATACCCTTTTTGGTCATAAAATGAGTTCTACATAATATTTTGACACCAATCCAATTGCTACTGATTTTAAATAATAAATGAAGTATTTTGAACTCTATAATCTGATCAGAAAACTCAGATTTCCGGTATAACCCGGAAATCGCTTAAAATGGCTTTCTAAGCGTATTAAACGCATAGTTTGGGTTTAAAACCATTTTGTCACAAAAGACTTATTTCCAACTGATATGACCTGTTAAAATAAGTTATTTTACTGATGTATTCGGACCCGAATCTCAGAATTTCATTTAACCTCTTTTATAATCTTTAAAATGACCAAAATACCCCTACGGGGCTTAATTAGAGATTAAACTCGTTTTGGGCATAACGGAAGATATCCTACTGATATCACAACATATTTAAGGCATATTAACTTAGGAAACCTGTAAATGACTCTCATGGTTACCCGTTACGCTTCTTACGCGTTCGGTTCGGTTTATGTAATTAGTTTGTATAAATTAGCCGAAACGGGTCAAACATTATCATTTTTATCTCAAAATCCAGAAGGTGTTTAGATTACCCATATTAAACAAGTCTTCAAACTTGTCGGGTCTAAAACACATTCTATTCCGGTCTTCGCTTAATCACGCGTTCGAACCGTATCTTTCTTTAAAACTAACCGGTCTAGGCTTAGGCTTAATTAAAGACCCGTTAGGATTCTAATAGGTTATTATAAACCTTCGTTCCAGAATAGGGGACCCGGTAAAAGCTACACGCACTTGCTATTTGTGATTGATACTTGCAAAGGTAAATACTTTTAACTTATTTTCCCTTATACGGGCTTGGGGTACGGTATATAAAATACCGCTTGGTCGGGCATTTGACCTTAATCG
Organism: Helianthus tuberosus; assembly: GCA_030545235.1. NCBI lineage: Eukaryota > Viridiplantae > Streptophyta > Magnoliopsida > Asterales > Asteraceae > Helianthus > Helianthus tuberosus. Next base: position 12,162,362 of record CM060424.1, read on the forward strand.
ATTGGTGGTTAAGTATTATCGAGATGACTCATTTAAAAATATGTTTTGTTTGCTTAACGCCTTTGGGGGGTTAATGACCATGTCCCGGATATCCTTGGCATCATTTTACGAAATGGCCACGACCTAAGCGCGGGGTGTAGGCGTACACCCGTCAGTGCCAAAATAAATAATGTGGTGTGTCTATTGATCTTTAACCCGGCACGAACTGGGCTACTGAACGCATAAGGAACATGTAATTCTTTTACAAGTTTATATTCAAATAATTATCCCAAGTTATAAAAAGTTTGTGCCACGTGCATTCAAATCAATTTTATTAAACCTTTTCAACTGAGTCAGTTAATTGTATTTACCAGTGTAAACTGACGTATTTTCCCAAAAAGGTTAAGTGCGGGTACTACCGCCCCCAATGATCACGAAGCCGGGCCTTCGCATAGGCGAGCTCCTTCTACTACTGCGAGTGCCGAACCGCAAGGAGTTTGGAGGAACTATACGGAGCCCGCTAGACGGTCTGTTTCGCACAGTTCAACGCCTCCCTATCGTAACTCCTATGGGCCACAGTCAGAAAATGAGCCCGATAACCCACAACCTTCATATATACCTCTCCAGCGATCCCTTTCGCACAATTCCTTTGGCAACCCCACTCTTGTCTTTCAGGGTCAGTTCAACCCAATGGACTATATTCAAGAACCAGTGGGTTTTAACCCATTGGGACCAGAGGAGCACTTCTCAGAAGACAACGCCATGGACATGGACGAGGACACGGGTCCCGTCGAACCTGCAAGCGGTACCCCCAACCATCCTACCGAGATCTCTGATGGATCATCCTTTCACGGATCACCCTACGGTGGTCCAGACAGTTATCAAGCGAGGTTTAACCAACATGAATGGTACTTCACACCTTCTCACCATTCATCACCTCACCAGCAGCAGCAGCAGCAGCAGGATCCCTCTGGGGATTCACGTTTCGTGGCTGTCACGCCACCGCCTCCACCGCCGCCAGTTCATCAAGCACCTCCGGAACCACCAAGGCTTAGGATAACGGGCGCACGTATGTCCGCGCGAGGAGGGGATTTCCACTTTAGCACCCCTCGACACTCCAGTGGCAGTCACTACCCGCCACTGCATGAAGACCCACAAATGGGTGGGCCCTCAAATCCAATTCCAGAGGTGAGCTCGGCACCAGTTGCACCACAGCCGCCATCAATGGGGTTTGGAAACCCGATTCCTACGTACGCTGGGTCTACAGCGTACAATCCATTTGAGCAGCCGGCTCACACACATTATAACTATGCTGAAGCCGACCCGTACCTTGTAGCGGCGAACTACAACGCCCTTCATCCGGAAGGACCATATGGAGCTCCTTGGGGAGTGGGATATCCAGCTCATGGGTATCAAATACCTGCTCGACCTCCGATTCGACAGCAGTCGCTGCCACCATGATTTTCCCCACCGGAACAGGAGGAAATCCTCCAAAGACTAAGTCGGGTGGAACATGAGTTTCAAGAGGAACGCAGGAACAATCGGGGATTCCTCAAGGGCCTGGCAAGCTTGTTGAAGGGGAAGAAGAAGAGGGATCATTAGAATCCCTATATGTATTGTAGTATTTCCTATTTTCAATCAAGTCCCTGCGTGGACATTTATGTGTATATTTAGTCCCTGCGTGGACTTATCTTTTAGTCCCTGCGTGGACATCTGTTTTAGTACTTGGTCCCTGCGTGGACTTGTATTTCGGTTTGGCCCCTGCGTGGGCAAATTGTTCTGTTAAAAGTCCCGTTTAGGGCAACGTGTAATCCTTTTGATAATTAATGAAAGGTTAAGTTTATAAATTTCATTTTTATGTGCATAAATATATTATACATGAAATAAGTAAATCAAAAATCATTCCTTTTAAAATAGTCTGCGTATTAAATATTAACTAAGAATCTTAAAGGTATAACCTAGCCTGCATGTCATAATAAGACTTGGCCAAGATGGTAAGACCTGTCTAAAAGATTCGGATCCTTGTTAACATCTGAAAACATGTTAACGCTCCTGGCAGACGTGATTCGTTAAAAATCACACACGTCATTCTTATATAAGGATTCTTCAAAAGATTCCTAACCTAACTTAATGATCTATAAATCATGGGTTTAAATAATCAATTAAGATGATCATATGTTAGACATCCATTAGTGATGCAGTGCCTACGGGCCATAACCATTGTCACATAAGACATAAGACAAAAGACAGTAGTAGTCCACAACTCCCTGTCAGAAAAAGGTACAGACTATGTTCAAACCTAAAATGTCTCGATTCTCTGAAATCATGGCTTATGATTTAAAAATGTCCCTGTGACTAGGCCTTATGTGCCACTAATAATATTGTTATCGATTTATAATTAGGATAGATTATAATAGAAATCCTAAATAAATGTGAGTAATAAATTAGCCAAATGTGGTCTATGTTTACCATGGTTAATGAATTGCCATAAAAGACAATTTCATAACAAACTCCCAAATAAATTATTGTCAATATCTTATGTAACAGTTCAAACAATGGTTGACTCGGATGAAATCAACAGTCGACCAAGGGAGAATAATGACGCCACAAGGATCAATGTGACTGGCGCAGAGCTCAAAGCACTAATTGATGATGCTGTTACCAAAGCCTTGGATAGGCAGTATAGTGAGTCAAGCGGTACTCGAAGCAGAGCCCAATCAGTACCCCATTCCAAGCCTAAGACTCATTCCGAGGCTCACAGCAAGCCACCCTCCAAGAAGGAAGAACCAAAGAAAGACGATGACGATCGTCACTCTTTAAACCAGCAAAGTGTCCCATCTCAAAGGATCGTGCTGAATCAAGGACCCCGTGATAAGGGTTGCTCCTACAAATATTTTGTCTCATGCAAACCCAGGGATTTCACTGGGGAGAAAGGAGCTATAGACTGCATGACCTGGTTGGATGAGATGGACACCGTGGTTGATATCAGCGGGTGCGCTAAGAAGGATGTGGTAAAGTTTGTGTCTCAATCGTTCCAAGGTGAGGCCTTAGCCTGGTGGAGATCATTAATTCAAGCTATTGGGAAGATTCCATTGTACAACATGACATGGGAACAATTTGTTGCCCTCATCAGGGAAAACTACTGCCCTCAGCATGAGGTTGAAAAGATTGAGTCTGATTTTCTGTCGTTGGTTATGAAGAACCTTGACTGCCAAGCTTACCTTACGAGCTTTAATACAATGTCAAGATTGGTTCCATATCTGGTGACCCCGGAACCCAAAAGAATAGCTCGTTTCATTGGGGGTTTAGCCCCAGAAATCAAGGCAAGCATGAAGGCCTCTCGGCCAGCTACTTTCAGATCTGTAGCGGATATATCCTTGTCCCTCACACTGGACGCGGTCAGACAGAGATCGCTGAGGAACACGGATGCCGGGAAAAGAAAGCGTGAGGATGACAACTCACGACGTTCGGATAAGAAGCACAGGGGAAACAATGACCACAGGAAGGGGTCAGGATCTAAGAAGGATGGGCATCAATCTGGAGATAAGCCCAAGTGTAAGATCTGCAAGAAACAGCACTTCGGGAAGTGCAGATATGAATCGAACTCGCAAACACAGTCGAGAACTTTTGCATGTGGGATATGCAAGTCCAAGGAACACAAGACCTTGGATTGCAAAAAGTTGAAAGACGCAACGTGCTACAGTTGCAACGAAAAAGGGCACATTAAGACCAATTGCCCAAAGTATGCAAAGAAAGCTGATGGAAGGAAAGAAGACCAATGCTAGGGTCTTCAGGATGGATGCAAAGGAAGTTGTGCAGGACGACAATGTGATAACAGGTATCTTCCTCATAAATGATGTTTATGCGAGAGTGCTATTTGATTCAGGAGCTGATAAATCATTTGTAGATAATAAGTTTTGTAAATTGCTAAATTTACCTGTTAAAACCTTAAGTGTGAAGTATGAGGTGGAATTAGCAGATGGCACCTTAGAAACCGCCTCAACCATATTAGATGGATGTTTCATATCCATTAAGAACCACTCTTTTCCTTTGACCTTACTTCCTTTGAAATTAGCCGGTTTCGACATAGTTTTGGGTATGGACTGGTTATCTCATAACCAGGCCCAGATTGTCTGCAATAAGAAGCAAGTGGTGATCAAGACTCCGTCTGGTGAATCACTTACCATTCAGGGAGATACCCAGTATGGACTGCCTGAGCAACTGACTATGCTCAAGGCCTCTAAGTGTTTGAAGAAGGGTTGTGTCATCTACAAGGCACAAGTGACTATTGATGAGCCGAAGCCTAAGATTGAGGATATCCCTGTCATTTCTGAATACCCCGAAGTTTTTCCTAAAGAACTACCTGGTTTACCACCAGATAGGGAAGTAGAATTCAGAATTGACATCATCCCTGGAGCAGCACCAGTTGCTAGAGCACCTTATAGGTTGGCACCAACAGAGATGAAGGAATTGAGGACACAACTAGATGAATTGTTAGCCAAAGGTTTCATTAGACCTAGTTCATCTCCTTGGGGAGCACCAATCTTATTTGTCAAGAAGAAGGATGGATCGATGCGTCTGTGCATCGATTACCGTGAGCTTAATAAGGTCACTATCAAGAATAGGTATCCATTGCCCAGGATCGACGATCTGTTCGATCAGCTGCAAGGGGCAAGTTACTTCTCTAAGATTGACTTAAGGTCAGGCTATCACCAACTGAAGGTTAGAGATGAAGACGTACACAAGACTGCATTTAGGACTCGTTACGGTCACTACGAGTTCCTAGTGATGCCTTTTGGGCTCACTAATGCACCTGCCGCATTCATGGATCTCATGAACCGTGTCTGCAAACCATACTTGGACAAATTTGTTATCGTTTTCATTGACGACATTCTGATTTATTCAAAGAATCAGGCCGACCATGAGAAACATCTTCGATGTATTCTTTCACTACTTCAGCAGGAGAAGCTCTACGCCAAATTCTCTAAGTGTGAATTTTGGCTTCGAGAAGTCCAATTCCTTGGACATATGGTTAGTGAGCGTGGAATCCAGGTAGATCCCGCTAAGGTTGAAGCTGTCATGAATTGGCAAGAGCCGAAGACGCCCACAGAAATTCGCAGTTTCTTGGGATTGGCAGGATACTACAAGCGCTTTATTGAAAACTTTTCAAGGATTGCTGCACCCCTAACTTTCTTGACTAGAAAGGATATTAAGTTCAACTGGGGACCCAAGCAGCAAGAATCTTTCGATATTTTGAAGCAGAAGTTGAGCAACGCTCCTATACTGACATTGCCTGAAGGTACAGAAGAATTCGTGGTTTACTGCGACGCATCACACACTGGCATGGGGTGTGTGCTTATGCAAAAAGGCAAGGTTATTGCCTATGCTTCACGTCAGTTAAAGGTGCATGAAAAGAATTACACCACCCATGACTTGGAGTTGGGTGCCGTTGTATTTGCACTGAAGCTATGGAGGCACTATTTATATGGTATCAAGTGTGTGATCTATTCTGATCACAAGAGCCTCCAGCACCTGTTTAACCAAAAGGAATTAAACATGAGGCAACGACGTTGGATGGAAACTCTGAATGATTATGATTGTGAGATAAGATACCATCCTGGCAAGGCGAATGTAGTCGCCGATGCCTTGAGTCGAAAGGAAAGGGTGAAGCCATCCGAATCAATGCCAAGAGCATTGAGATAAAGAATAGTTTGAATGAAAGGTTGTTAGCTGCACAGAAGGAAGCTGTGTTGGAAGCTAACTATCCTAATGAAAAGCTAGGGGTAACTGAGGAGCAGTTATCTCTTGGCAAGGACGGAATTCTGAGATTGAATGGACGAATATGGGTTCCAGTTTATGGAGGACTTCGAGATGTTATCCTCCAGGAAGCCCACAGTTCTAAATACTCTGTTCATCCTGGAGCTGACAAGATGTACCAGGATTTGAAAGCAAACTTTTGGTGGATAGGCTTGAAGAAGTCTATAGCTATCTATGTAGCTAAGTGTTTGACGTGTGCGCAAGTAAAAGCTGAACATCAGAAGCCGTCAGGTTTGCTGCAACAGCCTGAACTTCCCAAGTGGAAGTGGGAAATGGTGATGATGGATTTCATCACCAAGTTACCAAAGACAAGGAAAGGAAATGATACGATATGGGTAATAGTAGATAGACTGACTAAGTCAGCACATTTCCTACCCATTAAGGAGACCTATAGCTCCGACATGTTAGCCCAATTGTACGTAGACAAGATTGTGTCTCTACATGGCGTGCCTATGTCTATTATCTCTGACAGATATACTAGATACACGTCACATTTTTGGAAAAGTTTCCAACAATCTTTGGGCACGCGCTTAAATTTCAGTACGGCTTACCATCCTCAGACGGACGGGCAGAGTGAGCGTACAATCCAAACCTTGGAAGACATGCTTCATGCATGTGTGATTGATTTAGGTGGTAGTTGGGATAACCACCTGCCATTTATTGAGTTCTCGTATAACAATAGCTACCATACCAGCATTAAGGCTGCGCCTTTCGAGGCCTTGTATGGTAGAAAGTGCAGAACACCCGTTTGTTGGGCGGAAGTTGGAGATGTCCAACTGACAGGACCGGAAATAGTCTTTGAAACGACGGACAAGATTGTCCAGATTCGTAACCGCCTGAAAGCCGCCAGGGATAGGCAGAAAAGCTACGCAGATTTAAAGCGTAAACCTTTTAACTTCGAGGTAGGTGACAAAGTGTTGCTTAAAGTATCACCCTGGAACGGAATGATGCGATTTGGTATGAAAGGTAAGTTAAGCCCGAGATACATAGGACCATTCGAGGTTATCGAACGTGTCAGATCAGTTGCCTATTGTAACACCACGGAAAAACGTGTCCAATTATATATAGACACGTGTCATAAACTCCAAAGGTGTGAAAGATTTCATTTGAAAGGCCAAAGTTGTCAATCAACGGAACTACGGAACCACAGGGACTAAAAGTGTCAACATGCCAAACTTATGCCTCTGAATGACCTAACACGATGAATATATTCTTGAATGAGTGATTGATTGGATGTGAGAAGCCGTATACAAAAATAATCGAAAGATTTTTATATTACAAGGGTTAAACATGTCAACATGTCAATCCTGACCTCTGAGTGACCTTTTAACGAAACCGAGGCTTCGAAATATTCAATTATACTCTTAAGAATAAGTGGTATAAATTTCATGTGGTTTCGATATCGTTAGGCGTGATTTCAAGACTTTGGGCCAAAAGTGTAAACTTGACGAAACTTGCTTTCATAGTGATATTTAACGAACCCGAGCCTAACGGAGTTTGTTTATATATCCTTGGGCCCCAAGAAAATAATTACAAGGGTCTCCATTGTCAAAAACCATGTAAAAAGGAGTAAAGACGAGCAGGGACTAAAACTGTCAACATTTGAAAGATTTTTTTTGTGCTGCAGAAGCCTAGCGCACCTCTACACTTTTAACGTAGCGGTGCGCTAGCAAGTGTCAGATGCTGAAAAACCCACAGCTGGCTGTTCTAACCCGTTCCACCGCCTTAACCTAGTTTATAACGACCTAGGGAGTTGTAAGTCGGTGTAAATGAGTAGCTAGGACACTTGGGTCGATCTTGGAGCATCATATTACACCTGGAGATGATCTAGACTCAAGAATTTGACTATATAATGGGACTAGTTCTTGTGTTCATAACACACATTTGCAACAATTCATTGTGGGACTTGCTCTGGAGCTTCCAGCTGATAGAAGAGGATAATCAAGTGTAGAAAAGTTTGCTAGGACCTTAAGTAAGCTTCTAATTACTTGTTTAGTCGTCTAATTTAGTCTAATTACTTTAAAGTCAAACTTATCTTAAAATTTGTTTGACTTTCGTTTTAATTACATGTGGCTTAACCACTGATCAAATTGAAAGTGGTTTTAAGACCACATTAGTGTAGGTGATTAACCCCTAAAAGGGCACCTCCTAATTTTCTCGTTTGACTAGTCAATTGTCGGGTCAAAGTAGTTTGACAAAAAGTCAAACTGGGCAGAATGTCTGAATATGATTAAAATTAATAAACCTGAGTTTCTAAATTATATTTTAACATTCTAATAACTTGGTAATTAATATTAAAACATGTTTTAACAGCCCTAACCCGACAATTAATAGTCTAAGGTCAATTATTAACCGAAAGTCACAAAAGTTTGACTTTTGCTTGACTTTCTGTTCTGAACCGTTTAAGCTTAATACACCCATGTTTTAAGCTTCCATTAGGACCACATTACTTAGTAGTATAATCCCCTGGAATTATATTACATAGTACCTAATTGTTTGAATTATATGCACTTGATCGTAATTATGCTTGATAATGCCATAAACGCCCTTTTTACTTACAACTGAGATTTTTAACAATGGGATTAGATTAAAACCTTGCTACTGATATTTAGACATGTCCTAAAAGTTTGACACCAATTGGAGGTCTAAAATGGGAGTTATGCTCAATAGCGTAATTAAGGGACTCTTTAATAATTAAATGACATAATTAGTATGAAGCCTATCTAAACCTTATTTTTATCACCAAACCTCATACTTACTGATGTGAAATAATATTTTGGGAATATTAAAGATTTTTAATTATTTTTAGATTGAGCATAACATAGGATTATAGCTTAATTTCGGTAAATACCGGTTTTACCCTTTTCATGCATAAAATGAGTTCTACATATCTTTTTAGTACCAAACCTTTTGATACTGATTTATTATAATAAATAAAGTATTTTGAGCCTTACAAACTGATTAAAAACTCAGATTTACAATATTAACCCGAATACCCCTTTAAACCACTTTTTAGGCATTTTTAGTACATGGTATGGGTCAAAACTATATTGAACATTTAAAACTCATTACCTACTGATGTTTTAAGATAATTTATATAATTATACAGTAAGTTAAAGTTTCTAAACTCAGAAATGTATTTTTACCTTTAAAGCCTATGTAAAATTACTAAAATGCCCCTACGGGACATAGTTTGGCTAAATAATGTAATTTTCATATATATAAAGTATCTTACTAATATAAGTTAAAAAAATACTTATTTTTACTGATGAAACCAGGTCTGAAACTCAGTTGCATAATTAAACTCTTTTATGGGCATTAAAATTACCAAAATGCCCTTATGGGACTTATTTTGGTTTAAATAAATTTTTGGGCATATATGTTAATATTTTACTGAAGTATTGACATATTTTAAGCATAATAATGATTAAGACCTGTATATAATTTATTTGGTTACCCGTTGCGCATTTACGCGTTCGGATCGGCTTATGTGACTAGTTTACATAAAATAGTCGAAACGGGTCAAACCTTTTCAATTAATCCTCAAATTCCAGAATGTATTTAGTTTACCCACATCATACAAGTATCCAAGCTTGTCGGGTCTAAATCTCATTCTATTCCGTTCTCCGCTTAATCTAGCGTTTAGAACCATAAGTTTTCTTTCTAGCTAGCCGGTCTAAGTCTTCGACTAAAGTAAAGACCCGTTAGCATCCTAATAGGTTAATAAACCTTTTATACAGATTAAAATAGCTTCCGGTAGAAGGTGCCTTCGAAAAGCTTTAAGATTTTTACTGCTAGCATCAGGTAAATACTCTTAACTTATTTTCCCTATACGGGCTTGGGATATGGTATTATAATAATACCACTTGGTCGGGTATGAAATCATTTAATCGGATTGTGATTAATAAATTTACATAACCCGTTTTAATCTGTCTTGTTTGATAACATAAGCATTGGGGGTTAACGACCGTGTCCTGGATATCCTCGGCTCATTTATTTAAAAATGGCCACGACCTATGCACGGGGTGTAGGCATACACCTGACAGATGCAAATGCTAAATATTAACCCACATGTTGGGGATAACTCCTTTGTGGGTTCAAACAGTGGTGAGTCGGTTAATCACGACCGGCTTCCAACCGGCCCCAATTGTATGACAAACATATAAACCTGTATACAAGATTATATTTAAAATAATTGTCCCAAGTTATAAAAGATTTTGTGCCATGTGCAATCAACCCAATTTTTAAACATTTTCAAAAGAGTCAGTTAATTGTATTTACCAGTGTAAACTGACGTATTTTCTTAAAGACTGATTTGACAGGTACCTCTCGAAATAGGCTGGAGCTATAGGGTGTCTTTAAGGGATCTTGCAAGTCCATAAGATGCCTGCAGTCTGTCTTTTGTTTTCCTTTGTATTTATTTATGATCCGCCTGTGGATCTTATTACATTCCAGTCTGTACATTCATAAACTCGAACACACAGACAGTATGGTTTGTAATAGTTTATTCACCCAGACTTCCGCTGTGCTATTATATTGTGTGTATTGACTATGATGATATCAACTACGTCACGATACTCCCCGCCGGGCCCACCGGACATATGTGGAAATATCGGGGTGTGACACCTATAAGTTAAACTTACCTGAAGAGCTCAGTGGTATTCACAATGTATTCCACATCTGCAATCTGAAGAAGTGTTTCGCTGATGAATCACTAGTCATACCACATACAAATGTGCACATAGAAGAGAGCTTGAAGTTTGTTGAAAAACCTGTGTCGATTGAGGATCGACAGGTTAAGAAGCTTCGAAGGAAGCATGTACCGATCGTAAAGGTTAAATGGGACGCCCGTAGAGGTCCCGAGTACACGTGGGAGGTAGAGTCCACAATGAAAGAAAAAGTACCCTCATTTGTTTCAATAAATCTCGAGGTCGAGATTTCTTTTAAGGCGGTGAGGATGTAACAACTCGAAAAATTCACGTCCTATAATGTATTGACACGTGTCATAAGCTTGAACGTGTGAAAGAATACTCTAGAGGGACTAAAGTTGACAAACATGAAAAGTATGTGAATATAAGGGTTCAAATTGTCAACAATGGATAAATATACTTTACAATAACCCTACATAATGTTTATACCTTCAAACGAATAAATCATGGATCATACGAAGCTAAATATGAAAGAAAGTGAGAGATTACAAACTACAGGGGTTAAATGTGTCAACATGTTTAAAGTATACCTCTGAGTGACCTTTTAGCAAACCCGAAGCTTTGTAATGGTAAATTATGCTCACTAGAATACATGATAAAAATTTCATAAAGTTTCGTTATCGTATGAGAAAGTTATGACCAAATTCGTATATGAGGGGTTAAAGCGTCAACGTCGAAAATTATGACCTTTCGGGTAAACATAAAGTGACCAAGGACTTAACAAAGTGGGTATAAGTCTTGAAGCCCTTATGTGTCAATTTGGAGGGCTCAAAACGCAAGAAATGAAGGTTGGATGACCTTTCGAAGGGCCAAGAGACAAGATGCAACAACTAGAAAATGTTTAACCTGACAACATGACTCAGGCGGGCCGCGTAAGCCTTAACAAAAGCTTACGCGGGCCACGTTCGACGCCCAGATGCAGAAAGTTGGGACAACAGCCTGTTTATGCGCTATAACCGACTTAAAAAAGATATTTTCACTCCATGGGCGACCCCTACATGCTTTTTAGACCCTAGGGACAGTTGTGGATGATCCATGATCAGTGGTAGACTTGTTTGTCAATGATCTAAAGAGATTAAAACACTATATAAAGGTCCCTCATGTTGCAACTTTGATCACACCTTCCATTCTGCATTCTTGAAGACTTCTGGAGCTCCAAAGCAGACCCAAGTCATTCCTAGTCGTGCATAGGACTTTGGTAAGTACCCTTGACCTTCCTTAATTGAGTTTTTACTTAGTTTTAGCTTAAAAGTCAAACCGTCGTAATTACCGTTTGACTTAGCGATTAATCATCAATGGTCCAGAGATTAGTCGAATTGAAGGTAGTTATAAGTTGGTAATTATGTGGGCATTAAACCCTTAAAAGGGCACCCTCTGATTCCCACTCTAACTAGACCATTTATCGGGTCAAAGTTGATTAGAAAAAGTCAACAGAATGCTAATCTTCGAATTAACGCATAATTAACAATGTAGAAGACATGTAACCTATTTTATCACTCATATAACTTGGTAATAAGTATAATAACTGGTCTAAGCATGTTTGATCCGACAATTTTCCGTTTAGACCCGGTTCAGAACTAAAAGTCGCAAAACTTTGACTTTTGCATTGACTTCAGTTCTGACCCGTTTTAGTAGAGTTTGGAAATGCCTTAGGACATCCTTAGGACCAGGTTACATGTTGGTATAACCCTCTGTGGTTGGTTCGTAGATTACTCGATTCGTTTACACGTTTCCGTTAAATGCCTAAAGTTGACCATAATGCCCTTTTGATCATAAAACGAGAATTTTGGAAATATGAAAGGACAATAATCTTTGCTACTGATTTATAAACATGTCCCTAAAATTTCACATCATTTGGAGGTCTAGATTAGGAGTTATGCTCAATGACGTAATTAGAACGCTTTTTAGTAATTAAACGGCGTCATTAGCATAAAGCCTATCTAAACCCAATTTTCGACACCAAACATTTTACCCACTGATGTAATATAATATTTTGAGATTTTTGAAGATTTTTGAAGTTTTTTAATAATTTTTAACCTGATCATAACCTAAGGTTATCGCCTTAATTCGGTAAATACCGATTATAGCCTTTTCGGTCATAAAATGAGTTCTACATAATATTTTGACACCAATCCAATTGCTACTGATTTTAAATAATAAATGAAGTATTTTGAACTATATAATCTGATCAGAAAACTCAGATTTCCGGTATAACCCAGAAATCGCTTAAAATGGCTTTCTAAGCGTATTAAACGCATAGTTTGGGTTTAAAACCATTTTGTCACAAAAGACTTATTTCCAACTGATATGACCTGTTAAAATAAGTTATTTTACTGATGTATTCGGACCCGAATCTCAGAATTTCATTTAACCTCTTTTATAATCTTTAAAATGACCCAAATACCCCTACGGGGATTAATTAGAGATTAAACTCGTTTTGGGCATAACGGAAGATATCCTACTGATATCACAACATATTTAAGGCATATTAACTTAGGAAACCTGTAAATGACTCTCATGGTTACCCGTTACGCTTCTTACGCGTTCGGTTCGGTTTATGTAACTAGTTTGCATAAATTAGCCGAAACGGGTCAAACATTATCATTTTTATCTCAAAATCCAGAAGGTGTTTAGATTACCCATATTAAACAAGTCTTCAAACTTGCCGGGTCTAAAACACATTCTATTCCGGTCTTCGCTTAATCACGCGTTCGAACCGTATCTTTCTTTAAAACTAACCGGTCTAGGCTTAAGCTTAATTAAAGACCCGTTAGGATTCTAATAGGTTATTATAAACCTTCGTTCCATAATAGGGGACCCGGTAAAAGCTACACGCACTTGCTATTTGTGATTGATACTTGCAAAGGTAAATACTTTTAACTTATTTTCCCTTATACGGGCTTGGGGTACGGTATATAAAATACCGCTTGGTCGGGCATTCGACCTTAATCAATTGGTGGTTAAGTATTATCGAGATGACTCGTTTAAAAATATGTTTTGTTTGCTTAACGCCTTTGGGGGGTTAGTGACCATGTCCCGGATATCCTTGGCATCATTTTACGAAATGGCCACGACCTAAGCGCGGGGTGTAGGCGTACACCCGTCAGTGCCAAAATAAATAATGTGGTGTGTCTATTGATCTTTAACCCGGCACGAACCGGGCTACTGAACGCATAAGGAACATGTAATTCTTTTACAAGTTTATATTCAAATAATTATCCCAAGTTATAAAAAGTTTGTGCCACGTGCATTCAAATCAATTTTATTAAACATTTTCAACTGAGTCAGTTAATTGTATTTACCAGTGTAAACTAACGTATTTTCCCAAACAGGTTAAGTGCGGGTACTACGTGAACTAGGCTGGCTTTCTCCTAGCGTCCACAATAAGTCTCGCAAGCTTGGATGTCAAAACTGTTGAACAATGTTTCCTATTTACTTTTGATCCACCTGGGGATTAATTTCGACTATTTGTGATACTTGATATTACAATTTATCAAAGTTGAAATATATCTATTTTTGCTTCCGCTGTGCATTTAAATATTGTGTTGTTTGACTATAATGTTACCAACCACGTCACGATACTCCCCCACCGGGCCCACCGGTAATACGTGGAAATATCGAGGTGTGACAAGAAGTTACCACCATTGAAGGAAAATAAGCAAATAACGAGGGTCACATGATTACCTCACTGATCGGAGCAAACGAAACAGATCCGACGGTGAATTGGTGATTGAACAAAGCGGTCGCGGTTGGTTTGGCAGCGACGTCCGACTGTGGTGATGCAACGGTCAATCTCTGGTAAAAGTGAAGATTGCGGTGAGGTGCAAAGAATATCAGAATATGATTTTCTGTGGTGCTCAATGGGTTTTAAAAAGAAATTGAAGATCGGTGCTAACAAGTAATCGATACCCCAACACTTTAATTACTCTTTTGTAAGGTGTGACTTTTATGTTTTTCTCTTGGTAATCGATAATTAGGTTAAAGCCCTAGATTCAACAAATGTTTAATTTAGCTAGATCAACTTTAAATCTGGATTAATCATTATTTAAATGTGTGACAGGATCCTGACTTCTGAATGCAAATTGTGTTATTTTTTACTTGAACATAATTGTTTGATAGAATCTAGATGTGGTTGTTAATTATTTGTTTGTGGTGGTGATTTGTGTGCATATATATATATATATATATATATATATGGCAATCTACATCGTTTGTATATACTTGTGCATGATCTGTTCTGTATCAATTCAATGTTTTGTGTGAATTTGTGCTAATTATGTTTTGTTATGTCAAGGGTTTGTGTGAGTTTGTCACTAAATTGTAGGTAAGGGTATATTGATTCGGATTTAGGGCTGTTCACGAGCCAAGCCGAACCGAGCAGACCTTTGCTCGTGCTTTACTCGTATCCTCTAATTTGTAACATAAATAGGCAATAGGGGGTTATAACTTATGTTTAATAAGCTGTGTATGCTTTCTGTGGTTGTACAACAACTCTTCAAAACAATATATATGGCCACCGTCTTTTTCTTTCTCTCTCTAAAAACACCCGTCGTTGGGTTCTATACAGAAGACCTCCAGCAACGCCGGCGTTACCCTGCAGGGGTAGAGAGAGTTTCCGGCAACAAACGAGAGGAACCGCTGCTACCATGTTTCCGGCAGCAGCGACGGTGCCTACTGCATTTGTCACGGTGTGACCTAGGGTTCTGACTTCGATAGTAGATGAAGGTTATGAACCCTGATGTTGATGAAGATGTGTTAAAAAGGTAGATCGGTGTCATGCAGTCGAACTTAGGGCAGATCGGTGATGGTAATAGGTGATTCCTTCTCTTTTTATGTTTATGATTGTTGTGAACTTTATATTCGATCTGTTTGTTTGTTTACTTTTTATGTTTGATGAAATGATGAACGCGATTTAGGAGGACAATTAGCCTGTAAATAGGTGGTTGATGATGGTTGTGGGGTTTTATTTTATGTTCGGTTAATTTTGGAAGAGAGAAAAGAGACTAAGAGAGAGAGGGGGGGGGGGGAGGGGCGGCGTTCTGGATGCCCTTTGATCCTTAAAGAAGATAAACATTTTTATATTTCACAGTGTTGCAGAAGTCAGTCTAGGCGGCCGATTAATCGGCGCCTAGGCGCTAATAAAAAAACACTAACTGTCTCTATTCACGCTATTGGTCGCTATGACCCAAATAGCGACACTTGGTCGCTTTGCTACATAGCGCGCTATGGCGGTCGTTATAGCCGCGATTGACAACTATGTTTGTAATGTATTGATTTTGTATTGTTTGTAGGTCTGCAACATGTTTGTTTCCATGATGAAGAATGGGTAGTTCCGGTAAATGGTCAATTGCTTCGGTATGTTACTTATTTTGGGTGGACATGTGAAGAACTTAACGCCAGCCACTATTAATATCTAAATTTTTATTATAAAAGCCCTTAACTGCTATGTTGAAAGGAAGAATTAAAAATAGAACTATAAATTGTGGCCTTGAGTAAATGCACTTTACCGAAGGCTGTACCAACCACGAAGGGACAAGCACTTGCTAATGAATATGGCATTAAATTCTTTTAAACTGTAAGTTAACCAACCAGCAGACTAAGGTTTTAGTTACTCTTTTTAGGCTACTTAAAGAAAATCTTGAACAACTTCTGTTATTGGCAGAGTGCAAGCACAAAAGTCGGGTATAGAGAAGACTAATGAGACGGGTATACGGGTCACAGATCAAATGATGAAAACTGGTCGGCATGTCTGTTAAGGGTGAAGAGAACCACCTGATATGCAGCCCCATTCCTTGAATGTAGATAAAAACGTCCCTGCAGCTAAGAAAGTGACCGAAAGCCCTCAAATCTTTGAGGCTGTGATGGTGACGGTGATCAATCGCATCTTGACCGACCTTCACAAATACTTCTTCCATGGCCTTGGCAGCGGCGGCGGTTCAGGGAAGCTGGATTGTTCAGATGATTGATGGGAAAAGAAAATAAAGGTAATATTGTTTCAATCAGTTTTTTTTAGTTTGAATTGGGACAGATTCGATGTGAAGGAAGGAAAACCAACCGTCGAGGAGTTGCAGGAGGCTTGGGATCAGTTATTCGAGAATGTGGTTGCAAGTGGAGCAGATTGTGTAGACCTAAATAAGTCTAATCAGGTACAACATGTGAATCTTGAGGATGAGGTTCATTGGTGTACTATGCAATACTATAGGTGGGTTATACATTGTGCAATACATGTTTTCAAAGCATTTTGTCATTGTATTTTCGTTTTTTTTTTAATTTGGAATTGAAACTGAACAAAGGAAGTTTAGGGGCTGTTGCTTTTTTACTGAATTTGGAGCTTTGAAACTGGAAAGTGAAAAAAGTAACTAAAGGTTGTGTTGACATGTTTAATTTGGTTGGTTTATTGTACTCAGAGTTGCTGTAACGTATATGGAGGTGCAAGTTGTGAAGATTGTTATTCGCTTTGCTCATGAGGTTTGTCTTACTATCTTATGTTTTAATTTATGTCATGTGTGTGTGTTGTGTATCTGTTTATGTTTGCCTTTCAATTTAGTTGTAGCATGTTTTTAGTTTAGCCGTATATTAAAAGAAAGCAACTTGCACAACGATGTTCTTGAGGGTGTTATTAAGAAGGAAGCGACTTCAAGATGTCATCAGTTGTAGGTTTAGAAGAACATGTTTGTTGTCTTGATGTACGTTGTTGTCAAAGCCTGGTGGCATGCTTTTTGTTCAAGGATTTGAAATTTTTTGCTGCTTGAGTTGGTATTTAGTTAAAGGTCCTTGAAGATTGTATTGTTATAATGTCGGTCCTGTTTGTAACAGTTTTGGCTCCTTGAACAAAAGAAAATAAACAAGGAGGTATAGGATTGAAACCTCCAATGTTTTGAGTTTAAACTTGGTTGATTTGAAAAGGATTGTGAAGACATCGTTTATGATGGGCTCACTTTGTATACCCCCGCCGCAACGCGGCGGGCCTCTTATCTAGTTTAATTATATATATATGAGTATCATCCAATCTCACCTGTTGAAGAAAACATGTCTACAATGGAATCCAGTCAATGCGTGGTCTAATCATGGATCGATTACTAATCCCATTTCACCTTAGCTTTTAAAAGCCTGTCGACCAGGATAAGATCATGTTTCAGTTGGAGATAGACATTGCAACTTGTTTTGCTGAATATATATATATATAGGAGTAAGATCAAATAAAAAGTTTATTTTGCCTAAGTAGGATAAGAAGGAATCTTAACCATTCATTTTTCAAATCAATGGTTGAGATGAAAGTGTAGGAGAAATGAGGAGTGCAAGGGTATCTTGGGAAAATCATATTTATGGACTTTCTCTCTCCAACTGCAAGGCACATGCATATTCCACACCATTTTTTAAACGTTCATAACTTTTTTATACGACATTATTTTTTCATAAAAATTTCACCGTAAAATCGAGCGTCCTTTTATCTTTAATTTAAGTACCATATTGCTATATAAAATATGAAGACTAAAAAACCCACTAAAATGTGTTGTATTTATATGTTGTATAGCATTTTTTTGTGCTGGATTTTTGTGCTATATTTTTGTGCTAAATTTTTTGTGCTGCATTTTTTTATCATAAAATTTTTTTCTCAATTTTTTGTGCTAGATTTTTTTAATACATTTTTTTGCTGAATTTTTTCGTGCTATATTTTTTTGTACTATATTTTTTTGTGCTATATTTTTTGTACTACATTTTTTGTGCTATATTTTTTGTACTAGATTTTTTGTTCTAGATTTTTTTGTGCTATATTTTTTTGTACTAGATTTTTTGTGCTATATTTTTTTGTTGTATTTTTAAAAAACAAAAGGGGTGGCACATGTCATGTTCACTCCTATTTATAAGGACCAAAATGCCCTTCATTCCTAATTAATAGGAGTGCCACATGTTATCATCACAATCCTTCTTAGGCTACTTAGGCAAAATCCACTTTTTAGTAGATCCTTCCCTTATATATATATATATATAGGTAAAGAGTATGGTACAAATCTCCTTATCGTACATTATGTACGCGCTACCCACAACCATACACGTGTCCTGTTTCAATTTAATTAAATAAGGGTATATCAGACATTCTATTCGAACATCTGAGGGCTAATCAGGGAATTCCGTCAATTAGGAAGCAGATATGGAGTTCGTTTCGTAACCGTCCATTTAATTATCATTCCGTCAATTCGATTTGTAGGGTTTTTGATTGATTCCTGACAGAACCCGTTGAGTTCTGTGTTTTATTTGATTTGAAGCTTTTTTCATTGTATTAGATTGTAATGAGGGTTGAAGATAAGTTGTTTCTGGTTTTATTTGTTGGGTTTACCATATCGCATGTGTTGTTTGTTATATCGCATGTGGTGTTTTAACATAGTCCAGGTAGTTAACAATGGATCATTTGTATAATTTCGCATGTTTAAGTTAGACATTTCGCACACAATGAATTTTAACATTTAATAATAATATACACATGCGATTTCATAACATATAACATACACATTAAAAAAAACAGCATGCGATTATGTTTTAATGTAACATGCGAATTCCCAAAAAAAAATTTGTAACACGCGAATTAAAATAAAACCCTAAATAAGATGCGAAATAAAAAAATGAATTCAGTAATTAGCCATATGCGAAATACAAAAAAATAATTCAATCATTAGTCACATGCACATGCGATAATCAAATTCCAAAAAGATAAGATGCGAAATACCAAAAATGAATTCAATCATTAGTCACATGCACATGCGAATTCAATCATTAATTTATTTAGATTGTAATACCTGTGGTTTGAAGTGCTTTACATGCACATGCAAAATACTAAAAATGAAAACATATAATTTATTTTCTAATGGGAAGTGCTTTAATTTTGCTATTTAGGTAGTGTAGAAACACAAATATAGGTTTCTTCGATATGTACATATGTTAATACTTTGAAGCCTCACTATACAAATGGATAGGATACAAGAAGGTACAAATGCACATTAAAATACCTGTGTTTCTAACATGCGAATTTCAAAAACAAAATGAATTCCAAAACATTAGTCACATGCAAATTTGATTCCATAAAAATCGCATGTGTATAATCTGTGTGTGTGTTACTGTTCATCTTCTTTGATTGCTGGGCGATCGTTGTTAGTCTTCTTCCGTTTGACCCTTACAACTCCCAAATCAGTAGTTTTTATTATCGATATAGCACCAAAAGGAACGAAGGGAGGTTGGGGAAGAAGAATTTCAGGTTTTTGAATTTGATTTAGGGTTTGATTTTGAACTATCATCGGTCAATTACAGAGATTTATGACCTCGCAATGACGTTTTTAACCTTCCTGGTATGATTTAGATATATTAAAATGATTAATTTAATCATTTAAATTAGTTTCCCCCTCGTTTGATCGATTGAAGATCGTACGGCTGAGGGCATCGCGTACATAATGTAGGATAAGAGGTATTGTACGTTAACCTGCCTCTCTCTCTCTCTCTCTATATATATATATATATATATAGGATAAGGATCATCACAGAACACTAATTATTGCGAGAACAAAAAGAACAACTCTAAATCACTAAATTTTGGGATTTAACGTTCATATTTCTTAAATTTTATGTTTCTTACATTCATATGTGTATTATATATACATAAAAAATCATATATTTTTTCCTACACATAGTCTACATACATGTAGGTAATTTAGCCTACACATAACCTACATGTGTGTAGATTATTTAAAAACTGAAGATTTTTCATTTTTTTGTTTTAAATTCTAGTGTGAGAAACAATAAATCTTACATTTATAACATTTTCATTTATTTTTTAGGTTTTTAGGATTGAAAAAATGAGCGATTCATTTTGTTCTGCGTGTTCTTGCAATATTTAGTGTTCTGCATAGAAACTTCTCTTATATATGTATTTGATTTCAATTTCATATATTCTTACGTTTATGCGACATATATTGTGACTTAAGAGTTTTAACAAACATTTTAAACATCTTTGTAAAATTTCACTCAAATACAATTAAAAAAATTATAGGTGTTAAGACATTCTATTATTTTCTATTATGTTTGTATTAATTACATGTTATATATTTAGAATTTGTTTACTGAATTTATTAACGATTTTATTTAAACATCAAGTTAATTTATTAGTTTCTTTTATCGATATAAATTTGTTTAATATTTTGTTTTTATAAACACATACTTACATATGCATAAAAAGTACTTTTAGTTTGAGTAGTTTTAAAAAAGTCCGTTGTAATTATATATAATTATAAACATATTCCGGTATTACAATAACTTTATTTTAAAAGAATTTGTGTTTTATTTATACTTTATATAAAAAGTAATTTATCTTGTCATTCTCATTTACTTTATAAAAATATTAAAGTAAGATTTTTTATAAAATAAATTATAAACTATTTTTTATATATTTTAATATATATAAATATATAATTATTAACAAATAATAATGTTTTTGCTAAAAAAATATTCTACTGTATATAATAATATTAACTATTGGTCGGCAACGGTTCCGGCTTAAAAAATAACCAGTGGTGGTCCTACGTTTCCATATATTGTAAGCCAATGGACCTTTACGAAACCGAAAAGGATAAAGGGACAAAAAGAAATTGAGGTTCTCTTAGTAAATGTCCATTAGTTTACAATATGTGAAAATGTGAGACCATCACTGGTTATTTTTGAAGTTGAGACCATTGCCGGCCAACAGCTAATAGTTTGGATTATTAAAATCCATTATTCCTAATATTTTGCACAAATCAACCTTTTATGTTATAAATAATATTTATGTTATAAAAGACCATAGTACCCTAATATGCAAAGCATGTGAGGTAACTTAACTGTGTTTTTGGATGACGTTAGTTGTAAAGGTTATATAATTTAACAAAATATGAACATAAAGGTTGGTTTTGGTCGATTTCATAGTGAATGATATGAAGTGCAATTTAAGTATAACATAAAGGTTGATTTGTGCAATTTTGTCTTTATTAAATTTAGAGTAAATTACAAGTTCTATCCTTTATATTTGTATCAAATTGCGAGCGGTGTCCTTTGCCTTTAAATTTGACGAGTTTTGTCCTTAATGTTTTAAATCATGCACGTTATGTCCTTTAGCCCTAACTCAGTCAAATTTTTCTATTAAATATGGTCATTGACTTGCACATGAGGGTATCAAGGGAATAATTGTGTAAGAAAAAAAAAATCTCTCTCCCTCTCCCTTCTCTCTCTTCACCCACTACCTCCACCTCCACCTCCACCTCCCACCACCAACACCCACCGCCGCAACCTTCCACCACTACCCTTCAGCCGTCGCCAATTCAACCCACAATCTAGTTTCCCTATCATTATCACTCTTCATTGTTCATTCCCACATGCTGTAACTTGTATTCACTCTCAATTTCAATCGTGGCTGATGGTTCCTCATCATCCCCAATTTAACCCACAGTCTCCAAAACCACAACACCCATAGATCAACAACAATCCATACCCCAAACCCTACCCGATTCCATCATTGCCCAAATCACATCAACCTCTTCACAAACACAACAACCTAATTCATCTAACGTTGTATCCCAACAACAACAACAACAACAATTGATCTAACAACAGCAGCAACAACAACACCAGAGCAATCTAATGGGAACAGGAACACCCAATTTTCAAATTCATCAACAGGGTTTACAATGGTCTCATTCGATGTCACGTGCAACAGCAACAACAGCAGTATGGTTTGGGTGCGGGTAATATGAATGCTGCGAGGGTTTATGGGCATGTGAGTTTTGGAAGCGGGCAGCAACAGAATCAGCAAATGGGCCAGATTGGGAATCGGCAAAGGGTTTACGATGTTGCCTAATCAAGTTGCTGCTGCTGCTCAACTTAAGGGTGAGAGGGGCACTCCCCTCTTAGGGGAGTCCCATCTCTTACGCACACCCAATCAGGTTATGCCACGTCAACTCCCCTCACACCCCAATTTGATGGCGGCACTCCCCTCTTAGGGGACTTGCTTTTTTATTTTTTTTGTTTTTTTTATTTGTTGTAAAATTATGCATGTTTATAAATTAAAAAAATATTAATAAAAATTAAATAAAATTTAACAAAAGACATTTCAAAGTAGAAAATAAAAATAAAAATTACATTCAAACTAGAAAATAAAAATTACATTAAAACTAGAAAATAAAAATTACATTAAAACTAGAAAATAAAAATTACATTCAAACTAGAAAATAAAAAATTTAGAAATTGCACGGCCACTCGTACTTGTTAGCGATGTCGCGCTTTCGGGCGAGGATGAACGGCAACATTTCCGGCGGAGCATCGTTGTGCGACTTGAGGAATGTTTTCATATCTCGATCGTAATTGTAGTTTCTCATCTTCTCGCGTTGTTCCGATATGAGCTCGCGAGCCTCCGACTCTCTTTTCTTCCTCAATTCAATCGCCTCCAATTCAATCGCGTGCTTCGCTTCTTTCATGGCGGTGTACTCTTTGAATTGTGCCGCCAACTCGGCCGAGCCCTCGGACGATGTCGCTTGTCTCGCCGTTGTGTTCTTTGTGGCGAGGGGTCTTCGTTCATATCGGGTATGGAAGGGTCCACGTCAACGGGCTTTCTTTTTTGTGCCGAACCTTCCCCTTCCTCACCCAACAATGGGACTTGGGCCCATTTGTCGTGTTTTCGAACGACCTCCCATGCCTCGACGTGTTGAAAACCGTTTGGATATCTATCTTTAAAATCCTTTAAAGCGACTTTCATCACGTGGAGATCGCTACACCCGCTTCCTCGTGTGCGATCCTACATATTATAAAATAACAAGTGTTAAAAAATATAATTTTTTACATATTAGTAAACAAAATTAAAAAATATACAACGTTAAAAAATATAATTTTTACCGCCTGTTGGTATAGGCCGTTGAAAAAGTTTATTTTCGTCATCATCGGGCCTCATTTAGACCGTACTTGATGCACGGTCCGGTTACTTCCACCAACGGTGTCGTTAAAATGATTTAAAATCTTACGCCAAAAACTATCGCGGTTTTGTTGATTGCCCTTTTTTTTGTTGGTAGAGCAATGTACCCACGCTTTCGCCAACGCCTCTTCTTGGACCTTTGTCCATTTTTGGCTCTCCATTTTTCCCGTTGGTAGAGCGTCATCTTCTTCGTTGCCGGCGTCTTGATCCACATTATATTCATCGTCGCCGGTGTCATTTTCATAGTCGCCCAAATTTTGAGTTTCGGGCACTACTTCCTCGTCCTCGTCCTCGTGAATAGGTAGAGGACGTTCAACATTTTCTCGTGTATATGGAACTTGTGGGGAACGAAAACCATACGGGTCGAAGGCGGGGGATTGAGGTGGATCCATTGATAACAAATTTTGATAATAACCGAAAGTGGGTTGTGGTTGGGTGTTGTAAAAGGAGGGGTGTGAAGGTTGTTGGTAAAAAAACGGGGGTGGTTGTGAAGTATATCCGAAAGGGGGTTGTGGTTGTGCACTTGCACCGCTCGAACCACCACGAGACGGTTGCGAGCCCCGTCCCTTAGTTTTTTTCTTGGCTTCGCGGGGTTGGTTCTCCATTGCTCAGTTTGGCTTTTGTTGTATTTGATAGATTTTTAGAGTATAAAAGTTTGAGAGTGGTGGGTGTGGTAAAAAATTAGTGAAGTTGGTTATTTATATTAGTTTAAATTGAATTTTTTTTTTTTAAATTTGACCGTTGGAAAAGTCGACCGTTCCTCGATCCATGTGCAATTCAACGCGGTGAACCAACCCCGATTTGGGTCCCCGCGGTGATGGCGGCGGTGTTCCCGATCGGGGACTGGGGTCACCGAACAAGTCCCCGCATGGTGCCCCGGATACCCTAATTTGGTGGACCGGAGTTTGAGATCTGTGTAAGAAGAGGGGTGACCGGTGGTGCTCGGTAAGTTAGAGAGAGAGAGTGTAGGTCGGAGAGAGAGAGGGAGTACAATTTTTTTTAAGAGTGAATTGCAAGTTTTGTCCTTTATATTTAGGCCATTTTGCAAGTTTTGTCTTTTTATGTTTAAATTTGACGAGTTTTGTCCTTTATGTTTGAAAATCAAGCACGTTTTACCCTTTGGGGCAAAATGTGCTTGATTTTTAAGGACAAAACGTGCTTGATTTTTTAAACATAAAGGACAAACCGTGCTTGATTTTTAATCATAAAGGACAAAACGTGCTTGATTTTTAAGGCCCAAAGGGTAAAACGTGCTTGATTTTTAAACATAAAGGACAAAACTCGTCAAATTTAAACATAAAGGACAAAACTTGCAAAATGGCCTAAAGATAAATGACAAAACTTGCAATTCACTCTTTTTTTAATTATATATTTTTAATTGTAAGTTAGAGAGAGAATGTGTAGTCTCTGATATTTTTTTTATTATATTACATAATAGTCTCTAGACATTAAACATTTACACAATAGTCCACATAATGGTGAAAAGACAAATATGCCCTCATTTGCACAAGACCATATTTAACTAAAAAATCTAACTAGGTTTGGTCTAAAGGTTAAAACATGCAAGATTTTAAAACGTTAAGGACAAAACTCGTCAAATTTAAAGGCAAAGGACGCCGCCTGTAATTTGGTACAAACATAAAAGACAAAACCTATAATTTATTCTTAAATTTATTAAACGGATTAGTCGTAAAGGTTATAGAATTTAAAAACATGAATAACGTTCTGCATGTTACAATGTCTAAATGGGAAACTATCACTACGTGTATGTATGTTTAAAGAAATTTATTTTTCATGGCGAATTTTAGACACCAACTATCCGATCACTATGTTTCTCTAATTCAAAGTACCCTTGTTAACAAAGATTCCCGTATGGGGAAAAAAATCCATGCTCAGATAATCAAGTCTGGTGTTTATATTGGCGTGATCTTAATGAACAATCTAATTAACTTGTACGCGAAAACCGGGTTTCTTGTAGACGCCCGGCAGCTGTTCGATGAAATGCCTGAAAGAAATGCATCTTCCTGGAACACGGTTATCTCCGCTTATGCGAAACAGGGACGGATTGACTATGCACACCAACTGTTTGAACAAATGCCTGAACCTGATTCTGTCTCATGGACTGCAATGATGGTGGGTTATAATCAGACGGGTCGTTTTGAAAAGGCTATTAAGATGCTCGGTGACATGATACATTCGAAAGTAATGCCGACCCAGTATACGTTTACGATTGTTCTTGCCTCCTGTGCTGCTATGAAGTCATTGGAAATTGGCAGGAAGGTTCACTCGTGTGTGGTGAAAGTCGGGCTCAGTAGTTACACTAGTGTTGCTAATTCTCTGCTAAACATGTATGCAAAATCGGGTGATGTGTTGACAGCAGAGAGTGTGTTTGGTAGGATGAAGATGAAGAGTTTGTCAAGTTGGAATACCATGATTTCAATGCATATGCTAAATAAACGATTCGATCTTGCACTCGCTCAATTTGAGCAAATGACCGATCGAGATATAGTTACGTGGAATTCAATGATTTCGGGGTACACTCAGCATGGTTACGACGCTAAAGCTCTTAACATGTTCTCAAATATGCTAAAAGATCCGATTCTAAAGCTGGATAAGTATACACTGGCAAGTGTTTTATCCGCCTGTGCAAATCTTAATGACTCGAACTCGGGAAAACAAATTCACGGTTACATTGTAAGAACGCAGTTTGATTTATCTGGAGCTGTCGGAAATGCTTTGGTTTCCATGTACTCTAAGTTCGGCGATCTCAAGACGGCTCAAAAGATCGTACAACAAAATCAGATTTCGAACATAAACATAATCGCATTTACATCCCTTTTAGACGGATACCTCAAGCAAGGAGACATGAATTCCGCCAGACGAATATTTGATTCTTTGAAAGACCGTGATGTTGTAGTATGGACCGCCATGATCGTCGGCTATACACAGAACGGATTTAATAACGAAGCGATCAAACTCTTTAGATCAATGATCAAAGAAGGCCCCGAACCTAACAGTTACACTCTAGCGGCTATGTTGAGTGTAAGTTCAAGTCTGGCTTCTCTAGAGCATGGCAAACAAATCCATGCGTGTGCGTTAAAATCCGAATCTGCACTGTCGATTTCTGTCGGTAATGCTTTGATTAACATGTATGCTAAATCTGGAAATATCGATAATGCAAAACGCGTGTTTGATATAATACGTTGTTCAAAAGATACTGTCACATGGACTTCGATGGTCATTTCTTTAGCTCAACATGGGCAAGGAAAAGAATCGTTGGAATTATTTGAAAAAATGTTGAGTTTTGATATAAAACCGGACCATATAACTTATGTTGGAGTAATTTCGGCTTGCACGCATATGGGATTGGTTGAAGAAGGTCTTAGATACTTCAAATTAATGCAAGAAAAACACGGGATTGAAGCGACATTAAGTCATCACGCGTGCATGGTTGATCTTTATGGGCGTGCGGGAAAACTTCAAGAAGCGTATAACGTCATACAAAATATGCCGATTGAACCGGATGTTATAGTTTGGGGCTCACTTTTAGCTTCGAGTATCGTTCACAAAAACATGGATCTTGCAAAAATTGCAGCGGAAAAACTGCTGCTAATCGAACCAGATAACAGTGGGGCCTACTCGACTCTAGCGAATCTCTATTCTGCTTGCGGGAATTGGGCCGATGCTGCTGACGTTAGAAAGTTAATGAAGGCGAAACAAGTGAAAAAAGATCAAGGTTTAAGTTGGGTTCAAATAAGGAACCGAGTCCATGTGTTTGGAGCTGAAGATAGCGTTCATCCAGAACGAAGTGAAATTTATAAAAATATGGCGGAACTTTGGAAGGATATCAAGAAATTAGGGTTTGTACCGAAAACGGAAGTGGTTTTGCATGATCTTGATGAAGAGGTTAAAGAGGAAATTCTTATGCATCATAGTGAAAAACTTGCTATTGTTTATGCACTCATGAAGACTCCAAGAAACAGTACGTTGAGAATCATGAAGAACTTGAGGGTATGTAAAGATTGTCACTCTGCTATTAAGTTTATTTCGAAACTTGTTGGTAGGGAAATCGTTGTTAGAGATGCAACTCGGTTTCATCATTTTAAAAACGGAGAATGCTCGTGTCGTGATTACTGGTAACCATGTCATGACACAGTGTAAAAGATGTACAATTGGCTTGTTTTTCGTGTAGAAACTGTCAAGTTATATTGCTATTCAATTTACTTCAGTTTCTTGTATTGTGCATATCTTTGTAAGTTGTAGCATGCAATTCTATGCAATTCTATACTTTAAGAATCAAGTTAAAAAAAAATAACTAACTTAGTTGATAAAATGTATTTGAAAAGTTTGATATATTCAAACCATATCTTAGTTCATTATCAAGCCTCAAAGCTCACTCTCAAACTATGAAATGAAAAAATATACTTGCAGTATATGCTCCCAAAGAACCGGTACAAAGATATTGACCTACTCTTCTAAACGTGCAATTCCCAATATACATTCCTTAAGATACGGTCAAACTAGTATACCAATTCTAACTAATAAACTAATTATAAAATCTCTTTATTCACTGATGCACCATGCAACTTCAAATAAAAACTTATGAATAGAAAACCAATTAAGCCAACAATCACCTCCTTAATTGGTTTATCCATGCCACTCACAACAATGTTGGTTCTTCTTCGATGAGATTCGCCTCTTGATTTTTCAACTTAGGACACTCGTTGTTGTGGTGACCATATTCACCACACTTATAACATTTTACGTGGCTTTTATCCCGAAAACGCCCGTTACCATCTCGACTCCTCATGGATGCACGACCTCTTCCCCGGCCACGTCCAAAGTCATCTTGGTTCGAGCTTCCAACGCCACAATGTTTACACCCGTGTGGTTTTTCATGACTAGCCAACAACAAACCACCTTGAATGTCCTTCGTTTTCTACGTTCCTTTAAAGTGGTCCTCGTACGCTTTAAACCTACCAACAGCTTCATCGAATAACAAAGAGTCTAAGTCGAAACATTGCTCAATGGACGCCACAGTTTGAAGAAACGAGTGGGGCATTTATCAATCCTTTCACCAACTCGACTTCTTCGAGCTCATAGCCGAGACTTCTTACCTTCGATGCTAAACCAACCAATTTTGCCACGAAATCATCAACCATTTCGCTATCCTTCATGCGCAAACTTTCAAGCTCCCTTCTTAATGTTGCAAGTCGCGCTGCTCACACCCGATCTACACCTAAAAACCATGTCTTCAGACCGTCTCACACTTGCTTATGATCGGTGTAGCTAGCCATTTGCAAAACCATTTCCTCGGGTATAACTTGAAACAAGAAGGCAAGTGCTTGTTTCGACCTTTTTCTGATCTGGTTCTTCTCCTAGAGTCCTCGGTTCTACGGTATCCCATATACCGTGAGCATACATGATAGACTACACTTTGACCGCCCATATCGGATAGTTTGTTGCGGTCAAAATTGGATATTGGTATGTCATCGAACCAGCCTCTTTAACAGGTACCAACGTCATTGAACCGCCCATAGCAAGTTTAATACACACTTTTCATATTTGATAATCACTTTTCATATTTGAGAGCAGCGCAACTTGCAACATTAAGAAGGGAGCTTGAAAGTTTGCGCATGAAGGATAGCGAAATGGTTGATGATTTCGTGGAAAGATTGACCGGCTTAACATCGAAGGTAAGAAGTCTCGGCTATGAGCTCGAAGAAGTCGAGTTGGTGAAAAGATTGCTTGATTCAATGCCTCGGTCGTTTCTTCAAACTGTGGCGTCTATTGAGTAATGCTTCGGCTTAGACTTTATGTTATTTGATGAAGTTGTTGGTAGGTTGAAAGCGTATGAGGAGTGCTTGAAAGGAACGAAGAAAACAGAGGACATCCAAGGTGGTTTGTTGTTGGCTAGTCATGAAAAACCGCACGGGTTTAAGCATTGTGGCGTTGGAAGCTCGAACCGAGATGACTTTGGGTGTGGCTGGGGAAAAGGCCGTGGGTCAATGAGGGGTCGAGATGGTAACGAGCTTTTCCAGGATAGAAGCCACCTGAAATGTTATAAATTTGGAGAATATGGTCACTATAACGAGTGTCTGAAAAATCAAGAGGCAAATCTGATAGAGGAAGAACCAACATTGTTGTGGGTGGTATGGACAAACCAATTAAGGAGGTGATTGTTGGTTTAGTTGGTATACTAGTCTGCCCGTATCTCAAGGAAATGTACGTCGGGACGTGCACGTTTAGAAGAATGGGTTCGTAGGTTTGTACCGGTTCTTAGGAGCATTAATGTTTTCATTGGTTGTAGATGCATGCTTCCACATTTTCATTTGTAAAGGCAATAAATAGTCTTTGAGTATATATAAAATATATGCTAAAACTTACATGTTATGGTTGATCATAGAAAGAATGCTATTGAAACTGTTTATTCAATAACATCAAAACCCTTTCCGCTCTGCAAACAACAGCGTAAGAAAAAGACATAGATGTAGACCCTTCAAATACACCGTGAGAAGAAGACATACCTGCTGCATCCATGTACGTTCGTTCGTTTGGCAAAGAGAGTGCATGAGAGGTCCATTTATTACTGAACAACACAAGCTTTTATATAAATTATCATTAATTCTACATTTATTAAAAGTGGAACCAAACAGTCTACGGTACGAAGCATAATACATTAATACAGCAGTACGAAACACATGAATACCAGGATCGTACCAAGAACAGGAACAGGTGATATAATAATATTGACTTTGAAACAGTCAAATCTACTGCTAACAATTACATACGACAAATCGAATTCAAACAAACTTCTTCTCAAAAACAGTCAGACGCTCATTAGATAGACTGGAATCTGCGTGTAAAAACTCTCTTATATGCTCATAAACGCTCGTCAAATCTGATAATAATAATTAAAAAAATATGCTTGCCTTCCTGCCATTTTTAATCACAGACCCACATGAAAAAGGTGACTGGCTGCAAATATCATTGGTATGAGTATCTCCTCTTGGCTTCTCCATAAGCGACCACCCCCATAACCGTCATCGAGTAACCAGCTATACCTACAACCGTGACTGGGTTTCTGAAAAGAAGTATCGAGATAACGACTGCTACCGCCCCTTTAGCATTCCCGAGTACCTGATCATTATTTACAAAGTTGAATTCCGAGAAAACGTGATTTTTTTGCATAAAATACGTGTTACAGTTGTGTCAAGCATTATACTGCGTTATTAAAAAAAAGTTCACACCTGCTTTTGAAAAACATATAATTAAGGGTGCAAAGGTCTTTTCCGACTTGCCTTTGGTAAGCTATTTGACTTTTCAGCTCAAACGGATTAATTATTCAACTTCAATAAAAGTTACTCTTTCAGTTTCTGAACGAAACTGTTCTAACACGATTGAGACCCACTAAAAAGGTTGCAGATTGAAAAAAAAAAGTACTCTCAAATTTTAAATATATCTGATATAAACTGTGAACTTGTAAGTATTAGATCTGACTATAAAAGTCAAAGGCACAAAATATCATTTTAGGGCCAAACGGGTCAAAAACCACTTAAATGGTCTACAAAAGCTTACAAGTTACAATCTTCCAAATCACTTTATTAAATGCACAGATTATCATTTTAAGAATATAGTTTTTGTAAATACATTAAATGTTCAATCAAACATATCCAACCCATTTTGACCCGCGCTGTGAAATAACCATTCTGACCAATTACCTAACATGCGTATTTTGCCACCGCTAAATTACAGACAGTGAAAAAAGAACAAAATGGCGAGAAACGGACCTGGAGTGTCAATGCACTAGTGTTCTTAGTCACCAAAAAGTTGGTCAGGTTGGCTGCATAAGCCATAGTTGAATTAATCACAAGCAATACCCACATAAACCTATGCTCCAATGCTAGAGATACGGTAACATCTATCACATCCGGCTCCATTATAAGCGCAGCCGGCAATAAAACAAGAATAGCAACCGGAGACATATATAGCAACAAATTCATAGAATTCAATTTTTCCCTACAAAGATATACATCAAATCAATCATAACAAAACACAAGTTCGCAACTTCTTACGTCATTGTACACATAGGGGCTATTTGTTTAGCTCTTAATGGTTCAGACCTCTTACTGGTTCAGCACTTAATGGTTCAGACTGTTTGTTTCGCGAGCATATGTTTGAATGATTCAGACATTTGCCTATGAATGGTTAAGCATTATACTGAGTCTGAATGGTTAAGACCTCTAATCTTAATTGGTCAGACACAGGCCACTGAACGGTTAACCATTATACTGGCTCTTAATGGTTCAGACCTCTTACAGGTTCAACACTTAACCATTAAGAAGTTGCCAAACAGCCCCATAGTCAATGTATTACGCGAATGTAAAACGAATTACCCCTCGGACGAAAGCAGGATGCCTTGAAGAACCGACTTGAACGCCCTCGCAGCCGTGGCGCTTATACACATAATAAATCCATATAAATGAAAACTCGGCTCACCCTGCCACAAACAACTTATTAGTTTAACTCATTAACATCAAAATACCAAATTTCAACATTTAATTTAACAAACTGCAGATCAAGATCCATACTGAATTAAAAAAAGATTGTTACTTTATAAACAAAAATTGAGCACAGATCAACACTAGATCTAATCAATCCAAACAACAACAATCATATAATAATATAATATAAAAACTATAATAATTCAAAAAAAAAAAAAAAAAAAAGAGAGAGAAAAAGAAACTCACCCCACTAGCAATAACAACACCAGTAACAACAGGAACAAGAGCACAATAAGTAACCCAAGACTCCCTCTTCAAGGTCATCAAATAAGCAAACAAAGCAGTAAAAAACGGCGTCGTAGCACCCACAGCTTGATTAAAAGAAACCGGCAAATATCTCAAGGAAATATTCCCACCGACAACCGACCCACAAAACACAATGCTAAGAGTAGCAATCCTTAAAAACTGCGACCTAGATTTGATCTTCTGAAAAGGCACAACTTTGAGAAAAACTATAGAGACATAACTGAGGATCGCACAGGCTGACATGTGGCACATTGTGAGGAAAATTGGGAACTTAAACCCATAATTGGAGAGTAATAACTTGTTGAGAAGAAGAACGCCGATGTTTGATGAGTACCAGAGGATAATTAGCGACGATATGAAGAGTATTTGTGACGATGATGGTGATGAAGATGCTGACATTGTTTTTTTGTTCAGTGGATCTGAGAATGATGAAGATGGAGATGGGTTATTGGAGTAAAAATATGATTTTTGTAGGGTTTTTTAGTGGGATGTTTGTGTTGGAATAATAAAATTAGGAGGTGTTTATGTTGGAAGTGTCGCCTTTTTTATTTGTGGTGACTAGGCTATCTTTGGTTGGTTCGGTTTGCAAACGAGTTAAGCAAAGATAAAGGTCTGTTCGGCTCGGTTTGGCTTAAACTAGCCTAAGATCCCGCGAGCTTCGCGGGTGGCTTAACACAAACATATAACATATACTAATATATGGAGGTCATGGGTTGGAATCTTTTGAACGCAAGAATGATTTTGCAGCATCTTCTCTTATCTGATCCTCAACATAAATAAGACCTGCAAGCACACCATCTATCCCGACATACACAACTGATTGATTTTTAAATTCTTCAGTTTCTATAAACGGATTCTCAGCAACTCCATGCCTGCATTATAGATTCGGTGTCTAATGACGACTGCAATTATATGCAAAGCTTCGTATAGCAGAGTGGTTACAAGTTGCAACATAATAAGTACCCTCTAACCCATTCCAATGTACCGACAGAAACCATCTTCTTCCCACAAGAGGCTACGGCACCAGATCCAGATTCTTCCATAAATGTTCCATCATCAGCCTGCATATAATCACCAACTTATGAACTGCTGACACTAACATAGTTAAAAGCGACGTAACTATGTTAGTCAATTATCTAAATGCAGTGAACTATATACACAAAATCATTCATAATTATTATAGGTAACCATCTCAATAGAATAGAGGTGCATTTTATTCAAACCTAACACGAAATAACAAATAGCAATGGTGTCTTGTTTACTGCAAAACGGAACAGAATGATGACTTCAAATGAGCAAGTTTATAAACTTTCATACTTCACTTAGATTTTTCCGTAAGATTATATGAGTTGGCCCTAAAACTCCATTTTTTGTAAATACCTTTACGTTAGAACATTTAGCAGCCCGGGCAGCTTCCAGAATAGCTTTCCCAATTGGATGAAGTGTGTTGGATTCTACTGCAGCAGCTAGCTTCAGTACATCGGTTTCAGACCATTTCTCATTTGAATTTAGCCTGCATCATACTTACTTCCCCATTATCTCAATAGCATCTTATACATGGTTCAATTATATTCAAGTTTATAATATGTAGAAAACTTCTAAGTTCTGATGCAACAAAATATCATATAGGATCCTGATATATTTTTTTCGGTAAAGATACAGATCAATACTCACTCGAAATGCTCATCAGATGCATGAGAGCTGCAATGCTAATGACATGGCACTTCCTTGCTGAAAAGCGACCGGTAATATACGTGTACCAACAGTACTCCAAAACACAAATGTGGCAGCCAAAATTGCCATTACACCATACGTGAAGTGTCCAACAACCTAGTCAAGCAACATACAACATTATTCATCAAGCAGAATCAAACAAGTAGTAACTTACTATATATATATAAAGTTTTTATATGGTTAATACAGTTAGACACAATAAAAATTATCTTATCTTAATCAACACCAACGCCTCTAAACACAAGAATAATAAATATCAGCCAATGTTTAAACTCTGGATCTAGCAAATTGGAACAAAGAACATGATAACCGTGCTTGCTGGATTAACATAGCTGGTCCCTAAATCAGTCGGCTCTTCTGTCTGGGTTGCCAGATTCTCCATTTCCACCATTAAACAAACACTCAATGCTGCCTTTATGCACCGGGAGCTGCCACTTGTAGCCGGAAGCCTTTTGTCAGAATACGACCACTGATGCTACAATCGATCAATAATTACGATAATAAGGATTTCAAAATCTCATAAATATATGTGAATTACACTTATGCGATTGATTATCCAAACCACAAGCAAACCCATAAACAAACTGTTCATTTCAATAAAAAACGTATTATCCACAAGTTTCGGGTGCTTACTTCTCATCAAGAGCAAGAACACCCCCCCCCCCCCCCCCCCACCATTAATCGTCATTGTAAGCAACAAAAAAGATCACTGAATGTAAGTAATTAGAAAATTAAAAGTTACTTGCAGTTTCGTAAAATAATCCATCACATGCATAAAGAAATTCAATTTAACTCTAAAATTGAATACACTTGTTAACCAATTCAAAACTAAAGGACCATGAAGAGAGCAAACCATATGGAAGGCACCAATTTCGTCGTGCTTCAATATAGCTTTGTGAGACGACCTGTAGATCCTAACCTAGTTGAACTCTCACTAATAAATAAGATAACAAACTTTTCATACACATCCCATATGCGTACTTTGCCGTCTATGGAATCGCTAATGAAATAATTATCATCCACAGGATTAAACTCCACACACATCACTGCAAATTAAACATATCGTCATTATTTACTGAGACAAAAAAAATATTAGGGTTTATAATAACATCAAAAAAAAAAACACACAAAGTTATATTCAAATTAGAACAATGAAGTCCTAAAAACCACATATATAAAAACAATTAACGGACTAATCATGAGCAACAACATAACAATTGATACAAAAAATTTAGGGTTTTCTTATTACATCTACAAAATCACAAACAGAGATGGAATCCACTTACTGATGCTTCAGTTTCGAAGGATGATGAAGACAAAATCGATGTATGATGGAGTCGTATCAATGCTTCGCAATTAGAGAGGGATATCAAACATTCAGCTTCAAAAAACATAGATTAAAATTATATTTCACTTTCAATAAACAGATCTAGGGTTTAGTTCATAAATATTGTAACATATAAATCACGAAAACAACCTAAAGCATATCAAGTTAAGGATAATCAAATCAAGAAAATGATGGAAGAATCCCCGATTCACTATAAAACGAATCAGTATTACCAACATCAGTTAGATTCTTCATTGAAAATAATCCATGGATCTAAGTTTGATTTGAAGAGGATGTAGAGTGAAGCCAGAGAGAAACGGCTGAAAGAATGATTTAGGGTTTGAGTGGAGAATGATTTCAATTGATTGAGAGAATTGATTAGTTTCTAAAATTCAGGCGGTTTCAAAAACAAAAAAAAAAGCTTAGGAAGGAAGAAATATTGCCGCTCAAAGGAAAAAAAATGGAGAGGATGAGATGCCACGTGGCATCAACCAGCCTAAGCAAATGCCAAGTGGCACTAAAATGTTTTGTTTTAATATAGATAATAGATTAACTTTTATTAATTTATTATATATGATTATATATGTACATAAAAATTACATGTATATTTATATTTTATACATACTACTCTAATAGATTTGGCTCACTGTATGCAGATATACAATTATATTTATACATACTAGCCTAATCAAACCAATGAAAAATTTAACACTAAATTTAAAACTAAAACTCTAAGTTGTGAAGCGACAATATTTGATTTCTTTCTCTCATAAGTCATCACTCTTCAATCGTCTCTCGCTCTTATCATATGCCATAATGTGACAATTGTTCTTTGTTGTATATTCATCGCCTCACTTGCCTCAACCTGAGCCTCATCTCCGGACAATCCAACCTCAATCTTAGTGTAATCCTCGGACACTTGGACCTTAATCGTGACCCGATAGCGGAGACATCAAAGGAAATATTTTAAATCTATGGTTGTCCAAATCACTCGTCGCTTGCTTGGAAAATTGCGTGCTTGAATATGCTCGTTCGGATTGCACTCGGTTGTAAACGAGTCAAGTACGAGTAAACACAATGACATTTTGCAAAAACTCATCCAAGAGCTTTTAACCGCCGTCACAAGAGTAGGTCGCCGGAGAACACATCTGAGAGCTTTTAACCGTCGTCGCCATATTAGGTCGTCGGAAACCATTGTCTAGATCGCCGGAGAACACTTTTTAGCCCTAATCGTCGTCGATTTGTATATTTCAAGCTGAGATTTATCAGAAACCGTTTTCAGATCTGCTGGCTGAAGACTGTTACGGAACCCTAGCCGTGACCAATTTCGTTTGAGATCTATGGAGTATTAACTTATAAGTTTTCAGATCTAGAAACCTGTTAGTACAACTTTGATATCACTATAAGATTTCCAGCGAATTTAAATCTTGAACGCGAGTTCAAGTTCTCCGGTGTATTTGGTAAATACGCCGGTGGGTCACGTTTTCCGGCGTCGTTATTCCGGTGGTTTGTATCAAGTTAGCTGGGTTTTCATCTCGATTCAACAACCTAAAATACATTCACAAAACCCTAATTCTTCAATCTTCATCTGGTCAAAAGTGGATGATTTGGGGAAAAAAGATTTGATTTGGGGAGGAAAGATTTGATTTAAAAAAAAAAAAAAAAAAGCAGAAAAAAAAGGAAAAAAAAAGGAAAAGGTAGCTGAGATAATAATAAATAGTTGTTATTTCTCTTTGATTTTGTTATGGGGTGACACGTTTGTGCAGGGGGCGTTTTTTAGGGCGGGCAACTTGAGGTTGCTACCCTCCCCCGTCTTATAAAGGGTCTTTTCTTTTGCTCCCTGTGTTTGTTTCTCTTTTACCCCTAACTCCCCTTGAGTTAGCGGTTTATTGTGTTGTTTTTTGTTTGCGTTTGGCTTTGCGCATGGCCCCTGCGCATGGCCCCCGCGCGTAGAGGTAGAAATGTCAAGACTGTTGGGTTGGCGTCAGCGTGTGATAGTGGGTTAAGGGCTTGCCCCCTTAAACATTTCCACGAATGCAAGGATGGTAAACCGGGGTCTAGTGGGTTTTTTCGCCTTCTTGACCACATGCAAAGCACCCACCTTAAGACTGAAAACAGGAAGATTTATGTGAAGGAGGCTATTACTAAGGATTTGGACCTTTTTCTGGATGTGGGGGAAGTCCTAAGGGAAGGAGGCAAATGGTTATGTGGGGAGTGCATGGTTATGCATGCTCTTAGTAGGG
Organism: Helianthus tuberosus; assembly: GCA_030545235.1. Taxonomy (NCBI): domain Eukaryota; kingdom Viridiplantae; phylum Streptophyta; class Magnoliopsida; order Asterales; family Asteraceae; genus Helianthus; species Helianthus tuberosus. The sequence goes on from CM060424.1 coordinate 12,199,963, forward strand.
GGTGCAAGCATGGTGATGAGATGGTGTCTTTTGCTCCAATCTTGGGGGACGTGGACGATTTCATTGTTGGGATTAGGAAGCCATGTCAAGTGGTAGCCGACACTTTTACACTCTCTCCGGAAGGGGTGGTAACCGATGTTGCCCTTCTCGAGCGTGTTTTTTCCCTCCGTTTTCAAACCATTAAATGCATCCCCCCAGTTGTCGACTTGCGTTCGCTCAGGTTTTAACGGGTGCCCTACGTAAAGTGGTGGCGTCTCCAGGCTCGGTTGAAAATTGGGTTCAGTTGCTTTTGTTGCCGTGTTGTACACTGAGGGTTGTCAGGCCTTCTTCCAGGCAAGAGCGGAGATCAGGAAATAGAAAATCCCTGCAGTGCAGCAGCATCTTGCAGGCGCTTGCATTGTGGAAAGATGGGTCTGGTTTCATAGATCTGGTCTCTTCTCTCTTGAATAGTGGGGGGGATGTTGGGGTGCCTAGGGGGGTTTCCGGAAGGGACGAAGACAATAAAAAGGATCCCAATATCAAGCAATGCCTGCGGAAGGTCAGGGATGGGCATTTTACGGCGGCGGTCAAAGTTTTATGTTCCAGTGGGGTTGCCCCTTTTGGAGAATCGACCATGAAAGCTCTTATTGATAAACATCCGGTGGTGCCACCCCCATCACTGCCTTCCAACCCTATTGCCCAACCCACTATTATTGCAGCAGAGGATTGCGTGCTTAAATGTATCCAATCCTTCCCTAGAGGGACATCTTGTGGCAGAGATGGGATGCGGGCCCAACACTTGTTGGACGCTATTGGTTGTGAGGGTTCGGTAAGTTTCTCAGGTCTGCTCGCAGCTATTACTGGAGTCGTCAACCTATGGCTTGAGGGGCTTTGCCCTAAGGTGTTGGCAGAGTTTGTGGCCTCAGCCCCCCTCACCCCCTTATTGAAACCTGACAATGGTATTAGGCCTATTGCCGTAGGGGGCATCTGGCGTAGGTTGGTCTCTAAGGTGGCTATGAAGAAGGTTGGGAAGGACATGGCCCAGTATTTGGGGGATTTTCAATTCGGGGTTGGTACACCAAATGGGGCGGAGGCGGTGCTTCATAGTGCGAACAGGTTCCTGAACTCTTTTCATGAAGATGGGTCCATGGCCTTGCTTACGGTAGACTTCACCAATGCTTTCAACATGGTTGACCGCTCAGCGTTCCTCCAACAGGTCCACCAACGTTGTCCATCTATCTATCGGTGGGTCAAGTTCCTGTACGCCCAACCCGCTAGGTTGTATGTTGGCAGCGAGTGTATTGGGGCCACCACTGGAGTGCAACAGGGGGATCCATTGGGGCCCCTTCTCTTTGCCCTAGCCTTACACCCCCTTATTCTCCGTGTCCAGGAGCACTGTAACCTCCCCTTTAATGCTTGGTATTTGGATGATGGCACGATTATAGGTAATGCAATAGAAGTTGCTAAAGCCTTGGACATCATCAACACGGAGGGACCATCCCTAGGGGTCCATCTCAATATTAAGAAAACGGAAGTGTACTGGCCATCGTGTAACGGTCTCAAGGTTCGGGACGGCCTTTTCCCGAGAGGGATAGGTAGACCTGAGAGGGGGGTTAAGCTCCTTGGGGGGGGCGGTTAGCCGAGATTCGGCTTTTATCGGGGAATTAGCTGGGCGGCGGGCATCGACAGCGGTTGACCTTATGAAACTCCTGCCCTGCCTCCAGGACCCCCAGTGCGAGCTTCTTCTTTTAAGGTCATGCATGGGGGTAGCTAAGTTGCTATTTGGGCTGCGGACCTGCCAACCTCACTTGATGGCAAATGCAGTATCCTGTTTTGACGATGGTCTCCGAGAGGCTATCGAAGACATTGTTGTTTGCGGGGGGTCCTACTTTGGTGACCTTCAGTGGCGTTTGGCATCTTTGCCGATGCGTTTGGGTGGTTTGGGCCTCCTCTCAGCTCGGGAGGTTGGAGTTTATGCTTTTGTGGCGTCTAGAGCTCAGTCGTATGTATTGCAAGACCATATCCTTCGGAACAGTGGGGTTGTTAAGCTTGATGTAGACTACCAGCAGGCCCTTGAGTACTTAAGTGTCTCTCTTCCAGACTTTGATATTGGCGGTTTCTCTAATATGGACACCGCCCCCCCAAAGCCACAAAAAACTTTGGCGAATGCTCTATTTGACAAAATCGCTTAGAGTCTGGGAGAAACATTTGATCTGTCTCCCCGCCAGAAGGCGGTGATTGAGTGCTTGAAAGGCCCCCATGCGCAAGACTTTTTGACTGTTATCCCGATCGAGGGGCTGGGGCAATGCATGTCGGCTGTTGAGTATAGGGCTATCCTCAAATACCGGCTGATGATCCCTATGTATCCAGAAGACAAAACCTGCCCAATCTGCCGTAAAGCCTGCATGGATAAATACGGGGAGCATGCTGTTCATTGTAAGGAGCTCCCTGGTTTCAAATATCGGCATGACTGGGTGAGGGATGTTTTGGGGGACATCTTGAGGAGAGCGCGGATTTCTGCGAAGAAGGAGGCCCCTGTGAATTTCCTTACAGACCCCATGGAAGGGAGATCTACACTGAGACCAGCGGATCTGCTCGTCTTTGGCTGGGCGGGAGGGAAACATGCTTGTGTGGATCTCACAGGAGTCTCCCCCTTAGCTGGTTTAAGGGAAAGCGGGTTTGTAGCAGGACAAGCTATAACGAGAGCAGAATCAAAAAAGATGGATAAACACGCTAAAGCATGTGCTGATAACCAACATGCATTTGTCCCCTTCGCCTTCGACACCTTTGGCTCCCTAGCTCCAGAAGCTATCCGTTTGTTGACTAGGGTCCAAAAGGTTGTCCATAACAGTTGCTCATCAACAGGGGGCAGGGGTTTGTCTTTAATATGCTAGGGTTTGCTATTCAGAAAGGGGTAGCGGCGCAGCTTGTTGCTCGCTTATCTGCGATATTGATGTAAAGTGCACTTATTTCAATATATACTTATATAAATTAAGCTATGTTTTATGATAGAAATTAAATTTTGAAGTTCATAGTTGTTACCGTAGATAGTTAAATTAGAGTATTTATTAGGGCATGTTTGGGTAAGCTTTTTGAAACAACTTATTAACTTATTGGCTTTTTGGAAAAGTCAGGATGGAGTGACTTATTGACTTATTAGCTTTTTCCCCTCACATACACCCTCATTGCCAAATATCATTTTGTAGCTTATGACTTTTCGAAAAGCCAATAAGTCAATAAGTTGTTTCCAAAAGCTTAGCCAAACATGCCCTTAATAGGACAAAGAATTTGTAATAAGAAAACTGTTGTTGATAAATTTTCGATTGCAATAACATTATTATAAGTAGCGTGTCGTTGTTCAGGTATGTTAATCGGTTTCGGGTTAATGGGGTTGTCCAAGTTTCATATCATAACCAATAACTGACACTAGGGGTGTTTAGGATCCGATTTTAACGGTTTTTATGTCAAATCGTGAGTCGAACCGTTAGTAACAGTTTAAGATTATCCAAAACCGAAACTGACTGTTCAGATTTAAAACTAACGGTTTGATTCGTGTTTAGTTTCGTGGTTTAAGCTTTTGTTGGGCCTTTTTTTAACTAGAATTGATGTTCTTGCGTTGTAGTGGCCAGACCAAAATCGGGGAAAAGCGTAAAAAATACATAAATTTAAGTGACTCGCATGAAGTAAAACATAGACGAACTCAAACTTATACACGTATTAGTCGAGAGGGTCAAAGAGATTTTCTATAGACTTTTTAGAAAACTGGGAGGGGAGCAACTTTGAAGAAGGGGAAATCCTATTCACCACCAAACAAAGTTTGAATGTGAAAACCACAATAGATCATTGGTGCTATCCCGTCGCATTGCAGCGGCCGGATCAAAACTAAAAAAAAAACGTAAAAAAAACCATGAATTATAACAACCGGTTGGTTAAAAAACAACGTTACGAAAAGTTTCGTCGAAACGTAGATAAAAATAACTCACGTAGCAGAAAAAATCATCAAAAATTCAAAATGATAACCTTATTAAAGTTAAAGTTCAGGGATTGTAATGTAAATCAGTTAAAGAAAAAAGAAAAAAAATAACAAACCAAAAGATGTGGGATGCAAATGAAAATTATCAACTAAAAACAAAAATAAAATGGGTGTAGCAAAGAGAATTTTGTGGTCAAATTAAAAAAGATACAACTTTGTGTCAAAACAAAAAAGTTATAAAATTAATTGTAGTTGATGGGTTGGTATATTATATATATATAATAATAACTAGTGTGGTGTCCACACGATGCGGCGGGAGGCGGGAGCACAACCCTTAGATTGGTGATTTTAGGGGTTGTACGGGATGATTTGGTTTAGTCTTGAGCCATAACTATAAAACATGAGATTTTATCCTAGTGATTCAACTAAATGTCTTTAAATCCATTGGGTCTTAGTCCTTGTGGTCACATTGGATTGCTATGCTGAGCATTATATTGGGTTCTTCATCAAAAGGTTGAATTCAGTTGCCATGGATATTTTGACGATTTTGCAAAAGTGAAATTCTGTCAATAACATGACTTTTGGTCCTACTTTTTCTTGGCTACTACAATGGGTGTTTCACATTATAAGGAATAAAATAAAATATATAACTTTCAAAATATTAGCATCTGGGAGATCACCATAACCGTTTTAGAGAAGCTTATGGTAGTTAAGATAATCATTAAAAGGAAAACAATCAATATTCAATAATAAACATTGTTGCTGATATTTTTATTATCACTTGATTGATATCCAAACAGGGTGTGGTCAAGGCTGACCAAGCAGTGAAGGCTTGTAGAATGCATGGCTCTGAGCAATCTCAATTCTTTCACGCGGATCATTCAATCTCTCATCCCTCAGCGCATCAAGAATTGCTCGTGAATCTTGTTCCCTGAAAACCAAATATCACGTCGTAACTTGTAACCAATCATTTCATCAAGTGCCATGATAACGTGTTATAAATAAAGACGGGTCCCTATTTCTCTTTCGTTTTAATTGATTTATCGTCTCTTCATGTCACGTCATCTCATCAAACGATAAGTTTGATTATATGTTTAATGGCTCCATCGAATAACGTTGCGCCATCTTGTATTAATTACTAGTTTGATGATATGTTTAATGAAAGATGGCATGTCTACCCATTGGTTTTAAATAGTAGGGACAAGCTTTCAAGCATCTGCTAGTTTAAACTATTGTAACAGATAGGCATGGGTCATAGAAACAACCCCTTTTTATTGATTTCGGTTTACAAAGTTAAGCGCATGTGCAACTTTTATTGGACATGTATTTAAATGTATTATTACCTCTTTATGAGTATTTTGTATAACGTCTTCAAGATGGGGCACAACTCGACAGGTGCAACAGGCTTCTTTTCATTTGGATGCATTACACTCAAGCTCGATTGACTCAAAAGCTCATAAAATGCTCCCACTGCAGACACTCCCTGTAGACCAAAAAAAAGTAATGAATGTTAAGCAGTAGAAATGGTAAAAGTGTGCATGTCAGGTGGGTTGGGTAACGAGTCAAAACGGACAATTTTTTAACATTGGGTTCAAACAGCTTGGGTTGGGTGACCCATCAACACTAGTTAATGTATTAAACTAGTAAATTTCCCCAGCGTGTTGTGGCAGGATCCACTTGGTATCAGTTTCGTCCATTATGGTATCGATACAGTACCGATAGTCAGTATAGCAACCGAAAGGAAAAACTCCAAAAGCCGACAACAAGTGTAACTAACAAACGCATGTTATTTAAAGTATACGGGTGCGACAAGAGTTAAAAAACACACAAAAAGACAAAAACCACCAAAAAACGGCACATTTTAGCGTAGATAGAGCGGCTTATTTTAGCAAAGGGAGATGGTGCATTTTAGCACCACCTCACTATTCACAAGCCTGAACTTTGTTATATATAAAATATCTAGTTTCTTTAAAATATAAGGTACCTGAATCATCCCTTTACCGCTGATGCTGTCACCCATATCAAGACTGAGTTCTCCCTTGGCAATCATTTGGCCGTACCAAGCATTACGCCCTTTCAAAAGTGTCACATATGTGTCTGCAAGCAAAGGGCCCGCAAGTTTTTCTGGCTCTTCGGTCAATAAATGAGTGATGAAAATCATTTCTGATGTGCAGTGTGCAAAATACACTGATTTGCTTGTTGCACTTTCGTTGGTCAGACTTGCTACCATTCCTGAAAGTAATAAAAGCCAAAAGCAATCATCCTGTTTACATTATAGTAGAAAAAAACTAAATTATAACCATTAGATTGTCACCCGTTAAGATTTCAACATTTGTCTAGTTACGAGAACCGATTGTAAATGCGATAGAAGACAAAATGTCTTACCGGCTCCAATTGCATAAACATTTTTCAACCCTCCCATGACTTCATGTGTGACAAGATCACTATTGTCCCATACTATGAAATGGGGTTGCCTTAGAAACTTTGCAAGTGGTATCCTCCATTTTTCGGCCCCACAAATTCGAGCATTGGCATACTCCTTGTTGTAAATTTCAGAAGCGATATTCGGTCCACCAAGATATAGAATGTTTTCCTTCGGAACTCCAGCTACAAAAAAAAAAATACAAATGATGTAAGAAAAATGAAGTAAATCAGTAATAGCTCCTTTTGGTCCGAATGTATTAATCGAGTCCTACAACCAGAAGGATAGGGTTCAAGCCTCTTTAAAAAGGGTGCATATATCTTTCCTTCAAAACAAAGTACTTCCTCGTTCAAACGATCAACGGTTAAAATGGAAGATTGGGTGGAAGACCGAAGATGGATAGTGAAACCATGCTTATTTCGACTCATTTATGTAAAAGCGTATCAATTTGGGTATTGCTAACTAGTCAAATGATAAATGATACTAAAATCACAGAATTTAGCTAAAAATGAATCGGGCTCGACGGCTATAATAAGTCACGCGATACATGCTTGAGGGTTTACAATCTCCTAAATTGGTTTATTCATAAATTAGGACAATATTTTTAAATAAGTTTTAGTAATCATATTAAATAAATTAAATGTTCATAAAACCTCAATGTAAGAAGTCAAACATCATAAATCAGTTTTTCTTACGAACTATACATACAAATCGATACAACCTAAAGAAGGTAAATTCTTATATGCCAAGATATCAATCACATGAAATCATTAAGATATAATTACATCACGATAACTAAGGGTTAAAAACGCTTACTTGCCCTGCTGATCATCCGTGTCGGAGTAATAATATGAGGAACCGGATCTAACGCAGCTTCTATACCCTTCGACAAAGATATAATAATAGGCGGACTAATTCTCTCCTTCCAATAGTTCCTAATTTCTTCAAAAACCTCACGCGTTTCAGTCGAAGGCAATCCATTAACCACAATATCAGCATCCCAAACAGCTTCCTGCAAATTCGTCACAACTTTCATCGGACTAAGAGGCGTATCCACCATATTCAAACAAAACCCGTCTTTCAAAATCTCATCCGCATAAAGAATCCTGTCACCTAATCTCGCCTCAACATATTTTAAATACGCACACCGTCTAATCAACCTCCTTAACACATCTTCCCTTGAATTAATCACTTCGAAAAGGTGTTCCGCAGTGGCTCTATCAACCGCTCTTCCACCCCTTCTCCATATCCTAATCTGAACCTTGTCACGAAACCGACCATACGAATCTTGAAGCAATGCTGCGAAAACACTCCCCCACGCACCCGCACCAACTCCAACGATTTTTAGCAAGTCATCATCAGACTTTCCAAGAATCCGTCGAAATTCATCTAGCTTTTCTTCCAACCCACCATTGTGCGAAACCAAAACCGACCCGTTTGAATGTACATTCGGCATCATAACCTCAATGCTTCCCACCATAACTTTTCAATCCAATCAAAAATTGAAAACCCTTGTGATCAAAAGATTTTAGCTTGATCACAAGTAATCCACAAGTAAGTAAAATATCAAATTCACCTAAAAAGCAAGACTTTTTTTACAAACTAAAGTATTTATTTCATCAAAAGCATCATAATTTCCCAACTGCATAAGATTTTTATAACTGAAGCATACTGGTAGAATTCCCACCTAAATCAAAGCTACCCCCTTTTGTAGGTAATTCACCAACAACCCTCTAAAAGAAATTAAATTTCATATGGCTTTGACCAAATATTACAGAACCCTAAAAGTCATAGATGGCTTAAGAAACTCAGACAAAGTTGGTTAATCCGCCCAACCACAAATAAAGATAATAAAATAAATTAGAGCAAATCAACAATGAAGCAATGAATAATAAAGACAGATAACAGAACCTTCAAGATTGCTTCATAACAGTCAAATGTGAAAGTGATGAGTGAAAATGTGAAGTGATAACAGAAATGGAGGCATTTAAGTAGAGAAATAAAAAAGAAAAGAATGGGTTTGTGGTGGCATCCGCCATTAATATGGGGGGCGAAGGTGGTTGAATCACGTTCATTTGCTATGGACTCTCTGTCTGTTTACTTGTTTTGTTGTTTTCTATAGGTTCATAATTTGATTCAGAGTTAAGTGCCATTTTCGTCCCTGTGTTTTGGTCACTTTGGCCATTTCAGTCCATTTCTCAAAAATGCGCCATTTTCGTCCCCCACGTTCTGGAAAGGTGCCATTTCAGTCCAAAAATCATAACCCAGTTAAGTCAGTTAGTAAATAAGGACTGATTGTGTAAATTTGTAACATAAAGGACTGATTGTGTAAATTTGTAACACCACCACCACTAGCCCTGCCACCACCACCACTCCGCTGCCACCACCACCACCACCGCCACCACCACCACTCCGCTGCCGCTGCCACCGCCGCCACTCCGCTGCCACCACCACCACTGCCATCACCACTCCGCTGCCACCGCCACCACCAATTTTGTTGATGATAATGTTGTTGCTGATAATGTTGTTGCTGCTGTTACTGTTGCTTCCTTCAAATATTAATAGAGGCGATGATGATGAATTTGTCGTCATCTGAGTGGATCGAACAAAGCTTGAAACAGACCGTATCTTGGCGGGGTAATATCCGGAGGCTTCTATTTGAAGCAAACGTGATGTTTGCCGCCGCCACCGCACATTCTCATTCATCGTTCATCACCGCACCATCACATTCTCGTTCATCGTTCATCACCGCACCACCACAGCCCTGCCACCACCACTCTCACATATGTCACCGCACCATCACATTCTAGATGAAGTTTGGCCAATGATAGTTCTTGATCCTTCTCTGTATTCACCTGCTGAACTAAATTATCGATGCATCTGAATGGTGAGCTGGAACCCCTTGGTCTGACAGAGCTTTTTTCTGTCTTGTCTGTTAAAGGTGCTTCAGATACAGGCTTTGATGAATCCATCTGCATCACACGTACCATTGCTTCCAAAGACTTGTACTGTTTAAACGAATTAGATTAGCTAATATGTAAATAAACAATACTATAAGAAAGTGAGTTGCTTTTGAACCTTTTGTTGATACTGAGAAGCTTGAGCTTCTGCATGAATTACAAGTTCAGAAATGTATTCTTTACATTGCTTGATCTGCAAGACAATTGTAAAGAAGCCAATTCTTCCTGTAAATTAAGAATTGCGTTTGTTGCTTCGTTCTCAGCTTCCTCGTGAACTAAATTAACTTGGTCTTTTAAATCTTTTAAAGGATCATTAAGTAATTTCAAATCTTCGAGTTCTTTATTCATCTTGTCCAACCGGGATTGTAAACCCATCATGCTTTGGTCTGTGGTTTGGTTTTCTGAAATATGGGGATCTAAGGAACTTCAGATGTCCGTTCAATTCGACCCAGATCGACAGAAACAGAAGATTAACACGTGGGGGTGTGGGGTGTCGGAAAGATAGCCGGATTTACTCCGGTCACCGGAGTAGAGAGGTAAAGGTGATGGTGGTGGCGGTGGCAGCGGAGTGGTGATGGCAGTGGTGGTGGTGGCAGCGGAGTGGTGGTGGTGGCAGGGCTGTGGTGGCGGTGGTGGTGGCATCGGAGTGGCGGTGGTGGCAGCGGAGTGGTGGTGGCAGCGGTGGCGGTGGCAGCGGAGTGGCGGTGGTGGCGGTGGTGGTGGTGGTGGCAGCGGAGTGGTGGTGGTGGCAGGGCTAGTGGTGGTGGTGTTACAAATTTACACAATCAGTCCTTTATGTTACAAATTTACACAATCAGTCCTTATTTACTAACTGACTTAACTGGGTTATGATTTTTGGACTGAAATGGCACCTTTCCAGAACGTGGGGGACGAAAATGGCGCATTTTTGAGAAATGGACTGAAATGGCCAAAGTGACCAAAACACAGGGACGAAAATGGCAGTTAACTCTTTGATTCATGTTTTCTAACACATAATGTTCAAGTTGACACGACACTTTTCCGGACTTATACCGGCGGGTGTGGACGTTAGAGTGTGGGCGTTTTGGCCCTTTAACGCTGGGTGCTCTACCCCGAGTTAGCGTTGCCCGCTTGGCGTGACAATATTGTTTGGCGTGTGTCGTTTGCCTGGGTTGAAATGTCTGACAATGGTTAGCTGGGTGTTGATGACCGTTTGGCTAGGTGCCACATGGCACCCCGACGTCGTCCTGGTCACACCCCACTTTTTTGGGTGTGGACTGGTGGAGCTCACACCTGCCACGTGTCGAGCAATGGCCCTAATCCAAGTCCCTCCACACCCCATAGTCTTAGACCACCCGTAGTGTTTGTGTGTGGGGGGGGGGGGGGGTGGGCCTTTTTCCCAAAAAAAAAACGCCCCCAACGCTTTGAAACCGCCCCTGTGCGGGTTTTTTTTTTTCAAAAAAAATGGTACTAAGCGTGCTTTTTTAACGCCTTTGTTCGAAATGTTTAGCCAATGACCGGTATTCTTCTTTTTGTTTGGCCAATATCATTTTTTGATGGTTTTTTTATTTAATTCTATTACACCCATTTTAACATAATGTCTTACAATGCCCACATCCCTATTACATTCATTTTAGAAAAAAACGCCCCATAATGACTCATTGCTGTCTAGTCTGCCATATGACACAAAACACCTAAAAATGAGTGCATTATTTGTGTCTTCCTACAAGAACCTTGTGTAGTGGGTTTGCCCTTTTCTAAAAGTTATATTTACGGTTTTTATGTTCACTTGTGTGAAACATATTTGATTATTTCACTAACATATATTTGAAAGATAATCTGTTGATATTTTGTGATTTTGATCAAGTGATGAAGAGGTATGGTCCCAACTCCTTGCCAACACGGCAAGGACCATACCACTTTCTGCATCCTACGTGGCAGTGACATCAACCGCATCATCCAGAAGCCTCTAGAAGCTTCTGGAAAAGATCCAGGTGACACCAAAGATGCTCTAGCCGACACAAAGGACAACACGTGTCACCAGAGACCAAGCGCCAAGTGGACCTACAACAGGTCAGGGAGCAGCCCGACAACATCAGTACGATGTTTCCAAATCAGCCAATACAGGCGCGCCACGTGTACCACTACACTGACCGCAGCAGAGGAGACCAAGGGGATATTCCCCTTGGTCGGACAGCTGGCGCGCGTCTACAGCTGGCACTGCTGCTCCTTCCCTTCTTCACCCTCCGGCTATAAATAGGACCCTTCACCATCCAGGTTGATTATCTTGCTCTCACTATTCTCACACTTAACACACACTGATTATTCTTCCTCGGAACAGTACTTATTCTCACGCCGGAGCCTGGTTAAGAGGGAAACCCCCATATTCCCCTCTTAACGAGACTGACGGTTTGCTGTTTTGCAGGAGACGGTCATCTTACGAGTAGGAAGAGAGATTGAACCCACGGAAGAAGTAACCCCACTGATTAACCATAGCGTTAACCAGTGTTTCACCAAGTGACTATTATTTCATTTTTATCAAAATATATATTTTTTTGAAAGAAATTAAAAAATAAGACTATTCTTATTTCGCTTTTCCTCTTTCTTCTTCGTCTTTGTTTTCTCAACACTCTGGCAAAGGCTAATGACCACCCAATGACTATCACTTATCACAATCCCTGATTATAATCGACCCAAATTAAATTATTGGGTTTTCATGACAAGGAAACAATTTGAGATGAGAAAAAATGTGATGCAAATAATGAGTAGATGCAACGCCAAAACATTAATTAATAGGGCCCAAAAAAGCAATATAATTGGACATTACAATTGTATGTGTACTGTAACAAACATTAATGCTCAAATGAGTGACCACAAGAAGTCAAAATCACATCTTGCCACATCCAAGCATATGCTATAATAAAACAAAGTTCCAATATTTTATCATTACTATCACCATCAACAGCATTATCGTTATCAGTCTTTTTGGCATCTAAATCCATCTCCAATGTTTTCGCCAAATGGCTAACTACCAGTTGCAGCTTAATCGATGAGACGGTTCCAATGTCACTTTAATGAGGTCAATCGAAGTCCATTTGATACCCTTCTTACGACTGCTTATTTTAAGAATACTTTGTATTTGATCTTAAGTAACTTGATTTCACAACCCGTCCATACATACACTTCCCAATTGTGATGACAACCATAAAAGCTGGAGATTAACCAAATATTTGCATCTTTAATATCCTTTTATCGTCCATGGCATTATAACCTAGTGACATCTTAGGGGTGGGATAAAGCTTAGTGACCATTGGTTTCTGAATTTGATTCCCATACGGGGGTTTTCCAGATTTATTGGGTTTCTTCCTGAATTTGTGTATGGACATTATCGCCTAGTGGAGATGGATATAACGAGTGGCTCCGCTGATGGCACGATAATGCTCTAGTGGTCCGTCAGTTATCCAAAATTTGCCGTTAAATATATATATGGGTTGGGTTCTTTGCAGAACCCTTTCTTTTAAGAGAACTTGCAGAACCAATATGGACCACTTATTTTATTTGTTTTAAAAAATATAAATAAAATTATAAAAGGGTAAAAGTGGTATTCTATCTATTATTTTTTCTTTTATATATTACTTAACTAATTTAGTCTATCTTTCTTTCTTTTTACTTCTTTAAACTTTTACACATTTACATATATCCAATAACTTAACTAAACTTCAACAGGTCCCTTATTTTTTAAATTTCTTTAACATTATTAAAAATCATACATATTCACTATTATCTATTTGAATGTATGTAAATGCTCTTCGTATATGTAAGTGTATTATTTGCATGTGTAACTCTTCAAACTAGTAAGTAATTTATTCAAAGACGAACGCCATACACATATATGTAAATAACTATTTACATGCATGTAAATATGTTATTTACATATATGTAAACTTGATACTTATCATTTAATTTTCAAATTAATCATGTAATTACACATATGTAAATCTTTATACGAATCATTCGATTTCCAAACTGAACGTCAATATATCAAAAAGAAATGAAAAAAATTATACATTAGCTCAAAGACATAATTCAAATTTACATTTACACGTATGTTCATAGATGTCTTATGTATGTGTAGGAACATAAATTCTTATACATCTGCACGTTCAAAGCTATTAAAATTTATATAGATCTTTTCAACCCACGCGTCCATTTTCCCTCGCCCCTTTCTTCTCCATAAATTTTCGAAGTATTTCCAAAGCAAACACCTCAAATGATGAAAATCATGAAATAATAATCACTAAACCTGTCACGAATGCAAAAAATAAACACACCATCAATTTAAATAACTTTGATATTTAAACATGCATATTCGATTGTTAACTAACAAGTAAAATTAGAATTTACCTACACTTATAAAATAATTAAACTGAAAACAAACTAAAACTGAAACAATGACCATTTCTATGTGTAACCTTGAATTAGATATATGTAAGTTAAAAAATTACATACGTGTAAGTTAACCATTTGCACATATGTAATATGGGTAATATAACAAAGAAAAATATTGTTGACTACTTTCTTATTTTTAACCTTTGTTAATGAATGAATAAATTATAAACATCAAGTTAGAGATACAATCGAATACTTTGAAAAAGGAAAAAAAATAGAAAACCCAAACCTCTGTTGGTTTAATAGTAAATGAGTATTCCAAAATCATAACTAAAAGAAAAAATGGAGTTCCATTGAGGTATGTCTAGTAAGTGGAGTAGTAGATCAATGAATTTTTTTTATGTTAAACAAATATCAAAGAAGTAATTATATATAAAAACTGTAGCATAACATCAAATCAAATGATAAAGATAGGAGAAGGAGCTTCATACTGCTGTTGAGAGATGTGGAGACGATGACAGATGAATGGAAATATGGTAAAACAAGTTTCGTTTAAATTTAGAGATAGATGGAGATAAATTTGGAACTAATTTGTTTTAATATTCCCAAAATACCCTTTTCTATTATTTAAAATGTCATTTGAAGTTTCTTTAATTACAATAATGCCATTATTATTTTAAACCATTGATTAAATGATCTAAGAGTCTAAAACGGTTCTGCAAGTTCTGAAAATATATTGGGTTCTGAAATGATCTCCACCCTATATATATATATATATATATATATATATATATATAGGGGACCGCTAAAATGAGAACCACCTCCAGTTGTAAGAACCGTGAGAACTACACCGTACGGGGCGAGGTGGACCAAATTTTTTTTTTCATAAACGTAGATGCATGTATGATAAACACATTTGTAAAAAAAAAATCAAAAAAAAAAAAAGTCGGGTGTGCAGTTTTGAGCACCCAAAGTTTGCGTTTACGGGACCCGTAAAATTTATTTAAAATTTACGGTACCGTAAACACAAACTTGTGGTGTTCAAAACTACACACACGACATTTTTTTTGAATTTTTTTTTACAAATGTGTTTATAATACAAGCATCTACGTTTATGAAAAAAAATTTGGTCCAACTCGCCCCGGATCAAAAAGTTCTCACGGTTCTAACAACTGGAGGTGGTTTTCATTTTAGTGGTCCCCTATATATATATATATATATATATATATTGTAACATTCCCAAAATTTTAAAATCTAACATAAAGTTATTATACGAGTAGGTCATGGGTAAGTTGACCAATAGAAATATAAGGTGTTTTGGCAAACGTAGAAACCATTTAAATAATTAAATTATAAAAATACATTATATTTGAACCTACTCCGTTTTTAATGAAACTTGGTTCAAAATATGGATAAGATTATTCTCGTTCTAAAGACATATTCATTATTTTGCAAAACATCATATTTTAGAAGTTATAAGCGCCAAATAAGTGAAGCAGTTAAATTAATTATAATATATATAATAATAATAAAATAATAAAACAATAAAACTTATAATGAAAGACTTTTGCATACATGTGTACGTATGCATGACAATTTAGATAAGAATAAATTCAATTTCCATTGTGTACGTGTATGATTGAAGTCAGTATTGCGTGAAATCCAAGTTCAGTAACAAGTATAAATAACATGTAGGTATTGAAGTTTCAAACTGCTCAGTCCCTTTCAATCCCTCTCTCTAAAAATTCTACCTTTTAATAATAATAAGGTCCTGCCCTGTTTTAAGTATTTTAACCCTTGATCACTGATACCCTGTCTGACTAACGTAGGGCCCCGTAACGTATGTCAAGGTTCTGTCTAAATTCGTTGGGGTTCTGTCTCGTGACGTAGGGATAAAGTGGAATTAGATTACTATACTTAATGTGAGTGCACTATATATTTTATTAAATAATCCAGGAGTTATACCAAGATATATAAACCCTCCTAAAATATTTCCGACACCCCTAATATATTTAGAGTACCCCTATATGTCCAAAAATACACCCCGTATACGAAAACCGTCCCCGAATAACCTTTATTTCATTAAATAACAAATAAAAACAAGATTCTAGCATCGCTCGCGGGCCGCGAAGACTATGTCTTCGACTTACGCGGGCCGCGACAGCTCAATATCCGGAAGACACCACAAGCCGCCACGTGTCAATGACTCAGCAAACCCTAGCCGCCTTTCTGGACCTCGCGGGCCGCGTAAAACTTGAAATCAGCCCCTATAAATAGAAGCGATCGGCTGTTCATCCAATTCGTTCACAATTCTTTTTCCCTCTCGAAATTTTGAAGAATAATAATAATATCGAGCATTATACCCCCCTAAATAGCGAAGCTCTGCCTCGTTGTAAGTATCATAATGTAACAACCCTCATTAAAAGTCCTATTTATTTTATTATTTTATCCAATAGGAAACCCTAATTGAGACACCCAAGTGATTCTGCACAAACCCTAAAAATTTCAAAACAATCAGAATTAGGATCAGGGCCCCTAAAACTCAGGGGGGGGGGGGTATTCTCTACTCAACGATTATCCTCACAAAACGCTGTCAAAATTGAATTTCTCGATTACGTCGACTCATCAGGGCTAGATAGGTGACGAAGCAGGCCTACCCTACTTTGACATCTCAGGCGACACGCGGCACGTACCGCGGATTCTTCCGCGACTAGCGGGAGGTGCAAATTTTGGGTATAAATAGAAGGGCCTGGCACTTGCTTTCTGGTGTTCGAGCGACGATCAAATTCAATTTGTTCGTCGAGTTCTAGTCAAAACAATCTCAAAATCACTAATTAGTAGAGGGGGTGCTGCTACGATACAGGGTATTAACTCGATCGCTGCTACGATTCAATGTTCGATCGATCTAAACTATCCAATGGATGTTTAAGCGCTATCATTTGTCATTAGTTGTGATTCCGACAGGATGTTTGAGTACCACCCTAATTGGGGGAAAACTCTGTCCTTCGTTGTGAATCCGATGGATGTTTAAGTGATTGCACTTTGTCATTCGTTGTGAGGGTTTTAATCTCGTGAGTTATCGTAAATGTTGTATTAAGTTACCTACCTAGTTCGTGTGCACGAGGTTACAAGGCTAAATCAATAGGCTAAGCTCTGCCTGTATAAATCTGCAATATATCAAGGCTTATCTGTAGACTAAATTGTGGTCGTATAAATCTGCATGATTATATGTGAGTCATTCTCTTTTTATCAACTATTTTACAATACCTCAAATTATTTTCAAAAGTTATAATTACAGGGACTAAGTCGTGGATATCTTGAATCACTGGCTAGTGGGGTATTGTGCACATTACTAATTTTCTCCCAGTTAGGTTCATTGACCTACTAGGGATAATCATCACTATTTAGGTTCATTGATCTAATAGTGGTATTGTCACACCCCAACCAATGGCGGAATCATCGGGGCATGGCACTGAGCGAAACAGATTGTCCAGAAGTTTCCATAACAACTATCATTACCATTTAATTTAAAGCGATACGTCCCATACCGTATCATAAATAGTCAAACAAGTTATTACAGACAACATCAAAACAAATATTCTGTTCTGACAACTCAGATTTAAACATAACTAATTTATTTGTTGGTTTCTAGGACTCCAGTTCCTAGCTTCGATTTCATCACAGCCCGAGAAGCATATAAACAACCTAGGCACCTGTCACATACGTTAAAATAAGGTCAATACATATAATGTAAAGGTGAGCATACAAGTTTGATAATAGCATATAGAGTTCGAATTCGTTTACGCATAACCAGCACGTACACATAGTGAAATGAAGCACGTTAGTTATCGACATAGATCCATCGATACCAATGACTGCGGGTTGACTGCCCGAGGCAGTTCGCAATACATGATTACCACCATAATCCATGCAAGTAAAAGATCCTTAACAACCCCCTTGTGAACGGGTGCTGAGTCCAAACTATAGTACTATCGTTGCTAAGGCAGGTAGACAGCATTCCATGTGTAAACATAACAAACAAGCATTCATAAGCCACGTATAACATGCATTAATGGTTTAGCGTTAAAATAGCTTGAGTAGTGTGATTGTTGTAGTTTGAATAGTTGTAACGTATGTAACACCCAAAAGTGCTAAAGCAAAAAGGGTTCGAGTATACTCACAGCGTTTGTGGATTGAAGGGAGCGCTTTACAGCGAGTACGGTTAGCCTGAATAGATTCGATAACGTAACGATAAGTAGCGCGTAAAACAGTACAAAGTGAGAGTGGTTAGGATGGCTGCTCGTGCGGATCAGCTATCCGTGGGAGGGAGTCATCCGTGCGCATGACCTATCCGTGCGGATGGTGATACGTGCGGATGGTAATCCATCCGGATGAGCTATCCGTGCGTTCGACTGTCCGTGCGGGTGGTAACCCGTGCGGATTAGTTGTGCGTGCGGATGACTTATCCGTACGGTCAAGTTGTTTGTGTGTATAAACGTTCAAGTGGATTGTTTCTTCCTAAGATGTGTTTGTGTATGATGGCTTGTGCTTTGGAGTTTTCGTTGTAGCATTTAGAAACCACATAAGTATTTCTACTTTTCAAGCCGGTCGCGCGGACGACAGTCCGTGCGTATGGCAGTCCGTGCGGGCAGCCTGTGCGCGCGGGCAGGGCTAATCCGTCCGGATAGCCTGTCCGTGCGTACGACTTGGCCGTGCGGATGAACATTGTTTGAATTTCATTTTAAGGCCTTAGTATCTCATGATCCGAAGAGTAATCCATTCAGAGGTCGTCCGTCCGGATTGCTCATTCGTCGATACTCAAACCTTGTTTGGAAAGTGGGTCCCAAGGGTAGCTCGTCCGGGTGACAACTCGTCCGGATGACCTGTGCGTGCGGATGGTAATCCGTGCGCACCGCCTGTCCGTGCGGACAACTGGTCTGGTTGTTCCGTTCGTCTACACTTGGTTTCTGTTGTCGTTTATCGAGACGTTCTGATTACGTGGCAACCACTTGGAATTTGTATTCTCACCCGCGTGACCAGACCGGTCAGGAATCACCCTAACTCGGCCTGTCGGCGACTCAGAACGGCCATTCCGGTTAACCCCGAAATCAGTTGTCTGTGGGTAGGATTCCAGATCTAGAACCAGCGCATCACTATTATCAAGTAGAGACTAGAACCGATCAGATTCGTACCGATTCTAAGGGAAAAAGAAGGAAGGAACTTAGGTTTATTTCTTTCAACTCTTTTATCCTTAGAAAAGTTTAGATCTAGGTGAAGTTATTGTGAAATCTTGTAGAAATCGTTTGGATCTGAGCTATTCTTGGTGGAATGAGGTCAAGCTTGAAGTTCATAAGAACTTCATGATGACGTCACCCGAGAATGCCTCAAATCCGGATGATTTCATGGTTAAAAGTGAAGATTTGAAAGATGGAAATGTGTAGAATTGTGTAGTGATCAAGAACGTACAAGAATTAGTGCAAGATCTTACCTGGATTGAGAGAAATCTGAGAAAGAGTGAAGAATGCGTGCGGTTCGGACGTCACTTGCCAAAAGTGGAAAAAGTGGAGAGTGACCCGTGTATTTATAGGATGCCAAAAAGGGAAAGGGGGTAAGCCGTGCGCATGGCACGCACCCGGGTAGGCTATCCGCGCGGACTGGTCATCCGTGCGGATTGGCAATCCGTGCGGATTGGCAATCCGTGCGGATTGGCCATCCGTGCGGATGCCGCCTGCTTTGGGGTGTTCGGTGCGATGTTGCTTCGGTTTCGATTTGCGAGCGATTCGATAGGGTTTCCTAGTCAAATTACTTTCAGTCCCAACTACTTCTTATAAGGTTCGACTCAGAATTCGGGTTCGGGTTTACCTTCGAGTTAGACTTCGAGTTCGATTGAGTTCGCTTGATTATCCCAACATAACATAAAATGAACATGCACAGGTAACACGTAAGGCACACACACACGTATAACTGACAAGTAAAATACATAGCTCGAGTTACGATTTGATGTCGTTTTGATTAGCATA
This sequence comes from Helianthus tuberosus, assembly GCA_030545235.1. NCBI lineage: Eukaryota > Viridiplantae > Streptophyta > Magnoliopsida > Asterales > Asteraceae > Helianthus > Helianthus tuberosus. The sequence continues at coordinate 12,219,685 of CM060424.1, forward strand.
GCTTGATTTAACTTTATCGCATTGTTACTTCCTATCGTCGCAGTCGCAGTCGTAGGTCGATTGAAATACGGTTAGCATGACTCGATTATTGTAATGTACAACATTTACTCCACATAATCTAAATATAATAAAAACAATTCTACGAGTCGAGTCGCGCGAAATCGGTCGTTGACTTTGACCTTGACTTTGACTTTCACTCGTGAAAACACGGGGTGTTACAACCTCCCCTTGTTTAGGGAATTTCGTCCCGAAATTAAGCTGGAAGCTGTAACTAAGTTGTGGATCACATGTGAGAGTCTTTCGTTTGGACCATAGAAAATCGTCGACTTAATCGGGGTTTTACGGTTAAAATTGCTGATTTTTGGATATGATGTGCGAAAACATCTAATCTAAAGGCCTATAAAGATTCAGATTTCAATTCGAAGTCGTTTGAGAGAAATCTTTTTCAATTTCCAATTTTTCATTTTCAAAACCTTTTTCTTTTTCTTTCAAAACCTTGATTATTGTAGGTCCGGATTTATCTCCGATTCGATTGCGTAACAACACGTTTGGCGTGCGAAAATCCGTGTACGTGTGTGACTAAACGTAATCGTAACGGAGTCAAAACTGATTCTACAAGTGGTATCTGAGCAGGAGATCGATTGCTCAGATTTGAGCAATTTCTTCATCTTTCTTATCTATCACGTTTTTCTCTGAAAATCGCTAAATTAAACGCATACAACAACCGTGATTCTATTGATTATGACGACGTGTACAAAGCCGAGAATCACGTTTTGCCTTTTTCTCTCTACTTTCTCTCTCTAGCCCTTATTTGCAAGTATGCCACCTTGCCTTTCTTAATCAGACATTACTCTTTCGTTAAACAACTGTGGATACTTTGCCTTCATGTCGCTTTCGAGTTCCCAAGTGAACTCTGCGCCTCGTTTGCCTTCCCATCGGACTTTCACAATAGGAATGCGGGAGCGTCTGAGTTCTTTGGTTTGGCGATCCATGATTTCAACAGGCTTTTCCACGAAGTGTAATGTTTCGTTCACTTGCAGATCATTGAGAGGAACATGTAAGTCGTGGTCGGCGATGCACTTTCGGAGGTTTGACACGTGGAAAGTCGGATGGACATTGCTAAGTTCTTCCGGTAATTCGAGTCTGTAGGCGACTTTCCCGATTCTTTCCAGAATCTTAAAAGGTCTAACATATCGAGGCGCGAGTTTCCCCTTCTTGCCGAATCGGACTACACCCTTCCAAGGTGATACCTTTAGGAGTACGTAGTCACCAACGCCATATTCACGGGGCTTGCGCTTTTTATCGGCGTAAACTTTCTGTCGATCCCGAGCTTTCGCTAGGTTGTCTCGAATTTGGAAAATTTTGTCTGTCGTTTCTTGTAGCAGCTCCGGACCGGTTAGTTGCGAGTGACCGATCTCGTGCCACACAATAGGCGATCGACATCTTCTTCCGTACAAGGCCTCGAAAGGTGCCATCTGGATGCTAGCCTGGTAGCTGTTGTTATACGAGAATTCGACTAACGGAAGGTGTCTATCCCAATTACCACCGAAGTCTAGAACACACGAACGGAGCATGTCTTCAAGCGTACGAATCGTTCTTTCAGTCTGACCGTCGGTTTGTGGGTGGAACGCAGTACTTAGATTAAGCGTTATACCGAGTGCCGTTTGAAACGTTTCCCATAATCGTGAAGTAAACCGAGCATCACGATCAGAGATGATGTCACGAGGCGTCCCATGTCGACAAATGATCTCGTCGGTGTAGATTCGGGCTAATCGTTCTACCTTGTAGTCTTCTCGTATTGGCAGAAAGTGAGCTGATTTGGTCAAACGGTCAATAACAACCCAAATGCTGTCGTGACCTGATGACGTGGTTGGAAGCTTGGTTACGAAATCCATAGCTATGCTCTCCCACTTCCACATGGGAATTGGTGGTTGCTCGAGCAAGCCAGAGGGTCTTTGATGTTCAGCCTTGATTCTTGCACAGGTTAGGCATTTTCCGACATAGAGTGCGATATCCCGTTTCATACCCGGCCACCAGTACCTATATCGAAGGTCATGGTACATTTTGTCAGCACTGGGATGAATAGAGTATCGGGATTTGTGGGCTTCATCCATGATAATCTATCGCAGGTTGGTTCGCTTGGGAATCCAAATTCGGTCTAAGAAGTGGAATATCCCATTTGATTTGCTCACAAGCTGGGCTCCATCGTGGTAGATTCTTTCTTTCTTCAAGGTGCGCTCGTTGAAACATGCATGCTGGGCGTCGCGTATGAGAGCTTCGAGGTTGTGCTGGGCTTGAACATTACGAGTGCTAAGCAGATAGCTCCGTCTGCTAAGTGCGTCGGCAACAACATTTGCCTTGCCTGGGTGATAACGAATCTCACAGTCGTAATCGTTGAGAAGTTCTACCCATCGGCGTTGACGCATATTTAGTTCCTTCTGATTAAAGATGTGTTGTAGGCTCTTGTGATCGGTGAAGATCGTACACCTTGTACCATACAGGTAGTGTTGCCAAATCTTTAATGCAAAAACAACTGCGCCTAGCTCGAGATCATGGGTTGTATAGTTCTTCTCGTGGATTTTGAGCTGACGAGATGCGTAAGCTATGACCTTGTCTCGTTGCATTAGGACACATCCGAGACCAAGGTTAGAAGCATCACAGTAGACAATGAAATTATCGTTTCCGTCGGGTAGTGTGAGAACAGGAGCATTGCAAAGCAGGTGTTTGAGGGTTCGAAAGGCAGACTCTTGTTTGGTTCCCCAGACAAAAGGCTGATCCTTGTGAGTGAGAGAGGTAAGTGGTACAGCAATCTTCGAGAATCCTTCGATAAATCGTCGATAATAGCCCGCTAGCCCGAGAAAGGAGCGGACTTCAGTCGGGTTCTTAGGCGTAACCCAGCTCTTAACAGCTTCAATCTTCGCAGGATCGACATGAATACCCTGACTATTTACGATGTGACCCAGAAACTGAACCTCCCCCAACCAGAACTCGCACTTGGAGAATTTGGCGTAGAGTTGGTTCCCCTGGAGTAACTCGAGAACCAAACGTAGATGTTGCGCGTGTTCGGCTCTCGTTTTGGAATAGATCAAGACATCGTCGATGAACACGATGACGAAACGGTCGAGATATGGTTTACACACTCAATTCATCAGATCCATGAAAACTGCTGGTGCATTGGTTAGGCCAAAAGGCATGACTACGAATTCGTAATGGCCGTAACGAGTGCGAAACGCGGTTTTGGGTATATCTTCTTCTTGTATACGCAGCTGATGATATCCTGAACGTAGATCGATCTTTGAGAAACACGTAGCGCCTTGCAGCTGATCAAACAAATCGTCGATTCGAGGCAGAGGATAGCGGTTCTTGATAGTCAAATTATTCAATTCCCGGTAGTCGATGCACATCCGGAACGATCCGTCCTTCTTTTTGACGAAAAGGACTGGTGCGCCCCAAGGAGAGGTGCTCGGGCGAATAAAGCCTTTTTCAAGTAGTTCCTGGAGTTGGGTTGAGAGTTCGCGCATTTCGGACGACGCGAGTCAATAAGGAGCTCTGGCGATAGGATTAGCTCCAGGAATGAGATCAATGCGAAAGTCAATATCACGCTTAGGAGGTAGTCCGGGAAGATCCTCTGGAAAAAACTTGAGGAAATTCTCGAACCACTGGAACGTCCTTCACTTTCTTCTTCTCTTTCTTTTCCTTCTCCGCTGCTACGACATGAGCCAAGAAAGCCCTGTATTCCTGGCGGAGATACTTGCTAGCTTGTAGGCATGACATAAGCTTGAGACCCTTCGAAGTAGTATCACCATAAACGCACAATGAATCACCGTTGGCGAGCGAAAAACGAATCATCTTATCGAAGCACACAACTTCGGCATGGTTTTCGCGAAGAAAGTCCATGCCTACTATGACATCAAAGCTTCCTAGTTGCATTGGAATGAGATCGATTGAGAAGATGTGATTGTTGAGATCGAGAGTGCAATCACGAATAACAGAGTTTACAGCGACGGTTCTTCCGGTAGCGACTTCAACATCGAATGCAGAGGAGAGTCGGGAACGTTTACGACTAAGGAGTTTCTCAAATTCGAGTGACACAAAGCAATTATCGGCTCCAGTATCAAACAAACATGAAGCATAAATACCATTCACAAGGAACGTACCATTGACCACGTTGTTGTCGGCCTGGGTTTGACGCACATTGAGATTGAAAGTTCTGGCACGTGCTGCCTGTTGTTGTTGTTGCTGCTGTTGCTGCTGCTGTGGCGGCTGCTGTTGCGGTTCTTGTTTCACTACCCTGTTCGGGCACATGTTGGCGAAATGATTCGGGTCGCCACACGTGAAGCATGCTCTGGCTTTGACTGCGGGTGCTGGAGGAGCTTGTTGACCCTGCGGGGCTGCGAGTAGAGCTTGATTGGCAGGAGCTTGACGAATACGGCAGTTGGCAGTAAAGTGGCCGTAGACGTTGCAGTGTGCACAGAAGCGGCATTGAATAGCAGTCGGGTGATGATAGGTGCAAGTAGGGCAGAATGGGTGTGGTCCAGTATATGCACGCTTTGCAGGCGGTGCATTGGCCACAGGTGCCACTACTTGACGTTGTTGAGCAGGTACAACTTGGATCGGTGCAGCCGTAATCGCACTTGGATCGGTACAACTTGGATCGGTGCAGCCGTAATCGCACAGTTCTCTTGTTCTTTCTCTTGTTGCTTGACGAGGTAGTTTCAGCAGTTGGTGAAGTAGTAGTGGCTTGATGCAGATGCTTGGAGGTCTTATCCCACATTCCAGCCTTAACCCTTTTGTCATTGATCTCGGCGGCCAGCAGATAGGTTTCCTCGATCGTGGCAGTCTTGGCCGCTTGCACGAAATCAGCAACGCAGTCGGGCAAAGCTCGAATGTACTTCTTGATGGTCATCTCAGGAGTCTTGACCTGGTCAGGACAGATAATGCTGAGCTGTTTGAAGCGAGCAGTAAGGCCAGCATTGTCTCCATCCTTCTGATGTATGTGCCAAAATTTATCTTCAAGCTTTTGACGCTCGTGAGGAGGGCAGAATTCCTCTAGCATGACTTCCTTGAGTTCTTCCCACGACAACCCGTAAGCTGCATCATTCCCTCTCTTGTTCCTCTCGGCCGTCCACCAGTCCAAAGCACGGGACTGAAAGACGCCGGTAGCGTTCAGAGTTCGAAGGTCATCAGGGCAACCGCTTTGTCGTAGAGTAACCTTGATAGAGTCAAACCAGTGAAATAGTGCAGTAGGACCTCCTTCGCCTGTGAATTCTTTCGGCCCACATGACTTGAATTTTTTGAAAATGAAAGGTCTGGCGACAGCTCTAGGACCTTCGGTCCTTGATTCCTCGGATGATTTGCTGGCATTCTCATAGGCATCGCTCACCGCCTTTGCTACAGCTTTCGCGACGATGGAAGCAAGACGTCGGTCCTTCCTTTCTCGACGAGAGAGCGGATGACGGGATCCAGATGACATTGTCTGCAATGGACATCGCCACGGAACTCAACACATGTATTCGAATCTCACCTCACACGTCTACTACTACTAAAGCTCAGTAACACGTTGTAACACCCCGAAAATTTGCGTCCTATAATGTGTTGACACGTGTCATAGGTTTGAACGTGTGAAAGAATGTTCTTGAAGGACTAAAGTTGACAAACAATGAAACTGTGTAAATATAAGGGTTCAAAACGTCAACAATGAATAATTAGACTTTACAATAACCCTACATGATGTTTATAACCTTAAACGAATGGATCATGGATCATACGATGAGAATTGTGAAAGAAAGTGAGAGATTACAAACTACAGGGGTTAAATGTGTCAACATGTTTAACTTATACCTCTGGGTGACCTTTTGACAAGCCTGAAGCTTTGTAACGATTAATTATGCTCACAAGAATGCACCATAAAAATTTCACCAAGTCTCGTTACCGTATGAGAAAGTTATGATAAAATTCGTGTGTGAGGGTTAGAATCGTCAACGTTGAACTTTAGGGCTTTTCGGGTGATCACAAAGTTACCCGAGGACTTGACAAAGTGGGTATAAGTATTAAAGCCCCCATATGTCAAATATAAAGCCTCTTAATGCAAGAAACAACTCGAAAACGACCTTTCGGGGGACCAAGGACTAAAACGCAAAACGAATAAACATGTTAACCTGATCAGACGGGCCTCGCGGCCCGCCTCCCATGTGTGCAGATCCCACGCGGGCCGCGTGACAGCTACCAGCGACAGAAAGATGGACAGATGGCTGTTATGGGCTGTTAACCGACTTTGGTTGATCTTATCTGCATTTGTGAGCACCCCCTACATGTTTTATAGTCCCTAGGACACATGTTGATGATCAATGAACATTGGTAGAGTAATTTGTCATGTTTGCAAGCCAATACATCCACTATATAAAACCCGAATGTTTGTGTTCATTCTTCCATTCATCATCTGATCAACTTCTGGAGCATAAGGATCATTCTCAATCATCCTAAATCGATCATTAGACTTGTGTAAGTACCTTTGATCCTTCTCGTTTGAGTTATGCTTAGTTTATAGCCTAGAAATCAAACCGTCGTAACTACGGTTTGACTTTACGATAAATCACAAACGGTCCAGAGTTTTGTCGAAACGAAAGTTGTTACAAGTTGGTAATTTTATGGGCAATTAAACCTTAAAAGGGCACCCGCTGATTTTAATCCTAACTATGTCGTTTGTCGAGTCAAACTTGTCCGAAAAAGTCAACAGAACCATGAATCGCAAAATTTACGATACAGAAGGCGTGTAACCTGTTTTATCAGTTATATAATCTGAAAATAAGTATGAAAACTTGTCTAGGCTTGTTTGATTCGACAACTCTCAGTTTTGAACCGATTCGGAGCCGAAAGTCGCATAGTTTGACTTTCTGCTTTGACCTTGATTCTGACCCGTTTTTGATAGGTTTAGACATGCCTTAAAGTTCCATTAGGACCTAGTTACATGTTGGTATAACCCTCTGCGTTTATACCACTTGAAACCTCGATCGTCCGACGTTTCCGTTAAATGCCTAAATAATGACCATAATGCCCTTATGTTTATAAAACGAGATTTTTGAAGATGTGAAAGTATAAAAGTCTTTGTTATTGATTATTGAACATGTCTGTAAATTTTCACGTCAATCGGAAGTCTAGATTAGGAGTTACGCTTAATGACGTAATTATAAACACTTTTATTAATTAAACGGCGTCATTAGCGTAAAGCCTATCTCAACCCAATTTTTGACACCAAAACTTTACCCACTGATGTTAAATAATATTTTGGGATTTTTGAATATTTTGAATTATTTTTAAACTGATCATAAGCTAGGATTAGCGCCTTAATTCGGTTAATACCGAATATACCCTTTTCGGGTATAAAATGAGTTTTATAAATCATTTTGATACCAATAAAATTGCTACTGATTTTAAATAATAAATGAAGTGTTTTAAGCCTGTCTAAATGACCAGAAAACTCAGAATCCTATTTTTAACCGTACATCGCTTAAAACGACTTTATACGCGTATTATACGCATAGTTAGGGTTTAAAACTATTTTGGCATATAAGACTTATAACCAAATGTTTTAACCTGTTAAAATAAGTTATTTTACTGATCAACTCAGACCCGGATCACAGGTGTCTAATTAAACCCTTTTATAATCTTTAAAATGACCAAAATACCCCTACGGGGCTCATAATGAGATTAACCTCGTTTTAGGCATCATGGGTGATATCCTACTGATATCACAACTTATTTATGGCGTGTTAACTTAGGAAACCTGTTTAGGACTCTTACGGATACCCGTTACGCTTCATGCGCGTTCGGTTCGGTTTATGTAACTAGTTTACATAAATTAGCCGAAACGGGTCAAACCTTATCGGTTTTATCTCAAAATCCAGAATGTGTATGAAATACCCATATTATACAAGTCTTCAAACTTGTCGGGTCTAAATCACATTCTATTCCGGTCTTCGCTTTATCATGCGTTTGAACCGTACCTACCTCTTGAAAACTAATCGGTCTAAGTCAAGGCTTAATTAAAGACCCGTTAGGATTCTAATAGATTATTAAAAACCTTTATTCCAGATTTAGGAGCCCAGTAAAAGCTATCTGTACTTGCTGATTTGATACGGCTGGGATTGAATTTATATTTAGCTCAGGTAAATACTTTTAACTTATTTTCCCTATACGGGCTTGGGGTACGGTATATAAAATACCGCTTGGTCCAGCATTGAATCTTAATCGAATAGAGGTTAAATCATTGATATGCTCTGTTTTGAAATGTTTTGTTGCTTAAAGCCTTTGGGGGGTTAATGACCATGTCCCGGATATCCCTGGCATCATTTTACGAAATGGCCACGACCTCAGCACTCAGGTGTAGGCGTACACCTGTCAGTGTCTCATTATATAAAGTGGTGTGTCCATTGATCTTTTACCCGGTCTACGGATCGGGCTACTGAACTCATAAGAAACATGTAATTCGTTTACAAGTTTATATATTTACATAATTATCTCAAGTTATAAAATATTATTTGTGCCTTGTGCCTTAAATCCATTTTCTTAAACTCTTTTCAAAATGAGTCGGTTGATTGTATTTACCAGTGTAAACTGACGTATTTTCCCAAAAAGGCTAAGTGCAGGTACTAATCGGAATTGGCTGGCTACTCCTAGCATAAATAAAGAGTCTCGCAAGCTTAGATGCCTAAAGTCTGTTGAACAGTGTTATTTTATTTATGATCCGTCTGTGGATCCTTTACTTCCGTTGTAATACTTTGATGTTACATTATTTCGGATTGTAATATATTTATTCTTTTGCTTCCGCTGTGCATTTATATATTGTGTTGTTTGACTATGATGTTGCCAACCACGCCACGATACTCCCCTACCGGGCCCACCGGTAACACGTGGAAATTTGGGGTGTGACAGGTTGGTATCAGAGCCAACATTGAGTGAATTAAACACTATCTTTTTGTGTTTAATCTCAATGACACATTAGCACATACCTTGACCTTCTGAGTCTAGACTTAACATAGGAATATTCTCAATCCTTATCTGGAATTTCTGCTTCCAAAATTTTTATATTTTGGATACGTCGCCAAGCGAAGAAGCCGTAATAATAATTCTCCACACCAGGAGCCATGATTTGCTGACCTTCGTCCAGCGGCTAGGAACATGCAACCAAGGAGAAAGCAGTCAGAAATAAAATGAAGAAGAAACTCCTTTTGCTTAAGATCGTTTCCTTAATAGTCCTTCTAAGGACATAATTACTTTTCAGTTCCTTCGAGGACAACATTATTCCTTTTAAGTCCCGTCTAGGGCACATCTGTATTTTTTTTATTTTGTAGTGGAATAATTAACTTTAAATTTTCATTCAGACATTCATTTTATAAGATCTACCTTTATATAAAATGGGAAAATCTAAAAAGGACGAGACCTAGCCATGCAATATATTGAGGCAGGGCAAAGATAGTAGTTCCATAATTAGATTCAGATCCATATTTAACACCTCAATTTAGGATTGTTCTGCGTTAAATATTAATAAGAATCTTAAGAGTGAAACCTAGCCTTCGGGTCATATTAAGGCCGGGCCATGATGGTAAGACCTGTTTAAAAAGATTCGAATCCCTGTTAACATCTGTAAATATGTTAACACTCCTGACAGACGTGATTCATTAAAATCACACACGTCATTCTTATTAATGGATTCTTCAAAAGATTCCTAACCCAATGTAATGATCTCTGAATCATGGGTTTAGATCATCACTTGAGATGATCATATTTTGACCATACGTGGTAATATAGCGCCTACAGGCCCTGCTCATTTCCATATGAGCCAAAAGACAGTAGTAGCGACGACTCCCTGTCAGATAAAGGTAATGAACTAGGTTCAACCCTTCATGCTTTGATTCTTTGAAATCATAGCTTATAATTTATAATTGTCCTTGTGACTAGGCCATTTGTGCTATTACTAACTTATAAATTAGGATTCATGATAAAAATCCCGGATAAAATAAATGTCATTCCTTACCTGCCAATATAAATATTAAAAGAGAATCTTAAAAGGTTTGACCTAGCTAAGATGGTAAAACCTGTTTAAAAAGAGATTCAGATCCTTGTTAACATCCGAAAATGTGTTAACACTCCCGACAACCGTGATGCTATAAAAATCACACTTGTCATCCTTATATTAGGAATTTTTTTCCAAATCCCTTATTTAGCGTAAATGATCAATAGGAATCATGGCTGGTAAACGTCGAAAATGATGTACGCATCAAAACATCCATTTGGGATGTATACATACGAGTAAAGATGAATACATGAAAAAGATAGTTTTATTTCATAACTTCTTGTCAAGACAATGAACTATGAAATTTTCCGACCCAAAGGAATCATCGATTATGTTTTTAAAATTTCCCTAGTGACAAGGCCTCCGAGCCATCATAAGTCTTTTGGAACAAGCCCTTGTGCTATATATAAAAGATGTCAGTATGACATTGGCAGTCGTGACTTATGTCCCCTGTCCAATAAATATGGAGGATTATTTTCCGCTTAAATGCCAAAGATGGTTTATTTAAACTTAGGCAAAACATAATCAAATAAATTAAATTCTATCTATTGGCCTATATGGTTTAATTGCGCCATGGCTATCTATTCATCAAATTCGACAATTCACTATATGATTAAACAAATTGTTTCTACTTGGATAGTAGCCTTCAAAGCTTCACCATGGCTGACTCCTCTGAAGCTCACCATCATCCAGTTAATCAGAATGATGAAGTAAGACTGAACTTAACAAGAACCGAGTTACAGGCTATGTTAAATACGGCCATAATTAACGTTGTGGATCGCGTGCTGAGGGATCACAAACGGAAGGGCGATGATACCCCAATTCAAGGTCGTAAAAAGGGCAAGACCGGTTCAAACCATAGCCCGTCCAAGCCAAAGGGGGGCAAAGCCCAAATGCAATAACTGCAGGAAGCAACATTCTGGAAAATGCACCATCGACCCACGTGCTAATTTATGTGGAATTTGCAAAACCAAGGGTCACAAGACCTTGGATTGCAAGAAAGTGGAAGATGCGACCTGTCATGGCTGCGGCGAAAAGGGCCACATCAGTACTAATTGCCCTAAGGCTGCCAGGGAACGAGCAGCTAAGTATGGCAAGTATTTAAAGGACAAACAACAGTTAGGTGAAAAACCCAAATGCAAAACCTGCAAGAAACAACACTTCGGGAAGTGCAGGTATGGATCGAACTTGCATACACAGTCGAGAACTGTTGCATGTGGGATATGCAAGTCCAAGGGGCATAAGACCTTGGACTGCAAGAAGATGGAGGACGCAACCTGTAACGGTTGCAATGAAATAGGGCACATCAAAACTAATTGCCCTAATAAAACCAAGAAGTCTGGGAAAGATTCGAAGGACAAACCACGGACTGGTAAAAAGCCCAAATGCAAAACCTGTAGGAAATATCACCTCGGGAAATGCAGATATGAAGTTCCGCCTCTACCCTGTGGAATCTGCAAGTCCAGGGAGCATAAGACCTTGGGTTGTAAGGGATTGGGAGACGCAACCTGCTACGGTTGCAATGGAAAAGGGCACATTAAGACCAACTGCCCTAAACACGCTAAAAAGCTTGAGGAAGATAAGAAGACCAAAGCTGGAAGCTCTCAAATAGATACTCAGGAGATTGTTCAGGATAACAATGTCACCACAGGTACTTTCTTTACCAGTAACGCTTATGCTAGAGTATTAATTGATTCATGTTCAGATAAGTCTCTCATAGACAATAGATATTGTAAATCATTAAATCTGCCTGTTAACAACTCTAAGCGTTAAGTATAAAGTAAAATTGACCGATAACACCTCGGAGACTGCTCCAGCAATATTAAATGGATGTTTTATATCCATTAGGAATTACCCTTCTCCGCTGTCCTTGTTTCGTTAATAAGAGGACTCTATATAGTAATAGGTAAGGATTTGAAGTCTTGTGACCAAGCCCATATTGTGGGTGATAAGAAGCAGTTAATTATCAAGACTGTCATTTTGAAGGTTTGCTTCGGATCAGAAGATCCATGCGGCCCGCGTAAGCCCTGGGTGATACCTTACGCGGCCCGCGTCAAAAAAATGGTGGAATTGGCCGTCCCCGGAATCGAACCTGGGTCTAGGCCGCACCCTTTCGCGCGCCTAGCCAACCGAGCTAGGTGCCTAGTTTGTGAAATTTCCAATCCAATTAAATATAAGCACATGTACAATAACTTCCTTACTTCTTACTATGAGTCACCTACTTATCGTTCTTCTGTTAACTAAGTATTAGAATCCAAGATTTTATCTTTATGTTTTAATTACTCTTGGCTTGCTTATGATGACTAAACACTAGAAAGGATGAAGTAGAAACCATTAGGTATATCAGCGGTTATGCTGAAAGGAACCTGGTAAAGCATACATCACAGTCATTTGATGACAATACCCTAAATTAGTGAGGACATTAAGGAAATCCTCAAGAAATATCATATTATACAATATGGAACGGTCCAAGTTTTAAGGACCTTATTAGAAAAACCTGTTATCCGTTTCGCGAAAAAAAGGGAAAAGACGGAATAAGAATTTTCTGACTCTCGCCATAAAAGTTATAGACTGTCGACAGTAAGTCGCAAATTTTAAATCCATTGGCTGAGTTAGTGCTCTATGCAATTTACCCAAAATCTAAGCTTAATGCAAATGATTATCAGCGGTTAGCATCGGCAATAAGAGGGGGCACTAAGGTTTCAAAACCTACTCATTATAAATCCATTATGGATCTACCTCAGCTACTCACGTAATATAGATTAAGAAACGACCAGTCATAGATAAGACTGCCTAAATTGTCATAGACTTTGCAGCTAAGTTGAAAGGATTAAAAATGGAGGCGCTTAACCCCCCTGATGAATGATTAGAGACAAGTCACAGTAATAATGACACTAGATAAATCACTTACTGTGATTTATTTGCTAAGAGTTACGTTAGGATTCAGGTGCTGCTAAGTCTCTCATAAGACCATAAGCTTAACAAACTTTTGATTTCATAAGAACTTCAGATATTAAAGATAAGATATGATTTACCAATGGAATCTTTAATAACCCTCTCTCCCATCCTCGGAAATAATCCTTTCATAAGAATCTGGAGTACTCTTCCTCAAAAAGAGTACGACAATGTATATTATTTTATTTTATTATTTTCTCATTGTTTTCTATCGCCTGCGAATGCCGAACTATGTTTGATAAAAGTGCCATATGAGGAGTGGCGTATCCTAGTGTGTCCCATAGATTGCTTTCATGCCTGATCAGTATGGAGGTTTAATGCATGGAACCTCTGAGATATCCCAATAGTCATATCGTACTAAAGTCGACTAGTAGTATTCAAAGAAGATATCCCGAATGAAATTGTCCAAGTAAATGTTCCCGACTAAAGAACTCGTGGACTCGTAACATAAATGTGTCACTTAATTGACACAAACAATGATGGATGAACTGGAGCCTGAGATTTGTAAAAATCTCTGTAACCTCCTTGTACCTTGATTATCTTCTCCTAATATTATCCTGTTTACCCCAGAGAGGCAGGTAGAGTTAAAGGTTATATCCCATTTAGGGTTGCATTATTATAAGACCTCCAAGACAGCTAGTACCATTTTCGGCAGAATCGAAAACCCTGGTCAAATAAGTTTTAAGATATAGATTCATATTGCCTAGCTCAATGTCCTGAGAGTTCGGTATAGTTAGATATGAAAGACGGTTCATTTTGCTTATGCATTATCACTGCAACCCTAATTAGGCAACGATTTAGAACCCCATCAGTTGCCCCGGATCGTCGATTTGTTCGAATAACTGTAAGGATTAGCGGTCCCTTAAGATTTGTATTGAATAGTGATTGGAATAACCATCTCACATTAAAATAAGCTTTTCTATAATAATTGATATGTAAGTATTAAGGCTACTCCTTTGGAGACCTTGTATAGATGGAATGTTAAATATCTATTGTTAGATAGAGAATTGGTAAGCCCAATTATCAAGATCTGAAAGTTGCCTGGGGAACAACAAATAAGATTATACAAATCCATAATAGATTGTAGGTTGCCAGTATATGGCAAGAAATCGAGGAGTTATGAAAATAGCAAACTTCCTAAGTTCTTGTTAAGGAATATGGTTTAACAAAAGATATCACCCAGGAAGGGTGTATCAAATTTGTGAGATTATCAGGCTAGATAAGCTCTGAATAAATGTAAATCATTCGAAGGAAATCGAATGTATCAAGATCAAGTAGCTTGTAAGCTAAAACCTACTTAAGGAATTGACGGAGCTCGCAATACATTGCACACTAGTGATTGGAGGATGTGTTCCGACAATAAGTCAAGAAGCACTATCACATAATGATATGCAGAATTATGATGTGATGAGCATCCCGTATCGATTGAGGATCGACAGGTCAAGAAGCTCCAAAAGGATACATACGCCTAATATAAGGACCACTTTGGGAGCTTGGAAAGACTCCAGATATGCTATAAAAGTTAAGTCCCTTATGCGACAAAGAGTACTTCCAGCATTCTAACAAATCTCGAGGTCGAGATTTCTTTTAAGGGGGTGAGGATGTAACACCCCGAAAATTTGCGTCCTATAATGTGTTGACACGTGTCATAGGTTTGAACGTGTGAAAGAATGTTCTTGAAGGACTAAAGTTGACAAACAATGAAACTGTGTAAATATAAGGGTTCAAAACGTCAACAATGAATAATTAGACTTTACAATAACCCTACATGATGTTTATAACCTTAAACGAATGGATCATGGATCATACGATGAGAATTGTGAAAGAAAGTGAGAGATTACAAACTACAGGGGTTAAATGTGTCAACATGTTTAACTTATACCTCTGGGTGACCTTTTGACAAGCCCGAAGCTTTGTAACGATTAATTATGCTCACAAGAATGCACCATAAAAATTTCACCAAGTCTCGTTACCGTATGAGAAAGTTATGATAAAATTCGTGTGTGAGGGTTAGAATCGTCAACGTTGAACTTTAGGGCTTTTCGGGTGATCACAAAGTTACCCGAGGACTTGACAAAGTGGGTATAAGTATTAAAGCCCCCATATGTCAAATATAAAGCCTCTTAATGCAAGAAACAACTCGAAAACGACCTTTCGGGGGACCAAGGACTAAAACGCAAAACGAATAAACATGTTAACCTGATCAGACGGGCCTCGCGGCCCGCCTCCCATGTGTGCAGATCCCACGCGGGCCGCGTGACAGCTACCAGCGACAGAAAGATGGACAGATGGCTGTTATGGGCTGTTAACCGACTTTGGTTGATCTTATCTGCATTTGTGAGCACCCCCTACATGTTTTATAGTCCCTAGGACACATGTTGATGATCAATGAACATTGGTAGAGTAATTTGTCATGTTTGCAAGCCAATACATCCACTATATAAAACCCGAATGTTTGTGTTCATTCTTCCATTCATCATCTGATCAACTTCTGGAGCATAAGGATCATTCTCAATCATCCTAAATCGATCATTAGACTTGTGTAAGTACCTTTGATCCTTCTCGTTTGAGTTATGCTTAGTTTATAGCCTAGAAATCAAACCGTCGTAACTACGGTTTGACTTTACGATAAATCACAAACGGTCCAGAGTTTTGTCGAAACGAAAGTTGTTACAAGTTGGTAATTTTATGGGCAATTAAACCTTAAAAGGGCACCCGCTGATTTTAATCCTAACTATGTCGTTTGTCGAGTCAAACTTGTCCGAAAAAGTCAACAGAACCATGAATCGCAAAATTTACGATACAGAAGGCGTGTAACCTGTTTTATCAGTTATATAATCTGAAAATAAGTATGAAAACTTGTCTAGGCTTGTTTGATTCGACAACTCTCAGTTTTGAACCGATTCGGAGCCGAAAGTCGCATAGTTTGACTTTCTGCTTTGACCTCGATTCTGACCCGTTTCTGATAGGTTTAGACATGCCTTAAAGTTCCATTAGGACCTAGTTACATGTTGGTATAACCCTCTGCGTTTATACCACTTGAAACCTCGATCGTCCGACGTTTCCGTTAAATGCCTAAATAATGACCATAATGCCCTTATGTTTATAAAACGAGATTTTTGAAGATGTGAAAGTATAAAAGTCTTTGTTATTGATTATTGAACATGTCTGTAAATTTTCACGTCAATCGGAAGTCTAGATTAGGAGTTACGCTTAATGACGTAATTATAAACACTTTTATTAATTAAACGGCGTCATTAGCGTAAAGCCTATCTCAACCCAATTTTTGACACCAAAACTTTACCCACTGATGTTAAATAATATTTTGGGATTTTTGAATATTTTGAATTATTTTTAAACTGATCATAAGCTAGGATTAGCGCCTTAATTCGGTTAATACCGAATATACCCTTTTCGGGTATAAAATGAGTTTTATAAATCATTTTGATACCAATCAAATTGCTACTGATTTTAAATAATAAATGAAGTGTTTTAAGCCTGTCTAAATGACCAGAAAACTCAGAATCCTATTTTTAACCGTACATCGCTTAAAACGACTTTATACGCGTATTATACGCATAGTTAGGGTTTAAAACTATTTTGGCATATAAGACTTATAACCAAATGTTTTAACCTGTTAAAATAAGTTATTTTACTGATCAACTCAGACCCGGATCACAGGTGTCTAATTAAACCCTTTTATAATCTTTAAAATGACCAAAATACCCCTACGGGGCTCATAATGAGATTAAACTCGTTTTAGGCATCATGGGTGATATCCTACTGATATCACAACTTATTTATGGCGTGTTAACTTAGGAAACCTGTTTAGGACTCTTACGGATACCCGTTACGCTTCATGCGCGTTCGGTTCGGTTTATGTAACTAGTTTACATAAATTAGCCGAAACGGGTCAAACCTTATCGGTTTTATGAAATACCCATATTATACAAGTCTTCAAACTTGTCGGGTCTAAATCACATTCTATTCCGGTCTTCGCTTTATCATGCGTTTGAACCGTACCTACCTCTTGAAAACTAATCGGTCTAAGTCAAGGCTTAATTAAAGACCCGTTAGGATTCTAATAGATTATTAAAAACCTTCATTCCAGATTTAGGAGCCCAGTAAAAGCTATATGTACTTGCTGATTTGATACGGCTGGGATTGAATTTATATTTAGCTCAGGTAAATACTTTTAACTTATTTTCCCTATACGGGCTTGGGGTACGGTATATAAAATACCGCTTGGTCCAGCATTGAATCTTAATCGAATAGAGGTTAAATCATTGATATGCTCTGTTTTGAAATGTTTTGTTGCTTAAAGCCTTTGGGGGGTTAATGACCATGTCCCGGATATCCCTGGCATCATTTTACGAAATGGCCACGACCTCAGCACTCAGGTGTAGGCGTACACCTGTCAGTGTCTCATTATATAAAGTGGTGTGTCCATTGATCTTTTACCCGGTCTACGGATCGGGCTACTGAACGCATAAGAAACATGTAATTCGTTTACAAGTTTATATATTTACATAATTATCTCAAGTTATAAAATATTATTTGTGCCTTGTGCCTTAAATCCATTTTCTTAAACTCTTTTCAAAATGAGTCGGTTGATTGTATTTACCAGTGTAAACTGACGTATTTTCCCAAAAAGGCTAAGTGCAGGTACTAATCGGAATTGGCTGGCTACTCCTAGCATAAATAAAGAGTCTCGCAAGCTTAGATGCCTAAAGTCTGTTGAACAGTGTTATTTTATTTATGATCCGTCTGTGGATCCTTTACTTCCGTTGTAATACTTTGATGTTACATTATTTCGGATTGTAATATATTTATCCTTTTGCTTCCGCTGTGCATTTATATATTGTGTTGTTTGACTATGATGTTGCCAACCACGTCACGATACTCCCCTACCGGGCCCACCGGTAACACGTGGAAATTTGGGGTGTGACACACGTACCATGTAAACGCATATAGTCACGAATTCACATAATTGCACAATATCACATAAACATATAAAGCACATAATCACAGTATTCCTAAACTGATGAACACAGTAGCAAGACACACATAACTTAATCACTAAGAGCACCTACGAGCATACAAGGCATTCTGGCTGCTTCTATTGTTGATTCGTTAGCGATGAGTTGCGTGGGTTTTGTGTTTTAGCAGGAGTAATAGTGTTGGGTCGAAATCAATAGTACCTCAAAACATTAACAAATAACAGAAAATGCATAAATTTTCCTAAAGAGCGATAAATCGAAGGCAGATTGTCTGTGGCTAATAGACTTCGACTAACCAAAGTGGCTTGACTATTCACAAGGATCCTGCACAATTACCTCCAGGACTATGCCTTTGCCTCGATTCTTGGGCGTTGGCGCAATTCCCATTGGTTATATTGTGTCTTTAGATCGTTGGAGTCCATCGAACTTTGGTGGAAGTTTTTTTTGTATAAAAGCAGGACGAGTTGTCAAGGTTAGGGTTTCACCCCTATCTTGCAACTTCCGTCCTCGTTTTTGATAAAAATTGAGGAGATTATTCATCAAAATATGGATTTCACTCCTGATTTGGTATGATTCTCTTCGTTTGTAGCTAAAACGCAAGCTGATTAGGCAACTTTAGTCGAGAGTTTGCGGTTTTCACACCTATTCTCGGCCTTATTACCTGTTCACAACTTGAAAATTCGAGTGCAATGAGAGAAAGGAGTGAGTGATAGTGGCGAGTTTACGCATACGCGTGAGTTGGTCTGATGGTTCTTAACTATAGTCTAGGTCTCTAAGACTTCGACCCGGACTAGGTCGAGTCTTGCCTAATTCCCTATAGTTATGGCTCTGATACCAATCTGTCACACCCCAACCGATGGCGGAATCATCGGGGCATGGCATTGAGCGAAACAGATTGTCCAGAAGTTTCCATAACAACTATCATTACCATTTAATTTAAAGCGATACGTCCCATACCGTATCATAAATAGTCAAACAAGTTATTACAGACAACATCAAAACAAATATTCTGTTCCGACAACTCAGATTTAAACATAACTAATTTATTTGTTGGTTTCTAGGACTCCAGTTCCTAGCTTCGATTTCATCACAGCCCGAGAAGCATATAAACAACCTAGGCACCTGTCACATACGTTAAAATAAGGTCAATACATAACATGTAAAGGTGAGCATACAAGTTTGATAATAGCATATAGAGTTCGAATTCGTTTACGCATAACCAGCACGTACACATAGTGAAATGAAGCACGTTAGTTATCGACATAGATCCATCGATACCAATGACTGCGAGTTGACTGCCCGAGGCAGTTCGCAATACATGATTACCACCGTAATCCATGCAAGTAAAAGATCCTTAACAACCCCCGTGTGAACGGGTGCTGAGTCCAAACTATAGTACTATCGTTGCTAAGGCAGGTAGACAGCATTCCATGTGTAAACATAACAAACAAGCATTCATAAGCCACGTATAACATGCATTAATGGTTTAGCGTTAAAATAGCTTGAGTAGTGTGATTGTTGTAGTTTGAATAGTTGTAACGTATGTAACACCCAAAAGTGCTAAAGCAAAAAGGGTTCGAGTATACTCACAGCGTTTGTGGATTGAAGGGAGCGCTTTACAGCGAGTACGGTTAGCCTGAATAGATTCGATAACGTAACGATAAGTAGCGCGTAAAACAGTACAAAGTGAGAGTGGTTAGGATGGCTGCTCATGCGGATCAGCTATCCGTGGGAGGGAGTCATCCGTGCGCATGACCTATCCGTGCGGATGGTGATACGTGCGGATGGTAATCCATCCGGATGAGCTATCCGTACGTACGACTGTCCGTGCGGGTGGTAACCCGTGCGGATTAGTTGTGCGTGCGGATGACTTATCCGTACGGTCAAGTTGTTTGTGTGTATAAACGTTCAAGTGGATTGTTTCTTCCTAAGATGTGTTTGTGTATGATGGCTTGTGCTTTGGAGTTTTCGTTGTAGCATTTAGAAACCACATAAGTATTTCTACCTTTCAAGCCGGTCGCGCGGACGACAGTCCGTGCGTATGGCAGTCCGTGCGGGCAGCCTGTGCGCGCGGGCAGGGCTAATCCGTCCGGATAGCCTGTCCGTGCGTACGACTTGGCCGTGCGGATGAACATTGTTTGAATTTCATTTTAAGGCCTTAGTATCTCATGATCCGAAGAGTAATCCATTCAGAGGTCGTCCGTCCGGATTGCTCATTCGTCGATACTCAAACCTTGTTTGGAAAGTGGGTCCCAAGGGTAGCTCGTCCGGGTGACAACTCGTCCGGATGACCTATGCGTGCGGATGGTAATCCGTGCGCACCGCCTGTCCGTGCGAACAGCCTGTCCATGCGGACAACTGGTCCGGTTGTTCCGTTCGTCCACACTTGGTTTCTGTTGTCGTTTATCGAGACGTTCTGATTACGTGGCAACCACTTGGAATTTGTATTCTCACCCGCGTGACCAGACCGGTCAGGAATCACCCTAACTCGGCCTGTCGGCGACTCAGAACGGCCATTCCGGTTAACCCCGAAATCAGTTGTCTGTGGGTAGGATTCCAGATCTAGAACCAGTGCATCACTATTATCGAGTAGAGACTAGAACCGATCAGATTCGTACCGATTCTAAGGGAAAAAGAAGGAAGGAACTTAGGTTTATTTCTTTCAACTCTTTTATCCTTAGAAAAGTTTAGATCTAGGTGAAGTTATTGTGAAATCTTGTAGAAATCGTTTGGATCTGAGCTATTCTTGGTGGAATGAGGTCAAGCTTGAAGTTCATGATGACGTCACCCGAGAATGCCTCAAATCCGGATGATTTCATGGTTAAAAGTGAAGATTTGAAAGATGGAAATGTGTAGAATTGTGTAGTGATCAAGAACGTACAAGAATTAGTGCAAGATCTTACCTGGATTGAGAGAAATCTGAGAAAGAGTGAAGAATGCGTGCGGTTCGGACGTCACTTGCCAAAAGTGGAGAGTGACCCGTGTATTTATAGGATGCCAAAAAGGGAAAGGGGGTAAGCAGTGCGCATGGCACGCACCCGGGTAGGCTATCCGCGCGGACTGGTCATCCGTGCGGATGCCGCCTGCTTTGGGGTGTTCGGTGCGATGTTGCTTCGGTTTTGATTTGTGAGCGATTCGATAGGGTTTCCTAGTCAAATTACTTTCGGTCCCAACTACTTCTTATAAGGTTCGACTCGGAATTCGGGTTCGGGTTTACCTTCGAGTTCGATTGAGTTCGCTTGATTATCCCAACATAACATAAAATGAACATGCACAGGTAACACGTAAGGCACACACACACGTATAACTGACAAGTAAAATACATAGCTCGAGTTACGATTTGATGTCGTTTTGATTAGCATAGCTTGATTTAACTTTATCGCATTGTTACTTCCTATCGTTCGCAGTCGTAGGTCGATTGAAATACGGTTAGCATGACTCGATTATTGTAATGTACAACATTTACTCCACATAATCTAAATATAATAAAAACAATTCTACGAGTCGAGTCGCGCGAAATCGGTCGTTGACTTTGACCTTGACTTTGACTTTCACTCGTGAAAACACGGGGTGTTACAGGTATGACCATCGTCACCATTGTGACATGTCACCATTGTGACAAAGCGCCAGATAAAAATAAGATAGAAGCCATTGTAATCGCTCTTATGCTGTAAATTATAACAATGTTTTCTAGTTATACTTTGCAGTGATTAAGTCTTTGCCAATCTTTAAGAAGCAAATATAAAAACTCTTAATGCTGTAAAGTATAACAAATATGTTTCCTTACTGTTATCCCGATCGAGGGCTTGGGGCAATGTATGTCGGCAGTAGAATATCGGTCTGTCCTCAAATATCGTTTGATGATACCGTTGTACCCTGAGGATGAACCGTGCCCTGTTTGTCGGAAGGTGTGTCTTGATAGCTTCGGTGAACATGCCCTTCACTGCAAAGAGCTTCCTGGCTTCAAGTACAGACACGATCTGGTTAGAGATGTGCTGTTTGACGTTCTCAAGCGAGCTGGTATCGCTGCTAAAAAAGAGGCTCCGGTTAATTTCCTAAGGGACCCGAAAGAGGGGAGGTCTTCCCTTCGACCAGCCGATGTGCTGGTTTTTGGATGGTCCGGGGGTAAGCATGCTTGCATTGATCTCACGGGGGTGTCGCCTCTTGCCGGTTTCAGGGGCAGTGGTTTTGTTTCAGGGCAAGCGACGCGGAAGGCTGAGGCGGGGAAAATATCCAAGCACGAGCAGGCCTGCATAGATAATCAACATGCCTTCCTTCCTTTCGCGTTCGATACCTTTGGTTATCTGGCCCCTATGGCGTCCGGTTTCTTGAAGCGGGTTCAAAAGGCAGCACTTGCGCATGCGACAGTGTCTGTAGGCCATACTTATGTGTTTAGCCGAGTAGGATTTGCAATTCAAAAGGGGGTGGCGGCGCAGCTTGTTGCCCGTCTACCAACCCATGATTTGTAATTTGCTATTCTAAGTTTAATGAAAGTTTATTGTTAAAAAAAAATATGTTTTATAAAACCGAATGAACTCACTCAGTATTTTCCGCTGACAAAACCTTTTTAAAACGCGTTTCAGGTAATTACAATAGATTGGAGTAAAGAGATGAATCCGACACTGAAAGGCATCAAGAAGTGGCTTATTTTATTAAATCAAATCAAATTAAGAAATATTGTTTTATGTAATTAATCTTTATTAAAGCTACCATTATAAGACATGGGTTTATCCCATCTATTTAATAAATAAAATCCGGTGTTTTCTAAACTCTGATATTTTTTTCCTAACTCACGGTCCTGATGAAATTTCCGCTGCAACGTCTTCAAAATAATCACCGGTACCACTGGGCTGTTCACGACTCCCGATTCCGTCCAGGGTGGATCGGGGGCCGTGACACATAACCCCTGGATACGTATTAGATACGCTGCCCGATTGATCTAGGGTTCCGTAACGGCTGTCGTGGTTCTGCCCGACGTAGTCGTTGGAATGCCGTCTCGGGGAAGGTATTACTAATGTTAAAATGGGTTATTATACTAACACGTGTGCATTGTTTATTTAATTAGATTATAACCAGGAAATCACAAAGGAAAGCCCTATAATAGCAATGTGAGTTGATCCGCTTTTTGTAAACCTTTTGTAAACAGTTTTTACAAAACCTTAACTATTTCACAATGCAATTTAGCAGTTATTGAGTCTTTGTAATTCTACGATTACTGCCGGTATGTTGGGGTTTTGTATACAAAATGTGAGTAACGTTACCATTGGACGAAGAGTTAGCCAATGTGTAATATGACCCACAAGTCAAGATTGACAGTACTGAATGAGTAATTGGGTAGATATAAACATTGTAATCGCCCTCAATACTGTTAAGTTTAAATTAAATTAATGTTTCTTGATTAAACTGGGATTCACTCACCAGTATTTCCTGCTGATAAAATGTTTTAAACACGTGTTTCAGGTAACTTAGTATGAAGCTAATAAAAGCCAGCTGGAGAGCACTGAAGGCTTAGAAAAGTGGAAATAAAAGTTACCTAATTAAAAAGGAGAATTGTTTTCAATAATTGGGATTATTTCTATGAATATATCAAAATGAAAAATCGGGTTTTGTCCTACTTATAAATTGTTACCAGAGAAACTTGGGTTTTATCCCATTTCTTTTATTTTAAATATTTTTGGTGTTTAACTCTGATAAAATATTTCCAAACTACGGTCCTGATGAAATTTTCCGCTGCTAAATTGATAAACACCGATACCATTGAAACTGGTTTACGGCCGCCCGCTCTCGGGATAGGGATCAGGGGTTGTGACAGAAGGTGGTATCAGAGCTATGCCACTGGTTTAAGCCCTTTAGGTGTTCTTCCAATACCTAAACCCTTAACCATCTATGTTAGGAAATTAATATCTCATGTGTTATCATGTGAACATAAAATCTTAATGTGTTTATTATGATTTTTATGCCATTTAACATTCCTAATATGTGTTACCCATATCTGTATTTTACACTTATGCTATAATATATATATATAAATGATATATATTAATAACATCATGTCTTAAGTAAATTTTGTGATATATACCATACCCATATATTATTATGATATTGATATTAATATTAATATATTAACAAGAGATGTAAAATAACACCTTTAGGTACGATATCACTAAAATATCATAATATAAAATGTTATTCACTGAAAGAAAGACATTTTACTTAATTTAAAGATGTGTATTTCGCAAAGTTTTGATAACACATATATTTTGTTAAAATATAATATTTCAGTATTATTTAAATACAATAATTTGAAATACTTTGTAAATCACTTTATAATTCTTTATAGTATTATTAAATATTAAATATTATTTATCAAAATTTGATAAATTACGTAATATTCAGAAATTATGTGTAAAGTCAATATTTATGATAATTAATACATTAAAAATTTTTATACACATGCTCTCTAAAGAAAAATCTTTAAGATATGGTGTTATTATTATTATTAAAACATTAAACCAAAAATATTATTAAATTCTGTTTTAAATTAAACAAATAATAGTAATAATATTTTTGGAAGAATAAAATATTTGGCTCTTTAATAAAGTGGCACTAGAAAGAATTTTATAAAACGTAATCCTTAAATTTAATAATGAACATAACTCGACGATTCTAAAATTTAAACACATATACGTATACCACAGAAGATGCAAAATATTTTATAAAACAATATTTATGAAACCAGAATACATACAATAACTTGCCATTATGTAATTAAATGATTTTAATACATAATACCTATGTGTCAACAGAAAATAACTTAAAACTTATTTGTAAGTCAAATGTATGTATATTTTATATCTACGATTTGTATCAATATTATAAATAATATTTTATCCATGAAGTAAAATATGTACAAAAATATTTAGTATGATACAACAATATGGTTTAAAATATATATATATATATATATATATATATATGGATAAATTACAAGTTTTGTCCTTTATCTTTAGGGTACTTTACAGGCGGTGTCCTTTTTTTCAAATGTTGACAGGCGGTGTCCTTTATTAGGTATTTTGTTACAAGTTTTGTCCTTTCCACCCAACCTGGTTAAAAAACCATGTTAATTGTTGGGTGTAAAGGACTAAACTTGCAACAAAATACCTAGGTAAAGGACTAAAATTGCAACAAAATACCTAGTAAAGGACACCGTCTGTCAACAATTAACTGGGTTTTTTAATCAGGTTGGGTGGAAAGGACAAAACTTGTAACAAAATACCTAATAAAGGACACCGCCTGTCAACATTTGAAAAAAAGGACACCGCCTGTAAAGTACCCTAAAGATAAAGGACAAAACTTGTAATTTATCCTATATATATATATATATGTATATATATTTCTAAAGAAAACACTTTTTACCATTTGATAAGTTCGATTCATTTCTTAAATTATATTTAATTTATATGTATATATATTATGATAATACTTCTTAATATATTGAGAATCGAATTTAGAAACACCAGACTTTGTATTGGGTATTACGAATATTAAATAAATAGATATAATAAATTAAGAATCTGAACTGACTTATAGATATGATATAACCAAAATTTAGTCAACCTGTCAAAATTAGAATTTCTCTAAAAAGAATCCAGAAAATTCTATATCTATTAAATTTTGATGAATTCTTTTATTTTTATTCTAAAATATTATCTTCAATAAATTTGATAAAAATTTATTTGATTAATATCAATGTTATGAAAATAAACAAGATAGCTAATATAATTAATTATGTAACTAGATTTTTATAAGTTGGTATTATAAAGGAAATTTTAAAACTTTATATTTATACGTATATACAAGACACAAAATTTCTTGATAATATATATATACAATATAAGGATCAAATGTCTTCTGCAAAAGGACAAGATTTTATATAACAGAAGAAACAAACCTACATGTTTACTTAAGATTTATTTTGATACCCAACTTTAATTTAAAAGATACCTTAAGAATATTTGTATTAGCACCACCTCTTGAAAAACAATAAATGGGTCAAAGACGGAAAATTTCAGAATTTCATATAAAGCTTTTATCTTTATATATCTATCCAGCCATAAGCCCTGGAAATATAAGTAAATTGAGGCAATATAAAAAGCTATTACATCAAAGGAAGAAACAATACATATAAGATTCCATTTTCCTTATATTTTGATAAGATATATAGTAAGAGAAAATGTTAAGATATATACATATATATGTATACCTTAATACATATAAATTATCGACGCATAATACTGATGAGTTATGACTATAATTGTGTTAAACAAAATGTACCTGTATAATTACATAGTTTTGTGATAATTATAATTGAACATGTTTGTAATTCAGATGTCAAAGGAAATAGCATGTGATCAAGAAATTCAGGCTAATAATGAAAACTCTTTGGATAGGAACACTATAGAAAATATAATAGCTCAAGGAATATCAAATGCCATACCCTCGATCATTGAAGCTATTAAAATTTCTGTGCCTATAAACGAGAATCCTACTATACACTGTAAGCATACCCATCACTTCATATCTAGCCCTAGTACCAATGGAAATTACGATATTCATATCAAAACTCCATCTTCCAAACGAAAGAAAACCACAACCTATGGCTACTCCTATAAGGAATTCTACTCTAACAAATCCTCCAAGGACAAAGGAATGAAACCAGAAATCGCACAACCTACCAGCAACAGCAAAAAACACGCCTGAGAACGTTATTTTAAGAAGACACTTCGTTGTAACTTCTGCAAGAAAGCTGGACATGTAGAAGAAGAATGTAAAAGGAAAAGGGAAACTAACGTATGTTACAAATGTGGAGATCCAGGCCACTTCCGTCGCAACTGCCCAAAACTATCTAAGGCCCCCGACAACGAGAACAGAAACCCAGATGAAGCTAAGAAGAACGCATAAACACCATAAACCATAATAACTTTTAAAATAAACACCTTTATGTTTTGTCTGCACTTAAGTATTAGCTGACTTTTGATTCCGAACAAAACTTCTTCAATAAAAGGTCTTTGTTTTTCTTTTATAGAGTCAACTCTTATTTATCTCATCTCTTGACAAATTCCTATAGTGTACAATGTTTGTCATGCATGTAAATTCAATTCAAAAAGATCATCTACTCATGATTTTTAATAAATCCCCCCCCCCTCTGATTTTAAATGCTGACTTTTGATAATCGAGTCAACCGATTTCTTGGAAAACTCCTCTTCTTTTCAAAGTTACCAGATTTTCATTTCTTGTCAATACACATATCCATTGTTGGAATATGTCCAAAACAAGCTCAATTGTTTAAACTTGTTCACAATACACATTCAATTCAAAATCTCATATGATGGATTGAGATAATCATATTCAAGGTAATTTCGTTATTTGAACTTGTTTAAAGTCTTCAATCTCAATATATCATTTGTTAAAACACGACACCTTGCGGTGGCGATTTCTTTGAAACTTGAACTCATTTCATTTTCACACCGAGGTACGAATTTATCTATTTATTGATTCATTATCCTAAGCCAGTCTTAATACAATTTTGAGTTAAGATAAAGGTACCTAAATTCTTATTCCAGCGTACCTCCAACATTTCTTTTATTTTTGAATTGATCCTATAATATTTCTTTTGAACATCCTATCTTTTGAATATCCAGATTCACTTTATTTGAAACTTTCGGTTAATTTCAAAAATGGTGAATTCATTTGGTCACCATAATCATTGAATTCCTTCAGTCATTACAACACCTTGTGGTGTCTGTATAAATTTGTAGCCTGTGCTAATAATAAACCCTACTCATACGTCATCATTCAAGTAGTCTTGATACAATTATGTATTCAGACCATGATACACTAAATTCTATTGTATTGTCCATGTATCTTTGCCATTTAAATAAACGTTACTGATTTCTAGTTTGATAAGTGACAAATCATTTTTCATACTTCCATTCACAAATTGAGATTATTGATTCAGAATCTCCCTCAATTGATGATCAAAGTAAGTTCTTTGAATCCTATTGTTTCTACAAGTCATTGCATTTCGAATTCTATGCCTATCAAATATCTCTTTTGATCATGAAACTTAGTTACCTTGAAAATGGTATCATTTTATTAACATCAATTCCTGAAATTAAGTTTTGAAACCACTGAATTCCCATTTATCCTATGATATCCTTATATTCATCTTTTGATTCTATCCCAGATACCTTGATAACCCACTAAAAGATGTGACGCAAACCCAAGAAGATATCGTAGCCCAAATCTCGAGGACGAGATTTAAAACAAGGTGGGGAGGATGTAACATTCCCAAAATTTTAAAATCTAACATAAAGTTATTATACGAGTAGGTCATGAGTAAGTTGACCAATAGAAATATAAGGTGTTTTGGCAAACGTAGAAACCATTTAAATAATTAAATTATAAAAATACATTATATTTGAACCTACTCCGTTTTTAATGAAACTTGGTTCAAAATATGGATAAGATTATTCTCGTTCTAAAGACATATTCATTATTTTGCAAAACATCATATTTTAGAAGTTATAAGCGCCAAATAAGTGAAGCAGTTAAATTAATTATAATATATATAATAATAATAAAATAATAAAACAATAAAACTTATAATGAAAGACTTTTGCATACATGTGTACGTATGCATGACAATTTAGATAAGAATAAATTCAATTTCCATTGTGTACGTGTATGATTGAAGTCAGTATTGCGTGAAATCCAAGTTCAGTAACAAGTATAAATAACATGTAGGTATTGAAGTTTCAAACTGCTCAGTCCCTTTCAATCCCTCTCTCTAAAAATTCTACCTTTTAATAATAATAAGGTCCTGCCCTGTTTTAAGTATTTTAACCCTTGATCACTGATACCCTGTCTGACTAACGTAGGGCCCCGTAACGTATGTCAAGGCTCTGCCTAAATTCGTTGGGGTTCAGTCTCGTGACGTAGGGATAAAGTGGAATTGGGTTACTATACTTAATGTGAGTGCACTATATATTTTATTAAATAATCCAGGAGTTATACCTAGATATATCAACCCTCCTAAAATATTTCCGACACCCCTAATATATTTAGAGTACCCCTATATGTCCAAAAATACACCCCGTATATGAAAATCGTCCCCGAATAACCTTTATTTCATTAAATAACAAATAAAAACAAGATTCTAGCATCGCTTGCGGGCCGCGACAGCTCAATATCCGGAAGACACCACAAGCCGCCACGTGTCGATGACTCAGCAAACCCTAGCCGCCTTTCTGGACCTCGCGGGCCGCGTAGCCCTTAGCTACGTCTTACGCGGCCCGCGTAAAACTTGAAATCAGCCCCTATAAATAGAAGTGATCGGTTGTTCATCCAATTCGTTCACAATTCTTTTTCCCTCTCGAAATTTTGAAGAATAATAATAATATCGGGCATTATACCCCCCTAAATAGCGAAACTCTGCCTCGTTGTAAGTATCATAACCCCTGGATACGTATTAGATACGCTGCCCGATTGATCTAGGGTTTCGTAACGGCTGTCGTGGTTCTGCCCGACGTAGTAGTTGGAATGCCGTCTCGGGGAAGGTATTACTAATGTTAAAATGAGTTATTATACTAACACGTGTGCATTGTTTATTTAATTAGATTATAACCAGGAAATCACAAAGGAAAGCCCTATAATAGCAATGTGAGTTGATCCGCTTTTTGTAAACCTTTTGAAAACAGTTTTTACAAAACCTTAACTATTTCACAATGCAATTTAGCAGTGATTGAGTCTTTGTAATTCTACGATTACTGCCGGTATGTTAGGGTTTTGTATACAAAATGTGAGTAACGTTACCGTTGGACGAAGAGTTAGCCAATGTGTAATATGACTCACAAGTCAAGATTGACAGTACTGAATGAGTAATTGGGTAGATATAAACATTGTAATCGCCCTCAATACTGTTAAGTTTAAATTAAATTAATGTTTCTTGATTAAACTGGGATTCACTCACCAGTATTTCCTGCTGATAAAATGTTTTAAACACGTGTTTCAGGTAACTTCGTGTGAAGCCAATAAAAGCCAGCTGGAGAGCACTGAAGGCTTAGAAAAGTGGCAATAAAAGTTACCTAATTAAAAAGGAGAATTGTTTTCAATAATTGGGATTATTTCTATGAATATATCAAAATGAAAAATCGGGTTTTGTCCCACTTATAAATGTGTTACCAGAGAAACTTGGGTTTTATCCCATTTCTTTATTTTAAATATTTTTGGTGTTTAACTCTGATAAAATATTTCCTAACTACGGTCCTGATGAAATTTTTCGCTGCCAAATTGATAAACACCGATACCACTGAAACTGGTTCACGGCCGCCCGCTCCCGGGATAGAGATCGGGGGTTGTGACATATATATATATATATACATATATATGTACAAAGTCATAAAACACTATAATTTCAACAATAAAACACACCCAGAACCCACAAATAACATAGTGAAGATTACTAAAACACCATATTTGTGGGTTTTGTGATTTGGAAGATAAGACTTTGATTGTTGAATGACTAATATTAATGTGTTTTATGTTGATTATCATGTTGTGTTTTATATTCATAGTTGTACGATGGTGTGTTTAAAATTTTTAGGGACTGTTAGGGTTTGGATATTGTGTTTTAGTGATCTTCACTATGTTATTTGTGTGTTTTATGGCTGAAATTGTGGTGTTTTATGACTTTGTACATTTTGTAGGAAAAATAGACTTTGTAGCCGAGCCCCACCCTATATATATATATCTCTCCTTTTATCGCTCCAAGGTTTAATAGGTGTACAAAGTATTGTGATCGTCAAGATACTTAATCTCGTTCATGAAGTGTTCATCCTCCCACACAAGGAGTGTCTCCTAAACATCCTTACGTATTCCTTATGAAACCATCTATGTTTTTGTTTTTCATTATATTGGAAATCACAATGCACACACCATCTTCATAAATCCATCATAGAGTTTAGAGAGTGTTTAAAAATGGATTTTGAAAGTGATTATAATAATATTAAATTATCAGAATATCAGATTAACATTTTATTGAAATCTAAGGCTTGTTTTTTTTAATGTTTAGCTTGTTTTTACATAAAATCTTACAATTTTTTTTTAAATTAAAAAAAAAACTAAGAAAAACCAATAGTAGTCTTACAATAGAGTGAGTATGACTCCTATTGGGGGTCAAATGTCAAAATTAACATGACCCCTTTTCATACGGATCGAAGTTGAGCATAATCGAGTTGTTCTGCAAACAATTTTTTTTAATCAATTTACTAGGTTACAATCTGGGTATTACACGGGAATTATAATGCTATATAATTAATAATAAAAAAAGTTAAGTTTTAAAATTATATAATTAGTAATAAAAAAGTTATGTTTTAAAAAAACGTATGCATTGCACGGTTTAATAAACCTGTGTATTATACTAATAGAGTAATGTATAATAATTTTTTAACATATACATTCGTCAAGATATATATTTTAAAAAAAAAATTAACATGAGCAAGAAATTTAGTCCGATTAGTTAAATTAACGAACATGAACAAAAGTCTCGTTCCTTCAATTGTGTTCACGAACATTCATTACTGTGTTTGCACTGGCGGATAGAAAAGTTGAGAGATAGTGCAGACTATTTTTTTTATTCAGGAGTAGCTAATTTATAAAACGAAGAAGAAAACAAAATTTGCACTAAAAATGTACTCTGTTAAGAAAGTTGAGGGCTAGTGCGTGTCACCCATCCCCATATGTTAGATCCGCCCCCTATGTATCTGTGAATGTTCGTTCATTTACGGTTGTTTGTGTTCGTTTTTTATGTTGTTCATTACAGATTTTTGCACATTTATTTATTTTATCAAAACTTTTTGTATTCACCTAACTTTGCATATTTATTTATTTTATCAAAACTTTTTATATTCACCTAACAAATAGGAAACCATGTTCCCCTTTCATTCTCATTATTCACATCGACGAATACTATTGACCTCCATTACATGATTAGGGCTTCAAGTTCTAGCGTTGCTCCCTCTTCCGTCCACCTCTAGCCTCCGCCAATTTTATTTGTGTTTATGAACCGTTCGTGTACATATTCATTTCCTTAATTAACGAATGCTAACAAAACTGTCGTTTGGTAAGTGTTCATAAACCGTTCATAAATACATAATTTCCTTAGCAAATAAACACAAACAAGACCTTGTCCGTACTCATTCGGTTTGTTTAGTTTTAACAAATCCCGCATTTTCAAGAATATTTTCCTTTTTTCACAACAAAAAGGGAAATTTGTGAAGAACTCCCATAATGATCTATATTTATGATTATGTACACACATTATATAGGTTCGTGTGTAACATGTTTACACGTGTAGGAATAAGATTTTAAACCAACTTATTCTTTCATAACAAATTATCATAACAAATAAAAAGGAAAATTTTATAAGGTTGCAGTTAGACCTGCTATGTTATATGTAATAGATTGTTGGGCTATTAAAAAGACGCAGACACACAAGATGGAGGTGGCAGAAATGAGGATGTTACAGTGGATGTGAAACGCCCTCACACGTAATAACTTAAAAATGACGCAGCGGAAAAAGAGTCTTAAAAATTTCTTTCTCTATTAGACACATTTCTTACATGAAGGCTCAAATACGGAATGTCAAACGTTAACTAAAAGAAATATACAACATTCACTTTCAATTAACACTTTAAGGCGTTACATAATTAAAGCTATGTGACCGTTCTTTTCCGTACAATCCTTGCTCTCGACTCGATCTATGTCCGCTTCTCTTCGTTTGTGGTAGAAGAAATCCGTGTAGTACCTGTGGACATCACATACAACTTAACCATTAGTCGTTAACAACATCATACGACATTATTCTCATGTGATTTAATATCAAATATCATTCAACAATATAAACTTTAATTCATTCAACTATCCTCTCGTATTTTCTCATTCCGAGTTCGACTTCGATACCTCATGAACCCGATGCTCTTTTACCTGCATTACATTTCAACTTCAAGGCACACCATTAGCAAACGTCAATGCCCAAACATAATGAAACCATTCCTTCATACATTTATAACATCTCGCATTCATATATGTATACTAATTCCTACGTGCATTCATAGCATATTACATCCATACATGCATACATTCATAAATCATACATGTACACAAACATATACAGCTACATATATACGCACACATACATACATACAAGCTCTTACATACCACTTACATTTCCATATAATTTTACTAACATATCCTAGTCACAAGCATCCATATAAATAAGTCTCATACGTACAAACTTACGTGCATGTTCATTTCTATTCATGCTTACCTATGGATTCCGTCACTAACATGTAGGTAGATCTATACACATACATATCTCTAAACTTATTTCTTTCCCACACATACTTTGAGTGAACGTCCTTGCTCATGAGTGAACATTTCAACTGTTGAGTGAACATTCTTGCTGATGAGTGAACGTTCCAACTGTTGAGTGAACATTCTTGCTGACGAGTGAACGTTCCAACTGTTGAGTGAACATTCTTGCTGACGAGTGAACGTTCCAACTGTTGAGTGAACATTCTTGCTGAAACGAACTAGAAAAACAAGATTTGCCAGCTAACTGGCTATCGCGGGGCGACATTCCCCACCCCGGGCGGTCGCGGGGCGCGACATCTGTCGCGTTGTGCGACGGTGAAACTGAATTGCTGTCGCGTAGCGCGACAACCCTATTTTGACAGAATACTTCCCTTTGCTGCTGCATAAAGTGCCCAGCTATGTTTTCAACCAAAACTCAACTTGAAACTTACATAACTTTTGAGCTAAGCGCCCGTTTTGTGTAATTCTTGTTTTTGCGCGTCCGTAATTTAATTACGGATTCTTTTACCTTCCTAACTCACATCAAAAGCTGAAATATAAGAAAAAGGCTTAAAGATCCTTCATGCCATTATTCGACCCGTTTGATTCCACCATTTTATTTCCGACGTAAGTAGCTACTTTTGGCCCCGACAATCATTCCTACCTTAGTATTTCCATTTATTAATTAATCATACATGACCTTCTCACATTTATAAGCATTAAATAACTCCCTATACATACTAATAAGTGAGTCAGAATTCACTTACCTTAAGCGTGCGTATTAGAGCTTACTTCCTTCCTCATCTCGCCGCGTTAGCCCTCCGTGCTTGAGTCAATTGATACGATTCCTTTCCTTACATGTCATCACGTTCGTATCAAAGTTAGCATATATGATCATACATACAATTATACAAACATTCATTTCTTTTTTATTTACACATTATTTGACTTCCATTAGTCACATTTTCGCACACATGAGACACATATCAATAGTTACCTTATTCAAATCTCACGCAACTCGATTACCATCATACATAGCACACAAATCATTTAGTACATGACACATTAATTCTCTACTCTAACATTTGTGTTCAAAATCCCATCCATTACATTCATACACTGTTGACTTTCAAAAGTCAACGATCCAACTTACATGTATACCTTCAAATTGTTATTCTTAATAAGGTAGACCATAGTAATAACATCGTGTGCATTTCA
The DNA here is from genome assembly GCA_030545235.1 of Helianthus tuberosus. NCBI lineage: Eukaryota > Viridiplantae > Streptophyta > Magnoliopsida > Asterales > Asteraceae > Helianthus > Helianthus tuberosus. Next base: position 12,254,344 of record CM060424.1, read on the forward strand.
TACTCATATGGTGACGCACATACCGCACGGTCACCTAGTTATATCCACATATAATCACATAGTAAATCCTACATATGCAAATTCTTCATGATCCTACCAATTGACCAACACATTCCAAATTAACCCATTTACATAACTCCACCTTCTTTACTCGCTAGTGAGTTCACACACTTAATATTTAGTACATGATTATTTACTAGTTATGATCAAACACCTAATCCCACATACGGTGTGCATCACACCCTCAAAGCATGTAGTACAACTTTCTAATGCAAGTATCTTACCGTATCATCTTATCACACTAATTTCCCACTTGTAATCCATCTAAAACACATTCCTTTTGCAAACCTATTATCTATTACATCATTATCACATTCTACATATAATTATCCATTGCTAGCATACAAATTTCACTTATCTTTTTCACCTAAGCATTTTATCGAACACTTGGTGTGCATACCACTTTCTAAGCATAATGTACAAGTGTTTTGAGCATGTTCTTCCCAACTTCATCTCATGAACCACCACATTCAAACAAGACCTCATAATCATCAATTTCACATCAAGTTTGTCTATCAAAATCTATCATATAATACCTTGCTCATCCCAAAATCACAATATAACATCTACAATTATTTCATGATCATCCTCATCACATTCATGCAATGGGTTTCATTCTAATTCATCCAAATAACTAAAATTTAACCATGATTCAACTTCAACATATTAGCATTAACAAGTATTCATTCTAATTTCAACCAATTTCACAGATTAAACATAACCCACTTCATACAAGGTCACCAATCTAAGTTTTAGAACATACCTCATGATCCCCTTGTGTATGTGATCACTAATTCATATTCAATCATAAGTTTGAGCTCCAATTTTCCTTCAATTTGAAGCTTCTTCATGAACTAGGGTTTGAACCCTTGTTCTTTCTTGCTCCTGGACATCGACACGCACACACACACACATCACTATGTGTGTGTGTGGTGTTTTAATTTTATTTATTAAACTCTTGTTTCCTTTTTAATGGTTTTGGCCCCTCAAGTTTCGTTTGATAATAAATGAGAATAAAACTCTTATCTTGTTACTTATATTCATGTTACCACTAGGTTAATTTGTTCCTAGCTATTTTGTTTACGGTTTCACCTTTTCCACTAACGGTAATTTTACCCGTTCTGTTTTTTATTAACCGGGTTTTAAATTACCAAACCCGTTTTTGGGGTGTTACAGGATGTGTGGGCACACAAAGCTAAAGCGTATGAGAAATAGGTTTTTTAGGGAAAGGCTAGGGGTGGCTAGTATATCGAGTAAGATTAAAGAGGGGAGATTGAGATGGTTTAGGCACGTGAAGAGGAGGCCGGTGACGGCACCGGTTAGAGTAGTGGAACCTGTCACGGCCCCTGACCCGGTTTTACCGTTTCAGGAGCCCCGGGACAGAAAATCCCGTGGTATTAATTTAACAGCGGAAGTTTTCTTCAGGATCTTTTTAAAACTGCAATTTCCCGATTTATTTTATTTCACAACTCGGGATAAAACCCCGATAATTTACATTTATATGATTTCACGGAGAAATCTTTATTTTACAAAACATGTTTCTTTATTTTATACTGAGCCACTTCCTTAAGCTGATAGTGCTTCACGACACTTTTTCTGGATCACAACAGATCACCTGAAACATGTTTGAAAAAAGGTTTTGTCAGCGGAAAATACTGGTGAATCATTCTATTTAGTAAAATGACACGTTTGTTATAATTTACAGTATTAAGAGAGATTACAATGTTTCAGATATCAACCAACTACCCATAGTATTTGTCACTCAATCACACATTGGCTATCTCGTTGTCCAATGGTGTCTGTGACTATGGTCATATCACCCCTTGGCTAACCCATTGTCCAATGGTGACGATTATCAAGTATTGTATACAAACCCCACATACCGGCTGTAATTTGGTGACTACATAAACTTAATCACTGTAATTATAACTTTAAAAGTATACATGATTTGGAAATTAAATTTGGTAAAAAGAGAATGACTCACATTGCAGATTTAATTGAGCAGAGCCTAGCCTACTGATTAGCCTTTTAACCTAAATTAATAACATGCACACAATTCGGTTAGTAACTTAATACAACATTTACGATAACTCACGAGATTAAACCCTCACATCGAATGACAAAGTGCGATACTTAAACATCCATTGTATTAACAACGAATGACAAAGCATAAACCCTAATGTGGGCAGCACTTAAACATCCATTGGATAGTTTAATCAATCGGACATTGAATCGTATCAGTGATCGAGTTATTACCCTGTATTGCAGCGACAATTTGTGATTCGTGTGTATTTTGATAGTAATCAGAACGTAACTCAGTGTATATAACGAGTTTTTACGTCGTTTTAACTCCAGAATTCAAGTCCCAAACACCCCTATTTATACATAAATTTTGACCCCCCTCGCGTGACGCGAGGGGTACCCCTGGGGGCGTCGCGTGGCGCGACGGGTCCTATCCTACCTTAGGGTAGCCACGTCCCTAACTAGCCTTGCTGACTTGACGGATTCTTAAAATTCGATACTGACAACAAGTTATTTAGATAATCGTAACTAGGGTTTTACCCCCCCTGAGTTTTAGGGGCCCTGATCCTGATTCTGATTGTTCTGAAAATTTTAGGGTTTGTGCAGAATCACTTGGGTGTCTTAATTAGGGTTTCCTATTGAACTAAATATAATAATAAATAATAGTTTTGGTGAGAGTTGTTACATTCTCCCCACCTTAATAAAAATCTCGTCCTCGAGATTTACTTAGAATAAGTAGGGATACTTTCGCTTCATCTCTGATTCCAGCTCCCAAGTGTATTCAGCTCCTCTCTTCGAATCCCACTTAACTTTAACTAGCACTAGTCGTTTGTACTTGAGAAATTTTACCTTTCGATCTTCTATCTGAAGAGGTTTCTCAACAAATTTTAACTTGTCGTTTACCTCTATGTCTTGAAGAGGTACTACCAAAGATTCGTCTGATAAGCATTTCTTGAGATTGGATACATGAAATACATCATGTACTCCAGCTAATTCTTCTGGTAGTTGTAAACGATAAGCAACTGGTCCTATACGTTGGATCACTGAAAATGGTCCTACGTCTCTTGGACTAAGTTTTCCTTTCTTACCGAATCGAACTACTCCTTTCCAAGGAGAAACTTTCAATAATACTTTGTCTCTTACTTGAAACTCCAACGGCTTTCGTCTATTGTCTGCATAACTCTTTTGACGATCTCGAGCAGTCTTCAATCTTTCCTTAATCTGTGTAATCTTATCGGTTGTTTCTTGCACTATTTCAGGACCTAACAATTGACTTTCTCCTATTTCTGCCCAACAAACTGGAGTTCTGCACTTTATTCCATATAGTGCCTCGAATGGGGCAGTTTCAATACTTGAATGATAACTATTGTTATAGGAGAATTCGATCAGAGGTAAGTGATCGTCCCAATTTCCACCAAAATCTATCACACATGCTTGAAGCATGTCTTCTAGAGTTTGTATCGTCCTTTCACTTTGCCCGTCTGTTTGTGGATGATATGCAGTACTCAGATTTAGTCGAGTTCCCATTGCTTCTTGGAAACTTGTCAAAAAATGAGAAGTAAAACGACTATCTCTATCAGAAACAATGGAGAGTGGAACTCCATGTAAAGATACGACTTCATCTACATACAACTTTGCCAACCTTTCCATGCTAAAGGTTTCCTTCATTGGTAGAAAGTGAGCTGATTTGGTTAATCGATCCACAATTACCCAAATCGCATCATTACCTTTTCTGGTTTTGGGTAATTTAGTAACAAAATCCATTGTTATGAGTTCCCATTTCCATACAGGCATTTCTAGTTGTTGTAGTAGACCTGAAGGTTTCTGGTGTTCTGCCTTAACTTGTGAACAAGTAAGACATTTAGAAACATATCGAGCTATATCCTTTTTCATTCCTATCCACCAAAAGTTATTTCTTAAATCTTGGTACATCTTATTATTTCCAGGGTGCATAGTATACCTAGATTTATGGGCTTCTTCTAAAATCTTATTTCTTAATTCTCCCCGCTTAGGTACCCAAATTCTTCTTTGGTGGAATCTCCAAATTCCACCAGCTCCTTGTTCTAACTCTTTTATTCTTCCCTTCATTCCTTCAACATCATCCTTGATTGCTGTTGCTTGAACATTCTTCAATTGTTCCATTAAATCTATTTGTAGATTTAATCTAAGAGCACGAACCCGACGTTGTTTCTCATGGTACTTACGACTTAAGGCATCTGCAACTACATTTGCCTTTCCTTCGTGATACTGAATATCACAGTCGTAATCACTTAGAATTTCCATCCATCTCCTTTGCCTCATGTTTAACTCTTTTTGCCCAAAAATATATCTTAAACTTTTGTGATCCGTATAGACAGTAAATTTACTTCCGTATAAATAATGTCTCCAAATCTTAAGGGCAAAAATTATGGCTCCTAATTCTAAGTCATGAGTTGTATAGTTTTCCTCGTGCTTTTTCAATTGTCTTGAAACATACGCAATTACCTTCTTGCGTTGCATTAGCACACATCCAAATCCTAGTTTTGAAGCATCACAATAAACTTCAAAATCTTCAGTTCCTTCTGGTAAAGCTAGTATTGGGGCATTTGTTAATTTCTGCTTTAGAATCCTAAAAGCTTCTTCTTGCTTAGGTCCCCATTCAAACTTAATTGCTTTACAGGTTAGCTTAGTTAATGGTACAACTATCTTGGAAAAATCCTTAATAAACCATCTATAATATCCAGCTAAACCTATAAAACTTCTAATTTCTATTGCGGATTGTGGAACCTTCCATTTGGTAATTGCCTCTATCTTAGCAGGATCTACATGAATACCTTCGTGATTTACCATATGTCCTAGGAATTGCACTTCTTGTAACCAAAATTCACACTTCGAGAATTTGGCATAAAGCTTTTCTTTTCTTAGCAGAGTTAAGAGTGCATGCAGGTGTTGACAGTGTTCGTCCTGACTTTTGGAATAAATAAGTATATCGTCAATAACAACAATTACAAATTTATCCAAATACGGTTTACAGATTCTATTCATCATGTCCATGAATGCGGCAGGTGCATTCGTTAACCCGAAGGGCATGACTGTAAACTCGTAATGACCATACCTAGTTCTGAAAGCAGTTTTAGGTATGTCTTTTTCTTGTACCTTCAATTGGTGGTATCCGGAGCGTAAGTCAATCTTAGAAAAATATCTAGCTCCTTGAAGTTGATTGAAAAGATCATCAATCCTAGGTAATGGGTATCGATTCTTAATTGTAACCTTATTCAATTCTCTATAATCAATACACATTCTCATTGAACCATCCTTCTTTTTCACAAACAACACTGGTGCTCCCCACAGGGATGAACTAGGTTGTATGAAACCTTTACTTAGTAATTCATCTAATTGCTTTTTCAGTTCTAACATTTCTGTGGGTGCTAACCGATAAGGTGCCTTGGCTATCGGTATAGTTCCTGGAATTAGATGAATTCTAAATTCTACCTCCCTATCTGGTGGTAATCCTGGTAACTCTTCTGGGAATACATCGGGGTATTCTGAGACTACAAGAATTTCCTTAAGTTCTTTACCTTTAGTACTAATGATTACTGAAATCATATATACTATTCCTTGTTTTCGTTCATAACTAGCAACTTTCATTACTGATATGAACTTCATGGGTTTACGTGGTTTATCTCCTGTAATCGTGATTACTTCTCCATTATGTGCTTGAATCTCTACGGAATTCTTATCACAAAGAATTCGAGCATGGTTGGCTACTAACCAATCCATTCCTAATACTACATCGAATCCAGTTAAATTCATTGGCAATAGGTTTGCATGAAATTTATAACCTGAGAGTTCTATATTCTCTTTTTGCAAAATGTTATCTATTTTGACAGAATTTCCATCTGCCGTTTCGACTGTAAAAATTTGCCTAAGTTAGGTTAATGGTAAGTTAAGAGCTTGGCAGAATGAAGTATTTATAAAACTTTGGTTTGCACCAGAGTCAAATAATACTTTTGCGTAAATGTTGTGAACTAAGAACGTACCAGCTATCACATCTGGAATGAGTTCTGCTTCTTGAGTAGTTAATTGAAATGCTTGAACATTCTTCTTGGTAGCCCCTTCTGTAGCTTTGGCTTTGTGGTTATCAGCTGGTTTAACTAGTTTTGGGCAATCTGGCCTGAAATGTCCAGTTTCTCCACAATTGTAACAAATTGTGGATTTCTTCCTGCAGTTTTCTTCACGATGTCCTACAACTTTACAAAAGTTGCAGGTTACATTGCATCTTCCAAAATGTTTCCTTCTGCAATTCCTGCAGAAAGGTGGAATTGAGGATTGTCCTGTTCCTCTTTTCCTGAAACTGCTATTATTACTCGTACAAAATCCTTGGGTAATTTTCTGAGCCAGTTCCTTTTTCCTGTTTTCATCTCTTGTGCGTACCAGTTCGTCAGTTAGGGTGTTAGGTAATTCTACAGCATCGTCAATACTACGAGGTCTCGTAGCTTTAACGATGTTACGGATTTCACTAATCAGTCCCCAAATATAGCGAGAAATGAGTACCGGTTCTGGCGAAGCCAGCGTTGGTACCACTCTAGCATATTCAAAGAATGTCGAAGTATAACCGCGACAATCTACACCCGTCATACGATGGTTTAGGAATTTATTTGCCATTTGATCTTTTCATATTCGGGACAGAATTTTCTTTCTACAAGATTCTTAAATTCTTCCCAATCCATGGCGTAGGCCCTATTTCTTCCTTTAGCTTGTAATACCGTGTTCCACCATTCTAGCGCCCCTTCTTTGAATATATTTGACGCATACATAACTTTGTTGTTTTCGGCACATTTACTGATTATAATCACTGCCTCGGTTTTCTCAAACCAACGCAGTGCTGCAGTTGCTCCTTCATTGCCTGCAAATTCATCGGGTTTGCAAGCAAGAAATTCTTTATAAGTGCAACCAGGCGTTGCAGCTTTCATTTTTTTAGAGAGCGGAGCTTGTCGTGGTTCATTATCGTGATTAATATGATCATTGCCTCCGTTTATGCTATTACTGAAATTATCTTCAGAAATACGTTTACAGGGAATGATTTGTTGAGGTTCAGCAGGTTTCTGGACAGCAGCGACTATTGCCGGAATAGCATTGGCTATCCCTTAAGCAACGATATTTTCTATATCTTGCCTAGTCATATATTGATCCCCCGGGTGTTGTTCAGATTGATTAACCTCATTTACTGGTTCATTATTAGCGTTTTTCATCTGATAATTAATTTATAAATAATTAGTATAAAATAAGAAACAATCCAATATAACAATTAATCGCACATAATTACGTAAACAAATATACAACCAAAATTGTAAATTTTTTCTTTTATTTTATAAATTATATTATGCTTCCATATACATTTTTATCTTACAACCATTTTATTGTTTATTTTATACATACTGATTTTTAGTAATATTATTGTTATTATACAAACACAGATTTACCACCTACTTCTCCCTCGTCAACTTGCATTTTTAATAACGATGTTCCCTCTCATCATATTTCCATGAGATTTGTCCTCCTATCTCTCGGATCCTATTCCCAGCATCTATCAGTTCTTCGCCAAAATGGCGGAGTTCAGCCATATTCTCAGTACTCATCGGTGGATTTGGTAGAGGTTCTGGATCGAACTGAGGAAGAAAGGAATAAGGACTATTGAGCAGGTTTTGGAACTGCCAATCATTTGTCCACCATTCATCCATTCATAACGGCTGGGTGTGGATTATGGGTTCTGGGATTACTGGGTCCAAGTTCATTGGTAGTTGTGTTTCAAGAGTAGGGTATAGATTATTATTAATTGGCCTGATGACATCACAGCTTGCCAATGCCTGATCTAATTCCTCCTGAAAAGGTAACTCCTCAACCTGTCTAGAACTTTTCCCAATTTCCCTCTGGGTTTGCCTAGAATATTCTCCATACTCCATTCCTGGTGGCCTAGAATCTTCTCCCAATTCCATCTCCAGTGGCCTAAAACCTTCACTGACTTCAACCCCCTTTCCTTTTTCTAAAGGATTTTCTATTTTAGGGATCTTCCTAGTTGTAGGCTTTCTCCTACGCACACGTCTCCATCCCACAAATCTCCTTCTTTTCTTGGGTTTAGGTTTCTCTGGAGGTGGAGCATTGAATTCCACAGGTTCTTCTATGTCTGGTATATACCTATTGAAATCTCTGGAAACCTCTATTTTTACCGGATAGAGATTTAGATTTTGAAGGGCGTCAGACAAGTCGTTCATGCTGTTTAACATATATGCAAAATAAACAAAAATTACTAAGTCAAAATTTTCATAAATAACCTTTAAATATTATTGCATACCGAGTGGCTTATTTAATACAAAAGACAACTGATAATTTAAACATATGAGGGTTTTTCTTGTAACCTTATTTATTTACTGGATACGGTTTCTAGCTGGTAGATGATATGGTTACTAAACTGAGACAGGGTATTTAAAGATTTGCATTTACGGCTACAGTGGCTAACATATAAAGATCTGTCCATTTTTCATCTAAGTTATCTTCCCATGGTGATTTACTGGTTAATTCCTGGGTTTCTTATTTAACTTTCTTTTCTCGGGTTTTCTTTATTTTCTCTTGACTTTTCCTAATAATCAGACTTCTTTTATTAGGAGAAAGTGGTTCCTCATATTGTGTCTTTCGCACAAATATTCCTTCTTCAGGAATGGCAGAGTGATTTGAGGGTTTGGGTTGGGATGTACTTCCCTTCTCGTTGGATGACCTATCTAATTTAAGATAGATATTTGAAAGCTTTTGCTTACCCATATTGTACACAGATATTCAAATAATAAAACACATAATCACAAAATAACAATTAGTAAAATTAAGTAATTTCTAAATACTTAATTGGCTTAAATCAATGGCTCTGATAACACCTTTTTTTGTCACGGCCCCTGACCCGGTTTTACCCGTTTCAGGAGCCGCGGGACAGAAAATCCCGTGGTATTAATTTAACAGCGGAAGTTTTCTTCAGGATCTTTTTAAAACTGCAATTTCCCGATTTATTTTATTTCACAACTCGGGATAAAACCCCGATAATTTACATTTATATGATTTCACGGAGAAATCTTTATTTTACAAAACATGTTTCTTTATTTTATACTGAGCCACTTCCTTAAGCTGATAGTGCTTCACGGCACTTTTTCTGGATCACAACAGATCACCTGAAACATGTTTGAAAAAAGGTTTTGTCAGCGGAAAATACTGGTGAATCATTCTATTTAGTAAAATGACACGTTTGTTATAATTTACAGTATTAAGAGAGATTACAATGTTTCAGATATCAACCAACTACCCATAGTATTTGTCACTCAATCACACATTGGCTATCTCGTTGTCCAATGGTGTCTGTGACTATGGTCATATCACCCCTTGGCTAACCCATTGTCCAATGGTGACGATTATCAAGTATTGTATACAAACCCCACATACCGGTTGTAATTTGGTGACTACATAAACTTAATCACTGTAATTATAACTTTAAAAGTATACATGATTTGGAAATTAAATTTGGTAAAAAGAGAATGACTCACATTGCAGATTTAATTGAGCAGAGCCTAGCCTACTGATTAGCCTTTTAACCTAAATTAATAACATGCACACAATTCGGTTAGTAACTTAATACAGCATTTACGATAACTCACAAGATTAAACCCTCACATCGAATGACAAAGTGCGATACTTAAACATCCATTGTATTAACAACGAATGACAAAGCATAAACCCTAATGTGGGCAGCACTTAAACATCCATTGGATAGTTTAATCGATCGGACATTGAATCGTATCAGCGATCGAGTTATTACCCTGTATTGCGGCGACAATTTGTGATTCGTGTGTATTTTGATAGTAATCAGAACGTAACTCAGTGTATATAATGAGTTTTTACGTCGTTTTAACTCCAGAATTCAAGTCCCAAACACCCCTAAATAGATCGAGTTATTACCCTAAATTTTGACCCCCCTCGCGTGACGCGAGGGGTACCCCTGGGGGCGTCGCGTGGCGCGACGGGTCCTATCCTACCTTAGGGTAGCCACGTCCCTAACTAGCCTTGCTGACTTGACGGATTCTTAAAATTCGATACTGACAACAAGTTATTTAGATAATCGTAACTAGGGTTTTACCCCCCCCCCCCCCCTGAGTTTTAGGGGCCCTGATCTTGATTCTGATTGTTCTGAAAATTTTAGGGTTTGTGCAGAATCACTTGGGTGTCTTAATTAGGGTTTCCTATTGAACTAAATATAATAATAAATAATAGTTTTGGTGAGAGTTGTTACAGAACCCCTTTGTGTGGAAGGTAGGAGGAGTAGAGGAAGGCCCAACTGACTTGGGAGGAGCGGATTAGGCAAGATTTGCTAGAGTTGCACCTTTCTGAGGACATGGTCTAGGATAGGAGTTCGTGGAGACATAGGATTAAGATTTTTGGATTAGGGGTTAATATTTCCTACTTTTCAGGTGGACTTTACATGTGTTTATCATCTTGTGTGTGTGTATGTGTATATACAGTTGCAAATAAATTTGAAAAACAATTATTCGCTATCTATTGTCTTCATATAATCATTTTTATAATTGTTAGAAAAACAATACAGGGGATCAAGATTAAGGGAAAACCACTTCTGAGTTGTGAGAACTTAGAGAACTCGGCCTTTCTGTGCGAATTTTGCCCCCATTTTTTTCACACCCCTAAATTAAAATGTTTAGAAAGGTTGCCGTATTAAAATCGAAATAGTGTTTTTCGACCCCTTACAGCGGCTGTAAAAAGATGATGACATAAGCATGGCATCACATTTACAACATTTACGGCTCCTGTAAATTAATTTTTTTTGGAAAAGTTGATATTTTTAGGATTTTTGCTAAAACTTTTTTTTTTTGAAAAAAAAACTTTCGTAAGGCTGAGTTCTATAAGTTCTCATAACTCGTATAAGTTTTCATTTTACCCTAACCCACAATACATGTGTGTGTATATATATTGAGGGGAATGGTGTAAGTATAAACATTATAAGTGTAACGCCCTGCTTATTTGTACTTTCCATTTATAGCAAGTCTTGTTCGTATTTCTATTTTTGGAAGTCTTGTGTTCTTGTAATCGTTCTTTCTTTGTAATCGTTGTAAAATCCGAGACTTGGATCATAAATAAAACTCGTATTTTGTTAAATTCACATTGTACATACTTTATACATGCTCATACATTCAATTTCATGAAACATTTGATGCTTATTCGTAATTCTTGGAAACTATGTGCTAAACTTGCAAATATGTGAAACTTATGCATAAAACGTGTTTGGATCGTAAATGAGACTTAAATACGACATTCATACGCTTAATTATACTTGGTTATGTTCTCAATACTCTATTTTGCCTTGAAATATGCTTTTGTGGCGAAAATAGTCCCTAAAAGGCGTTAAAACCCTAAAACAACAAACTTCGGGGGGCCAAATTGTAATAAATGAAACTTGAACTTGGATCAGGCAAGGCCTGGCAGCCCGAGTAGCGGCCCCCTGCCCCCTTACGCCCCCACGTAGATGTTGAATACGCAGAAAACCACTTCCAGCTACGGGATTGGGCACTTTGGTGTGTTAGTTGGATTGTTATTTGTGTTTCTTGCATTTATGACTCACAACCCCTAACCACAACTCATCCCCTATAAATCTCACACTAATCCAAGCCCTAATCACTTTACAAACTCCTCTAAACCTCTCTTAATCACTCAAAATCGCAGCTGAAAGTTCAAGTTCGAGCAGAATCTTCAAGCTCCACTAAAGTGAGCATAACTTCTTTATTTCTTATCCTTTTTAGCTCATTCTTTTTTCAGAACACTTGGATTGACCTTAGCTTCGATTCCATGGGCATTTCACAGTGAATAAGTCCCTGGAACTCTGGAAAATAGGCTCCAAAGTTCACTGTTCGTTTTGTTTTGAATCAAACTTTGTTTATACTTGTTTAAACTTGAGTCTAACTCACTCAAACCCATGTCCTTATGCTTATAACCACTTCTATGGTTAGTTAAGCTTAAAAACGGGGCTAAGACATACAAAATCAGATGTTAAACCTCATATAGTTTCTGTTTTGTTTAGGGTTTTTGACCCACAAGTGATGTTCAAGCTTCAAGCTTGATGAAGGTGTGATTGTGGACAAACTTGGGTTGTCAAACATAGAATCCCCACATTACTTGATGATTTCTCATATAGTAGTTGTTTGTATTCTTGTATATTTCATAGTTCATGACCCTCCTTGTATGTTTTTACATCAAGTGTAGTGGTGAACCATAAGAGGTACCTAAATGGAAGCTTGTTCTTCCTACCTCCTACATGACTTCCATGATACTAGAGGTACCTAAATGAAGATTTAATCTTCTACCTCATGCTTGACTATTGGACATAATAATATATAACCTAAGTAGTATTTATATGTATGTAATATTCAATATTCAAACCTTGATGGTGAACTTGTGTTCATTCGTCAAAGTATTAGAATAACATCATCCAAGACATAAGACTTGTTATGATTCTAATGAGTATACTACTCATGAAAACATTAACCCTTGAGGTTCCATAGTGTCAAGAACAAGTACTTTGTGTTAAAGGATGTTTACTTTCGAATACATATGTTCGTATGTTTTAACTTCCTAAATCCCTAAATCTTCCGAATTCCCAAACTCATACACTTTGTTTCTTCGTGTAGAAGGACTTGGTGTTCCTACCTCCAACAACAAATAACTCACTCGCGGATTCTCAAGTTCAAGACTTGCAAAACCGTGAGTACACTTGACCCATTTCCTTTTAAACACTTTGGGTTGTAACATGTTAATATACAAAATACACTTTCACACACTTAAACATTGTTTCATGCTCAATCCTATATACATGCTACTTGTTTACTTAGGTTCATGCTAGATTATACATGCTTTATGTCATTAACTTTGCAAAGCCCTCAACTTAACATATATAGCGCTATAGGAGTAGCACACCACCCGTCGGGGTCTTGTTAAGCCTTTATACTAAATGGTCTTGTCACTTTTGTGGCGAGGGATGCTAAATACTAGTGGACACTTGGGTTTGACGTATTGCTATGCATGCTAGTTACCTTGTTTACAAATTGCCATGTGGATTCGAGTAAAATTCTTTTATACTTATGCTATACTTATTCAAACCTTGTGTACTCGCCTTTTCTTTTGCATTGAACTTTATTTTAAACATGTTACAGGTTGAGGATGATGATTCTATGAAACGAAGTAGCAATGATGCCTAGATACACATTTAGACGTCTTAGGTTTAAATTGTTGTATCAAATTTTGTCTTGTTATGTTATGAACATGTTATTTGAGATTTCTATGTAATGTTGACAATTTGATTTATGAAAGGAAAATGGTTGATTTAAATATTGTCACTAATAGTGTTATGAAGTCTCTTGCAATCTATTTCGTTTCACTCCGATGTTTCCGCCATCGGTTGGGGTGTGACAAAAAGAAACACATGATAGTTCTTAGAATCAACGAGAATTAAGCTCCCCCGCATTGCGGCGGGGGCGTAGAACCATGCCAAATAGCACCAATGTCACAGCACCGCTAGTGGCCATCAACACTGAAGTTGCGGCGTGCTAATGCGAAAAAATTAATCCGAAACATAAAATATAGAAAATAATAACTAAGTCGATGTAGGACCCGTGCGTTGTGACGAACATGTCAAACGGGAAAAATAGACATAAAAACATTGAACCACACATGCACGTTGCGTTGCGTTGTGTTAACTTGCAAAAAAATTGAACGAAAACGTAAAGTGAAATGTAAACAAGTTGAACGACTCACGCACATTGCGTCGTGTCAACTCGCAAAATTTATAGCGACACATGGGGCCAATTCAAGTTGAAAGTGGAATAGTTGTGAGGTAAAATCGCAAATAATGAAAAGTTTTGGGTTAAAAGTAAAAAAAAAAATTTTATGAGGTTAAAACTATAAAAGATGAAAAAGCTTTGAGTTAAAAAGTAAATAAAAACAACTTTTTTGAAAAAACCTCAAAGCATAAAGTATAAACATCATAATGCATAGTAAGATTGCTAATTTATAGTATGTAAATTTATTAGTGCACTTAACCATTATATACTACTAGTGGTAAACCCGCGCGCGTCGCGGCGCGATAAACATATTATTTCTATAATTCTAACCAGCAATACAGGGCGGAAACATAATTGAAGCCTTAAAACGATAAATAAATCATATATAAGTTGTATATCTATATTACCGATCCGATAGGTGTAAAAGAATACCAATCTGTGTTTTATATTGTTTGATAACCATAAAGACTTATGTCGGTACCGTAAAGAACAACACCAATTTCGATCAAATACGGTACCGTTAGCAAAACAAAAAAGAAAACAGCAAAAAATAGAGTCATAATATGACTAAAACGGTATGAACAAGTGTTCGATTTGACTCAACAAAAATAATAAAAACAAGTGATCGGTTTGACTTACAAACAAATGCACAATAAACAACAGTTCTCACAGGCCACAAAGTCTCACTATCTTGGATCCTATCAATTATATCCAACAGCAATTCTGGAGGCAAGTTCGCCCACTGACCTTGATGACCATCTCCATCAGAGCTACATCCAACGCAATATGTAAATGCATGTATTAATTTTTTGTTCAACACTTGAATGGGCTTCATTACCAGATTAAAGAATATATTATTAGTACCGAATGTTAATCGAAATCAAATATGAGGAGTTAATTTTTACAACAAAAGAATACAAATGTACATTAAATAATTACATTTTATTTATATAATTTTATATCAAGTTATCTTTTAAGTTATAGTTATTGCATAAAATACCCAACTAATTTAACTTATAACATAAAAATAAATTAAAAAAATATAATATAATATAAATTAGTTAAACGGGTCAACCCGCCAACCGACGAGTCCGACCCAAACCTGACCCGTTTAGCTAAACGGGTTTGCGGGTTCAACTGAAACTAACCCGAACCAGATTAGCTAAACCCAAACCCACGAATTTCGTGTTAGGTTCGTGTCGAGTTTTCGGGTCGTGCCATAGATTCACATCCCTATTCAAAACACATGCCCACAACATTTTTGTTAAAATGACTGATGTTTGAAACAAATTCAGGACGAATTGTTGTGGGGAGCAGCATGGATCCATAGAGCGTCTTAGGACGCTTCGTATATGTCTTACATTCAATCAAACGGTCACATGTTGGGTTCAGATGACGATGACTTCTCATTCAGTTGGGACGATAAACGAGCAGGGACCAAAGTTCTTTTAGCAAAAGACTTCATCGAAATATATTGGGTGATAACCTGATGAAAATGTCATACATGGTTGGATTTGGGGACAGATACCCAACGCACATCCACCATAGAAGGTCATCAGTGCCATATGTTCGTAATCATCCTGATTACATATCCTATGACGCTGGAAATCAGTACTTTAGTTCTGGGCCGCCTAACCCAAATACGTATGTTGGAGCGATTGTGGGAGGCCCGGATAGTAATGATAACTATGGAGATGACCGGAGCAATTATATCCAATCCAAGCTAGCTACTTATAACTATGGAGATGACCTAGATGCGCTTTGTGCTTAAGCGCGCTTAAGGCGCGCTTTTTTAAACCAAGCCCATAAGCTAAACTCATTTATCTAGCATCACTAACTCCCTCACACGAACCAAAATTTATTGACTCAAGTTGTTGTCGACAGTTGTATCCAATAGCCTAGAAGCACAACTCAAAGACAGTTTATAAGTACAACCCCAAATATCAAATACATCCCACTTGTACATTTGTAAGTCTACCATTCCTTCAAATTTATATTGTAGCTACTATGAAACTTGATACCATGGTCACTAAAAGCCAAGCAGCGACAGATGTTGCAACAGGTTTGGTCCCAGATAACTGATAAGACATACTATAAAATATTGCAACAGGTTTGGTCCCAGATTGAATGAGTTCAAGCTTAAATTGGTCTCCTTCTTTTAGCCCATTTTCAATATAAAAATCATGCCATCCTCCTATTATGTAACTATTCGCACGAATCCTTAATTCAGCCATCCACGACGTTTCACTTTGACCATATCTAAGAATCATCCCTCCAGCGTTTAATCGGTTTGCCCTTACGAACTTGATTCGAACGTAGTGAACCAGAATATTAATCACACATTTTCCTGATCAAACCAAAAAAGAAAAAAATGGCTATTAGATGTCTAGTTACCAGTTTATATCGCGTGTCTTTAGAGTTCAACGTGCCAATAAAGTAAGGATGATGAGTATGATCAGGAACCCCTGGATCCTTCTCTTTTGGGATCTTCGGTGCTACAAATTCATGAGTAGATTCGTTAGCTCTTGATACAAACTCAAATCTTAAATATTATTTATATAAATGTTACTATTGAATTTGGCAAAATCCACTTACCATTGGTGTCATTTTCACATTTCCTAGATGGTGTTGTAACTTGAGTAAATGGATATTCCCTTTCGCAAAACGAAGAGTCGAAAACCATGGTATCAAAAACCATATTTCCTTCATGCTTGCCATGTGCTAGACCAATCATAATTCCACTTTGGGAGCTTCTTTAGATCATCCACCGGACCTGCAAGTGTTTAAAGACCACCGGACCTGCTAGTGCAAACCAATACCTGGATAACAGTAACAGTCCATAAAATATACATTTGATACAAAGTCCTCTATCAATGAATATTGATAATGATGTGAATAGTCATTGCCTGAATCTTGTTGTTTGCGAAAAGTACCTCAACTAAAGATCTATCTTTATCATTCAATCCTGCATGATGTAAACCAATAGCGAACTGTAAAGTGTGTCTCAGATTCTGATCAGTGACCTAAGAAAGAATCATCTGTAGTGCATCCTCTGGCATGGCTAGAAACTGTACTGGATGTTCATCTGAAGCTGCAAACTTTATGTTGCAAAACAGCGAAAATATTATTAAGTAATGAATCAAATAGTTGATACAGAAGAGCTGCATATCATACAAAGTTACAAACCAACTGACTTACTATATGAGGTCTAATGCAGTAAGCCGTGTTTGCCGTCGAATGAACTGAGCCGGTACCCAGCAGCATATATCTACAACAAAAACCCAGTATACCAGACTTTCCTTTTATAATCATACACAAACCAGTTGATCAGCCAGTGAGGGGCAGAATGGTCATTTTGCCTGCCCTGCTTCCACAAATGATGTAACCAGCTCTTGGCAGACATATGTTTGAAAACGAACCCAAAACCAAGATCAAATAACATCACTTCTTTTATGCAAAGCAACATAGCACACCATAACGAAAAAATACGCCAATTTGACGATGACCTCCTGTACAAATGATCCCAACCCTTAACTGTCCAAACCCCAACCATGTACAAAAACCAACAGTTAGTGGGATACACCTGACACGAATATAGATTTGATTAGAACCTGTTTTGACTTTTGAGCACGCATAAAGTATAACCCTTTCAACCCAACCCAACCCAACCTGCTTTGAACACTCATAAAATATTACCCCTTCCGGTCATAATTCAACTGATAACTCCTTACGTACTCGAGTTGTAGAGCAATTAACTCCCAGCATCTTAGGAAACCCCAACGGGTTCGCCACTTGGAATCACTATATACTCAATTGCACACCGAACTTCCTATATATCACCAAAATAGAAGGTAAATGAAGTCAAAATCTATAAATGTTAATCCGTAAGCTAAACCAAAATATGATATGCCTCGCGATTTGTCTCCAAAATCAGCCAATTTGATTATAGAAGCCCATTTTCGCATGTGTCAAAACGGGTCAAATCATGTTGACCCATTAACACCTTTTGTCCAATCTGTAAAATAAATAAATTGTTAAGTAAGATTACGAAGTAATATTATTACATTAATAATGGATACATGTAAATAAAAAAACGATGCAAAGGTTGTATACTTTAAAATCTTACTTTTGCAGGATTTCAAACCTTGGGAACTTAACTTGGTTTTTCTGTTTGACCCGTTTTAAGATAACGATCATAGCAACCTATTAAACATGATTTTTGTGTTAAATGTGTTTTTTAATCATGTTTTCGTGTCATATTGATGTGTACAAATATTTTTTTATATTTTTTTTGTATTTTGAGTGCTTCGTATACGTGAAGCTCTCGCTTCGCGCTTGAAGCTTCGCTTAAAGTTTTTGGAACCAAAACGCTTCGGAGCGCCTCACACTTTTTTAGACCAAGTACCCCTTGTCTTTTGGCTATCAACGCCACCACATGATACGTAATCCCTTACATCAGGCTATATATCCAAAGAACTATTATGCAGTTACAAAGAACTAAACTTGAACAAAAAAAAAACTAATAGTAAAGAAGACGAGAAAGAAGATGATGCCACTTTAAATCCTTAATAGTATAAATGAAAGAAAAGATATAAGATAAGAAAGAAGATGATGCCACTTTAAATCCTTAATAGTAAAAATCTATATCTAGCTAATGAAAAAGAGTTTAAAAAAGTTAAAATTTGCAACATAATTTTTATAACTTATCCATTAAAACCTGTGTTTCATCCGTGTTTCTTGTCAAACACGTTTCTTTTTGCTACCTTCTAGTCTATCAACAACTATTCAAAGTGTCCTATACGTACAAACGTTGACTTCTTCAACAAGCAATTGCCCTAAATTTCTAGAAATTGACTGAAATAATAAGTCAAAATTGGGATAAATGATGATACCAGGAGGAGGAACAGAGGTAACAGCATTACACAATGCACAATGTAACACCCACCCCGTAACCCGGGTGATTATGCACAATTGATACACTTACAGCGGAAACAAACTAAACTTTCATTAAAACTTATAATAGTCTGAGTACAACACTTTATTTATTTACAAACTTTTGGCAACTAAGAACTCCTTGATCTTCTAAAACTCCACAATTGTCAAGTAGTTCCTATAGCTTTCCTCATGACTTACCTGAGATAAGTATACTCAAAACGACATCAGATATATACTGGTAGACAGACCACAGTTTACATTATATGCATACACAATATGGGCATGTGACCACATTATAGTCAGGTTAGGCCTCATTGAACCTTATAGGTCACATTTGACTTGTCACAAACCACCGTCCAAGAGACATACTGGTCCTCCAGCTGTGTCCCCCTACGGCCGTCACATAGGTATGAGTGTGTGTCGCTGGACCTTATAAGCACGAAGTGCCTGTGGGTACAACACCTTATTACCCTTCCCAGAGTGACACACCTCATTAAGCATAATAGGATCCCATATACCCCTACTGTGTCGCAACCCCTGATCCCTTATCTGTCCCGGGAACGGGCGGACGCGAACTCAGAATTTCGGTGGTATCAGTTTGTTAATTTGGCAGTGGAAATTACATCAGGACCGTAGTTAGGAAATGTTTATCAGAGTAAAACCACCATATTTAATATTAATAATCACATGGGTAAAACCCAAGTTTCTTATTACAATACATTTATAGGGATAAACCCTATTTTATTGAATTTAAAACATCGTCTTTTAGGTAACTTTTATAGCCACATTTTTCCCAAGCCTGCAGTGCTCTTCAGCTGGATTTTTACTAATTGGCTGTCACATTGTGTTACCTGAAATGCGTTTTAAAAACATTTGTCAGTGGGAAATACTGGTGAGTGAATCCTAGTTTAATCACGAATCATTTTATCAATTAAAACAATATTGAGAGCGATCACATTGTTTATTTCTACACAATTACTCATTCAGTACTGTCAATCCTGACTTGTGGGTCATATTACACATTGGCTAACTCGTTGTCCAATGGTAACGTACTGTCATCCCCGACTTACTACTCGCGGTAGTAAATTTTGTATACAAAACCCCAACATACCGGCAGTAATTGAATAACTACAAAGACTCAATCACCGCTTAATCACATTGTAAAACATTTAAGGTTTTGTAAAATATTACAAAAAGGTTAACAAAAATTGGATAAACTCACATTGCTATCTTAGACTTCGCGTAAGGGTTTCCTGGATATAATCTATAATTTATACAAATGTACATTGGTTAGTATCATAACCCTTTGAAAATATTAATTATACCCTCCCCGAGACGGCATTCCAACAACTACGTCGGGCAGAACCACGACAGTTGTTACGAAACCCTAAATCAATCGGGCAGCGTATCTATTATGAAACTGGGGTTATAATACTTACAACAGAGCAGAACCTCGCTAATTAGGGGGGTATAATACCAGCTTTCTAATGCCTATATTCAGAAATTTAGATTGAGAAATGAATTATGAACGAACTGAATTGAAATCCGATGCGTTCTTTATATAGTGCTGAATTATGGTCTTCACGCGGCCCGCGTAAAGGTAAGCTAAGGCTTACGCGGCCCGCGTTGACTCCGGTCAACTGCGTAGCTTAGCTGGGTCATCAGGTAGGCCAGCCAGGTGTTGGGCCACGTGGCGGCCCAGGGCC
Organism: Helianthus tuberosus; assembly: GCA_030545235.1. Taxonomy (NCBI): domain Eukaryota; kingdom Viridiplantae; phylum Streptophyta; class Magnoliopsida; order Asterales; family Asteraceae; genus Helianthus; species Helianthus tuberosus. Next base: position 12,274,925 of record CM060424.1, read on the forward strand.
GTGCCCCGTTTTAAGTTGACGCGGCCCGCGTCACGGTTGAGGTGGGGCTTACGCGGCCCGCCTCAGCCCAAAAATTCAGATTTTTAATTATTTTTTAATGCTATACTATATTTCGGGTTCGGTTTTCACATACGGGGTGTATTTAAAGACATATTGAGACATTTTAAAATATACTAGGGTATTGGAAATATTATGAGGGTGTTGGTTTTACTGAGGGTTGTTACATACTGACACATGCATACTGCAGCATTCTCATTATTACCAGTTATGGACGAGTATACTATCACAGTGTAAAAGACAAGTATGATGACTCACCTGATTAGCAATTGCTTAACAGCCACTAGTACGATGGGGTTATGTCTCAAGGTCCTGACACAATTACATAATCCTAGGTTAGGTAATGGTACACCTAACTAGTCATTATCATGGTTGGATATTGGTTAGTGCTGCCTTATTTAAGCATGGTTGATCAGTCTATGCTTAACTAAGGCTAGGCTACCCAATACCTACCCCTGACAATAACCCTAGTACTTAAAAATAATACTAACATTACTACTACTAATAATAATATTACTACTAATAATAATACTTACTACTAATAATAATACTCCTATTAACTACTAAAATTAAATAATAAATAACTAGACATAGACGTAAACGAGAGCATACCTTAAACTATCTACGACACGTTGATGTAGAGTTTCCCTACTCCTGCTCCTACTCGCGCTCCAAAAACGACTACTAACAACACCCAACGGGGTATCGTATTCTTAGGATTCTCTATACTAGAGCATTCCCGTTAAAGAAACTGGTACCTAAACAAACTACTGAGACTCTTATTTAAAGGAAGCAAGCAAGTGTAACGACCCTCATTAAAAGTCCTATTTATTTCATTATTTTATCCAATAGGAAACCCTAATTGTGACACCCAAGTGATTCTGCACAAACCCTACAAATTTCAGAACAATCAGAATCAGGATCAGGGCCCCTAAAACTCGGGGGGGGGGGGGTATGTTCTACTCAACGATTATCCTTATAAGTTATTATAAAAATCAAATTTAAACATTTCGTCGACTCAGCTGGCCTACTCCCATGCGTGTCTACCCTATAGTGATTTGGTGTCTCTTACGGACCGTAACATTAAGAGTCTTATGGACCGTAAGCACCCTTACGGACCGTAACATTGGGAGTCTTACGGTCCGTAAGCATGTCAAATTTCGTGTATAAATAGCAGGCATTGGCACTTGATTTTGGGCGATGAAACGACGAAGAAATTCAAAATACGCGCAGAGATATCGTTCAATTACTTCAGAAACACACACGAAACACTAATTAGTATAGCGGGGTGCTGCTGCAAACAGGGTATTAACTCAATCGCTGCTACGATTCAATGTCCGATCGATTGGAACTATCCAATGGATGTTTAAGTGCTGCCCACATTAGGGTTTATGCTTTGTCATTAGTCGTGATTCCTGATGCGTTACTTTATCCCCTAGTTGGAACTCTAGGGGTTTACGCCTCTGATCTGCATAACTCTTTTGTCGATCTTGAGAACTTTTCATCCTTTCTTTTATTTGCTGGATCTTTTCTGTGGTCTCCACAATGATTTCTGGTCCTGATAGTTGACTTTCCCCTACTTCCGTCCAACAGATAGGAGTTCGGCACCTTCTTCCGTATAAAGCTTCATAAGGTGCAGCTTTGATGCTGGCGTGATAGCTATTATTGTAGGCGAATTCGATGAGTGGTAGATGAGTGTCCCAACTTACACCAAAATCAATTACACAAGCCCAAAGCATATCTTCTAATGTCTGAATAGTCCGTTCACTCTGCCCATCCGTCTGAGAATGATATGCAGTGCTTAGATTAAGCTTGGTTCCTAACTCTTGTTGGAAACTTTGCCAGAATTTAGATGCGAAACGACTATCTCTGTCTGATATGATCGATACAGGCACCCCATGTCGTGAGACTATTTCTTTGATGTAAATTTGAGCTAGTTTGTTCATCTTATAGTCCTCACGAATTGGCATGAAGTGTGCAGACTTGGTCAGTCTGTCCACTATTACCCAAATAGTATCATAACCGTTACTTGACCTTGGGAGCTTCGTGATAAAATCCATGGTGATTTTCTCCCATTTTCATTCTGGGATCTCTGGTTGTTGCAAGTATCCATAGGGTTTTTGATGTTCTGCCTTCACCTTAAGGCATGTAAGGCACTTTTCCACATAATGGGAAATAAATCGCTTCATTCCTGGCCACCAGTAATCCCTCCTTAAATCCTTATACATCTTGTCACTACCAGGGTGAATGGAATACTTAGACTTATGAGCTTCCTCTAAGATGGTATCCTGCAGTCCTCCAAAATTAGGAACCCATATCCTATTGTTGAACCTAAGGATATTATCATTTCCCATTGTCAGTAGCTTAAGTCTCCCAATCATTCTTTCTTTTACAATATGATTCTCTTTTAAGGCTTCTTGTTGTGTATTCTTAACTTGATCTAAGAGACTAGTTTTAACCTCTATTCTGGTTGCACGAATTCTTATTGGTTGAGGTTTCTCTTTTCTACTTAGAGCATCTGCTACTATGTTTGCCTTACCTGGATGGTATTGGATCTCACAGTCGTAATCACTTAATAACTCCATCCATCGTCTCTGACGCATATTGAGCTCCTTCTGCTCAAATATGTGTTTTAAACTTTTATGGTCACTATAGATAGTGCACTTTGTACCGTAAAGATAGTGCCTCCAAATTTTCAACGCGAACACTATGGCACCAAGTTCCAAATCATGGGTCGTGTAGTTCCGCTCATGAATCTTCAACTTTCTAGAGGCGTAGGCAATCACTTTGCCTCTTTGCATGAGTACACATCCCATACCATAGTGAGATGCATCACAGTAGACGGCAAAATCTTTTATTCCCCCAGGAAGTGACAGTATTGGGGCGCTACATAACTTATGCTTTAACGTGTTAAAGGCTTCTTCTTGTTTAGGTCCCCAATTAAACTTAGAGGCTTTCTGGGTTAGTGTGGTTAAGGGTGTTGCAATCTTTGAGAAGTCTTGAATAAACCTTCTATAGTATCCTGCTAACCCCAAAAATCTTCTGATTTCAGTGGGATTCATCGGTACTTCCCATTTCTTGATGGCCTCGATCTTTGCAGGGTCAACTTGTATTCCATGTTCATTTATCACGTGGCCTAGGAATTGCACCTCACGTATCCAAAATTCACACTTAGAGAACTTTGCATAGCGTTTTTCTTTCTTGAGCAATTCAAAGACTGCTCTCAGGTGTTGTTCATGTTCTGCCTCATTCTTAGAGTAGATAAGGATATCGTCAATGAAAATGATCACAAACTTATCGAGGTAAGGTATACAAACCCTGTTCATGAGGTCCATAAACGCTGCAGGTGCGTTGGTTAATCCAAATGGCCCAAAAATTCAGATTTTTAATTTATTTTTAATGCTATACTATATTTCGGGCTCGGTTTTCACATACGGGGTGTATTTAAAGACATATTGAGACATTTTAAAATATACTAGGGTATCGGAAATATTATGAGGGTGTTGGTTTTACTGAGGGTTGTTACATACTGACACATGCATACTGCAGCATTCTCATTATTACCAGTTATGGACGAGTATACTATCACAGTGTAAAAGACAAGTATGATGACTCACCTGATTAGCAATTGCTTAACAGCCACTAGTACGACGGGGTTATGTCTCAAGGTCCTGACACAATTACATAATCCTAGGTTAGGTAATGGTACACCTAACTAGTCATTATCATGGTTGGATATTGGTTAGTGCTGCCTTATTTAAGCATGGTTGATCAGTCTATGCTTAACTAAGGCTAGGCTACCCAATACCTACCCCTGACAATAACCCTAGTACTTAAAAATAATACTAACATTACTACTACTAATAATAATATTACTACTAATAATAATACTCCTATTAACTACTAAAATTAAATAATAAATAACTAAACATAGACGTAAACGAGAGCATACCTTAAACTATCTACGACACGTTGATGTAGAGTTTCCCTACTCCTGCTCCTACTCGCGCTCCAAAAACGACTACTAACAACACCCAACGGGGTATCGTATTCTTAGGATTCTCTATACTAGAGCATTCCCGTTAAAGAAACTGGTACCTAAACAAACTACTGAGACTCTTATTTAAAGGAAGCAAGCAAGTGTAACGACCCTCATTAAAAGTCCTATTTATTTCATTATTTTATCCAATAGGAAACCCTAATTGTGACACCCAAGTGATTCTGCACAAACCCTACAAATTTCAGAACAATCAGAATCAGGATCAGGGCCCCTAAAACTCAGGAGGGGGGGGTATGTTCTACTCAACGATTATCCTTATAAGTTATTATAAAAATCAAATTTAAACATTTCGTCGACTCAGCTGGCCTACTCCCATGCGTGTCTACCCTATAGTGATTTGGTGTCTCTTACGGACCGTAACATTAAGAGTCTTACGGACCGTAAGCACCCTTACGGACCGTAACATTGGGAGTCTTACGGTCCGTAAGCATGTCAAATTTCGTGTATAAATAGCAGGCATTGGCACTTGATTCTGGGCGATGAAACGACGAAGAAATTCAAAATACGCGCAGAGATATCGTTCAATTACTTCAGAAACACACACGAAACACTAATTAGTATAGCGGGGTGCTGCTGCAAACAGGGTATTAACTCAATCGCTGCTACGATTCAATGTCCGATCGATTGGAACTATCCAATGGATGTTTAAGTGCTGCCCACATTAGGGTTTATGCTTTGTCATTAGTCGTGATTCCGATGGATGTTTAAGTGATTACACTTTGTCATTCGTTGTGAATCCGATGGATGTTTAAGTATTGCACTTTGTCATTCGTTGTGAGGGTTTGTATCTCGTGAGTTATCGTAAATGCTGTATTAGTTACTTACCTAGTTCGTGTGCACTAGGTTACAAGGCTAAATCAATAAGCTAAGCTCTGCCTGTATAAATCTGCAATATATCAAGGTTTATCTGTAGACTAAACTTTGGCTGTATGAATCTGCATGGTTATAATGTGAGTCATTCTCTTTTTATCAATTATTTTACAATACCTCAAATTATTTTCAAAGTTATAATTACAGGGACTAAGTCGTGGATATCTTGAATTACTGGTTATTGGGGTATTGTGCACATTACTAATTTTCTCCCAATTAGGTTCATTGACCTACTCGGGATAATCACTGTTAGGTTCATTGATCTACAGGGATAATCATCACTATTTAGGTTCATTGATCTAATAGTGGTATGACCATCGTCACCATTGTGACTTGTCACCATTGTGACAGTGCGCCAGATAAAAATAAGATAGAAGCCATTGTAATCGCTCTTATGCTGTAATTAATAACTATGGATCATTATGCAAAATAGAATGATTCACTCAGTATTTCCCGCTGACAAAACCTTTTTAAAATACTTTTCAGGAAATTACAATAGATGGAAGTAAGCGTTGGATACGGCACTGAAAGGCATCAAGAAGTGGCTTATTTTATTAATTAAATAAAAATTTAGAAATATCGTTTTTTGTAATAAAATTTATCTTTATTAAAGCTACCTTTGTAAAACATGGATTTATTCCATCTATTTAATAAATAAAATCCGGTGTTTCTAAACTCTGATATTTTTCCTAACTCACGGTCCTGATGAAATTTCCGCTGCAACGTTTTCAAAATAATCACCGGTACCACTGGGCTGTTCGCGACTCCCGATTCCGTCCTGGGTGGGTCGGGGGCCGTGACAGAAGGTGGTATCAGAGCCACTGCTTTAAGCCTTTAAGTGTTGTGATAATAATACCTAAATTTATATAAAAGAGTTAGGAGATTGCTGTTAACTGGTAGCATTTAGACTTGAACTTAAGAAAAGATGCTTTAGTATTAGCTTCACGATAAGCTAAGTATTTGTGTAAATAAATATGATGGATTTTGGTGTGCCATAAGTAATTGATGAAGTAATGTCACGGGACAACTAAGTCCAGAGTCACTAGCTGAGAGAATGATCAACAGTGACATGACCAAAAGCACTAGTTGAGAGAATGATCAACAGTGTTATGATTAGAATCACTAGTTGAAAGAATGATCAACAATGATATGACCACAATTACTAGTTGAGAGAATGATCAACAGTAATATGACCTGAGTCACTAGTTGAAAGAATGATCAATAGTAAATTGACACTGTCACAGGAATCGTCTAGTGGTCAATATAATAATAAGATATGTTACGGAAATACAAATTTCCCTAATTCTGGATAAAAGCCTAATAAAAGAGGCACTTTTAAAAGATACTATTTATGGGAAATAGAAAAATTTTCTCTGGCAAGACTGGGTATGGTACAGTAGACTCTCCCGTTTGTCCAGCTATACTAAGGTTACCGCTCCAGCGCGAATCGGATAAGACGGGATAGATAATATGTCAAACAAGTGACAAGATTTCCCTAAATAGTATCATGACCAGATATCTGACTAGTTTTTAAAATATGAATATGTTAAATACATTGAACTGATAGATGGTATGTTTATTTCAACATGTGAAATATATGATTATATAGATATGTATATATCTATAAGAAATTCCAAAAGTTAATTTGGAATAAAACACAAGTATCTGTGTCTAGATTTCTTTATCAGGAATCTCTTTTCCGATATCAAACATTATTTCGTTTGATCATCTGTCTCGTAGTTCGTGTGATAAAATAAACAATGGAAATCCTTTAAGTTAAAACACCATCAAAAAGAATTTCTAACGCATTACCATAAACTATTAACGCAAGTAAGAAGCATGTAAAGTTGTGATAATGTAAAAAAAAAAAAAAAATAATACATGAAAATTTAATTATAAGTCCACAAAAGATGAAGTATATCACACACGACTTCCAAGGCAAGACCTTTGGAAAATATAATTGGGCATTATGACACCAATGCTAATTCCGTCAGTAGAAGAACTATTAAAAGAAGCACTTTGCCACACGATCCTACAAGCGACAAGAATATCGCTGAGGTACGCTAGAACAAGATTTTACAAAAACATCGGTGCACAGTGTAATCAGAGTCATAAGTGTTAGCACTGAAAAAGGAGTCATATACTTTTGCAAATTCCCTATTTCATTTTATTTGACATTCCGTGGTAATGTCATTTAATAACAGTTATCACTCGAAATTCCAGATAGAAGTTCTTATATTTCTTTTGTTGAAAATTCTGAATTCTGCATATAATAAGTTGACTTTCGCATTTTTACTTTTCCTAACGGTCATCATACCAGGAGGATTTATTTCATAATAGCGAATATTGATTCATTTCATTTCTTGGTAAATCCACATGTTACACATGCACCGTTTGTTGCGCATGTGGTTCGTTTAATTTCTGAATTCCACTGGAGGGCTTCATTCTAATTTGTCGTTTTATCCAAACTCAAATATCCTTTAGTTAGATTTGATTTTGGCACGGTGAACCGCATTATTGCTAAACAATGACTCTTAATATCGAGTCAATAAATTTTTGAAAAACTCAATTTTCTTTGGCATCCATGGTTTCTGTTATGACCATGTCCGAACTTTCTTATTTAAACTCGTTTTGTTTAAACCGAGTTCAATTGTTTGAACTTGCTCGCATTACATATTCAATTCAAAGTTCCATATGATGAATTAAAAACCATCATATTCGAAATAATCCTAACAAGCATTTCAATTCTCTTGAACTATAACATGCTGGTGTGATACTCGACTTCACTAAATCATTTCTATGATCACAATCACTTTGAGGTGACATTTTCACAAAATCTGAAGATTGCGCTAATCTCGGATTTAATCATTTAATTATTTATATTAAATCCACTTTGTTGATTTATTCTATACAAAGAATCTTAAAATAATCATGTGCTCAAATAATGATACCCAAATTCATATTTCGGTATATCTCTTAATAGTTATTACGACATCAATCAAGCCTTTCATGATAATTATTGCTTTAACATCTTCAATTGAAAAACATTATATAAAATTTATTTTATATGGAAACTTACATAAGTGATTACCTAATTTACAAAATAGTATTACTATATTCTTGTTAAACCATTGAGGTAAAGAATTTATATTTTTATATATAAATATATAAAAATTTATGTTGAAGTATATTCTCATTTAAGTTTACGTTCAGTTATTTATTATTAATAATTAATATTAGTTTTATTATTAATAATAACAGAAGTGTTAGTATTATTTTAAAATGCTAGGGTTATTATCAGGGGCAGATATTGAATAGCCTAGCCTTAGTTAGGCATGGACTGATCACATATGCTTAAACAAGGCAGCACTAACCAATATCCACCATGATAATGACTAGTTAAGTCATCATACTTATTTAGTAAATTTTTAATTATATATGAAAATATACATACTTTGGAGAAGACATATTTTCATAAAATAAAAGGGACAAATAAAACATCATAAATAATAGTGATTTCTTTTACAAAAATACTAAAACATTTTGTAAATATAATAACTTCATTACGGAATTTTGTAATATATATTACATAGTAAAAATAAATTATTTTACATAGTATAGTAAAATACTAAAATAATATTTATTTAAAAGCAGTAACCATTTATGTGTAACAAATAATATATATTACATAGTATTTATATTTGATATGTAAGATATGATTCAGATAGGAACACCAATAATATATATTATATTTGCTTTACAAAACGTAGTATAATAGTTGGTCATGTCAAAACAACTTATGCTTTTTATATTTCAATCTCTAGGATATAGTATGAAAAATATGGTCACTAATAATATACTATCACATTGTTTCACAATTAAAACAACTTGAAACTAGAAATAAGGATACATTAACTCTATTGTCTTTTGGTGTATCTTTGCAATTCACTCATATCAACACTTTGATTTTCTCATATCATAAATATTTGACAAATCATTTTTTTCATGCTTTTATTTCATTTTAAACCTGTCAATTCTAAGTTTTCCTCAGTTGCCAATCAAAGTAAGCTTCCTTTTGACAAAGAACTTTATTGATTCTAAAAGTCCTTCACATTCATTTTAAAATCTATTGATCATATATCTTTTGGCTTGAACCTAGTCATCTTGGAAATCATATCATCTCATCCGTTTGTCATCGATTTCTTGAACTAATTCAGTTGAACCATTTAATCCTACCTATTGTACAACTCGTATTCACAAAATTTGATATTTTAATTCTGTGTCATCTACCCTAATATTATTAACTAAAATGTGACATAAGTCTAAAAGAAAGATCATAACCCCAATACACTTGGGAACTGGAATCTGAGATGAAGAAAAGGTATTCCTACTTACTTCAGTAAATCTCGAGGACGAGATTTTTATTAAGGTGGGGAGAATGTAACGATCCTCATTAAAAGTCCTATTTATTTCATTATTTTATCCAATAAGAAACCCTAATTGTGACACCCAAGTGATTCTGCACAAACCCTACAAATTTCAGAACAATCAGAATCAGGATCAGGGCCCCTAAAACTCAGGGGGGTATGTTCTACTCAACGATTATCCTTATAAGTTATTATAAAAATCAAATTTAAACATTTCGTCGACTCAGCTGGCCTACTCCCATGCGTGTCTACCCTATAGTGATTTGGTGTCTCTTACGGACCGTAACATTAAGAGTCTTACGGACCGTAAGCACCCTTACAGACCGTAACATTGGGAGTCTTACGGTCCGTAAGCATGTCAAATTTCGTGTATAAATAGCAGGCATTGGCACTTGATTCTGGGCGATGAAACGACGAAGAAATTCAAAATTAGGAACCCATATGAATGGAATACTTAGACTTATGAGCTTCCTCTAAGATGGTATCCTGCAGTCCTCCAAAATTAGGAACCCATATCCTATTGTTGAACCTAAGGATATTATCATTTCCCATTGTCAGTAGCTTCAGTCTCCCAATCATTCTTTCTTTTACAATATGATTCTCTTTTAAGGCTTCTTGTTGTGTATTCTTAACTTGATCTAAGAGACTAGTTTTAACCTCTATTCTGGTTGCACGAATTCTTATTGTTTGAGGTTTCTCTTTTCTACTTAGAGCATCTGCTACTATGTTTGCCTTACCTGGATGGTATTGGATCTCACAGTCATAATCACTTAATAACTCCATCCATCGTCTCTGACGCATATTGAGCTCCTTCTGCTCAAATATGTGTTTTAAACTTTTATGGTCACTATAGATAGTGCACTTTGTACCGTAAAGATAGTGCCTCCAAATTTTCAACGCGAACACTATGGCACCAAGTTCCAAATCATGGGTCGTGTAGTTCCGCTCATGAATCTTCAACTTTCTAGAGGCGTAGGCAATCACTTTGCCTCTTTGCATGAGTACACATCCCATACCATAGTGAGATGCATCACAGTAGACGGCAAAATCTTTTATTCCCCCAGGAAGTGACAGTATTGGGGCGCTACATAACTTATGCTTTAACGTGTTAAAGGCTTCTTGTCACGGCCCACGACCCGGTTTGACCCGTTTCATGAGCCGCGGGACAGAAATCCTGCGGTATGGGTTTAATTGAGTTTAACAGCGGAAGTTTATTTAAAAGGATCGTTTAAAGCTAAAATTTTCCCGATTATTTTATTTCACATTTCGGGATAAAACCCCGATAATTTACAATAGTATGATTTTACTATAAAACCGTTATGTTACAATACTTATTTCTTTATTTTTATAATGAGCCACTATCATAAGCTTGAACTGCTCCTCAGCACTTTTCCTGAATTACAACAGATCACCTGAAACATGTTTGAAAAAGGTTTTGTCAGCGGGAAATACTGAGTGAATCATTCATTTTAATAAAATGACTCAGTTATTATAATTTACAGTATTAAGAGAGATTACAATGTTTCAGATATCAAACCAACTACCCACAGTACTTGTCACTCGAACATCCATCGGTAGCCTCTTTGCCCGATGGAGTCTGTGACTATGGTCATATCACTCATTGGCTAACTCGTTGTCCAATAGTGACGGTTATCAAGTAATGTATACAAAACCCCACATACCGGCTGTAATATGGTGATTACATAAACTTAATCACTGTAATTATAACTTTGAAAAACATTTAAGAAAATACTTTGATAAAAAGAGAATGACTCACATTGCTGATTAAATAAGGACAGAGTCTAGTCTATGATTTAGCCTTGTTAACCTAATTTAAATAACAATGCACACAAAACGGGGTTAGTAATCAATCCAACAATTACGATAACTCACGAGATCAAATTCTCACAATGAATGACAAAGTGCGATACTTCAACTCATTTATCGAATTAACGACAAACGACAAAGTACAATACTTCAACTCATTTGTCGAATTAACGACAAACGACAAAGTATAATGCTTCAACTCATTTATCGAATTAACGACAAACGACAAAGCATAATGCTTCAACTCATTTATCGAATTAACGACAAACGACAAAGCATAACCCTAATGTGGGCGGCACTTAAACATTCATTGGATCTATTGATCGTCGGATAATTGAATCGTAGTAGCGATTGGGCTAATACCCTGTTTTGCGGCAGCGATTCGAGACCCGAAGTTGAATTTTGGAGTATACAGACTATTTCTCCGTGTGTGTTGAGAATTATTTCGACGTAAAATGTTCATATTTCGAATGCCAATGTCTGCTATTTATACTGAAAATTTGACAAGCTTACGGACCGTAAGCTTGACAATGTTGAGGTCCGTAAGACACCATACGGACCGTAAGGTTGACAATGTTGCGGTCCGTAAGGCATAAAAATAGCTTATAGGGTAGCCACGACTGAAACTAGCTTGGCTGAGTTGTTAAAATTTCGAAATTACTTGTTGCCAACGTTTAAAAAGAGATAATTATCAATAGGGTTTAACCCCCCTAAGTTTTAGGGGCCCTAATCCTAATTCTAAAAATTATGAAATTTTTTAGGGTTAGTGCGGAATCACTTGGGTGTCTCAATTATGGTTTCCTAATGATCATTTAAATTAATAATTAGGATCTTTTTGTGAGAGTTGTTACATTCTTCCCACCTTAATAAAATCTCGTCCTCGAGATTTACTGGAATAAATGAGGATATTTTCGCTTCATTTCTGATTCCAGCTCCCAAGTGTATTCAGCTCCTCGTCTTGAATCCCACTTTACTTTGACTAGCACTAGGCGTTTGTGTTTGAGAAACTTCACTTTTCTGTCTTCTATTTGAAGAGGTTTCTCTACAAATTTTAACTTTTCGTTTACCTCTATGTCTTGAAGAGGTATTACCAGAGATTCATCTGCTAGACATTTCTTGAGATTGGATACATGAAATACATCATGTACTCCAGTTAATTCTTCTGGTAGTTGTAAACGATAAGCAACTGGTCCTATACGTTGGATCACTGGAAATGGTCCTACGTATCTGGGACTTAGCTTTCCTCTCTTACCGAATCTCACAACTCCTTTCCAAGGAGATACTTTCAATAATACTCTATCTCCAATTTGGAATTCTAATGGCTTGCATCGATTATCTGCATAACTCTTTTGTCGGTCTCGAGCCGTCTTCAATCTTTCCTTGATTCGAGTAATCTTATCAGTCGTCTCTTGAACAATCTCTGGACCTGATAATTGATTTTCTCCGATTTCTGCCCAACAAACTGGAGTTCGGCACTTTCGTCCATACAATGCTTCGAATGGGGCAGTTTCGATACTTGAATGATAACTATTGTTATAGGAGAATTCAATTAATGGTAAATGATCATCCCAACTTCCACCAAAGTCTATTACACATGCTCGGAGCATGTCTTCTAGAGTTTGGATCGTTCTTTCACTTTGCCCATCTGTTTGGGGATGATATGCAGTGCTCAAATTTAGTCGAGTTCCCATAGCTTGCTGGAAACTTTTCCAGAAATGGGAAGTAAAGCGACTATCTCTATCCGAAACAATGGAGAGTGGAACTCCATGTAAGGATACAACTTCATCTACATACAATTTAGCCAATCTTTCCATGCTAAAAGTTTCTTTCATTGGTAAAAAGTGAGCTGATTTGGTTAATCGATCCACAATTACCCAAATCGCATCATTACCTTTTCTGGTTTTGGGTAACTTAGTAACAAAATCCATTGTTATAAGTTCCCATTTCCACACCGGCATCTCTAATTGTTGTAGTAGACCTGAAGGTTTCTGATGTTCTGCCTTAACTTGTGAACAAGTAAGACATTTAGAAACATATCTAGCTATATCCTTCTTCATGCCTATCCACCAAAAGTTCTTTCTTAAATCTTGGTACATCTTATTGTTTCCGGGGTGCATAGTGTACCTAGATTTATGAGCTTCTTCTAAAATCTTAGGTCTTAAGTCTCCCTGCTTAGGTACCCAAATTCTACTCTTATGGAATCTCCAAATTCCATCTGCTCCTTGTTCTAATTCTTTTATTTGTCCTTTCATTCCTTCAGCAACATCTTCTATTGCTGTCTTTTGAACACATTTTAATTGTTCCATTAAATCTATCTGTAGATTTAATCTTAGAGCACGAACCCGTCGTTGTTTCTCATAATACTTACGACTTAAGGCATCTGCAACTACATTTGCCTTTCCTTCGTGATACTGAATATCACAGTCGTAGTCGCTTAAGATTTCCATCCATCTCCTTTGCCTCATATTTAACTCTTTTTGCCCAAATATATATTTTAAACTTTTGTGGTCTGTGTAGACAGTAAATTTACTTCCGTAAAGATAATGTCTCCAAATCTTAAGGGCAAAAATTACGGCTCCTAACTCTAAGTCATGAGTCGTATAGTTTTCTTCGTGCTTTTTCAATTGTCTTGAGGCATACGCAATCACCTTCTTGCGTTGCATAAGCACACATCCAAATCCTAGTTTTGAAGCATCACAATATACTTCAAAATCCTCAGTTCCTTCTGGTAAGGCTAAGATTGGTGCATTGGTTAATTTCTGTTTCAAGATTCTAAAAGCTTCTTCTTGTTTAGTTCCCCATTCAAACTTAGTGGCTTTACAGGTTAACTTAGTTAATGGTACGGCTATTTTGGAAAAATCCTTAATAAACCGTCTATAGTACCCTGCTAAACCTATAAAACTTCTAATTTCCATTGCGGTTTGTGGAATCTTCCAATTGGTAATTGCTTCTATCTTAGCAGGATCTACGTGAATACCTTCATGATTCACCATGTGTCCTAAAAATTGCACTTCCTTTAGCCAAAATTCACATTTCGAGAATTTAGCGTACAGATTTTCTTTTCTTAACAAAGTTAAGAGTGCATGCAAGTGCTGACAATGTTCTTCCTGACTTTTGGAATAAATAAGTATATCGTCTATGAAGACAATTACAAATTTATCCAAGTACGGTTTACATATTCTATTCATCATGTCCATGAATGCAGCAGGTGCATTCGTTAACCCGAAGGGCATGACTGTAAACTCGTAATGACCATACCTAGTTCTGAAAGCAGTCTTAGGTATGTCTTCTTCTTGTACCTTCAATTGATGATATCCGGAGCGTAAATCTATCTTAGAAAAATATCTAGCTCCTTGCAATTGATCAAATAGATCATCAATCCTAGGTAATGGGTACCGATTCTTAATTGTAACCTTATTCAGTTCTCTATAATCGATACACATTCTCATTGAACCATCCTTTTTCTTCACAAACAACACTGGCGCTCCCCAAGGGGATGAGCTAGGTTGTATGAATCCTTTACTTAGTAATTCATCTAATTGCTTTTTCAGTTCTAACATTTCTGTGGGTGCTAACCGATAAGGTGCCTTAGCTATCGGTGTAGTTCCTGGAATTAGATGAATCCTAAATTCTACTTCCCTGTCTGGAGGTAATCCTGGTAAATCTTCTGGGAATACATCAGAATATTCTGAGACTACTGGTATTTCCTTAAGATCTCTACCTTTAGTGCTAATGATTATCGAAATCATATACACTATTCCTTGTTTTCGTTCATAATTAGCAACTTTCATTACTGATATGAACTTCATGGGTTTCCGTGGTTTATCTCCTGTAATCATAATTACTTCTCCAGTAGGTGTCTTAATTTCTATGGAATTCCTATCACAAAGAATTCGAGCATGGTTGGCTATCAACCAATCCATTCCTAATACGACATCGAATTCAGCTAATTTCATAGGTAATAGGTTTGCAGAAAATTTATAACCTGACAGTTCTATTTCTACTTTTTGCAAAACCTGATTGATTTTAACTGAATTCCCATCTGCGGTTTCAACTGTAAAAATCTGCCTACTGTTGGTTAAAGGTAACCTAAGAGCTTGACAGAATAAAGTATTGATAAAACTTTGGTTTGCCCCAGAGTCAAATAATACTTTTGCGTATACGTTGTGAACTAAGAACGTACCCGCGATCACATCTGGAATGAGTTCTGCTTCTTGAGTGGTCAGCTGAAATGCCCTGGCATTCTTCTTAGTAGCTACATCGGCTGTCTTGGCTTTGTTGTCTGCTGGCCTTGCCAATTTAGGACATTCTGGTTTAACATGTCCCTTTTCTCCACAATTGTAACAAATTATGGATTTCTTCCTACAATTTTCTTCACGATGTCCAACCATTTTACAAAAATTGCAGGTTACACCACATCTTCCAAAGTGCTTCTTTCTGCAATTCCTGCAGAACGGTGGCTTTGAAGATTGCCCTGTTCCTCTTCTCTTGAAGCTATTATTATTACCCGTACGAAATCCTTGGGTAATTTTCTGAGCTAATTCTTTCTTCCGGTTTTCATCTTGCGTGCGCACCAGTTCATCAGTTAGAGTATTGGCTAATTCTACCGCATCGTCAATAGTGCGAGGTCTCGCAACTTTAACGATATTGCGGATTTCACCGATCAATCCCCAAATATAACGGGAAATGAGTACCGGTTCTGGCGAAGCCAGTGTTGGTACTACTCTAGCATATTCAAAGAATGTCGAAGTATAACCACGACAATCTACTCCCGTCATACGATGAGTTAGGAACTTGTTTGTCATTTGTTCCTTTTCATATTCAGGACAGAACTTTCTTTCTACAACACCTTTGAATTCTTCCCAAGTCATAGCATAAGCTATTACTCTTCCTTTTGATTGCAGCACAGTATTCCACCATTCGAGTGCTCCTTCTTTGAAGAGATTTGACGCGTACATGACTTGATCATCTTTACCACATTTACTTATTGCAATGACTGCTTCGGTTTTCTCTAACCAACGCAGGGATGCAGTTGCTCCTTCATTGCCTGCAAATTCAGTGGGTTTGCAAGCAAGGAATTCTTTGAAAGTGCAACCAGGCGTTGCAGTTTTCATTTTCTTGGGTAATGGAGCTTGATGTGGTTCTTTGTTATGATTAACATGATTATGGCCTCCATTTACACTATTACTGAAGTTATCTTCAGTAATCTGTTTACTAGGGACCATTTGTTGTGGTTCGATCGGATTCTTGATAGCAGCAATGAATGCTGGAATAGCATTGGCTATCCCTTGCGTAACAATGTTTTCGATATCTTGCCGAGTCATATATTGATCTCTGGAATGTTGTTCAGAATGATTAACTTCATTTATCGGTTCATTACCACTGTTTGCCATCTGATAATATATATATAAATTTTATTAGTATTTTGCTAACACTAATTTTATACAAACAATCAGAGAATTAACACAGATATAGTCAAAACAACTGATTTCTCGATTCTATTTAATAATATGCATCCATACTCACCAATATTTTACAAAGTTTTATTTGTTATTTACAGACTGCTTAATTATTATTATACAAACACTATTGTTTTTCCAACCTCCTATCTCTCGTCACTGGTCATCCTAAAAACGCATTTCCCTCTCATCGTACTTCCAGGCAATTTGTCCTCCTATTTCCCTGATCCTAGTTCCAGCATCAAACAATTCTTCACCAAAGTGGCGAAGTTCGGCCATGTTTTCAGTACTCATGGGTGGATTAGGTAAGGGTTCTGGATCGAATTGTGGAAGAAAGGAATAGGGATCGTTGACAATATTTTGAAATTGCCAATCGTTCGTCCACCATTCGTCCATTCCTATGGGTTGGGAGTGGACTATTGGGTCTGGAATTGCTGGTTCCCAATTCATTGGGAGTTGGTTTTCAAGAGGATAATTAAAAATATTAGACTGGACAGGCTGAATCGTCTCACAGTTTTCCAATAGAAAATCTATCTCCTCCTGAAAGGTTCTTCCCTGGTTTGGATTGGAACTTTCTCCAATTTCCCTCTGAGCTGGTCTAGAGCCTTGCCCAATTTCCATTATCATTTCTTTAGTAACCTCCTCCATCTGCCCTTCTAACTCCTTAATCTCTTCTTTGTCTTTAGTTTTCATCTCCTGTAGTCTAGGACTTTTCCTGGTTAAAATTTCCTGTTGTTTAGAACTTTCTCCGGTTATAATTTCTTTTCCCTTTTTCAAAGGATTGCGTATTTTGGGCAGTTTTGTAGATGGCTTTTTCCTATGGATACGACTTCCCCAAACGTACTTCTTTCTTTTCTTGGGTTTTGGTTTTTCTAAGGGTGGAGCATTGAACTCTACAGGTTGTTCTATATCAGGAAAGTATTCAGTATATTCTTTGGAAGCTTCGATATGCACCGGGTACAGGTTAAGGTTCTGAAAAGCTTCAGATATCCCATTCATGCTGATGTAGCATATATGCAAAATGCATAAAATACTAAGTTAAAATTTCATAAATAACCGTTTTAATTTCTCACGTACTGTATAAAAGATAACAGGAAACATACTTGAAATTTTATTTATTTACACAAGGTTTCTAGAGGATACGGGTAAGGTGCTAAAACTTTAAAATATTTAAAGATTTATATTTTCTGCTACTGTAGCTAGCATATATAAATTTGCCCATTTCTCATCTAGTTTATCCTCCCAAGGTGATTTATCAATTAATTCCTGGGTTTCCCTTTTTATCTTCTTTTCTCGAATTTTCTCTTTACTTTTCTTAATGATCATTTCCCTCCTTTTAGGAGAAAGCGATTCCTCGTATTGTGCCTTACGCACAAAGATTCCTTCTTCAGGAATTTCAGCCTGATTCGAGGATTTGGTCCGGGATGTACTACCCTTCTCTTTGGACGATCTATCTAATTTAAGATAGATGCTTGACAGCTTTTTCTTACCCATACTGTAACTAACAAATAAGCAGTTAATAATACAAATAATCATATAATAGTAATCAGGAAAAATTAAGTATTTCTAAATACTTAATTAGCTTAACTCAGTGGCTCTGATACCACCTTATTTCTGTCACGGCCCACGACCCGGTTTGACCCGTTTCATGAGCCGCGGGACAGAAATCCTGCGGTATGGGTTTAATTGAGTTTAACAGCGGAAGTTTATTTAAAAGGATCGTTTAAAGCTAAAATTTTCCCGATTATTTTATTTCACATTTCGGGATAAAACCCCGATAATTTACAATAGTATGATTTTACTATAAAACCGTTATGTTACAATACTTATTTCTTTATTTTTATAATGAGCCACTATCATAAGCTTGAACTGCTCCTCAGCACTTTTCCTGAATTACAACAGATCACCTGAAACATGTTTGAAAAAGGTTTTGTCAGCGGGAAATACTGAGTGAATCATTCATTTTAATAAAATGACTCAGTTATTATAATTTACAGTATTAAGAGAGATTACAATGTTTCAGATATCAAACCAACTACCCACAGTACTTGTCACTCGAACATCCATCGGTAGCCTCTTTGCCCGATGGAGTCTGTGACTATGGTCATATCACTCATTGGCTAACTCGTTGTCCAATAGTGACGGTTATCAAGTAATGTATACAAAACCCCACATACCGGCTGTAATATGGTGATTACATAAACTTAATCACTGTAATTATAACTTTGAAAAACATTTAAGAAAATACTTTGATAAAAAGAGAATGACTCACATTGCTGATTAAATAAGGACAGAGTCTAGTCTATGATTTAGCCTTGTTAACCTAATTTAAATAACAATGCACACAAAACGGGGTTAGTAATCAATCCAACAATTACGATAACTCACGAGATCAAATTCTCACAATGAATGACAAAGTGCGATACTTCAACTCATTTATCGAATTAACGACAAACGACAAAGTACAATACTTCAACTCATTTGTCGAATTAACGACAAACGACAAAGTATAATGCTTCAACTCATTTATCGAATTAACGACAAACGACAAAGCATAATGCTTCAACTCATTTATCGAATTAACGACAAACGACAAAGCATAACCCTAATGTGGGCGGCACTTAAACATTCATTGGATCTATTGATCGTCGGATAATTGAATCGTAGTAGCGATTGGGCTAATACCCTGTTTTGCGGCAGCGATTCGAGACCCGAAGTTGAATTTTGGAGTATACAGACTATTTCTCCGTGTGTGTTGAGAATTATTTCGACGTAAAATGTTCATATTTCGAATGCCAATGTCTGCTATTTATACTGAAAATTTGACAAGCTTACGGACCGTAAGCTTGACAATGTTGAGGTCCGTAAGACACCATACGGACCGTAAGGTTGACAATGTTGCGGTCCGTAAGGCATAAAAATAGCTTATAGGGTAGCCACGACTGAAACTAGCTTGGCTGAGTTGTTAAAATTTCGAAATTACTTGTTGCCAACGTTTAAAAAGAGATAATTATCAATAGGGTTTAACCCCCCTAAGTTTTAGGGGCCCTAATCCTAATTCTAAAAATTATGAAATTTTTTAGGGTTAGTGCGGAATCACTTGGGTGTCTCAATTATGGTTTCCTAATGATCATTTAAATTAATAATTAGGATCTTTTTGGGAGAGTTGTTACACTTCTTCTTGTTTAGGTCCCCAATTAAACTTAGAGGCTTTCTGGGTTAGTGTGGTTAAGGGTGTTGCAATCTTTGAGAAGTCTTGAATAAACCTTCTATAGTATCCTGCTAACCCCAAAAATCTTCTGATTTCAGTGGGATTCTTCGGTACTTCCCATTTCTTGATGGCCTCGATCTTTGCAGGGTCAACTTGTATTCCATGTTCATTTATCACGTGGCCTAGGAATTGCACCTCACGTATCCAAAATTCACACTTAGAGAACTTTGCATAGCGTTTCTCTTTCTTGAGCAATTCAAGGACTGCTCTCAGGTGTTGTTCATGTTCTGCCTCATTCTTAGAGTAGATAAGGATATCGTCAATGAAAATGATCACAAACTTATCGAGGTAAGGTATACAAACCCTGTTCATGAGGTCCATAAACGCTGCAGGTGCGTTGGTTAATCCAAATGGCATTACAAAAAGTTCATAATGACCATACCTAGTCCCGAAGGCAGTCTTAGGTATGTCTTCTAGTGCAACTTTCACTTGGTGGTATCCAGACCTCAAGTCTATTTTAGAGAAATAGCTTGCCCCTTGTAATTGATCAAACAAGTCGTAGATCCTGGGCAAAGGGTATTTATTCTTTATAGTGGCTTTATTCAAATCTCTATAATCGATGCACATGCGCATCGTCCTATCTTTCTTCTTGACAAACAAGATGGGTGCTCCCCATGGCGACGAACTAGGTTGGATAAACCCCTTGTCAAGCAACTCTTGTAGTTGCTTCTTGAGTTCTTGCATTTCTGTCGGGGCTAGTCTGTACGGTGACTTAGCAATTGGTGATGTACCGGGAACTAGGTCAATGCGAAACTCAACCTGTCTATCCGATGGTAGTCCCAGGAGCTCGTCGGGAAACACTTCGGGGTATTCTCGTACTATTGGCACGTCCTCGACCTTCTGCTTTTCTGTAGTGTTTACGACATATGCTAAAAAGGCAACATACCCTTTCCTTAGGCATTTATGTGCTTGGGCTATCGTGATGAGGTTCTTAGTCTTGTCAGTGCGGTCTCCCGTTACAGTTAGTTGTTTTCCGTTGGGTAATCGGAGTCGGACGATCCTTTCGTCACATATAACTTCCGCATGATATGGTGTCAACCAGTCCATTCCTATGACTATGTCGAATTCTCTAAGTTCCATAGGCATTAGGTCTATAGGGATAACATGGTTGTTTAAGCTTATTTTACAATTCTTAACAATGTCAACTATCTCTCTTTGACTTCCATCAGCCATTTCTACTGTAAAGGCATGATCTAGGTTTTGGGACGCCTGGTTCAAGTAGGGTCTAAAGGTAGTCGACACTAGACTTCTATTTGCACCGGTGTCAAATAACACACGCGCATATACATCATTTACGAGATACGTACCCGTGATAACGTCCGTATTGGTCTTGGCTTCTTCCGTGGTGAGTGCAAATGCATGCCCGTTTGGCTGATTTGGTTGTGTCTTATTATTTCTTTTGAGTTCGGGACATTCGGATCTCATGTGGTTAGGGTCTCCACATTCGAAACACTTCTTCTTTTCCTTGCATTCTTGAAGAGCATGACCTGTCTTTTTACAATTTGGACAAGGAAAACGACATTCCCCCGTATGAAAGCGTTTGCAAATTTGACATTGAGGAAATGTTTTAGGCCTTTTAAAGTTGTTATTCCGGGTGTCCCCCTTTCTTTCTTCCCACTTCCTTTTTGGTGCGGGAGATTCAGCCTGCTGTAGAATCATCTCGGCAGCCATGACGGCGCCAGCCTCAACAGTTTCTGCAAAAGTCTTGGGGGATTTGGATTTGATAAACACCCTCATTTCAGAGGGTAGACCCCAAATAAATCTATTGATCAGTTGTTCCTCAGTCAATGCTAAATAAGAAACCAGTCGAGATATGTCATTGAAACGAGAAACATACTCTCGATAGGTTTTATTTCCCATTTTTAACTGAAAGAATTCCAGTTCCAGTTGCTCAGTCTCCCTGGGAGGAAAATACTTAGAAAGAAACTTATGAATAAACTCCTCCCACTTCATCTCCTTATCCTTTTCTTTTCCCTCTGTTCGGACCACAATGTTCCACCAGTGAAGGGCTTCAGCTTCAAACATATGTACAGCGAACCGTACTTTATTGCGGTCATCACACTCACATATGTCTAATACTGACTCCATTCTGTTGAGCCAGTCTTGAGCTTCTAGTGCTCCCTTTCTTCCGTCAAAGGACTGAGGTTTACAGGACATGAAGTGCTTATAAGTACATTCCTTTGATTTGGAATATTCACCTTTTCCTTCTAGTGGCATGGTTGCAATAGTGTTTTTCCTTTCGCCCATTCCTTCCATTTGTACTGGCGTGGAGGCTGCTGAGCTTTCTTCATGTCCTTCTCCAGATTGGTTAACATTACCGGTTTGTGCATTCTTCATTACCTTAGCCACTTCCACAGCTATATTGTTGATATCCTTAGTATTTAGACGCATGCTTGTACTAGACCGGGACCTGACACTGTGAGAGGGAGTTCGAGTCCTAAAAGAACTTTCCTCTCCCCTTCTATTATTCTGATTATTTCTAGACCCTTGTTCATCTCTATGTTTAGACATTGTGTCATTCCTATAGGAATATGAGTATAAAGAGTTACTGGTATGTATGATACTTCATTGTAATATAACAACTATATATGTCACACATATATATATATATATATATATATATATATATATATATATATATATATAGCACATAAAAAGGCACAACATAGTTTACTTCTTCTAGCGTCACTCAATTGACTATGCAAGTACTTTTCCTGAGAACATGTTATTTGGCCTAGCCTGAGTGTGCTATTAATCTTTAGAGAACTACTGGTTAAAGCTTAGGCATTCCTGCAATACCTAATTCGCTAAAACCTCGGGCTCTGATACCAACTGTAACACCCACCCCGTAACCCGGGTGATTATGCACAATTGATACACTTACAGCGGAAACAAACTAAACTTTCATTAAAACTTATAATAGTTTGAGTACAACACTTTATTTATTTACAAACTTTTGGCAACTAAGAATTCCTTGATCTTCTAAAACTCCACAATTGTCAAGTAGTTCCTATAGCTTTCCTCATGACTTACCTGAGATAAGTATACTCAAAACGACGTCAGATATATACTGGTGAGCTCATACTAGACAATTTTTATAAAGACAGACCACAGTTTACATTATATGCATACACAATATGGGTATGTGACCGCATTATAGTCAGGTTAGGCCTCATTGAACCTTATAGGTCACATTTGACTTGTCACAAACCACCGTACAAGAGACATACTGGTCCTCCAGCTGTGTCCCCCTACGACCGTCACATAGGTATGAGTGTGTGTCACTGGACCTTATAAGCACGAAGTACCTGTGGGTACAACACCTTATTACCCTTCCCAGAGTGACACACCTCATTAAGCATAATAGGATCCCATATACCCCTACTGACACATGCATACTGCAGCATTCTCATTATTACCAGTTATGGACGAGTATACTATCACAGTTTAAAAGACAAGTATGATGACTCACCTGATTAGCAATTGCTTAACAGCCACTAGTACGACGGGGTTATGTCTCAAGGTCCTGACACAATTACATAATCCTAGGTTAGGTAATGGTACACCTAACTAGTCATTATCATGGTTGGATATTGGTTAGTGCTGCCTTATTTAAGCATGGTTGATCAGTCTATGCTTAACTAAGGCTAGGCTACCCAATACCCACCTCTGACAATAACCCTAGTACCTAAAAATAATACTAACATTACTACTACTAATAATAATATTACTACTAATAATAATACTTACTACTAATAATAATAATCCTATTAACTACTAAAATTAAATAATAAATAACTAAACATAGACGTAAACGAGAGCATACCTTAAAACTATCTACGACACGTTGATGTAGAGTTTCCCTACTCCTACTCGCGCTCCAAAAACGACTACTAACAACACCCAACGGGTATCGTATACTTAGGATTCTCTATACTAGAGCATTCCCGTTAAAGAAACTGGTACCTAAACAAACTACTGAGACTCTTATTTAAAGGAAGCAAGCAAGCACCTCAAAACCCTTTCTGGGTCGATGTGGGATTCAAGTGACGTGCCTACCTGCCTGCCTGCTTGACCTGCTAGCTTGCTTGCTTATATATATTAATTCAGTTGCTTCGCTCGTTTTTCTCGTATAACTTTTAAAATATGACATTTTATAAAACGACGAATATG
The DNA here is from genome assembly GCA_030545235.1 of Helianthus tuberosus. Classification (NCBI taxonomy): domain Eukaryota; kingdom Viridiplantae; phylum Streptophyta; class Magnoliopsida; order Asterales; family Asteraceae; genus Helianthus; species Helianthus tuberosus. The sequence continues at coordinate 12,299,069 of CM060424.1, forward strand.
TCATTAGAACGAGCATATTTTTATCTACGTTTTAACCTAAGTTTCATTAAAAACGGAGTAAGGTCAAAAATAATATATTTAATTATTAATATTAAACGGTCTCCTATATTAGCCAAGGCTTGTCAAGATATTTCACCTTTCACACAATTATCTTACTCGTTTAACAATATATGAAATATAAATTACATAATTCATATGTTTATAACCAGTACATTAAGGTTCGGGGTATTACACACAACACACATTAGAAGCTCCTCTTGGATACAACAATATGCTTCTGCATCCACTGCACATTATCTGACTCTACATATTTATCTTGTGGAATTAATGGATCTGGATGTGATGAAGTGAATATTTTCCAGATTTGTGTGGGGATTTAATGATCATTGAGATGAGATGAGATGAGAATCGGGTTTGATGAAGATGAAAAGAGATCAAACAAATACCTGAAGGCAGGAAATGTGGAACTGTGCACCATCAGATACAAATATGGCCTCTTCCTCTATGCCAATGATTGTGTAAAACCATGAAGCAAGTTGAGCTCCATCCCTGTAATAGTTCGTTAGAGCTATTTATATAGTTAAGTTTGTACTGTAACTTTACCCATCTCGGCTATTTTTCATCAGTCCAAAACATGAGAGCCTGGGATTACATTCCTGCGATACACCAACCCTCCTTATAAGTAATCATTTCTTGAAGAACAATAGGTATTTGATTATGCAAGCAGGCATGTTGTTACCTGATCAAAGAAGATTGTATACGCGTTCAGATCATGGTACAGTGATCGCCCTTTGTTGCAGCAGTACTCTAAAGCTTGTGCCAAATATAATGCCACCTGTAACCGCATAGCCCATTTTAGTGGTTGGCTTTCCCCTAGATTCGTATAAATATAAAAAGAAACTTAAAATTAAGTAAATACAAGAGTAAAAGAATCCAAAAAAAAAAAAATAAACTATAAACAAAATAAAAAACATAGAGTTTCAGAAATAAAAAAATTAATCTTAAATTTCTAAAAAAAAAGAAGCAACCCTTGATCAGTTAGTAATCTTCATATTTCATAGTCTATGACCCAATCGGGTAGCAGGCAAAAGCTTATAACAAAACATCATGCAACTTGAATTTTTAATCATACCTTAAGAAACAATTTGTCAAGCAATGAATCACTGTTGAAATGGGTAGTAATGAAGCCCTAAAAAAAATTCAATAAGAAATTTAATAACAAATGACCGGCTAAGCAAGAAACAAATGGAAAACTAAAAAACAACAGGGTGTGCCAAACAGGTTTTAATTTCGAATCATTCTTCACATCCTAAACTATACATCTATAAATCAAAAGTTGTAACCAAAATCACAAACAAATCAGACCACGTTTGTCTACCAGATTCGAAGTGAAATTAAATTGCATTATCCCATTTCAACATTTTATTATAGATTCACAAAACCGGTTTCGATACATGTTAATACTAATCAAGAGCAATTGATTACCTGCTACAAATGTGATGATGGTGGATGACTTACCGGTGATGATGACTGTGTGCGGTAGAAGAGGTGTCCGACGGCGATTGGGGTTTAGGGTGGAGAAGGAGTATGGTGGTGGGTGACCGGCGACGGAGATGGATCGTGTGAGTGGTGGCGACGACCGGTGCTTGATGATGGTGGGTGACCGGCGAAGTGGAGGTGGTGTTCCGAGATGGAGGATGTCGTATAGATGAGAGGAAACTGGATTTGGGTATTAGGGTTCAGAACTGTGACGGCCTAGGAGCCAGAGATTTGGATGAGGAAGAGAGAATGACCTCTAGAAGAAAAAATGATCGGTCTGTTTGCAAGTTGGAAAGTCACCAGGGTTAAATACCAAGAATGACCCTCTGGTGTCTTAAAATCTTGAGCTCTTGACGATTTTACCCTCACAAAACAAGCTTTCATTAGTTGTTCTTGTTGCTTTATGTAACACCTCGTAAAATCACGTCCAATGATGTATAGACACGTGTAATAAACCCTAATGAAGTCAAACATTGAATTTAAGGGTCTAATTTTTCGAAAAATCGAAAAATTTGATTATAAAGGGACTGGAAGTGTTAACATACCTAAAATAAGTTTCTGAATAACCTCGTACGGTATTTATATTCATAAATGAGCCACTTGTTGATCGAGTGTAGCCGTTTGCGTAATTAATTGAAAGTTTGCGCAATAAAGGGTTAAAAGCGTCAACATGTTAATTCTTACCTCTGAATGACCTTTTAGCAAACCCGAAGCATCGTGATGTTTAATAATACTCTCATGAATGCCTAATATGAATTAGATAAGGCTTCGATGCTATTAAACGATGATATGCGCAAGTTTGCGCATTAAAAGGACTATTTGCGTCAAACTGCAAAAGTCTATCGATTCGTATGGTATCGAACCTTCCGGAATATGATCATAAGTTAAACATGCCCTAAATATCCTTTACATAGCTTAGAAATAGGCTTAGAGGTGTTTGGTGCACAAAAATAAACTTAATTGATCAACAGGGACTAAAAGCGTCAAAAAGTGCACAAGTTTGCATTTTCGCGCATATCTTACGTTCTGAATATATCCGGACATCCAAAAATTTATGTAATCACTAAAATATTTTATTTTAATGTTCGGCATGATAAAATTCCATTCGTCGCGTAATTTGGATCGTTTTTCGCGTCCGTTCGTGTTTCGTCGTAATTAGACGAACAACGTGACCGTACGACCAAACGAACCGACATCCGACATGTTTTCAAGCATGTTTTATGTTCCTCATGTTTAGGCATCATTGTAGAGCCTTAAAAATGGTTTAACGGGCCTCAAACACATCAGAAAGGGCCTTAGAAGCATGCAGGGACAAAAACTGTAATTTCAGAAAACTTGTTGCCGAACCAGGGATCTCAGGCGGCCCACGTAAGTTCCCCTTGAACCTTACGCGGCCCGTGTGAACATGTTAGAGCTGCAAAACTGATTTCCCAGCTATTTTAATCACTTGCAAATGGTATTTCTTCAATCTTTGGGCACCCATAGTATTGAAAAACAGGGGGTAAGATGTGTACGGTCCAGATTGAGGCTCGTTTATCAAGAAATGATCTTAACGGTCACCCGAAATCTATAAATACCCCACTTCATTTCTTGCAAAACCCACACTTGATTCTGACTTCTCTAAGTTGGAGTCCTTGCACTTCATACCTGAGAATTTAGAATCAAAACCTCCTTGCTTGGACCCTTTGTAAGTATCCTTTCGTGCTTAGTTTATTTGTTAAGCGTTTATAGCCGAAAAGTCAAGCGTTTTCAATAAACACTTTGACTTTTAAACGGTTGAGCCATTGTTCACAACAAACATGGCTACGTGACCGTAATTAGGTAGGTGTTAAACCCTCAAAAGGGCACCTCCTAATTACCACGTTTACTCAGTCAATTGTCGGGTCAAACTTCTTAATAAAAAGTCAAACGAGTCAGTTTTTACAAATAAATTCATAACTGATAATACTGAAGTTATGGAACATGTTTTAACACTTAAATAACTTGGTAATTAATATAAGAACATGTTTAAGCATGTTCAACCCGACGATTTTGAGTATAGGCTCGGTTCGGAACCGAAAGTCGCAAAAGTAGACTTTCGCTTTGACTTTCAGTTCTGACCCGATTTAGCTTAGTTTAGATATGCCTTAGGATTCCTCAGGACCATGTTATAAGTTAGTATAACCCTCTGAGGTTATACAACTTGGATCCTAAGTTATCCTATTCATTTGCATGTTTCCGTTATATGACTAATTGTTGACCGTTATGCCCTTTTAACCTTAAAACGAAATTTTTGAAAATGTGAGAGGATAGAAACCTTCATTACTGATTTATAAACTTGTCCCTAAAATTTGACATCAGTTTGAGGTCTAGATTAGGAGTTATGCTCATTAGCGTAAATGAAAAGCTTTTTGTTAATTAAACGACATAATTAGCATATAGCCTATCTAAACCCAATTTTTGATACCAAACTTTTTACCCACTGATGTAAAATAATAGTTTGGGATTTTTGAAGATTTTTATTTATTTTTAGGCTGAGCATAACATAGGGTTATAACTTTGATTCGGTAAATGTCGGATTTGCCTTTTTGGCCTATAAAATGAGTTTTGCATATTATTTTGATACCAAACCTTTTGCTACTGATTTTATATAATAAATAAAATATTTTGAGTCTTCTGTAATGATAAAAATATCGGCTTTTCTTTAAGAACCCGGAAATCGCTTAAAACCGTCTTTTTACGCGTTTAAAACGCATAGTATGTATTAAAACCATTTTTCTCATATAAGACTTAATACCTACTGATGTTTTAAGCAAATTTTTATATTTTAACAGTAAAGAAAAGTTTTAAACTCAGATTCCCTGTTTTGACCTTTAAAGCCTATGTGAAATTACCAAAATGCCCCTACGGTGCATACTTTGGTTATAAATAGTAAATTTCACATATATACCACACCCTACTGTTATGACTTATAAAAATAAATATTTTTACTAATTATATCAGACCTGAAACTCAGGTTTATATTTAAACTCTTTTGCAACCTTTAAAATGACCAAAATACCCCTACGGGGCATAACTCGAGTTTAAATTCATTTTGGGCATAACGGAAGGTATCCTACTGATATCACAACATGTTTAAGGCATATTACTTTTAACTTATTTTCCCTATACGGGCTTGGGATACGGTATTATAATAATACCGCTTGGTTGGGTATTGAATGTTTAATCGAATAGTGGTTAAATTATTGAGGTAACCCGTTTTTAATCTGTCTTGTTTGAAATAAAGGCCTTTAGGGGTTAATGACTATGTCCCGGATATTCTTGGCATCATTATAACATAAAAATGGCCACGTCTTATGCACGGGGTGCAGGCATACACCTGACAGTTCTGTAAGGGAAACGGTATCTCACTCTCTTGTGGGCCTATACTTGTGGTGTGTCTGTTAATCTTGACTCGGTTTCTAACATCGAGCCCTAAATGTATAACGAACATGTAAATATGTATACAAGATTATTTTTATATAATTGTCCCAAGTTATAAAAGATATTTTGTGCCTTGTGCATTCATATCAATTTTCTAAAACATTTTCAAAATGAGTCAGTTAATTGTATTTACTAGTGTAAACTGACGTATTTTTCCAAAAAGATTAAGTGACAGGTACTGTACGTAATTGGCTGGGAGCTCAGGGCGTTAATATTGAATCTTGCAAGTTCTAGATGCCTAAAGTCTGTTGAACAGTGTTTATCTTTCTGTTTTAAGATCCGCATGTGGATCCATCTTACAATCCGTTTGTAATATCAAATGTTACATTTGAATCGGTTTGTATTATATTTATCTTTTGCTTCCGCTGTGCATTAAATTGTGTTGTTCGACTATGACGATATCAACTACGTCACGATACTCCCCACCGGGCCCACCGGTAATACGTGGAAATATCGGGGTGTGACACTTTAAGAGTTGGACACGATGTAAAATTACTTGTTTGTACATCACTTTTCCTTTATAATATATTATAGATGTTGCTTTAAGAGTTGGACACGATGTAAAATTACTTGTTTGTACATCACTTTTCCTTTATAATATATTATAGATATGTAGAATTGTTAGGAACTTTAGTACTTAGTTGGACTTCATACCAATTGTATACTATTTATTTAATTAATAAGTCTCGTAAAATGAACAGTAATAGGTTGGTTCTAGGTTAAAACAAGTTGTTTTAGAAAAAAAAAGTATTATAGTGCCGATGATAGGAAAAGGAGCTGGTGCGTGGCGGTTGCCACATTGACAAAAATGGAGGCGGTCGTGACGAACATGATAATAGCCTTGGCAACAACGATCATGTCAGTGGTGGTCGGTAGATGGTAGAGACAACCATTGACGACGGGTGGTCATGACCCATCTAAACATGTTCTAGGTTAGCTATTTTTAGAATGGTTATTTTAATTTAGCTAACAAAAATTATCCAACATAACTTATTTCTTTAAAAACGGGTCATGATCCATGTGCGCTAAGTAACTTTGGACATCGTTACACACCTAATGACATAAAGTTAAGCGCACGAACAAAGAGAATTATGTGAAAAATTTGTAATAGATGACTTAAAAGACAAAATAGATTTGCGAGATAAAGTACGTGATAAATGATTTGAAAGACAAATCTTATGTGATAGATGACCTTAAAGACAAACCTACTTTGTTAAAAAAAAAGTCACACGAAATGTGTGTTATTTCGTGTGAAGTATCTAAACATGCAATGTGTACATAGTCATGTCAAGTGTTACAATGAGTTTAGATTCTTTTTTCTAGTTCTTTATCTCACAATTTGTATTGTATTTCTTAATTTAAAATTTTAACAAAGTTAATTTAAATAAAAAACTACCACCAATAAATCATATCTTATTTCAAAATAACATTTTATAATTCGTAAATCTTCGTTACTGATTATTTAATATTCTCTTTATTCAACATATATAATATACGAGTTTCTATCATGTTGTTGATATAAAATACAACAATAAATTTTCTTTTGTTATGAACCAGCCTAATAGCAAGAAGATGAGAAAAGATATTGGGAGAGAAAGTGATGTTTATTATTGATGGTGTGTTCATACACTAAATACAATGGAATACATATAGGGTAAAGAAACTTGGAGAATAAGGCTATTCTATTTTAGGCGTTGATAACCACAATATCACTATATTTATAATACTCCCCCTTGGTTATCAACTTTATACGCTTGGAGATGCTGCCTCGTTAAAAACCTTGCTAGGAAAAACCCATTGGGACAAAACCTCAGCTAAGGGAAAAAGAGTGCAGTGCGTATTGTCTCCCCCTGATACGTTTGGATCGGGTACGTTGCCTCATTAAAAACCTTACTAAGAAAACTCAATGGGACAAAACTTAGTTAAGTGAAAAAGAGTGCAACTTGAATAATCTCCCCCTCATTATAATACGTATCCTTTAATTGACGTGTGCCCATCTTCCTTGAAAGTTGATCAAAGCTTTTGTAGCCAATGATTTGTCGCTTGATCCCTTAATCCCTTAATGTGCAATCCTTTATGCTGAGCAATGTTGTATAATCTTCTAACGAGACTTTAGGTCCCTCATTTAAAAAATATCATATGTCCACGATTGTGTTTTGTTACATTCCTTCATCTACAAGACTATCCAAACTTGTTTTGATGGGTTAGTAAAATATAATCAAATATCGTTTATACCTGAAATATTTCTTTGAACTCGTTCCAATGTCTCTTTGTTTGACAAAGGCTATATCATGACAATACTCAAGTGAAAAATATTATAACCATACATAGCTAACAAAACATATTAATGCACATATGCATTTAACGTTGGTACTTCTAGAATGAAAATCTCTACTTTGGTAGGAGATGATAATAGGCATTTCTTATAACAAGTGACTTAAAAACCTTTAACATACTTTAATGTTCAACTATGTCCATACTAAAATATCCCAACACCATCTTCTAGATGTACTTGAGGGATTGAAAAAATATAATTACATATATACTCGAACTGCAGTTCGAGTAATAATTAGACCGTGCCAAGGTCATTAAAAAATTCTCCCTCTAAAAGCTCGACAATTTCTCTCGATGATGCCTAGACATCATCACTGTAAACTGCGATTATAGTGAACTTTTAAAAGTAGAATGTTGATAAGACATGGCTAATTTAATCAAACTTATATTCCTCTTTAGGAGAATATCTCGAGTTGTACCACACTCAACCCGACTATTTTTGTCCATACATATTTTGTCAGCTTCATATAGTATGTTCTTGAGGTTTCGACATCAATGCTTTTGGCATTTTCAATCCATGAGGGAATTCGTTCCGTCTTATCCCAATATGCATGTGCTTTCACTATTTAGGAGTTTTGCTACATAACTTTGCCCATTTAACACATAGATATCTATATCATATGTGAAAATGTCATGAACACTTGCTTTTATCTCCAAAATCCATATTGTACCATGCGTGTACACTATTTATTGAGATGTCAAAATCATCGGGTACAATTTTTCTATGTATGTTTCTTGGTGCACAAGTATTACATTGTTAAGATGTTTCAATTAACCTTTTAAGCACTCATTTGCTTTAGAAACTCATCATGAGTTCCAACATGTAAAATAATCACAACCTATTCAAGCCCGAATATGTATAAATGATCACATTATTCTCGAGAACTTACTTTACATGACTTACATAATTTACTCCTTCGGGACTTTAATGTAAACTTTCAGTATCAAGTGATACATAACATTCATAAGATGCATATCAGTTCTCTCTTTATATTACCAGACTAATAAAATATTAGAAAGTCATTACATCCACCACTAGAGAATGTGTATCATTATAATCAATCATGGGTTTTTGCGAAAATCTTTGTGCACCATATTTGCCTTATCTCATTTAATTTGATTTTCACATGATTCGCATAAAAGCCCCATTAATATCCAACATACTTTACAAATTCATTTGTATGGACTGTTGGTCCAAAAACTTTCCATTTCATTAAAGAATTTAAATCCGCCATACTTTGCGTCTTTCCATTTTGGCCAATCATTTATGTATTTTCATTCATAGGCAGATCTTAAATCATGTATTTTCATTCATAGGCAGATCTTAAATCTTGATCCTCGTCATTTCATCATTTCAAGCGCTATATTATATACAAAAGTATAAAGACGTCGATTTTTATTTCGATTCCATACATTTCTTAGACATGATACAACTTATCGAGATCTCTTTATTTTCAGGTACCTGAGGTTCTTCTTGAACCATCATGTCTACTGTCTCTTCAGGAGATCTTATTACTATAACCTCGACTTAACCATCTTAATTACTTGCTCCAATTTTCGAGGAATTTTATTATTGGAATCAACTAGTCTATCACGCTTTAGGCGTGCAATAGACTCATTACAAAAATATGTGGTTGCCCTCTTAGGACACAAATATAACTGGAGCATAAGCAGTTGATTATGTGACTTACTTAGTCACTCTATTTAGGTCAGTGAACTTGTTTGGTAATTTGTTCTTTAATATTGGTAAATGAATTATACTTTAAACTTCTAGTTCATTGTTTATAGTCTGAGGATCAAGATGACATGATAATTCATTTCCCTTTTCACTTTCCAACTGCTTGTTATCTCCCCCTAATGTTGGGAACATTCATTCACTAAAGTGAAAACCAATGAGCCATAAACAAATTTCTCACTAATGGCTTTAAGTATTCAATCATAGACGATTATTTATACCCAACATATTCTCAAACTTTTTTAGAAGTCTCATCTTTGTGCGGTGTGGTGGATGAGTTTCAATATATGTCGCACAACCAAAATCTTTGATGAGACATATTTGGTTCCTGACTAAAAACCAACTGTATGGGGAGAACAATAAGTTATTGGCTTGATGTGAATTGATGGTACTATATATAAAATTACATGTACCTAAATGAACTTTTGCTCCTCTCATGATCATTGGCTTTGTAACCAATAATAGACGTTTAGTGATCATCTCAACAATAACCCTTATTCCAATGATCGTTAATAACTTGGGAATCAAATTCATTATTATCAAATAAATATACTAATCTAAATTAATATGCTTGCTATCACATTAGCTAAGCCACAATCACACAAGTTTCAGGTTGTGGATTTGATAACCATTTAGACGATGCATCAATTTAAAACACTAAATGGTATCATGTTGGGATATGCATATCCTTTAATCGCTTCCAGAATATTTAGGTATACACACCCTCGTTTATTTTGCAAATATATAATTTCCCTTGAGAGCAAACATTACATGCTAATTATTATCTTGAAGAATCTTCCAGTTCCTTCCCGTTCTTCAATATGTTTCACATCATCAATGACTCGGGATGGTCTGACCGGTCATGCCATTGAATTAAATAATCATGATCTATAAACTTCTTGGTTTATGATGATCTATGTTTTATACGCACTTTTAATTTATGACAAAAAAATGCAAGAGAATAATGTATTTATCACATTTATCCTTTTCACATACTATTCTCACATATCACTCCCTTATTTTATCACTTCTCGTGGTCAATCTCATTATGAAGACCATGATGGTCGCTCTCATTATTACCATGACTCAGTGGTCAATCTCATTATGACAACCATTACAATTATGATGGTCGTTCTCATTACTACCATGACCATCATAACTTTTTCTTAACTTATGTCCGTGATCATTTCCTTTATAGACGATCAATAGATGGTCGCCTTTACTTTAGGGTACGTAGTAGAACCAAACAAATTTCATGATTTCCTCAGACAGATATACGAAGGTAACTTCACTTCATACCTTACATACAATTAATAATATCACTACTTTTTGAGCAATTTGAGGTATGATAAATGGAAACTGTTTTATCCGTATTATTATTTATAAATAATCTTCTTTTCTCGTAACCTCAGTTGAGAAGTAATAACATGTCCGAGTCATGCGTGATTTATCAGTTTAAAATTGTAAGAACTTTTACAAACTAATAATGAGATTTAGGAGTGCCGCATCGGGTTTCATATCAAGGCATGTTTATACACTTTCACGAAAGTGATAAAAAACCATAAATTTTGGTCTATCATTTGCTTTATCCAATAATCTCTACAAACAAATAACCTATAGCCTATAAGATACATATATTTTCAACAAAGTTAAATAATGTAATTCTCCTTAACAAAGGTAAATTACATATTTTTCAATATTATAACATACCATTATAAAACATTATATTTATCATAATGTCTTTAAACAAAATTGTAACAGTGATAAAAATTTTAATAAAACTATTATACGCATCATATTGATATTGATATGATTGCTAATTTTTTTCAAAACAACGAACTAAAGAAATTTCTGATGCTCTAGATAAAAGGTGCTAACTAATAAAATTGAACCTAATTAGACGTGATCCAAATAAAAACATTATTAAAGAGGCAGAGAACCCAATAAAAATAATTAAATTAAAATATCATCACCCTTTCTTCAATCACATATCTAAAACCAAAAAAAAATCCTATTTCTCATACATATCTAAAACCAAAAATCATACTTCTCATAATGAAAACCAATATTCTGATAAATATTTACTTAAAACCATATTGATCATTTACATTCATATAACAAAAACATACCAATTAAACACATAACAGAGAAATCCTCTATGTACTCATACAACACGACACCATGCCTATTCGTTAGTTTACAAGAAAACCCAAAATTTCATACTTAAATTCCTCTTGCTACCATAAACAAAAAGAACAATTCTCAAAAAAATCTAGTTATGTTGTATAGGTTTCTCTATAATCAAAACCCTAAAGGATACATGGTTAAGAACTCCCTTTACCCTTTTATTCAGCAATAGAGACGAATGTCATATTTAATTCTTTATTTTTACAATTATTTTATTATTTTTATTAAGGATTATAGATAACAATGATTTTAAGAAACGATATGATAATAAAAAAAAAAATACTTCCACATAAGTAAGAAATAATTATTACGATTAAAAACAATCCGTTGAAATATCTAACAATTTGCATATAACATAGTTGATAAGTAATATTTAAAATTAATATTTATAATACACGAGAAATCATAAGAATTATTATTTTTTCAAATAATTAGGTACTCAAATTTAGAATTTGTATGATCATATTGGTTAATAATTTTGACAAAACAAAGACATATAATTAAGTAGCCAAATACAATTACGATAAGTATCATGAAATTTCCCTATTACAATTTACTTTGAAAATAAAAAAAATAATAAAAATAAAATAGCATGTAACACTGACGATTGCATGAAACTTTTTCTTAATTCACAAATCTTAATTCACAAACTTTGAAAATCTAAAAGTAATAAAGATAAAATAGCATGTAACACTGAGAATTGCATGAAACTTTTTCTTAATTCACAAAAGCGTAATTGTGATGAAGGAAAAAGTAAATTAAACTATTTTGAAAACTTCGTGAGGTATCGATACCATTTTTTTAAGATTAATTTTTTGTGATGTTAATTGTAATGCGATAAATAAGAAGAAAACATACCACTGATCAAATTTTGTGTAGGTTGTGGGTAGTAATCGATGATGCGATCCAACTTCAAAAGCACATCGTGCTGATAACGTGTTATGAACCAGCCTAATAGCAAGAAGATGAGAAAAGATATTGGGAGAGAAAGTGATGTTTATTATTGATGGTGTGTTCATACACTAAATACAATGGAATACATATAGGGTAAAGAAACTTGGAGAATAAGGCTATTCTATTTTAGGCGTTGATAACCACAATATCACTATATTTATAATATCTTTAATAAATAACATTTGTTAGAATACTTGTGTGGAAGGAGAAAACGATAAAAAAAGGGTTTGTTAAGGACACGTTTCTTGGTAACCTTTTCATATTTTATTTTTATCTTGTTTGCCTTAAAACATCATGGACATTAGAGAAACGACGATGTAATGGTGGTTTCGAAGTTGGAACTGTTGGACTTGTGTAAACAGTAATATTGGCGAAAAATAAAACAACAGGAATTCCTACTAATTCAATAAGTGGCAGATATAATGCTTCCTAACATTTTAGAACTATAACAAAAAAAAAACCACTTGCTGATGAAACACTGGTTAACACTTAGGTTAACCAGCTGGGTCGTCTCGTATGTTGGGTTCAATCTCTTTCTTCACTCGCCGATTACTGGAATCCTGCAAAACAGAACACCGGTGACTCGTCCCAAGGAGAAGAATAGGGGGTTCTCCTTGTGACCACCCTCCGGCGTGAGAATAAGTATTGCTTTGAGGAGAAATAGTGTGTGTTGTAGGTGAAATATAGAGAGAGCAAAATGTTCTACCTGAATGAGAAAGGGTTCTATTTATAGCTGAAGGATGAAGGAGGGAGGAGAGACCTTGGCAGCTGCCACCGAGCGTCAGCTGTCCGACCAAGGAGAATATCATATTGGTCTCCTCTGTTGTGGTCAGGATGGTGGATGACGTGGCGCGCCGCTATTTGTCCAGGTAGCAGAATTAGTACTGCAGCTGTCGGTCTGTCCTTGGATCGTGTTGCAGGTCCATATGGCATCTGATCATTGGTGACACATGTTGTCCTTTTTGTCTGGAGGAGCATCTTTGGTGTCACCAGCGATAGCTTCCAGAAGCTTCTGGACACGCTTGATGATGTAAGCGTCATGCTGGATAAAAGGTGGTGTGGTCCATGCTATGTGTGCATGTAATTAGGACCATACCTCTTCACTTGCATATACTTTATTTTTTAGTTAATCCTTACTATATTTTTTAGTTAACCCTTAATGTACAGGAGGGACACTTTAAAATACTCAAAAGTTAAAAACTTTTTCTTTTTTAATTAATGAATAAGATACAATCTTAAAATGAGGGTAATTAATCTATTTTAATCCCATCATCTTAATTACACTTTCATTCTTTCATCTTTAACAAATTATAAATAATTAGTTAGTAGTTACACTTTATTATTCTTATAAATACTAACTACCACACATTTTTTTAAACAACATAAATTTTACGTACGTTAATATTTTTTTTTAAATTACAACATAAAAACGAGCATTTTATTCTCTTTAATTTGACTATACATTGCTATACTTGTTTTACGTGATTAACAGTGTCTGAGAGTGACCTGTTGGTGCATATGTCTGTCGACTTCGTCTTGTATCGAGTCATGTAATAGAATTGATAGACCAATACACGTAGTTTGAGAAAAACGGGAAACATGCAAGAACCAGCCAGTCCACACGAACTGGCCAGTTCGTGCGAACTGGGATGCCTGGTTCGTGCGAAGTGGCTTGCCTATAAATAGTGGGTCTTGGTTCATTCATTTGTAACTTCTGATTCCGGTAGCGAAGCTCTGCCGAAGTGTCGCCAAGCCTGTGTAACGTTGTGAAATCAATCTAATCGACAGTCAATCTACTTCTAAGTGTAATTCAAGCTGTTACAACATCAATACGTCTGATTCCGCCTTTCGTATTGATCGAGAACTCTTCTGAACGTCTCGTTTGATCGATTCACCGATCCTACAAGTGGTATCAGAGCTCAGGAGGAAGATCTCTTACCATTTCAGCTTGTTTTCACCGAAAATTCTGATTTCTACTCATTTTTTTAGACTTTTTCTCAAAATTAACCGAGATTTTACGGATAAAATGGACTGATTTTGTGATATAACACACGAAACACTGTTTTAATCAATCCTTGAAAAATCAGAACCTAATTCAACCTAAAACGTGATCAATTTTGACAAAAATCAACCGAAAACATGTCTGATTGTTCGAACTCAGATCGTGCGAAGTGACCCAGATCGCACCAAAGTGTCCAGGTCGTGTGAAAATTGATCCAAGTCGCGCGAAGTGGGTCCAGTTCGCACGAGGTGATTCACATCGCATGGTTTGACCCAGATCGCACCAGGTCGTTTGGAGATAGTTCAGATCGTTTGGAGGTAGTTCAGTTCGCGTGGAAATTTGATCAGTCCACACGAGTTGAACGTATCAGGTCTTTTGAACTCAGTTCGCACGGTTTGAGATATAACCAGGTCATTTGAGTTTGAACTCAGTTCGCACGGTTTGAGATATAACCAGGTCGTTTGAGATTGAATACCAGTTCGCACGAAGTGAACTCCCAGTTCTCACGAGATTATTCCAGGTGGCACCAGGTCCAGATCGTTTGAATATTAGGTCAGGTCGTTTAAGATTGAATACCATTTCGCACGGATTGAATTCCAGCTCGTTTGAACAATCAGTTATAGTGAACTTTCAAAAACCGAAACATGGAAAACGAATTTTACAACGCATTTGCTACCCCGCTCACTATGGCTCAGAATGTGAACTTAGAAAATGAAATGGGTACCATGCAAAAACCCCCTAAGCTCATGAGTATCGAGGAGTATAATGGATGGGAGGAACGTTTCGAAAATTGGGTTCAAGCTAATCACTTAGACGCGTGGGAATGTGTTGAGGAACGATATGTTAGACCGATTGATGAATACAGAGAGATTGTTGCTATCAAAGATTTAGATGGCAAAGAAAGAAAGAAATATAAAAGTGAAAAAATGATGATCAGTATATTGCAACAAGCCATTAAGGAAGACATCTTGATCTTATTGCAACACAACGGAAGTGCACATTCAATGTGGAAAGCACTAAAAGCGAAGTTTGTTGGAAGCCAAGACATGATCAAGAACAAAAAATCGCTTTTGAAGAAGGAATTTGATCTATTCCGTGGATTAAAAACTGAAAACACCAAAACGATTATAGAAAGATATTGCAATTTGGTGGTTAACATGAAGCGATTGAATATCAAGAAAGATAGAGAGGAATGGGTTGAAAAATTGGCTGATGCGTTACCACAAAATATTTTGGGGCACGTATCTTATGATCTTGAAGAATAATGGTGAATTTGCGAATCTATCGTTGAGCAATTTTATTGAAAAACTCGAAGTTCAAGAGATGGAACAACGGAAGATGGAGAAAATGAAGAATTCTAACTGTGAACAGGACATTGGTTTGTATTACAATGGAAGTACGAGTGATAAGACCAACATTGCACTGAAGATCGAAACTGCATTTAACACAAACAATTCTTCTGGAGGGTCATCTCAAGGGTCAAACAACAATACTGGATTCTCGTCATATTCATTATTTGATCCAAATTTTTCAGCAACCAATTCTAAACCACAAAGTTCATACAACAGTAATGGCCAAGTACTACAATGCAACATAGCATTACATCTTCAGAATGGTCAGAATTTCTCGGAAGAGGTTGCCAAAGGTCATATGTCTTTATTGGTGACAGTACTAGAGTCTTATGAGATTTTGGTAGCCGGAAGGATTGGTAATCCAATGTTGACCAAAGAGGATTATGATCAGATTGATGCAGAGGAGATGGAATTAATTGATATAAAGTGGTGTATGGCTAGTGTGTTGAGAAGAGCTGAGAAGTTTAAACAGATCACTGGAAGAGATGATTTCCATGATGCTGGAACTTCACCTTTAGGTTTTGATAAATCTAAAGTTACTTGTTTTCGTTGCAGGGAAAAGGGGCACTTTGAGAGACAATGCACAAATCGTGAAGCAAGTGGAGCTCAACATCCATTCGGCAACAATGATTATCATCGAAAAGCGATTTATCATCAAGTTGCTCCGCATCAACAACAATCGCCACAAACTTCACATGCTAGGAAGGAGCTGATCGAAGAGCCATCAAAGAGAGCTTGTTATGGTCTGATAGATCAAGAAGATGAAAGGATTCCAGAATGTTTTAATTGGGATGACTATGATCCTAACAAAACTTCAAATTCTAAAGCATTTGTAGCTCAAATTTATGAAGATTCAACTGTTGAAGATGAAATGGCGTATGCTTATTACGAATCTCAGCAATACAGTCCCAAAAAGAAAGAAGAAGAATCAGTTTCAAAAGAAGAGGCTTCAGAAAAAGCACCAATCTTTGATCACTCATCAGATGAAGAGAGTGATGATGACAGTGAAGAAATTCGAAAACTTGAATATTATAAAAGAAAATTTTCATCTGATAAAGATAATTTGTATTTTGCCGGTAAAATAGAAGAGATCAAAGAAAGACAAGTTGCAAAAGAGAAGAATCATAAGGCAGCAAATATAGAAGAAAAGGTCAAACCTGAGGAAAATGCTCGAGAAGTAAAGAAGCAGGTTAAAGAAATTCCAGCTATCAAGGTTGAGAAGGAAGCAGATACTGAAAAGATGCCTGAGAAGTGTGAAAATTGTGATACTCTTAAAGGCACAACAACAAATTGATTCATAACATGAACAGACTGAAAGAATCTTATGATGTTTTAAACAAAGCTATGAATCAATATAGCAAATCAAGCAATGAACAAGAGATTGCTATGAGGACACTCAATGGAGCGTTCATGACGAAGCAGAAAATCATCAATCAGTACATTGAGAAATGTGCTGAACTTAAACAGAAATTGGAAACCCAAAGGATAGAAACTGAGAGGGTAAACAGGTTATTGAAAAGTTATTCATGTGCTTCATATGTGATTGACAGGATTTACCCTACAATAGAAGGCATGGAAGCGTTTGAAGTGAAGAAATCTGAAGTAAAGGATACTGGTAAGAAACATAATACCAATTATACAAAGTGTCCACCGCCGCTTCAAGAAGGATATTCTCCACGAAATCCTAATTCAGAAAGAGTCAAAAAGGCAACCAATTTAAAGTGGGAATCTGAACCTTCAGATGGATTGCCAGACAACATTGATGTCGCATTCACATCGTCTGACACTGATCATGAGTCTGAGTTAATAAAGAAAGTGGTCAATCAGGTGTTAGATAAAGATGAAACCGAGGAGTCAGAGTCAAAGTCAAAATCGAAGTCTGACACTTCAAGTCCAACAGTTGAAAAGTGCAAAAGGGTTTACAATAAAGATTTTCTGATGTCACAAAATAATTTGAATGACGAAACATTCAAAGTAGCATATACTTTGAATGACTCTGACAAATTATATTCTGATGAAGAATTTCCAATAAGAAGTGTTAAAACTGAAATGATTAAAAAGGTTTTCAAATTAACAGAAATTAATATTTCTGAAATAAAAGATGTAAATCTTTCTGAAAAACCTAAAAAGTACACTTCAAGAGTTCAACAAAGATTGAACAAGAAAAAAGGTTACAGTTCTGGTTCGGGTTATCGAAAGAAACCAAACCATAACAGTAATTTCAAAAAGAAAGGATTAGGTTTTATTCCAAAAGAAAATGAAAAATATGTTAAAGATTTTAAATCAAAAGTTGTTTTTGTTTCAGGAGCAAGTTCTGAAGAAGAAGAAGAAGAAGAAGAAGAAGAAGAAAAGAGCTCATTTTGGAAGCAGACAAACAAAGAATTCCTTGCTAAGAAGCAAGAGGGAATGAAGAATGATGTTGCTCAGAAAAAGGAGACAAGAACCTGTTATCAATGTAAAAAAGTTGGTTACATTGCATGGAACTGTCCAAAGGCAACCCAAACAAAACAGGGAGTCTCTGAAAAATTGAAAGAAAAGATGGTTGATAATGAACCACCAACTGAACAATTTAAAGTGTTCAAAAATTCAAAATTTGAAGTTGGTGAGTGTTCTAAAAGTTTTTACAAGAGAAAAGTGAATCTTAACAATCAAAAGTGGGTTGTTAAGAAATCAGAAGCACTTTCTGGCGATGAATCTGACTCGTCAAAGTCAGAGGAGCCACAAGTTGAGCTAAAAAGTGATAATTCTGTTCCGACAATGGATGATGTAAATTTTCCACCATTGTCAAATGGAAACTTAAAACAAAAAATTGGCAAAGTTGAAATTTCAAATCAATTCTTTTCTGAAAAGAAAGAATTTGATGTTGAAAAAGCCTTTAACCCTCAAGTTTTAAATATTTTTGAAAAAATAGTTGACGGGAAGGTCAAAGGGGTAAAGGAATTTTATGAAAAGAACAAGAAAGGAAAGAAACCGAGTGACGATGACTCAGAAACACCCAAGGACCGTCAGGCTTGGGTGAATCTCTTTAACTGAAAATCCTGACTTGCTAGAGCTCCCAAGTTGGTAATCGTGGAGCATGAATCGGCATTATTCTTGAAAAATGTTTCTGTGAAAAATTGTCAAATGATATTTCTTACAAGTGGTATTGTTGATAAGAACCTACAAGTGGTTAATCAAGGTCATTAAGTTGAACTTGATTTAACTTTCATTCAAGTGGATTAAAGAAAAAGAAAAGTAAACTTACAAGTGGTTAAAAGAACAATGTGATGAAACCCCATGATTTTTGATCAACAGCAAAGCTAATTTTCCGGAAAAACCATTTGATTAAAACAAACTTAAGTGTTTTGAAATCATAATGGGAAAATAGTTTGTTATCAGGGGGAATTCTGATTGTTTAAGCCAAGTGGATGGCCAGACAACATTGATGTCACATTCACATCGTCTGACACTGATCATGAGTCTGAGTTAATAAAGAAAGTGGTCGATCAGGTGTTAGATAAAGATGAAACCGAGGAGTCAGAGTCAAAGTCAAAATCGAAGTCTGACACTTCAAGTCCAACAGTTGAAAAGTGCAAAAGGGTTTACAATAAAGATTTTCTGATGTCACAAAATAATTTGAATGACGAAACATTCAAAGTAGCATATACTTTGAATGACTCTGACAAATTATATTCTGATGAAGAATTTCCAATAAGAAGTGTTAAAACTGAAATGATTAAAAAGGTTTTCAAATTAACAGAAATTAATATTTCTGAAATAAAAGATGTAAATCTTTCTGAAAAACCTAAAAAGTACACTTCAAGAGTTCAACAAAGATTGAACAAGAAAAAAGGTTACAGTTCTGGTTCGGGTTATCGAAAGAAACCAAACCATAACAGTAATTTCAAAAAGAAAGGATTAGGTTTTATTCCAAAAGAAAATGAAAAATATGTTAAAGATTTTAAATCAAAAGTTGTTTTTGTTTCAGGAGCAAGTTCTGAAGAAGAAGAAGAAGAAGAAGAAGAAGAAAAGAGCTCATTTTGGAAGCAGACAAACAAAGAATTCCTTGCTAAGAAGCAAGAGGGAATGAAGAATGATGTTGCTCAGAAAAAGGAGACAAGAACCTGTTATCAATGTAAAAAAGTTGGTTACATTGCATGGAACTGTCCAAAGGCAACCCAAACAAAACAGGGAGTCTCTGAAAAATTGAAAGAAAAGATGGTTGATAATGAACCACCAACTGAACAATTTAAAGTGTTCAAAAATTCAAAATTTGAAGTTGGTGAGTGTTCTAAAAGTTTTTACAAGAGAAAAGTGAATCTTAACAATCAAAAGTGGGTTGTTAAGAAATCAGAAGCACTTTCTGGCGATGAATCTGACTCGTCAAAGTCAGAGGAGCCACAAGTTGAGCTAAAAAGTGATAATTCTGTTCCGACAATGGATGATGTAAATTTTCCACCATTGTCAAATGGAAACTTAAAACAAAAAATTGGCAAAGTTGAAATTTCAAATCAATTCTTTTCTGAAAAGAAAGAATTTGATGTTGAAAAAGCCTTTAACCCTCAAGTTTTAAATATTTTTGAAAAAATAGTTGACGGGAAGGTCAAAGGGGTAAAGGAATTTTATGAAAAGAACAAGAAAGGAAAGAAACCGAGTGACGATGACTCAGAAACACCCAAGGACCGTCAGGCTTGGGTGAATCTCTTTAACTGAAAATCCTGACTTGCTAGAGCTCCCAAGTTGGTAATCGTGGAGCATGAATCGGCATTATTCTTGAAAAATGTTTCTGTGAAAAATTGTCAAATGATATTTCTTACAAGTGGTATTGTTGATAAGAACCTACAAGTGGTTAATCAAGGTCATTAAGTTGAACTTGATTTAACTTTCATTCAAGTGGATTAAAGAAAAAGAAAAGTAAACTTACAAGTGGTTAAAAGAACAATGTGATGAAACCCCATGATTTTTGATCAACAGCAAAGCTAATTTTCCGGAAAAACCATTTGATTAAAACAAACTTAAGTGTTTTGAAATCATAATGGGAAAATAGTTTGTTATCAGGGGGAATTCTGATTGTTTAAGCCAAGTGGATGGCCAGACAACATTGATGTCACATTCACATCGTCTGACACTGATCATGAGTCTGAGTTAATAAAGAAAGTGGTCGATCAGGTGTTAGATAAAGATGAAACCGAGGAGTCAGAGTCAAAGTCAAAATCGAAGTCTGACACTTCAAGTCCAACAGTTGAAAAGTGCAAAAGGGTTTACAATAAAGATTTTCTGATGTCACAAAATAATTTGAATGACGAAACATTCAAAGTAGCATATACTTTGAATGACTCTGACAAATTATATTCTGATGAAGAATTTCCAATAAGAAGTGTTAAAACTGAAATGATTAAAAAGGTTTTCAAATTAACAGAAATTAATATTTCTGAAATAAAAGATGTAAATCTTTCTGAAAAACCTAAAAAGTACACTTCAAGAGTTCAACAAAGATTGAACAAGAAAAAAGGTTACAGTTCTGGTTCGGGTTATCGAAAGAAACCAAACCATAACAGTAATTTCAAAAAGAAAGGATTAGGTTTTATTCCAAAAGAAAATGAAAAATATGTTAAAGATTTTAAATCAAAAGTTGTTTTTGTTTCAGGAGTAAGTTCTGAAGAAGAAGAAGAAAAGAGCTCATTTTGGAAGCAGACAAACAAAGAATTCCTTGCTAAGAAGCAAGAGGGAATGAAGAATGATGTTGCTCAGAAAAAGGAGACAAGAACCTGTTATCAATGTAAAAAAGTTGGTTACATTGCATGGAACTGTCCAAAGGCAACCCAAACAAAACAGGGAGTCTCTGAAAAATTGAAAGAAAAGATGGTTGATAATGAACCACCAACTGAACAATTTAAAGTGTTCAAAAATTCAAAATTTGAAGTTGGTGAGTGTTCTAAAAGTTTTTACAAAAGAAAAGTGAATCTTAACAATCAAAAGTGGGTTGTTAAGAAATCAGAAGCACTTTCTGGCGATAAATCGACTCGTCAAAGTCAGAGGAGCCACAAGTTGAGCTAAAAAGTGATAATTCTGTTCCGACAATGGATGATGTAAATTTTCCACCATTGTCAAATGGAAACTTAAAACAAAAAATTGGCAAAGTTGAAATTTCAAATCAATTCTTTTCTGAAAAGAAAGAATTTGATGTTGAAAAAGCCTTTAACCCTCAAGTTCTAAATATTTTTGAAAAAATGGTTGACGGGAAGGTCAAAGGGGTAAAGGAATTTTATGAAAAGAACAAGAAAGGAAAGAAACCGAGTGACGATGACTCGGAAACACCCAAGGACCGTCAGGCTTGGGTGAATCTCTTTAACTGAAAATCCTGACTTGCTGGAGCTCCCAAGTTGGTAATCGTGGAGCATGAATTGGCATCATTCTTGAAAAATGTTTCTGTGAAAAATTGTCAAATGATATTTCTTACAAGTGGTATTGTTGATAAGAACCTACAAGTGGTTAATCAAGGTCATTAAGTTGAACTTGATTTAACTTTCATTCAAGTGGATTAAAGAAAAAGAAAAGTAAACTTACAAGTGGTTAAAAGAACAATGTGATGAAACCCCATGATTTTTTTATCAACAACAAAGCTAATTTTCCGGAAAAACCATTTGATTAAAACAAACTTAAGTGTTTTGAAATCATAATGGGAAAATAGTTTGTTGTCAGGGGGAGTTCTGATTGTTTAACCCAAGTGGATGGAGAATTGAAGCAATTCACATCAGTTTGTCAAATTTTCTTTAAATGGTTTTGAATTTTAGGGGGAGTAAGAAATTTCAGAGAATCCAAAAACATTAGAAAATTTGAAAAACCCAAAAACATCGAAAAATCAAAATGAGTTTTGTTGTGAAAAAGAGGAAATGATAGTACATCAGTAGACAATCACAGTACGCTAAAAATTGGAAAGTTAAAATGTGATAAACGGTCTCACTGATGATATGCCAGTAGGTTTTCACACGCTTAGTAGATTGTGTTCGAGATACAAACCTAAATTTCAAATACTTACTTATTTCGTGGGGAACATCTCTCGGATATATAGGTAACCCCTGAAATCTTGTTTGAAGGGCTTTCTATTTTTGACATACTAGGTCTTTGTGCGTGATGATATCTGGGGTATTATACCAGGACTTCTGATTTTGCGGGAGGAATAGCCTAGTCCTCGTATAATACTTTGCACTGCTTTAATCATAAAGCCCACCCTCAGCATAAAAAATGATGAAACATTGAAAAATGCTAATCATGTGCTGTTGAAAAGAAGATCCCCAAGGGGGACACACCTAAAGTCGAGCCATCATCTATCTGATTGAACGGAAGTTCTAGCCTGATCTCTCATGGTCTCGCATTACCCATTTACAGATATCATTAGTGTACATTCACCTGTAAGACTAAATATAGGAGTCTGGATGGGAGTATATTCTGAGGTGGGACACCCGAATAAGTTTAAGTGCTTAAAACACTAATCAGTATCTCGAAACAATTGAACTTTGTGTGAAAACTTAAGTGGATCAGTATACTGACAATCTAAGTGAATCATTTAGAACTTAAAGTGTTTAAAGCTCAATGGTACTAGTGATTTGTCATAAACTGATATGATCATCTTACACAAACTCACAAAAATATTGTTTGTAAATATTTCTTTATTCATTTTAACACACTGAAAATCTTGAAATTCCAAAAGGAATGTGTTTTAGCATAAATTTTTGAAAAAATCAAAAAGAATTTATTTCATCTTATTTTCGACAACTGATGTTGGAAAACTTATTTTCAAAATTCCAAGTGCTGAACATGATGAACAAAAGGTTTGGGAGAGTTTGTTTGAAATGAGAAATGATTTTGAAATAATTAAATGGTTTCAAATTAATGAAATATCAAATTTGAGTGTTGTTTGTGAATACAAGTGGCTAAGCAGAGATTAAAATTGTTAAATTTTAAACAAGTGTGAAATTTATTTTTGGGTAGAGTATGTGCAGGAAAAAAGCTTTGAAAGAGCTAAGTTTCGACTCTTAAGGATATGCAGATTAGAGACAGGTTTCTGATCCTGTTGCTACGGAGAACCAGGAGACGTTTCTGAACAAGTGAAAGTTGCAAAGCGAGATCCCCATGTCTAAACCTGAGCAGAGTTTGAGCCAGGATACAATCCCGGAACAACTTAAGGGGGAGTCTGCTAGCAAGGGGCAGTTTGAATGTTAGAAAGCCAGACTAAGATCCTGGAACAAAGCTCGAGATAGAAGCTGCTGATTGCTGAAGAATTTAAAGAATCAAG
This sequence comes from Helianthus tuberosus, assembly GCA_030545235.1. Lineage (NCBI taxonomy): Eukaryota > Viridiplantae > Streptophyta > Magnoliopsida > Asterales > Asteraceae > Helianthus > Helianthus tuberosus. Next base: position 12,322,909 of record CM060424.1, read on the forward strand.
AGAATTTGAAGAGACAGGTTGAGATACTGGTAAAGTAAGAGAGAGATTGAAGGATGCTTACAGAGAAAGATACTTTGGAAAGAGCGTGAAGACTGATCAAGACTGAAGACTCAATACACCGAAGACTCGTCAACATCCAAGGGGGAGTTTGTTGGTGCATATGTCTGTCGACTTCTTCTTGTATCGAGTCATGTAATAGAATTGATAGACCAAGACACGTAGTTTGAGAAAAACGGGAAACAGGCAAGAACCAGCCAGTCCACACGAACTGACCAGTTCATGAGAACTAGACCAGACTAGTTCGTGCGAACTGGACCAGACCAGTTCATGCGAACTGGGATGCCTGGTTCGTGCGAAGTGGCTTGCCTATAAATAGTGGGTCTTGGTTCATTCATTTGTAACTTCTGATTCCGGTAGCGAAGCTCTGCCGAAGTGTCGCCAAGCCTGTGTAACGTTGTGAAATCAATCTAATTGACAATTAATCCACTTCTAAGTGTAATTCAAGTTGTTACAACATCAATACGTCTGATTCCGCCTTTCGTTTTGATCGAGAACTCTTCTGAACGTCTCGTTTGATCGATTCACCGATCCTACATGACCAATAATTGAATCGTTAACCAAAATTGAAAATAGAGGAAACCTAACTGAAATCAACCAAAAACTGAATTAACTAAAAACCGATTAATCGAAAGGCAGTTATCGATTTTTTTATACCCCCGTTTAACCAAAATTAATTGAACCAAACCGAGCAATTCATATTTCTAGCTTTTATACATCCAGTTCATGTATTCACATTTTATACATCTATTTCATATATTTATACTTCCATTTCATGTATTTATACATCTATTTGATGTATTTATACCTCAATTTCATTTATATATATACAAAAGTCTTAGCCCAAGTTTAGTTTTGGATTTTAACCGTAATTAAAAGAAACGGACAAAAAATCGTCAATCTAACAAATTGGTTTGTAAAATAAAATAGACTAATCGATTACTCTGGTTTCAGGTTTGTTTGAGGAGCCGAACCAATCGAACCATGCACATTCTTGTAATGTCTGTGTTTTCTGCTGCATTACGCAGTTGAGGCAAAAGGGCGAAACAATTGATAAGATCACGGGGACTTTCCTAGACAAATTGAGATTTTGTGGTGAGTTGGTTCACACTGAAGAGCAAAAGATTTACTACTACCACAATATGCTAAGTGCCGAGTATAGGGAGTTTATGACCCCCTCAAATTATCTATAATACTATATAAAACATTTCATATGGACATAAAAGTAATTTAACACCAATTTTTTAAGATGGCAGACTAAAAGTCTCAAATAAAACCTATATTTTTACATTTTTCTTCCCATTTTATCCTCCTCTCCTTACATCCCCTTTCAGATATGAAATCCTCCGAATATTATCATCAGTTTGTTCAACTGAATCGTTCTCTTTCAATTAGGCTTTATGATTGAATATCTTCAGCCACAAAGGAACTCAACTCTTTCGTATTTCCTCCATCATTTGTGACTGGTCATTCAAACCAAACATTGAAACCCAATACCTAATTCAATACACCAATTTAATTCCCAGATACGTTTCATACCAGCAATTATTTAACATCGAACCCATCATGGAACTGGGTACTCATTTGCAGTTTGATTTGGCTACACTCAGGTTTGAATTCCTACTTTTCTTGTGAATTTCTACTTTTTCTTGTACATACCCTTCCATTCACTTTTAATTTCATCAATTGTGAAGCAGGTCCTCCCCACGGCTCCTTAATTTCATACCCCTGCAACCGGAATCCCCATATCTCAGGTGCGAATTGTGTCCTGTTTTAGTATCCTATCAATTAGATGCTCAATTTTGGTTTTTGATAACTTCAACATAGGTCTGGTTTTACTGTCATAGGCCTTAACATCAATTACCTACATTGTCATAGACATTACGTTAATTTTGAATGTATTCGAAATTTTATAAGCAGATCTTTATTGGAATCCTTTTCGTATCTACAAATTTAGACGCATTTCAAATATTACGAAAGTAGGCATGAATACGTGAAATTACCCAGCTTGAAACTCACCTGTTTGAACCAAAGAAAATTTGGTTTGCTTTACAAAAAATAGTTGAATTTTCTACGGACTTTAGGCACATCTAACTTTTTATTTCTGTGGGTCAAAATTATTAAAGATGGTCATTTTTATAAATTCATTCACTGTGCATTTAGAAAGTAATTGAAGCCCAGACCTTTAACAATAACTTACAACCATAATAGAATCAGGCACTTTCATATCATGTTTTAACAATATTGAAACACATGTATTACTATTTTGGTTTTAAGATAATATAATATTTTATTAACGTAGGGATGAATATTAAATTACCCCAGCTCGATATTGACCCGTTTGAACCATACTGTTTGGTTCAGCTAGAAACCACTGAGGTGCATACCTGGTGGGTGAAATGGGTTATTACTACCTTTTAAATAGCCCAACATGTAATATATTCAACGTTACTTAGGCCATTTCACTTCCGTTTAGCTGTAAGGTTTCACCCAGCTCTTGTATTTTACGCATGTTTTCCCACCTTGCGTGTCATGTATCCGTATCCAGAAATTTGTTTAACGCTACGGATGGATTGGATTTGCAGGCGCACTTACAGGCAGCCTACCCACGATGCCTGAGTTACCTGTTGAAGTGATCATTTTTGGCATACTCACAAGGGTTCCAGTGAAGACTGCCGCCCGATCTAAAATTGTTTGCAAGGAATGGCGTTCGCTACTATTAACACGCAACTTTGAAAAAGCTCACTGTTCACGCTCATTGATCCCGAGTAATCAAAGAACCCTATTGCTTCATGACCTCAACTTCCATGTTCACATAATGGATTTTGAGATTGATGACTACAGCCCACAGACCATAGTTCAGCTCCCGTTTCAAGCTGAAATAAGGGATGTCAAGGTGCTGTCACATCTGGACGGCCTTCTATGTGTATGCTTGCAGCATACACATGAATTGCTCCTCTGGAATCCCACAACTAGCATACACAGACTTTTGGCCACCCCAGCTGGCCATGGGCTGTATACAGATATAGCAGATATTGTTGGCTTATACAATGGCGCATCTAACGACTACAGACTACTACATTTATCTCGAACATCAGATCTGCTGTCAGCCCATATCTACTCTAGACAGCTGGGAAACTGGCAAAAAATAAGCTTCGAAACTAACCGTGAATACCAAATGCGCAGATTCTATTGGTTACTCGGTACCATATGCGGTGACACTTTGTACTTTACCATTTGCGAATGCTGGGTGGTGGGTAAAAATGTTGTTGTTGGGTTTGATACTAACACTAAGGAGGTTACAGATATTAGCTTCCTGCCAGTACCATCCTCGGGGATTTTCCAAGGCATTTTGGTCGATGTGCGGAAATCTCTTCACATGGTTCTGTGGACTGGCCATCAAGATATGTCACTGACACTATGGGCCATACAAGGAGAACACTGGGTCAAACACTTCTCAACTCCTATAGTTCCGCCCATACCCTTAGCATTATGGCTAACCATCACCCACTACATGACCAATGGAACTTTTTTGGTGATGAGTAATTCACGAAATCTTTATGAAATACAAGTTGACAACAACCCCTTAGAATGTTACTACGCATCCAGTTGGTTCCGAGGCTACATAGGCGCGGTTTTCATACAGACCTTAGTCTCACCAAATTGTTGATTTCTTTAAAACACCATCTTTACTATGTTACTACTGTACTATTGGTTTCCGGTATGTATGTCACCTATGTTGGTTTTGTTAACACATCTAAGCATGCATTATTCAAATGGTTTTACTACTTTCCGTTCTGTCTTTACATGCTTCTCCTTATTGTTCTCGTATTGCAAACCTCTTATTCGAGGCGTAAGCCTCCATGGTTTGACAGCCTCAGACATTACTGAACCCCCATTGACTGCTACTGTGTAATTTCTGATTGACTAACAGGTCATTAATGGGTCATTTTTAGAATTGGTCAAAATGGGGAAGCTTGGGTTGACCCGTAAACCTGTTTGCCAGGTCTACCTACAACCGATGTCTCAATTTTTAATGATCGGTTTAGGTTATGAACAGTTGGTTTTCCTGGTTATAGGGAAACGCAACACGCTAAAAGTAACACTCAAACCCCGGCCGATTGAGTAACATGTCATTTTTAGCATTGGATTTTTAGAATTGGTTAAAATGGGGCGGCTTGGGTTGACCCGCAAACCTGTTTTCCAGGTCTACCTACAACCGATGTCTCAGATTTTAATGATCGGTTTAGGTTACGAACAGTTGGTTTTCCTGGTTATAGGGAAACGCAGTGACGGGTGGTCCGTAGGACAACCCTTAAAAGGTTTAATATAATGCATAATCCATGCTTATTAAGGTTAATTGCTTGAACATGATAACCATTAGATGATTTGATGTGCAGGTATTATAATGCTCAAGATGCAGGTTTTAGAAGGTTGGATGGATGTCGGGAGTTGCTGGAAATAAAATGTGAAGGAACTAGAGACTTGATGATGAAACAAGAGGAAAAACATCACTCAGCGCCGTAACCTACGGCATGGTGCCGTAGGCTACGGCACCCCACATGTGAAAAAGTGCCCGCCATAGATCAGGGTCTCGGAGCCGTAAAGAACCATTCAGCGTCGTAACCTACGGTGGAGGGCCGTAGGCTACGGCGCCTTATATTGAGGCGCTACTGTACTGACTGCCGTAACCTACGGCGGAGGGCCGTAGGTTACGGCACCGACTGATCCAAACTCGTAACTCCCGCATTTAATTGTCATTTTCATGGGGTTTAAGTGTGTCTCATCATATGTTTCGGTTACTAATCACTTGGGAACGATTTGGGAGCAAGCTTGGAGATTTTGGCAAAGAAGAACACTATCTTAATCATTAGTTTGGTTGCTTGGATCTTTATGAACAATAATACTATTGCTATGATGTTGTTTCAAGCCATGAGTGGCTAAACACTTTGTGATCATCCTGGATTGAAGGTTTGCTTGAGACATTTCATGTTTGATTTCCTAATTTCTAGAATAACAATCTTTATCTTTATGGTTTGTTTGTTATGGTGTGTGATTGTTTGTTAGTAAATTGTTAATTCTTATGTCAAACTAATTAGAAACCATACGTTTTTGGTGCCGTTGGCAATCGAGATATCATGGGTATAGTTAGGCTTGGGTAAGGGTTGATTGATCATCGGGTAACAACCTCACGTTCTAGGAATCTGAGTACTTAGTTCCCTTTCATCACTGCAAGTAGTCACACATGAGCTATGTATATGTAGTTCTTTCTAGTGGAATGATAACATGAATGTCAATTGAACCGGAAGTCTAGGATGGTCATTTGTCTCTAATTTGCTTACAACCAAAACTGTTCTCTTGCAATTTAATTAGTAATTTAGTTTTAAAATCAATCCAATCAAATCAACTCTTGAATTTTATTTTATTTGCAACTAGAGTAATTTTAGTCAAGTTAGATAGTCTTTTAAATAACACATATTCCACAAACTCCCTGTGTTCGATACCCACTTACCGCTAACTATTTAGTTGTATTTGGATTAAATTTGATTGTGACCACGACATCACGTCAAATTTTGGCGCCGTTGCCGGGGAATAGTGCGCAACGTGTGTTATTTTTTTATCCTTTTAAGTTTGTTATTTTTCTGGTTTACGCTAGGTGTGTTAGTGTGCAGGTAATTACAGGTGCACGCGTACTAGAAGCTCTCACAAGCTATCACCTTTGGCGTTTGATCCGGAAATTGAGCGAACATTAAGAGGAAACATAATTTTGCTAAGAGAGAACAGAATCAGCGGTTCACTAACAACACCAACTACACCAATCACACCAATTCGATACATGGATCCACCACAACCACCACCCACTATGGGTGAACTTATACCACCTTTCATACCATCATCCACTCAACCTTCACCAAACACTACCATACCAAACACCACTACCAATCCTATTTCACCTCATGATGCAACACCAACCAACACCACTCAACCCATTACCACTCAAGAAGAGCCTACACTTACCTTTAACCCTTCTACTACAATTCCACCATTTTCCCATTTCTTCCCAGTTTCAGGTCAATCATCCGCAACCTATACATTACCATAAGGTTCAACTGTCATTCATGCTACATCTACATTTAGACCATCGAACCAGTCGGGTTTTCAATATTCGACTCTTCCAGTTGGGCAATCTTCGGGTATAGGGGGAGATGGATATGAGGAAGGATATGAAGATTTTGAGGGGTATGATGAGGACGGTTATGCTTATGGGGGTGATGGTGATCAAGGGGAGTTTGCTTATGTGCATGGCCAATCTCAAGGAATGGCAAGTGTTGGTGGAATGCCACAACAACAACAACTCATACCACAACACATTAGGCCAAGGCCACAAGGGCCACCAATGCAACGCCCTATACCATTGCAACAAGTTCGACCACAACATGCACAACCACAATTCCAAAGGCCAATTCAACACCCACCGATGCCACAACAACAATTTCAACAACCATTCGCACCACAAGGGCATATACCAAGACCAATGGGTCCTATTCGTCCAAGGGGTCGGTTGGGTGTACCAAGAAGGCATCTTAGGGAACATGCGAGGGGAATTGAAGCACATTTTAGGCCGGTAATTACTCACAACCCTTCGCCGGTGGTTATTCCTCATAATAATCAAGGAAGAACTTTTGAAGTGAGAACCAATTCTTTGCAAAGTTTGCCGAAATATAAGGGTCTAGCAACGAAGGAACCCTACTTTCATTTGGAGGCCTATGACACAATTTGCAATACTCTTAGGAGTCAAGGTTTTTCGGCTGATGATGTCAAGTTGGTATTTGTCACGACCCCTGACCCGGTTTGACCCATTTCAGGATCCGCGGGACAGAAAATCCCGTGGTATTTATTTAATTAAGTTGACAGCGGAAGTTTTCATCAGGATCTTTTTAAAGCTGAAATTTCCTGATTATTTCATTTCACAATTCGGGATAAACCCCAATAGTTTACAATCATATGATTTCGCTGAGAAATCTTTATTTTACAAAACATGTTTTGTTATTTTATATTGAGCCACTTCCTTAAGCTTGTAGTGCTTCTCGGCACTTTTCCTGGATCCCAACAGATTACCTGAAACATGTTTGAAAAAGGTTTTGTCAGCGGAAAATACTGGTGAATCATTCTATTTATTAAAACGACATGTTTGTTATAATTTACAGTATTAAGAGAGATTACAATGTTTCCTGATATCAACCAACTACCCACAGTATTTGCCACTCGACTCGTTTCTGTGACTATGGTCATATCAACCATTGGCTACCCCGTTGTCCAATGGTGAAGATTATTAAGTAATGTATACCAAACCCCACATACCGGCTGTAATTTGGTGATTACATAAACTTAATCCCTGTAATTATAACTTTGAAATAAACATGATTTTGCAAGCAATTTGGAAAAAAGAGAATGACTCACATTGCAGATTTAACACGGACAGAGTCTAGTCTACTGATTAGCCTTATTAACCTAGTTTAAATAACAATTCACACAAAACTAGGTTAGTAACTAATACAGCATTTACGATAACTCACGAGATTAAACCCTCACAACAAATGACAAAGTGCGATACTTAAACATCCATCGAATTCACGACGAATGACAAAGCATAACCCTAAGGCGGGCAGCACTTAAACATCCATTGGATAGTTTCAATCGATCGGACATTGAATCATAGCAGCGATCGAGTTATTACCCTGTATTGCGGCAGCACTTCGTGAATTGTGTGTGTTTATGGACTGTTTCTACTATATCTCAACGTACGTATTGAATTTCTACGTCGAACTAACGCAGAATGTCAAGTCCCAAGCCCCTGTATTTATACCTAAAATTTGTCCCCCTCGCGCCACGCGAGAGATCCTCTTGTGCGCGTCGCGTGGCGCGAGAGACCCCAATCTACCCTAGGGTAGCTTCGTGTCCAGGTAGCTCAGCTGAGTTGGTCTGGCATGCAAATTCGATTTACACGTTAAACTGTTTAGATATTACCGACTAGGGTTTACTCCCCCTGAGTTTTAGGGGCCCTGATCCTGATTCCGATTATTCTGAAAATTTTAGGGTTTATGCAGAATCACTTGGGTTTCTCAATTAGGGTTTCCTATTGAACAATTAAAGTAATAAATAGGACTTTTTAATAAGAGTTGTTACAGTATTGTTTCAATTTTCTCTAGAGGATAAGGCAAAGAAGTGGTTCTATACTTTGCCTTCAGCATCCATTTACACTTGGGCAGAAATGCAACAAATATTTTTGGATGAATTTTACACCGCTCAAAAGACCAATGATGCTAGGAAGGGTTTGAGGAGTTTTCAGCAGCAACAAGGTGAGATGTTTCATGAGGCCTTTGAGCGTTTCAACATGATGATCAAGAATTGCCCTAACCATGGAATTGAACTTTGGGAATTGATGAACGCTTTCCATGAGGGGTTGAGTGCCGAAGACGCTCGCGACTTAATGTCTATTACCGGTGGCACTTTTGGTACGAACTATGAGCAAGACGATTGGGAGTCTTTGGAGCAAATGGCAATTACATCAAAGAGGAAAGCTCAAGCATCTAGGAGAGCACGACCGGCCGTTACCCGAACACAAGTGCATGCGGTTGACGATGGTAATGTTCAAACCTCTAATCAAATTTATGATGTTTGTGCTATTTGCAATGAAATAGGTCATGCGGATGAAAATTGCCAAGGAGTGATAGAAGGGCAATATGAAGAAGTTCATGCGGTGCAAGGTCAAGGAGGGGGTGGTAGAAACTATAACATGAATTCTAACACTTACCACCCCGGGTTGAGGAACCATCCAAATTTCCGATATGGGAACCCTTCAAATCAAGCTAACCCGAACTTTCAAGGTAGCCAAGGTAACTTTGGTTCGCGCCAACCTTATAACAATCAAAGTGGATATCGAGGTGGAAACAATCAATGGTATCAAAGGCAATATCAAACGGGTCAAGAACAAGGGGGGTCATCAAGTGTAAACGAAGTAATGGAGATGTTGAATTCGATGCAAATTGAGATGCAACGAAGGAATCAGCTTGATGATGCTCGCATTCAAAAAGACGAAATCCGTGATAAAGCAATTCAGTCGTTGACTACCCAAATGAGTCAACTTGCGAGCGATGTGGCAATATTGAAGAAAGCAAAAGGCCAACTACAAAATGACACGGTGACAAATCCCAAAAACATTAAAAGTGTTAATATCAATGTGGTAAGTACTGTTCCTAATAGTGAATTCAATGAAACATTTTTAACATCTTCTTATCAAGTGAGTGCAGGTATAGGAAGGGATGCCGAGGTTGAAACGGACAAAGAGCATGGAGTACCACTCGTGCCTATCCGAGTGGGAAAACTAAAAATTCCTCATGCATTATTGGATTATGGGGCGAGCATGAGTGTGTTACCAGGTGATCTATACGACATGTATGATTTTGGTCCGCTTCAGGATGTAGACACCATGGTGAGTTTGGCGGATGAAAGTTGGAGGCGTCCACGAGGAATGGTTAGGAATGTTAAGATTCAGTTGGGAGAGTTTGACTACCTGGTGGATTTTCTAGTTCTGGACTATGCTTCTACTAAAATGGTAGCACAACAAAGGGTAATCTTAGGTCGACCGTTTCTATACATAGCAAATGCTCAAATCAATTGTAGAGACGGGATTATTACCATGACCGAAAAGAACCGTAAGTTTTCCTTTGATGTTCAAACTAGAGTGATTAGTTATGAGTCCATTGAAAGGAAGGGTGGTGAGTCTAGTGTTTGTATGAAAAATGTGTGTCAAAGAATGAAAATAAATCACCCACCGAATCATGAAGAAAAGCATATGGGTTCAAGCAAGAGTGTATTTGATTACCCACCGAGTCGAAACGAGACAGATGCCTTTTGCTCAATGGCACGAGGAAGTGATGGAGATGGCAGGAACCGTTTCTTTGAGCCACCTTAAATGGGGGTGGCACGGTCTGGCTGAAGACCTGAAAACTTAGCGCTGCTCGGGAGGCAACCCGGGGTTTTACACTGATCTTGCTATTTCGTTATTTTTCTATGTTTCAGGGCCATGGCAACATTCAAGTGTGGGGAGGATGTACGGATATTTGTGTGAAGGTGGTGATAGAAAGTCGGATTATCCACAACATCTGTTTTGTCAAACTTCACTAGGTCATGTACTCTTTCTTTAGTCTTGATATGTTTTTTAGCTTTGAAATATTGGTAGTTAGTTTGTTTGCTTTTGTTTAAAAAATAAAAAAAAATACAAAAAGAAAGTTGGGATTTGAGAGTTTTAGCGAAAGCTAATGTTTTTTATTAGAAGCGGTCTTTCCCTCAAAACCATACATTGGGACAATGTATCCCAAGTGTGGGGATGGGGGGAATTTTTGAGAATTTTAAAAATTTTTTGTAAATCCAAGCGAAAATTGTCAAAATTTGAAAGTTTGATTTTGTCCCGCTTGACACTCCGACACCCATTCCTAGTCTTTTCTTGGTGAAAATTTGAGCCACATATGATTGTTATAGATATTTCTTTGTTTGAGTGGCGGTGTGTGTCGTGTGTTAATAGAACTTGTGTATGAATTCTTGTTAAATCCTAGAGTTAGCATGCTTGTGAAAATGATAGGGGACTTTTAGGTAGCCTCGTCTAGAGGTGTGAGAGTGTGGGAATTGGGGGTTGGACCTCATACTTTACATATATGAGCTTGGTATTGTGAGGGGTGGGGGTTTGGCCTTTAGATAGCCATGTTTGAGCCTTATACCATTTGGTTGTGACCCAAACCTACTTCCTACAAAATTTTACCTTTTGATTTGACCCGGTTTAGGAGTTTAGTTTGTGATTGTTGATGTTATTGTATATATTGTTGAGTTTTATGTCTTATAAAAAAAGAAGAGAAAAAAAAAGAAAAACATGAGAAAAATACAAAAAGAAGAATTGAGTTGTGATAGTTGTTGAGATTGTGAAGAAGTTTTGTATATATATGGTGTTTGCTTCGTAGTAGTAGAAATAAAAACTGGGTCAAATCAATTAGCTCTTTCATATGTATTCCACCATTTTCCTACCTTTACACCTAGCCCTGTTACAACCCGTAAGTTCCTTTGATTCATAAGCATGCTAAATATTTGATAGGAGGAGATTTGATTTGTATACAAGCTTATTATCGCACACACACACACGCATTGAGTGGTTTAGCATCATGTGCTATTATTTCTTGTCACCGAGAGCTTTTGTGAGGGGTGTGTCTTGTGGTATGATTGAAAGTTAGTAGAAGGACGACACATTTTAGTTTGGTTTACATGATTAATCGTTTAAGGTTATGAATAGTTGTTGAATGGGTTGCTTGGGACAAGCAACGGGTAAGTGTGGGGATGTGACGGGTGGTCCGTAGGACAACCCTTAAAAGGTTTAATATAATGCACAATCCATGCTTATTAAGGTTAATTGCTTGAACATGATAACCACTAGATGATTTGATGTGCAGGTATTATAATGCTCAAGATGCAGGTTTTAGAAGGTTGGATGGATGTCGGGAGTTGCTGGAAATAAAATGTGAAGGAACTAGAGACTTGATGATGAAACAAGAGGAAAAACATCACTCAGCGCCGTAACCTACGGCATGGTGCCGTAGGCTACGGCACCCCACATGTGAAAAAGTCCCCGCCGTAGATCAGGGTCTCGGAGCCGTAAAGAACCATTCAGCGCCGTAACCTACGGTGGAGGGCCGTAGGCTACGACGCCTTATATTGAGGCGCTACTGTACTGACCGCCGTTACCTACGGCGGAGGGCCGTAGGTTACGGCACCGACTGATCCAAACTCGTAACTCCCGCATTTAATTGTCATTTTCATGGGGTTTAAGTGTGTCTCATCATATGTTTCGGTTACTAATCACTTGGGAACGATTTGGGAGCAAGCTTGGAGATTTTGGCAAAGAAGAACACTATCTTAATCATTAGTTTGGTTTCTTGGATCTTTATGAACAATAATACTATTGCTATGATGTTGTTTCAAGCCATGAGTGGCTAAACACTTTGTGATCATCCTGGATTGAAGGTTTGCTTGAGACATTTCATGTTTAATTTCCTAATTTCTAGAATAACAATCTTTATCTTTATGGTTTGTTTGTTATGGTGTGTGATTATTTGTTAGTAAATCGTTAATTCTTATGTCAAACTAATTAGAAACCATACGTTCTTGGTGTCGTTGGCAATCGAGATATCATGGGTATAGTTAGGCTTGGGTAAGGGTTGATTGATCATCGGGTAACAACCTCACGTTCTAGGAATCTGAGTACTTAGTTCCCTTTCATCACTGCAAGTAGTCACACATGAGCTATGTCTATGTAGTTCTTTCTAGTGGAATGATAACATGAATGTCAATTGAACCGGAAGTCTAGGATGGTCATTTGTCTCTAATTTGCTTACAACCAAAACTGTTCTCTTGCAATTTAATTAGTAATTTAGTTTTAAAATCAATCCAATCAAATCAACTCTTGAATTTTATTTTATTTGCAACTAGAGTAATTTTAGTCAAGTTAGATAGTCTTTTAAATAACACATATTCCACAAACTCCCTGTGTTCGATACCCACTTACCGCTAACTATTTAGTTGTATTTGGATTAAATTTGATTGTGACCACCACATCACGTCACGCAGCATGGTAAAAGTAAGACTCAAACCCCGACCGATTGAGTAACAGGTCATTTTTAGTATTGGTCAAAATGGGGCGGCTTGGGGGACCCGCAAACCTATTTGCCAGGTCTACCTATAACCGATGTCTCAGTTTTTAATGATCGGTTTCGGTTATGAACATTTTGGTTTTCTTGGTTATAGGGAAATAAGGTTTGGTTCATTAAGTTAACTGGCAGTTCTGAGCCTGGTTTTAATTCAACCTCATTTCTGTTAATAAATCTATCATCTAAATATAATACAACTCTGTAGCAGACAAGTAATTTATAAAATAAAATAAAAACTATTACAAAACATTTCCCACATCTGAAATATAAAATATAGATCGTTTACCCCAGTTCAATATTGACCCGTTTGAATACATACGGACAGAGTAATTTTTTAAATACTAAACAATGCACCCACTGAAAAGAAGCGTGCAAAAACCAACAATCAGACCCCGACCGATTGACTAACAGGTCATTAATGGGTCACTTTTAGTATTGTTCAAAATGGGGCGGCTTGGGTTGACCCGCAAACAATTCACCCAGTGATAATATTTCATATACATAACTGATGTATCTTAAATTTTAAACCAACTCGACACAAATTCAATTACGAACCTTAATTATGTAACACTAACCTTTTTAGGAGACAAAACAAGGGTATTTAAGGCCCTCGGACGACTACAACGTATTGCATATAAAGAGATCAACAGGTGTCACTACAGCCTAGATCTACTCCAGGCGTTTTGGAACCTAGAGAGAAATACCTTTTGACTCAAAACCCGAATATGCTACACGTATGTTCATTTGGTCACATGGGAGTTTATGTGGAAACACTCTGTACTTCACAATCTCAGAATCTTGGGATGTGTTTATAAACGTCGTTATTGCATTCAATACAATCACAGAGAAGATTATCGAGATACCATTCCCCCCAGTTCCACCGACATCAATTTATGAGGGGGTTTTGGCAAATGTACAAGACTCACTACAAATGCTTCTAATGATTACAAGTGGCGGGACTAAAAAATCAATAGACTTATGGACACTTAACGGCGATCGCTGTTACAGCATCTTCCCAACACCACCGGTGACTCGCATACCATTCTCAACATGGGTGACATTTACACACTTCATGACAAACGGAACGTGGTATCTTATGAGTGGCCCAAGAAAGCTCTAAGAATTTCCAACATAAGGCAACCAATTGGACCGTTTCTATGCAGGGAATTAGTCTCAATGAGACATAGGGGCAATCTTCACTGAGACGCTTGTGTCGCCAACTCATTTAAATTAGTCCGCACATCATCAAAACCGTATTTGTTTTCCCCCATGCTAATACATCTAATTATTCAGCAACAAGAATATCCAAGCTTTGAAACATTAAACTTTGTGAACTATTATTTATGTTTCATTAATTAATGTTCACATCGAATGGATGAGTGATGGATTCAATAATATTCAATTTAATTTACTTTTGCTTACACCTATGGGTACTACACAATTAATCCTAATTCACATTTACATTTACATACATCGGTATATATCACTTAAAAACTTTTGTTTACCTTACTCATATTAAAATAGACGCACAAGCTAAATTACATTACTGAAACGATAAACATTAGCTGCTCCTCGTAGGACATGTTAATTTTTGAAGCAAAACAAACCTATACATGGAAGATTAACTACTTATCTATAGTCACTATCGATATTTTAATCCGTAACATGTTATATGGCTTGCACTCTATCAGATATGTCAACTTAGGATGGCTGGTCCAAAACAACCTCCTCAACCATGCCTGTGGATTCACCACCTGAGCCCTTTGATTTATCTTCTTCATTCTATTGAATGAGTGGTGAATGAGCCCAGTGAAAGAAAAGAGTCTCTGTCTCTCTTCGTTTTCAATTTGACGATACCTAAGCATATTGAGCAAGTTGATCAGCTAGGTTACAAAATCGCAGATTTTTAGGGTTCACTCTGAATTCGTCTTCGACAATAAAGTTTCGTAAACCGAACTCAGCTTTCACGGACCCCCTCCACATGCTGCCAAACTAGCAACTCAATACACATAACACAACTTTCAACGGAAGTCCGTCTAAAGACCTGAGGTGACAACAACAACTAAATTGCATGTTTGAGGACTTTAGGTTGCATTCATTACTGAACTAAACAGTTTGCTTTTTTATGCCTATTGTTGATTCATTTGATTCATTCCTTAACAACAACTATGTGCTAATATGATATTCTTAACTCCATAACTGCAACAACTAAATCAGGTATTTTATTTACCATTAACACTGCCTAAAATGTTGCTGACTTGATTCATTTTAATATAGGTTTTTATGTATTACCACTTTTGGGTTTCATGTAGATGCTGTAAAAATGCTATTTACTGAGTTACTGTTGGTTAAACAAATGAACTTTTGGGTTTCAGTATGATGCTGCATAAATGTTATTTTTGGCTTCATTGTTTTAAACTTTCCTGATGAATCAATTTACTTAAATGTGGCTTTGTGAAACAATGGAAAGTAAACGAGTGGATTATTTTCGTCTAAAAGAAAACTGAAATGGGTCATATTGTTACGGGTCTTCACTGTTACGTCTGGCCAGTTACGATGAAAATCATGGCCTCAATTCCTAATAACGATTTCGGAAATATATTACTAGAACTAATCCATTGTCTTTTCCAGGAACCAACTACAGAACAAGGGAGGGAACTAAGCAACCAAATCCAACACATCCCGATATGTCAACAGCACCAACCACACTTCAAAACAAATTACACACAATTTATTTCTATATCACATTCTAACGTTCGTAACACGCAAGTCCCCATGAAACAAAAATTGCACCAGCAGTCAAGCATAATAAGAAAAGGAAAACACCAGCTGTAACAAAACCATATGTCCGTGAGTATGACCCGCCAGCGAAATCCCCATCAAAGCACATTAAAACAACCACATCTGGTAATCCAAAACATATTCAACTTTTACAAATCAATTACGTTTACATTGTCAACATCATTTTCATTAACGAACAAAATCCCATTTCAGCAACGACGACGAACAACCCAACAAAACAAACAAACAACAACCAGGGAGCTATTGCTACAACCTCTGAACCGGAAAACAACCGCGTTGACCAGAAAATTATCGACGACGACTGGGAAGATGATGAATGGTGGTCAACCAATATACATGAGATCATCGACGCATGTATCCCTCGTAACACCAAATGATCAACCTCTATATGAATACATCCCAATGGTTTTAACAAGTGTCTTTTAACTTAATAGTGTATAACTCAATAATGTTTATCTTTTTAAGACCTGTCTTTTCAATTTCAAAATATGACGTCTTTGACCACCACCTCCTAACTTCACTGTTCTATAAAAAAAACCAGCCTTATGCGAAACTTTCGTAACACTCCCACAACCCTTTTAACCTTAACCATCTCAACTTGGTGATATATTAATGCCCAGTATTATCGACTCTGCTGCAACGCGTGGGTCTCTGACGGGTGGTCCATAGGACAACCCTTAAATGAACTAAATACGTGCACATCCCATACTTTATACGGTTAAATATTGGAACATGGTAACTACGGTGCATTTGGTCTTCTAGGTGATAAAGGTCATAAGATGCGGGTTTTGTGAAGCTTGGTTGGGAGTTACATTGGGTGGAATCAAGATAGGCCATGAGGTTTTCAAGAGAAAAACAAACAACAAAATTCCAGCCATCGCTGTAACCTACGGTGCTTGTCGTAGGCTATGGCGCCCACCTGTGCCATGTTTGTCTGTCGTAATCTAGTTTATGAGTGTCGTAATGAAATAATGGGCACCGTAACCTACGGCGCCAGCCGTAGGCTACGACGCCATATTGACCATCCTTTGACCACTGACCGCTGTAAGCTACGGCAGGCAGCGTAGCTTACGGCGCCGACTTAAGTAACTTTGTATCTTCTGTATTTATTGACATTTTGATGGGTTTTTATGCTCTCTAATCATGCTAATCGGTTACCAACATCCTGGAGACTAATTTTGGAGCTTGTGGATGCTTGAAGACAATTGTTAAACATTGGTTTTATGTTTTTAATTTGCTTGAACATTAAGACTTGTTTGATGATGATGATTCAAGCCATGAGTGGCTAATCTTTTGATGACTATCTTTGGTTGAAGGTTATGTAAGATTTTATGTTTGATTTCTTATTTCTAGAATAACGAACTTTGTCTTTATGATTGTTTGTTATGGTGTGTGATTGATTGTTTGTAAATTGTTGATTCTTATGTTAATCTAATTTGAAACCATACGTTCTTGGTGTCGTTGGTAATTGAGATATCATGGGTAGAATTAGGATTGGGTAAGGGTTAATTGATCATCGGGTAACAACCTCACATTCTAGGAATCTGAGTACTTAGTTCCCTTTTATTACAACAAGTAATCACACATGAACTATGTCTATGTAGTTCTTTCTAGTGGAATTATAGCATAAACGTCAAAGCAAACTGGAAACCAAAGATGGTCATTTGTCTCTAAATTGTTTACAAACCAAATTCTCATTTCGCAATTAGATTAGTAATCTTAGTACTCAAAAATCAATTAATCAATCCAACTCTTTAAATTTACTTTCCTTACAATTAGTTTAATTTTAGTTAACTTAGAGAAACTTCTAAATAGCACATATTCCACAAACTCCCTGTGTTCGATACCCACTTACCGCTAGCTATTAGTAGTATTTGGATTAAATTTGAGTGAGACTTCGACCTCACGTTAAATTTTGGCTCCGTTGCCGGGGAGTAGTGCGCAACGTGTGTTATATTTGATCTTTTTGAGTTTGTTATTTTTCTGGTTTACGCTGGGTGTATTAGTGTGTAGGTATTTACAGGTGCATGCGTACTAGGAGCTCTCACAAGCTATCACCATTGGCATTTGATCCAGAAATTGAACGAACTTTGAGAAGAAGCAGAATTTTGCTACGAGAAAACAAAATTAGTGGTTCACCAACAACACCTACTACGCCAGTTACACCAATCAGATACATGAATCCACCACCACCACCACCCACTACGGCTGAACCTTCACCACCCTTTATACCATCTTCAACACAACCGTCACCAAATACTACCATTCTTACATCCACACCAGAAATCAAAGCAACCAACACTACCTTACCTGAGAACACACAACCTGGACACTCTTTCAGTTACAACCCTACATCATCCGCTGTTCCAGCTTATTCAACATTTTTCCCAACATCCGGCCAACCATCATCATCACAAATATCACCACCTAATTTATACCAAACTGGTCCAGCTATTATTCATTCTACTCCATTTCAACCTGGAGTGCAATTTCAACATACTTCGGGAGTAAGACAAGATGGGTTCGATGATGGGTATGATGACGACTTTGGAGGATATGATGAAGAAGGATACATGTATGGAGGAGATGGAGATCAAGGGGAGTATACCTATGTTCAAGGGCAAAACCAAAGAATGCCAAGTGTTGGTAGGATTCCTCAACAACAAATCATACCTCAACAATTGCCACCACAAGGTCCACCGGTGCAAACACAAGTTCAACAACCTCATGTAGGGCCAGGATTTCAACTACCTTTGCAACAATTTGGTCCTCCACGAATGCAAGTTCAAAGACCAATGGGTCCTATGCGTCCAAGGGTCCGGTTGGGTGTACCAAGAAGACATATTCGAGAACACGCGAGAGGCATATAAGCACATTTTATATCGGTGATCACTCATAATCCTTCACCAATAGTTATCCCTCAAAATGATCAAGGGAGGACGTTCGAAGTTTGAACGAATTCGTTACAAAGTTTGCCAAAGTATAAGGGTCTAGCAACGGAGGAGCCTTATTTTCATTTGGAGGCTTATGATTCGATTTGTAACACTATTGGGGGTCAAGGGTTCTCAGCCGATGATGTTAAATTGGCGCTGTTCCAATTTTCCTTAGAAGACAAGGCGAAAAAAAGGTTTTATACCTTACCTTCGGCATCTATCTATACGTGGGCAGAAATGCAACAAATCTTCTTGGATGAATTCTTTACCGCTCAAAAAACAAATGATGCTAGGAAAAGTTTGAGAAGTTTTCAACAACAATCGGGTGAAATGTTTCATGAAGCATTCGAGAGGTTTAATATGATGATAAAGAATTGTCCTCATCATGGGATAGAGCTATGGGAGTTGATGAATGCATTTCATGAGGGGTTATGTTCCGAGGATGCGCATGACTTAATGTCTATCACGAATGGCACTTTTGGCACAAATTACGAGCAAGATGATTGAGAATTTTTGGAACAAATGGCGGTCACATCAAAAAGAAAAACTCAAGCATCAAGGAGAGTACGACCAACCATTACCCGAACTCAAGTGCATGCAGTAGATGATGGTAATGTTCAAACTTCAAATCAAATTTATGATGTTTGTGCGCTTTGTAATGAGTTAGGGCATGCGGCTGAAAATTACCAAGGAATGGAAGGGCAATATGAGGAGGTGAATGCATTGCAAGGGCAAGGTGGGGGTGGTAGAAATTATAACATGAACTCCAATACTTACCACCCCGGCCTAAGAAACCACCCAAACTTTAGATACGAAAATCCCTCAAACCAAGCCAACCCGAATTTTCAAGGAAGTCAAGGTAACTTTGTTCCATGCCAACATTTCAATAATCAAGGTGGATACCGAAGTGGGAACAACTAAGGGTTTCAAAGGCAATATCAAATGGGTCAAGAGCAAGGGGGTCTTCGAGTGGAAATGAAATGATGGAAATGTTGAAGACAATGCAAGCGGAGATGCAAAAGAGGTATCAAATGGATGATGCTCGCATTCAAAATGATGAGATCTGAGACAAAGCGATTCAATCTTTGACCACCCAAATGGGTCAACTCGCAACCGAGGTGGTGGACTTGAAAAAAGGAAAATGTCAATTAACAAGCGACACTAAGGTAAACCCTTCCCATAATACTTCTCGTGGTAATAATATTAATATTAATCATGTAAGTGTTTTGAGAAGTGGGAAAGAGTATAAAACCAATCCTCCACCGGATTTGGTTGATGGGGTGGTTGAAGATATAACGGGTCAAGAAAGTGAGAAAGAAAATGAAACACCTAATATCTCTTCTAAAAAACCCAATTTTGAGAAACTCGTAAATAATGAAGAAAGAAAAGATAAAAATGAGGAAGGGGGATCTAGTCAAGTACCATTTCCCTCGGCATTGTTGGATCCGGGTAAGAAATTTTTATTTCAAAACGGGGTCCTCAAAAGGAAGAGATGTGGGAGGTTTTTAAACAAGTCAAAATTAATCTTCCTTTACTTGAAGCAATCAAACAAGTACCCGCTTATGCCAAATTTTTAAAAGAATTGTGTACTCAAAAGAGGCAACAAAAAGTGCCTAAATTGGTTGATTTGACCGAGCGGGTAAGTGCGGTTTTGAAAGGAGATCTTCCTCCTAAGTTACAAGATCCGGGAACGCCCCTTATTAACATTAAAGTTGGGAATTTTCAAACTGCAAGGGCGTTATTAGATCTTGGGGCCGGAGTAAGTATTCTACCAGGGGGGGGTTATATGACCAATATGATTTTGGTCCATTGAAACGGGTTGAGACAACGGCGGTATTAGCCGATTTGTCTCATAAACTTCCTCGGGGTATAGTGCGGGATGTTATAGTAAAAATTGATGAATTTTATTATCCCGTTGATTTTCTTGTGTTAGATTACTCATCCGCGGACCCAATTCAACAACAAAATGTTATTTTGGGTCGGCCGTTTTTGAACACCGCTCACGCCGTAATTGATTGTCGATATGGTACAGTCGACATGACGTTCGGTAATAGAAAAATAAGGTTAAATGTTTTTACTAACGGTGCTAATTCTTTCAGTGGTGATGAGTGTTTTCAAGCAGATTTCATAGATGGATGCGACCCGCATGAATACGAAGAAGAGATTTTGGAGTCGTGTATGTGTGATGTTTCTTTGCAGGTTCACGCATGTGCATTGGAGATAGGAGAGAAAGAGCAAGAGGCTCTAGCGGTTAAGGAAGGAATACCACCATGGACCCACCAAATGGAAAATTTACCGGTGGAAATTGATTCGGGTACAAAGCTTTCTCTAGAGTGTCCACCAAATGTAGAGTTGAAGGAGCTACCAAAACACTTAAAGTATGCATTTTTGGGGGAGAATGACACCTTACCGGTGATCATTGCTTCTAACTTGGAGGTAGCTCAAGAGGGGGACTTGTTGCGGGTGTTGAAGGCTCATAAGGCGGCAATTGGATGGACGATAGCCGACTTGAAAGGTATTAGTCCATCCATTGTCATGCACAAAATTATTACAAACGAAGATGCAAAGCCTACCCGTGAAACGCAAAGAAGATTGAACCCGAACTTGAGAGATGTGGTAAAGAAGGAAGTCATAAAGTGGTTAGATGCGGGGATTATCTATCCCATCTCGGACAGTGCATGGGTAAGTCCGACTCAGGTAGTGTTTAAAAAGGCCAGCATCCAGGTAATAAAAGATGAACAAGGTGAGCAAATTGCCACCCGACCGGTCACTGGGTGGCGAGTTTGCATTGATTATAGAAAATTAAACACCGTTACCTCTAAGGACCATTTCCCGTTACCCTTCATTGACCAAATAATTGAAAAACTTTCGGGTCAAAAATATTATTGTTTTTTGGATGGGTACTCGGGTTATAACCAAATTGCTATTCACCCGGATGACCAACACAAAACCACGTTTACATGTTCATAGGGTACATTTGCTTTTCGGCGAATGCCATTTGGACTATATAATGCCCCGACCACTTTCCAACGATGTATGATGAGTATTTTTTCGGACATGGTCGGTGTAACATTCCCATTTTTATCATATAAGAAATATAGATTTGTTTAAATTTATTAGCCCCTAGTAACTAGTAACTAGTTTATTTTTAATATAATTATTCGACCCACATAGTTTTAAAAACTATTTTATATATAGTTGGTTGAAATATTATAATTAATTGGCCTGTATATGGATGACCTTTCTAAATAAAATAAAAGTATATAAAAAACTTATATTATTAGACGGGTAGATTACGAGTAAGTTGAAGATTAGAAATATAAAGTATTTAGACGGACCCATGAACCGTTTAATAATTAAATTATAAAAATACAATATATTTGAACCTACTCCGTTTTTAATGAAACTTGGTTCAAAATGTAGATACAAATATTCTCGTTCTAATGACATATTAATTGTTTTATAAAACGTCATATTTTAGAAGTTATACGCGCCAAAGAAGTGAAGCAGTTAAATTAATTATAATATATAAAATAATAAAATATTAATAATAATCAAAATTTATATGGACGTGTCATCCATTATGAATAAAATAATAAAATATTAAACTTAAAATAAGCATTTAAGAATTTTGTCTACATGCATGACTAATAATTCAAACCATTTCAAAGAATGCACGTATGTTTGAAATTAATTGAGATGATACGTGTACATCTGTGAGTAACTTCAAAGCTTCCAACTCAAATATAAATAGGCCACACATTTATTCATTCTTGGCGGCTCACATCCTTGCTTTCTATCATTCCCTTTCTTTCTATTTCATATACATATATTTGTGTTTTTTTAGTAACTATACTAAAGCCCTGCCTTATTTTAAGTGTTTTAACTCCCGATCACCGCTACCCTTTCCGATTAATCTGGAGTCCATAACGCATGTCAAGGCTCTGCCCGACTATGTTCGTTGGGGTTCTGTCTCATGACATAGGGATAAGGTTGAATTAGGGGTACTATATTTAACACGAGTGCAAATATATATATATATATATATATATTTTAAATAGCTCAGAAGTTATACCCAAGATTTATACCAGGAGGCTTGCCAGTTGAACCCTAAAGTTACAAAGTGGGTCCATTCTCTTTTCTCACCGTTTTATTCCCTTTTGTGATATAATTATATTCAAAAATGCTCCAAAACGATCCGTAAGTGAAAACCCGGACCCCTGAAACCCTAATGTATATGAAAAAAATCAAGAAAATCAGATATTTGGTCTTCTCGCGGGCCGCGTAAAGAATAGGCAGGAGGTCACGCGGGCCGCGTAAAGAATAGGCAGAAGGTCACGCCCGCGTCAACTTGAGAGTTGACCGGATAAGCATCCGGGGCTACGTGTCATCCACGTGGCACACCTACTCGTGACCCAGCAAGCCTATACGTAAAATAGACCTCCTCGCGGGCCGCGTAAGGTTTGTCTTAGGGCTCACGCGGGCCGTGACAACCTCAGAAATTAGCTATAAATAGTTTGGACATGAGCAGTTCGTCTGTGTTCGACAATTTCTCTCAAAACGAAGAATTACTACCCAAAATCATAATTTTCATTAAGGAGGCGCTGCTACGATACCGGGTATTAACTCGATCGCTGCTACGATTCAATATCCGATCGATTGAAACTATCCGACATGATGTTTAAGTGCTGCCCAAAATCGGGCTATACTTTGTCATTAGTCGTGAATCCGACAGGATGTTTGAGTGCCACCGGAACTCGGGGTATACTTTGTCATTCGTCGTGAAAACGGTGGATGTTTAAGTATTGCACTCTGTCATTCGTTGCGAATCCGATGGATGTTTAAGTGTTGCACTTTGTCATTCGTCGTGAGGATTTTAATCTCGTGAGTTATCGTAAATGCTGTATTAGTTACTGACCTAGTTCTTGTGCATTGTTATTTAAATTAGGTTACAAGGCTAATCAGTAGGCTAAACTCTGCCCGTTTAAACTTGCAATGTGAGTTATTCTCTTTTATCAAAAGTATTTTACAATACTCCATTTTCAAAAGTTATAATTACAGGGATTAAGCCGTGGTTATCTTGAATCACTGGCTAGTGGGGTATTGTGCACATTACTAATTTCTCACGGGTTAGGCTAATAAATCCTAACAGTGATAATCGTCACTACTTGGGGAAAGACCCAATAGTGGTATGACCATCGTCACCAGGTGACACGACGCCAGATAAAAAAATAAGATAAAAGCCATTGTAATCGCTCTTATGCTGTAATTTATAACTAATGGTCATTTTATAAAACCTGAATAAACTCACCAGTATTTCCTGCTGACCAAATCATTTTAAAACGCGTTTCAGGTAATTACAGTAGATCAGGAATTAGAGTTGGATGCGGCACCAACAAGGCTTACAGAAGTGGCTTATTTTATCAATTATATTAAATTAAGAAAAATTGTTTTATGTATTCGAATTTATCCTATATTAAAGCTTCCTTTTAAAACATGGTTTTATCCCATCTATTTAATAAATAAAAATCCGGTGTTTTCTAAACTCTGATATTTTTCCTAACTCACGGTCCTGACGAAATTTCTGCTGCACTACTTTTCAAAATACCCACCGGTACCACTTGGCTGCTCGCGGCTCCCGATTCCGTCCAGGGTGGGGTCGGGGGTCGTGACAGTCGGGGAGTCTCTTGAAGTGTTTATGGATGATTTTTCCATCTTTGGCCCAAGTTTTGAGTCTTGTCTTGATGAATTAGAAAATTTTTTTAAAAAGGTGTGTTGAGACAAACTTGGTGCTAAGTTGGGAAAAAAGTCACTTTATGGTTCAAGAGGGTATTGTGTTGGGTCATGTGATTTCGGACCAGGGGATGGAGGTAGATAAAGCAAAAATTCGGGTAATTTCATCTCTACCTCCACCAAAGAATGTTAAGGGAGTGAGATCATTTTTGGGACATGCGGGTTTCTATAGAAGGTTTATTAAAGGTTTTAGTGTAATCACAAAACATTTATGTAATTTGTTGTTGAAAGATGTCCCTTTTGATTTTACTAATGAATGTTTGCAAGCGTTTAATGTTTTGAAGGAACAGTTGGTGAAAGCTCCTATCTTGCAACCACCGGATTGGTCGAAGCCGTTTGAAATTATGTGTGATGCTAGCGACACGACCATTGGAGCCATTTTGGGTCAAAGAATTGATAAGAAGCCGGTGGTGATTTATTATGCAAGTAAAACTTTGTCCGAGGTGCAACTAAATTACACCACAACCGAAAAAGAATTATTAGCGGTGGTGTATGCTTTGGACAAGTTTAGATCTTATATTTGGGGGAGAAAGGTGATCGTATATTCGGACCATAGTGCGGTCCGATATTTGATGGAAAAGAAGGATGCAAAGCCCCGGTTGATTCGTTGGGTGCTTTTGTTGTAAGAGTTCGACTTAGAAATTCGGGACAAGAAGGGTTGTGAAAATGTTGTGGCGGATCACTTGTCCCGAATCCCGTTGGAAGATGTTGATGATCCGAGTGAAATTAATGAACGGTTCCCCGATGAGCAATTGTTGACCGTATCTACTTTTGTTGCACATTGGTATGCCCACAATGTGAATTATTTGGCCAAGGGTGCAATTCCAAGTCATTGGACCAAGAAACGAAGACAACAATTTTTGAGCCAAGTCAAGCAATACATATGAGATGAACCGGATCTCTTTAAGATTGGACCCGATCAAGTGATAAGGAGATGTGTTCCCGAGACCGAAGTGTTAGAGATTTTGACCCATGCCCATTCATCGGCATGTGGATGGCACTTAAGGAGATGTGTTCCCGAGATCGAAGTGTTAGAGACCGAAGTGTTATTGGCCTACAATTTTTAAAGATGCTTGCGAGTTTGCTCGAAATTGTGTAAATTGTCAAAAAGTGGGAAGCATTTCGAAGCGGGATGAAATGCCTTTACAACCAATCTTAGTGGTTGAGGTGTTTGATGTCTGGGGAATAGACTTTATGGGTCCTTTTCCAAATTCGAACGGGTTCTTGTACATATTAGTTGCAGTGGATTACGTCTCAAAATGGATTGAAGCTATTCCTACAAGAACCAATGACCATTCCGTTGTATGCAAGTTTGTGCAATCAAACATCTTCGCTCGTTTCGGTGTTCCAAGAGGTATAATTAGTGATGGTGGTTCACATTTTAAAAAATTTAATTTTGAGGAAATTGGTTCGAGTGGGCGACCCGGATTCGGAAGAAGATGCTCCTCCTAGGGGTCCAAAACCGGAGTGGACATCCGGGTCCCTACTTGATCAACCCGAGGAGTGGAGAACCGACTTATTTCACGATCAAATGAACAAGTTACAACAACGAAAAGAGGCCTTCATTTGTGAGAAAGAAATTAGGGAGGTGGATTTTGGACCTTTCGGGATAACGGATAAGTTCAAGGCTTTGGTTTGGGAAGCGACTCTTAAATGTTATGACAATGAGGTGAAGACAATGTATGATCAACAGATTCAAGAGTGGATGGCTACTCTTGAATGTCCTCCGTTCAAGGCCCTGCAAAAGATGAAACTTATTGGGACGGTTAATAGGGGTGAAAGTCGAGATGTCATACGATTCTTTATGCCGCATTGCACGATTTGATAGTAAGCCATCTAATCAATACATTTTTCCAAGCCTAAACGATCTTTATCACAACCCCGAAAAGCACCCCCAATGGCAAAATATGTTGGATTATCTCTTTGTCCCGGGTACTACACACGGGAAGTTGTTAAGAAAGAATTTAAGAATTGAGGCGAAGTTGATGTTGGTGTTGTGTACGCACAATGTTATCCCGAGGCGGGGTGACAAAGTAGAGGTTAGATTCCCGGAGGTACCGGTTCTATACATGTTGATGCATGGGTCACCAATGGTTCCATTTCGATTTTTAGGGTTGAGCAACATTTGGCTTGGGCGAAATAGTGGAGAAAGGAAGATTATTCCTCATTGCCGGTTGATCACAACTTTGTTGAAGTTGTATGGAGCAATTGATGCAGAAGACAAAGGCTCATACAAGAGGTTCAAACCATTTGATATTCAACATTTGGGATCGGGAAGGGAATATAAAGAGACAGAGAGGTACCATAAGTTGAAAACTGATGGGAAGAGGTGGAGAGCATTGAAAGTGGATGCTCGTCCACTATGACAGGGCGAGGCCGATGAGCCTGAGACGAGTGATGAGGAGGTTAGTGGTGATGATGACTACCGTGAGGATACATTCACGGTTGACGTTGAGATGGGGGGCGCTGGCCCGAGTAGTGGTGTTCATGGAGTGGGGATGCAGTCGGGTTATATCGGTAGTGCATTTGATTATGCGCAGCAGCCCTACGACCCTTATTGGGCTCACACAGGAAACATGGGGCAGGTGATTGAACAGAGACGACCTTCTACTTTTGGTGATTGGTCTGAACCCAATCAAATGTTATTTGATCAACAAACATACATGGGGGCTAGGATGGAAAGGGCTATTAAACAGAGCTATGATAGACATGAGCAATGGAATCAAGCTCACATGTATGCCCACCAGGAGGAGATGAATAACCGCTATTTGGATGACCGTCAGAGGAGGATGCACGATCAGTGGCATTCAGGGTAGCCCGTTGTAGGAGACCCACCGATTGTGGATTATTCCACATTGCCTCCATATGATGATAGTGTGACGTATCCCACCCCACCATTGCACCATTCACAATGGGTGGATCCACACACCATGGGTCATCAACAAACGAGTCAATAGGGTGATCAAGGCGAAAGTAGTAGCGGTGCGTTTGGATTTGGAGCATTCTCGAAGATGATGACGTCTATCTTCGGCCCTCCCCAGCCGAAGTATTATTGACCAGGTTGTGTCCCACTCCATCTTGTATATTTGTGTATATTTTGATGTTTTTATGTTTATGGTTGGGAGGTTGGGTGGTGTTTGTGTTTTGATGTGTTTTATGGAATGTGCTAGTTAGGGGTGTTCTTAGTTAAGAATATAAAAAAATACAAAAAGAAATTTGTGGTTTGAGAATATAAGCAAAAGTTGGTTTTTTGTTGAAAGTGATCTTCCCTTCAAAACCATACATTGGGGACAATGTATCCCAAGTGTGGGGATGAGGGAAAATTTTGAGAATTTTAAAATTTTTAAATCAAGCGAAACATCGTTGGAATTTGAACACTTTGTACTAACCCCGGGTGACACACCGGCAACCCTTAATTACCCCCTTTTCTTGGTGAGAGTTGAAGCCACAAATGTAAATAAATAATGCTTATCTTTGATGAGAGTGGCAAAGGGTGAGGGTGCATTAGAACTTGTGTTTGAATACGGTTTGAGGCCTTAGTTAAACATGAATGTAGAAGGGATAAGGGCAATTAGGTAGCCTCGTTTTGGTGTGTGCGAGTGTGGGATTTGGGGGGTTGGACCTCATAAATTATATATATGAGCTTGGTAGTGAGAGGGGTGGGGGTTTGGACATTTAGTTGCCCATTTTGTGCTTAAAGCCAATCATTTGTTAACCCATACCTAGTTCCCCAAAAATTTACCCGATTTGACCCGGTCTTGTAGTGTTAGTAGTTATTTTAGTTGTGTTTAGTTTGTTTGTCTTTAAAAAAAAGAGAAAGAAAAGAAAAAAAATGAAAAAGAAATGAAAAATGAAAAAAAAAATGATGCCTGAGTTAGTTGTATATAGTTGTTTATGTTTTGTTTTGTTTGTTTAATGTGTAATAAAAGATCGGGTTAAGTCATTCGCTACTATACATATATTTCCATTTCCTACCCGTATGCCTAGCCACGTTACAACCTTTAAGTCCCTTTGATTTGCATTCATGTTTTGGCATTGGTTAGGCGGAGGACCGATTTAGGTACAAGCATATAGTTGTCCAATCACCCGTTTGCCTTGTGTGTGTTGATGCGTGTGAAGTGTTATATATATTAGGTGTATATTTTAAGCCCCTTTAACACTTATTTTTAGCCAAGTTTTAAATTTATAAAACACGATATTTACTAACACTAGACACACATATGGGCAAGTGCACCCATCGTGAGCGTAGTATAGTGTTGGTAAGATACCGAGGTCATCCAAGGACACAAGAGCTTTTAATACCGGTTTATCCTCAACGTCTAATCAAATCAAAAAGTTTAGAAAAAATGTTTTAAATTAAGAAAAATAAAAACTAACTAAAATGCTGGAAAATAAAAATAAAAAGAAAAACAGATAGACAAGATGAATCACTTGGTTCCGACTCGTATCTAGTGTAACCTTTGATTATTTCCGCACTTTTGCACTATTTTAAGAGATTATCTTAGTTATTGTAGTAGGCCCCTCTTTTGAAGGTGACGTTACCCTCACCCCAGTAGTTTGAGTCAGCAAGGATACAATCCTAAAAGGGTGGATTATTGGAAGATAATTAATTAAGTTATTAATGCAAATTATGGTAGGCCCTCTTTTGGAGGTGACGTTACCCTCGACTAAGTAGTCTGAGTCAGCAGGGATACAGTCCTAAATAGCCGGGTTATAGTATTAATAGTAGTTAACTTATGAGGGGGTCAAAGAGTTTGGACCCCCGCCATCCAATACCGTTAAGTATTGAAGGAGGTCCTACTAAATTTGACCCAGGTCCAATGCAGGACCTCTAAACGCTGAACAATGGCAAGACCTTTACCAAACCGTTCCCTTAACCCCCGACCAGGTAACCAACATACATCCATATAGACCGTGGAGATATGAATGGTGAAAATATTTTATTTTATATAGACAGTAAAATAATTTCAAGACACCACGGACAAATGATAAAGAAAGATCACCTTCAACATAAGCAACTAGTAATTAAAGTCATTAATACGAAACCAAATAAAAAGTGCGAAAAGATTAGAAATAAAAAGTATTACACTAGACACTTTGTCTTCACCAAGTGATGTAAGAGACTTAGGCAAACATGGCCTTGATTGTCAAGAACTCTTACGATCAATCTTGGATCCCGAGACGACTCACACACTCTACGATGGACAATGGATGATGGTGGTGGATGATGGTGTTATGGTGGTGGTGGGTGGTGGGTGAAGTGTGAGAGAGGTGGTGTGCCAAGGGATGGTTCGAGCTTGAGCCAAGCACTCCTATTTATAGCCTGTACAGAAGCCTGGACACGGCCCCGTGTCCGCTGGACACGGCCCCGTGTCCACCCTTTTCTCTTTCTTCATTAATACAGTTTGTCTTTATTAGCTCCACACGCCCCCGTGTCCGCTGGGCACGGCCCCGTGCTCAAAAGCATATCTGTACTATCAGATTTGGCAAGATTCTGCGTATCTTTGCGTTGACCATGGCCCCGTGTCCGCTGGGCACGGCCCCGTGGTGGGCAATAGAAGCTTCTACAGGTTTGTCTTTTGTGCCAGGGCTGACCATCCTGGACACGGCCCCGTGCTGAGCTGGGCACTCCCCGTGTCGAGCTAGGCACAGCCCCATGCTCAGCTTTCTTCTTGTTTTTGCTTTGGGAGTTGTTGTCGAGGGGTCGGGCATGCCACGTTTCTTCCTTTTCTTTGTATTTATGTTGGTTTTGGCTGTATATTTGTTCCTTTTGTTCGTTTAAGCTCATTTGACCCTGTAAATTCAAAAGGAAGACAAAAACACACTTTTTCCAACATTAGTACTAAAAAAGGGTTAGTTTTATGCCTTATTTGATGTAATTTATATGTTGCATTTTACACACATCATGTGTCTAGCTTATCTTTGCTAGTGTTTACTTGCCACCGAGAGGAGATATATAGTGAGGGGTGTGTTGTTTGGGTGTTAGGAAAGGTTAGTAAAAGGATGACATGTTTTTGCTTGACTTTTATTGATCGCTTGGGTGTTTGAAAATGGTTTTTGATGGGTTGCTTGGGACAAGCAACGGGTAAGTGTGGGGATGTGACGGGTGGTCCATAGGACAACCCTTAAATGAGCTAAATACGTGCACATCCCATACTTTATACGGTTAAATATTGGAACATGGTAACTACGGTGCATTTGGTCTTGCAGGTGATAAAGGTCATAAGATGCGGGTTTTGTGAAGCTTGGTTGGGAGTTACATTGGGTGGAATCAAGATAGGCCATGAGGTTTTCAAGAGAAAAACAAAGAAAAAAATTCCAGCCATCGCCGTAACCTACGACGCTTGCCGTAGGCTACGGCGTCCACCTGTGCCATGTTTGTCCGCCGTAATCCAGTTTATGAGTGCCGTAATGAAATAATGGGCACCGTAACCTACGGCGCCAGCCGTAGGCTACGGTGCCATATTGACCATCCTTTGACCACTGACCGCCGTAAGCTACGACAAGCAGTGTAGCTTACGGCGCCGACTTAAGTGACTTTGTAACTCCTGCATTTATTGACATTTTGATGGGTTTTTATGCTCTCTAATCATGCTAATCGGTTACCAACATCTTGGAGACGAATTTTGGAGCTTGTGGATGCTTGAAGACAATTGTTAAACATTGGTTTTATGTTTTTAATTTGCTTGAACATTAAGACTTGTTTGATGATGATGATTCAAGCCATGAGTGGCTAATCTTTTGATGACTATCTTTGGTTGAAGGTTATGTAAGACTTTATGTTTGATTTATTATTTCTAGAATAACGAACTTTGTCTTTATGATTGTTTGTTATGGTGTGTGTAACGCCCCAAAACTCGAATTATTAAAATTGTTAGTAAGACCCCATGTCTAATAAAATAGAATGTAATAACTAGGTTATTATACCTAGTCAAATGTTTAGCAAAACAAGCAAAGGTATAAACTTGAGGGACCAAAGATGGACAAGGGGAAAGTTATGTTTTAAATTAATAAAAACACACACAAACACACACATCTCGTGTGTGTTCTGGAACGATCAGAAGGGGCTCCATAGGAGCCAAACCCTAATTCTTCAAAAGCTTCAAATCAAGGGATGATTCAGGGCTCAAATTCGCAAATAAACATGGAATAATGATCACCATCACAAGGGGATCGTAAGGTATGTCTTAGAAGTTAGATTGGTGATCTTTCACGAAGTGGGTTTTGATGTAAATCGCGAATTTGTATGAAATTGAGAATGGGTGTGTGTTAGAATCATCATATTGGAAATGGGTTATGCATGATTTAGGTTAATTTGATGTTTTTGGATGAAACCCATTTGTTATGATGAAGATGATGACATGGGTGAATCATCCATGTCCAATTTTGCTTAATATTGATGTATTTTGATTTGCATGATGGGTTCTTGTTAGAAGAATTAAAAGAAATGTAATACTAGTATGATTGATGTTTATGCATGAATGATTCGTGTTGATTAGGAAGTGGAATTTGATGAATTGTGTATGAGATTAGGAGATTGTGCATGAACTAGTTGTACTTTATGTTTAGAAGGTAGTACATACACCAAAGGCATGATGATATTATGAAGAACTTAAGTTTAGATCACTAGTAAGTGATTAATAATGTAGTTGTGAAGTGGGTTTTAGGTAATGTGATGTAAATTGATTATTTACTTATGTTAATGATGTTTAGAATCAAACATGTGTGTGAATGTTTAAAGAAATCGGATAAGAAATGATAGATTAGCATGTTATAAGGTTGAGGGATAAATTCCACATATTGTGATGAATGATGAATAAGCTAACTATCTTGAGAATGATATATGATAGTTGATGCTTGGTAAGCGACATGGAAGCTTGGGAAAGAAGCGCGTCAAATGGAACTTATGTGCACGGGAAGCGTACTCGGATGCAAGGTAAGTAAAGCTTACACCCTTTTTGTAGAATATTTATTCATCATATAGATTAAGAGTATGATAACCTAATATATCAAGAATGATGTTTCGACAAGTTTGACACGGGTCGGAACATGTGACCATGTCAAGAAACTAAGTTTGAGGGTTAAAAAGAGTAAAAAGGGTATTACGGTAACTTTGACTATGAGTTAATGAAGAAATAAGTTACAAGGGAGGAATAATGAATAATTACAACCCCATAAGGATGAAATTGTCTTTTAAGACCAATTCGGACAATGGTGAAGATATCACCATTTGGCAATGGCGACTAATGATTGTTTTGTTAAGTACTATGTATTCACAGGATGAATGGCGAAAGGATTTGCATTGCTATTAATTAGCAATTAAGCGGATAAGCATTATAACGGGTCATAGCTTTGACCCGATCCAGGTAAGTGTAATTAGAGTCATGGTTAAGCCGTAGGAATTGTTTAAATATGGATGGAGTCCTTTGTTGCAAAGGATAGTCCTTTGTTGCAAAGGGTGAAACCAAGTTGACCAAAACGCCCTCAATGGGTATATCGGGCAAACAATCTTCGAAATTGTTGAGAAATACGTTATTTGATAAGTGAAACGTTTTAGACAAGTGTGAAATTGAGAAGTATGGTTTTTGTTAGTCATAGACCTTAAAATGCGCAAATACCCTTAATGGGTCAAAATAAGCTTTTGAGCGAAAATAGGTTAAGAGGATGCAAGGCATCCAAGGATTTAATCTTTATGATAAGTAATATTGAAATCATAAGGTTTCCGGAAAATTGGGTCAAATAAGCAAGTTATGTTGGTAAATGCATAAACGGGTCAAAACTTGTAAAAAGGTAATGAGCCGAGAGCTTAAATGAATATTTTCCATAAACCGTATATTGGATTTCTAGTTCATAGGATAGAATGCGAATTTACAAGCATGTAGGAAGAAACGGGAGGTTAAACGGGTAAACGGTTTAAAAGTTATGCAAGTTTTAGTGCGTACGAACGGCAAAAATAACACAGCAGAAAAACCAACATTCGAGAGGCCGTCGCCGACGCCCCCTGGAAAATCAGTTTTTGCCGACGCCTTATCTTGCTGCTTACGGAGGTTTTGGCTACGCGTAAAAGCAAGGACCGTCGCCGACGGCCTTCCCTTGTTTCAAAAGCTGAAATTTGTTTTCTAAGTTGATTTGGGTATAGTAGGCTTCGGTTCGTTATCCGTAGACCACGACGGGCCCCGAAACATGATTTTGATCGTTCCCTTGACGTTATGCGCTATAGATGCCAAGTGTAAGTACCTTGTAACTAATGTACGGATATATAAGAGGTATGTAAGATATTGAACGTGTATGTGGTATTGTATGTGCGTAAGATGATATGTATTTATGTATATGTGAAGATACGTATGAGTGTATGTATGTATGTAGATGTGTAAGTATGCATGTAAGAATAGGTGTATGTCTGTAAGAATGTACGATTAATACATTGTTAATAACATGCTTGGTGAATGAAGTGTATCGCAGGAATAGTAAAGGAGTTTCACCGTAGATTGTATGACCAAATGGCAAGCCGGAACGTAAAGAGTTATTGGAACAATAGTAAATATGAAGAAATCTTGTATGTTATGATGCGTACTAATGTTATGACTTATATGATGAACGCAGGTAGAGCGAAACATGAGAATCATCAAGGGATAGAGATCAAGGACCGAGTCATGTGAAGGATTGTACGGGGTTGTTTGAAAATGTAATTTGTAATACACATGTTATGATTTATTTTATAATTGAGTTAGTTTACGTATTCGTTATAAAAGAGTTGTTTTAAAAATGAACTTTCAAGTAAGACTTAAGGGTTATAATGAAAGAAATTTTATGGTTCGATTTTTCCGCTGCGACTTTTTGTCAAATACGAATTAGGGTCTTACAGTGTGTGATTGATTGTTTGTAAATTGTTGATTCTTATGTTAATCTAATTTGAAACCATACGTTCTTGGTGCCGTTGGCAATTGAGATATCATGGGTAGAATTAGGATTGAGTGAGGGTTAATTGATCATCGGGTAACAACCTCACATTCTAGGAATCTGAGTACTTGGTTCCCTTTTATCACAACAAGTAATCACACATGAACTATGTCTATGTAGTTCTTTCTAGTGGAATGATAGCATAAACGTCAAAGCAAACTGGAAACCAAAGATGGTCATTTGTCTCTAAATTGTTTACAAACCAAATTCTCATTTTGCAAATAGATTAGTAATCTTAGTACTCAAAAATCAATTAATCAATCCAACTCTTTGAATTTACTTTCCTTGCAATTAGTTTAATTTTAGTTAACTTAGAGAAACTTCTAAATATCACATGTTCCACAAACACCCTGTGTTCGATACCCACTTACCGCTAGCTATTAGTAGTATTTGGATTAAATTTGAGTGAGACTTCTACCTCACGTAGTCTCCCGCTAGTAGAAATCTTATGGAGATTATAAATGTCGCGCGAGAGCGCGAAATAGAGTTGAGAAAGCAGGTGGAAATAGAAGAGAGAAGGGCATTAGACGCAAACCCAAGCCCCACAAAGAAGCCAAAGATGACCAAGTCCCAAAGAAAACAAATGTGACAGGGGGTTCACCGAGTTGCAAAATATGTGGTCGTCCCCATCAGGGCGAATGTTACTATAAAAACAAGCCATGTGTTATATGCGCGCCGACGAGACATGGAGTTTTAAGTTGACCTGGTAAAATGTCGGTGTGTTACAAATGCTACCAACCGGGTCACAAGAAACCCGAGTGCCCGGGTCACAAAGTCGCGGGCAAGGTCTTTACCATGACCGAGGCAAAGACTGAACCCGATGTGGTCACATGTATTTTTATCGTAAATTTAATTCCCACGCATGTTTTATTTGATACGGGTGCGAATAAATCTTTTGTTTTACATAGATTTATTCAACATCCTTCATTGATATAACGAAACTACCCATGCCTTTAGAAGTTAGGTAATAATAAAAATTTCATTGTTTGTGATGTGTATCGGGATTGCAAATTAATTATTGATGGCGACGGTCGACTTCATACCTATGGCAATGGGGGAATTCCAAGTAGTGATTGGAATGGATTGGCTATCTCGACACCATGCCAATGCGGTGTGTCACCGTAAGGAGAGAGGTGAAAATCATAAAAAGCCAAAATATAAAGTTGAGGGGCTTAAAGTATCGAAAAGGCAAAGTTTTGCCCGCCAAAGGTCCTTTGCGAACCATATTCTAATCTAAACCCCTTGTGGCCCGTAAGGATGTTTAAAATGGTTTGCGCGCCGAGATCCCATACGGACCGTATCACATACCTCTTGCGTCCGTAAGAGGTACGCTGACAACAAAACTTTAGCTGGTAGCACCCTGCTGTCTCTTGTGTCACATATCACGAATTGTTGCCACCTATAACCTCCTTGTGCCATCTCTATTGCCACTAATCAGCTGCTCTTTTGTCTCACTCTCTTTACATTTACTCACACCACTATTTTTTTCTCGTATCCCCCGACAAAACCATTCACAACGATACATATAGAATTTTCTATTTGTGAATAAAATGTAAATATCATTATTTTATATTGAAATTCGTGAAGCACGGGGCACCCCTCCCTTATCAGTATAAACAGTAGCAAAAACACTTCTGTGGTGCAAATCAAAAACCCCTTTCCTACCCCCTCAAATCAAAACAAGAAATCGAAAACGCAGAAAGAGAAATGGAGAACACCAAACCCACTGAAATCAGCAGCACCAAAATGTTCGAAGGATTCAACAAAAGATACAAACATCATTCTCCCACCTTGAATTGCTCCATGAACTTCCACATTTACTTCCCCCCCTCCACTTCCCCATCCCAAAAATTCCCCGTAAGTTTCTTCATTTTTACATCTTCAATCTTATGGATCCTTGTTTTAATTTCCAGGGTTATTAGGGTTTTTTAATTTTGGGGTTTTGTTTATTTTTAGTAATATCTGTCACTTTCATTGATGTTGGTTTCAATCAGATGTTTATGAACCACAATAACTCTAATCTTGCACGCTCATACGGTCGTTATACCGATTTGAAGCCTAACTTTTGTTATTCTCACATGTGTTATGTGTACTACTTTTGGTCTAACTAGGGTTCATGCCAACTTTAACCTGAAAAATCATGTTGTCTGTCTGTATCCAAAGTCAAACTAAGAAAGAAATCAAATATCTTTGGGGGACTCTACTTGTTGGCTATTGTGAAAAATGTTTATAAAGTTGGAAGCTTTATTTTGTTGTGAATAATATTATATTCTTAAGTGGCTGTTTGGCAACTTCTGAATGGTTAAATGCTCAGTAAATTTTCAAAAGAAAAAGTATTGAACCAACCAGTAAGATGTCTGAACCATTAAGTGCTGACCAGTAAGACGTCTGATTCATTAAGTGCTGACCAGTAAGAGGCCTGAACCATTAAGAGTGAACCATTAAGAGTAAATATAATGCTTAACCGTTCAGAGGCAAATGTCTGACCAATTCAGATTAGAGGTTTTAGCCATTCAGACTCTGTATAAAGCTTAACCATTCAGAGGCAAATGTCTAAACCATCCAGACATCTGCTCGCGAAACAAACAGTTTGGACCATTAAGTACTGAACCAGTAAGAGGTCTGAACCATTAAGAGCTAAACAAACAGCCCCTAAGTTTAATGTTTGGTTATGTGTTAGGTGCTGTACTGGCTCTCTGGGCTAACTTGCACCGATGAAAACTTCATAATCAAGTCCGGTGCACAGCGAGTTGCCTCCACTGAAGGCATTGCTTTGGTTGTTCCAGATACGTCTCCAAGTAAGCAGGATTTCTTTTAACTTAAAGTTTGAAACTTTGTCATATATTTAGCTTTCAGTTTTCAAGTTTAAAACCTTTTTCATGCATTTAGCTTTCAATTTGAAGTTTAAAATTTATTTTTTTTGAAGCACCTTTTTGTTTCTGTATGTAGATTAGGGCTGTTCATGAGCCGAGCCGAACCGAACTGAACCAAACGAGCGTCTGCTCGAATTGAAACCGAGCGGCTCGACTCTGTTCGAATTAAAGGAAACAAGCAGAAAAAGTTGCTTGAACTCGCTTGGTTTACAACCTGGCAGCTTGGTTTTGCTCGTTTTCACTCAGTCTCAGTTTTAAATTAAATTTTAATATAAAGACTTCAAATTTGAATGTCACCTTTGTTTCACTCAAAATGTTGCTCGTTATCGCTCGATTGTCATTCACTCGAGATACATATAAGTTCAACAAATACAAATATAAAATTGTTTCATTCAGAAAAAAAAAAAAAAAACTTAAACTCCAAGCAGCCATCGGCTTCTTCACCAACAAAATCAAGCAACCGTTGGGTTTAATGACTTAGATTTGGGTGTTGGGCTAAATCCACTTACAATTCCAATATTCAATAGGGTGATAATTATATATTTGTGCATATAAAATTATTTATATATAAAAACAAATAAAAAGTATTCAAGCTGATGCTGAATCGAGCCGTAATGTAGATTGCCCTTTACTTATTGAATTTTTTTTGTCTATATATGAAACTTTTCTTTTATATAACATCGAACCATATTACTGATCAGCTTCTTTTCTGTTTGAAACAGGAGGCCTGAATGTGGAGGGTGAAGCAGACAGCTATGATTTTGGTGTTGGTATGTTACATGGAAACGGAAAGTCGGAAACCATCTGTGTTGGATTGACTTTTTAATCACATAAATACATATGCGAGTAGTCAAACTGACAATTATATAATGCGCTCATTACTCTAGGTGTTTGTTTATATCAGGTGCCGGATTTTATCTTAATGCTACTGTGGAGAAGTGGAAGAACTGGCGGATGTATGATTACGTAGTAAAGGAACTTCCAAAGCTTCTTAGTGATAACTTCCCACAGCTTGATACTTCACGCGCATCCATAAGCGGTCACTCCATGGGTGGACATGGGGCACTTACAATCTATCTGAAAAACCTTGACAAATACAAGGTATTTTCATATGTTTACGAAATAATTTCCGGAACTTGCATAATTTATTAACTCATAGCCAGTAATACTATTATGATGATGATGTTTAGGGGTGCAAACGAGCCGAGCCGAGCCCGAGCTTGACCAGGCTCGAGCTCGACCAGGTTCGAGCTCGATTAACTTATGAGCGCTCGAGCTCGGCTAGTTGGTAGTTTCTCAAGCTCGGCTCGTTTGTTATCTATTTATTAATATATTAAATAAAAATAATATAACTAATGGACTCGTTTAGGCTCGCGAGCTCGATAATTGAAGCTCGGGCTCGGGATCGGGGTCGGGCTTGTTTACTAAACAAGCTTTTTTAAATTCGGGCTCGGCTCGTAAACAAGTTTAATTAAGCTCGGCCCTGCTCGTTTACTAGACAACTTTAAATAAGTGGTAAATGTTATTAAATATTAATAAAAACTAATATTACACTAAGGCTCGTTAAGGCTCGACGAGCCTAGCGAGCATCACATGTCAGACTCGATAAATAAACGAGCTTTATTTTAAGCTCAAACTCGGCTCGGGCTTGATAAGGCTCGGCTCGTTTCGAGCTTTTTCTCGAGCCGATCTCGAGCAGCTCGTTTGTACCCCTAATGATGTTTATTGTGATTACTATGCCCTTTTTTCCGTTTTTTCATCTAACTTTGGATTTTTACAGTCGGTGTCAGCATTTGCACCTATTGTTAATCCTATTAACTGTCCGTGGGGCCAGAAGGCATTCACAAACTATTTGGGTGACGATAAGTCTGCATGGGAGGTATATTTGTAATTTTAATTGTCCTGTTTGGTAATTACGAAACACGTGCTCATAACTATAATTGCAGGAGTATGATGCCGCTTGTCTGATATCAAAGTTCAACGATGTTGCAGCTACAATCTTGATTGACCAGGTAAAAGCGGCCTGTTTCATACATTCAATAAAATGTTTGGATGTGCTTTACAACGCGATATAATTGTTTAATCATACAATCCTGTGCAGGGTGATGATGATAAGTTTTTGCATGAAAATCAACTGTTGCCAAGCAAGTTTGACGAGGCATGTAGGAACGCTAAAGCTCCACTACTGTTGCGCATGCAGCCCGGTTACGATCACTCTTACTATTTCGTAGCTTCGTTCATAGACGATCACATTCGTCACCATGCTCAAGCTCTTAATCCGTAAGCTTGCTTTTAAAGCATGTTTTATGAACATGGTACCTTAAAAACTCCAAAGGACTTGTTGGGTGGGAGTATTTCATCTTCTTTTCGTTTTTGGATCAGATGAAAATGCATGGTTTTTAGTATCATGCATTAGAAACGTGTGATGCACCTGTGCCATATTTATATTGTGGTTGCAGCGTTCTGAACTAGCTTGATGTCATTTTATCTACGTTTTAATGATGAGACTTATGCTTTCTTAGAGATGGTGGTTTATTATCTTGGTAGGTCAAGGGTGGGGAATTGCAGAATTTGAAAGAGTTATGGATGCTGCTTGGATTTGCATTTATACTGTTGTCTCTTATGTTTATTCATGTGCCCTTTATGTCTGAAATCTTACAAATCCAACTTTATGATATGATTTAGTGAGAGGAATAATTGGTAATGGTACATGTGAGTTGCTGATCGCTTAGAGCTCAATCCTAGTACTCTGTTGTGGCCTGGGTTTGGGTGAAATTGATACATCTAAGGAGTGGGTCGCGGCGGTAGTCGAAATAGGACATGCATATCTTACAATTTTTTAAACAATGCAATAGTGATCACAAACTGTCAAACTCCATGTAGTCGTATGGTAGGGACTTAACAATCTGATGATAGGGGACTAAATCCGAGATTGAATATATTTTAAGATGAGTTAAATGCCATTTTAGTCCCTGTAGTTTGAGCCATTTTGCCAGTTTAGTCCAAAGGTTTTATTTTTCGTCTGTGGGTCTAAAAGGTTTCATTGTTGTCATTTTAGTCTACTGGGTTAACTTCATCTATTCTTTATGTTAACGAGAAGGGCAATTCACTCATTTTATATGTAATTCTGTTAACTAGAAGGACATATAAAATGACCGAATTGCCCTTCTCGTTAACAAAAAAAATAAATGGATAAAGTTAACCCAGTGGACTAAAATGGCAACGGTGAAACTTTTTTGGACCCACAAACGAAAAATGAAACCTTTGGACTAAACTGGTAAAATGACCCAACCAAATGGACTAAAATGACATTTAACTCTTTTAAGTTAAATAAGATTCGTCTAGTGAAAATTTTGATTTCTACCTAAGTTCTTGTGTCTACACGAAACCAAAGTTACATTAAGTTGTCCAATAGCTCTCCTAAATAGTGTATAAGGTTCACTTGTTAATTGTTATATTAACACATGGATTAATGTATTTTCTACCCAAGGGCCTTTGGCTTATCCAGGTGTGTAAAACGATGCTTCTTTTCAAGACGTCTAGAGTTTGAGTCGTGTGATGAAGAAATTGTTCGTCGTATAAAAATAGAAGTGGATTAGATTTAAGTTGAAGATAGATATCGTACCGACTTGAATCGACAAGCTAATCAATGTAATGTACAACTCATGTTGTAAACAATTTCCCCAACTATATAAGACGAAGTCAAATATTGCCTCTTTGGAGCACCTACATATATGAATGAAGTCAGCTTCCATTGATGCAGTTTTGTTCTATTTCCACCACCGTGTATCATGTTCACACTTTTTTTTCTTCATTTCTTTTATAAAGAGATACAATTAATTAAACAAAAATATAAAACGCAATGACATGAGAGTTTTTGTTTTAGCGGTATCTAGGTATGTAATGGACGTTAGCCTAATATTATATATGGTTAAT
Source organism: Helianthus tuberosus (assembly GCA_030545235.1). NCBI lineage: Eukaryota > Viridiplantae > Streptophyta > Magnoliopsida > Asterales > Asteraceae > Helianthus > Helianthus tuberosus. Next base: position 12,364,015 of record CM060424.1, read on the forward strand.
GTATATATATGAGTTAATGTAGGTGATTATATATTTGGGTTAATGTAGGTGATTATATATATATATATATATATATATAGGTTTCGTTTTCGTTTGATAAACTAGGTGATTACACATGGTAATTGTATGGTATTTGTGATTATGAGATTTGAATTTGGAGGGAAAATATTTTGGTAATATGAGAATAAGTTTAAACCATAAGTAGGTGTATTGACATGAAAAAAAGGGCAAAATAGTCTATGTACCAGTCAAAGTAACGGTCAACTCACAAAAGGTTGTAAAGCGTAGCGTGTTGGAAACGTTGAGGATGTAAATACACAAAAGTTTCTTAGGGGCGTCTATAGTGATAATAGGATCTAAGTATAGGGTTATAAATTGAGGTTTACGTATATTCTCTATTAGTTGTAACCTAACCCTCAGGGCCGACCTGTACGGGATGCGGGGTTGGCGACGACACGAGCCCTAAACCCTCCGAGGGCCCAAATCTTTTTAATTTTGTATAGAATTTACGCTGTCTAAGATAGAAAATATATGCATTGAATTGAGAGGTAACATAAATGAGGGTTTGTACTAGTAGTTACTGCCTTGCTTAAAAAACAAGGACAAACAAGTTCTAATCCCGGCATCTCCAAATTTTTTATTTTAGCTTATTTTTTGGTTTTTTTTGTTAGTGGCATTTAATGCTTAATTTTGTAAAATGCATCTTTCCATTTGGTTAACAAATTACTTCATAAACTTAGCTAAAAATAACTATTTAAATTACATCTACATAAATTTTAGCGATTGATGAGTTTATATTAAATGGAGATTTTCGAATAGGGCCTAATTTTTTAATCTCGCACAGGGCTATTTTTTTTTTTTTTTTTTGTGATTTACAGAGACGACCCTTCTAACCCTTTATATGAATAGGTCAATCTTCTAACCCATTATATACCGGATCAATTGTGAATAATAATTAAGATTTTAGCATAAACTTGTGATGACAATAGGAGAAAACATGATTTTATATTCTGAGATTATACTATACAGAAATAGAATGACCTGTTTTTGTTTTTAAATATACATACGTCTTTCTCTTTCATGAATGAGTCTACTCTGTTGTTGCGCCAGGTAAATCAAATTTCCAAATTTGTCTTTCTCCAAGTTGTTGAATTGGCCTTGCATTTTCTCGAAATTCCTAACAGATAATCAAACAAGACTCGGTAAATACATGGAAAAAGTTGGCCGATTTGATTAAAGCGATGAAATAAGTTATGTATTTAATTAATAATATTTATAATACGATTTTTAATTTCAAGTCGTCGTCGTCATCATCATACTCAGTAAATCCCATCAATAGCAAAACTAAGGTAGGATCTGAGGAGGGTAAGATGTAGACAACCTTACCTCTACCCCCTGAAGGAATAGAGAGGCTGCTTCCAGTGAGACCCTCGGCTCAATAGTAGCTTTGCATCAAGCTTTGGACATAAGGCACATCACACTCGGCAATCAAGACAAAAGCCAATTAGTGTAGTGTATATATCCCTATGTCTTTCAGCTATCAGCGCCACCACATGATGCATGATCAACCGTCCGTTGCTTTTAACGTTATTTTCACGAATAGCGTTAAAATTAGTGCAATTTCACTTCCCCCCCCCCCCCCCCCCCCCCAGGGACCACATATATACATTATATGCGCACACCGTAAAATTATGAACCAATGCTTACATGTTGATGACTTCCCTTAAGCAGATTGATTTGGCCCTGTGAAATTGATCTAACCTGTGCTTCAATTGTCCAAATAACACCCTCCGTGCATGGAGGAGTAGTAAAGGAGCCAAAATATCTATAATTCGTTTTGCTACCATCTTTTATATTATTTGCACTTATTTTCTCCAATTCTATCTCTTCGTTTGTTTCAAGTACATCAATCTCCTCTGTCAGCTGCATACTTGTATTAATCAAATTATGGAGGATGAACAACACTTTGGTGCGTCCGAGAGATCCATATTATATATATGGACAGGTTCATTTCAAAACTAATATTATGATGAGAACCGAGAGAAGCGTATGCGAAAATCTATTTCTTTGATTTGATCTACTATCTTATGGATTGTTTTTGTCATAAAAAGGGATAATAATGTGCACATATATGTGTATACATGCATTGGCGAAGCTCCCCCCCCCCCCCCCCCAATTTTTCCGAAACCGGGGGGGGGGGGGGGGGGGGGGGCGGAAACGTATATACCTAAAAAATTTCTATACGAAAGTACTATTCATAACACTACGCATCGAAAAGTTCGGGGGGTCGGGCGCCCCTCGGGCTTAGCCTAAGTCTGTATACATGTGCATGTGGTATATGTGGACATATACATTAAGACAAAAAAAAAACTATAAACACCATATTTTAATAAAGAGTTAATTGCCAAAATCGTCCTTGAGGTTTGGACATGTTTGCCATTTTCGTCCAAAATGACACTTTTGTATCAAATTGCCCCCAACGTTTGTAACTTTTTGCCATTTTTATCCAAACCACTAACTTAGCTTATTTTTTCTGTTAAGTTGAGGATATTTGGATGAAACTAACAAATATAAAACCACAGGGACGATTTTGGCAATTTACTCAAACCCTTTTTAATTTCTTTATTTAATTATTTTTGTTACATATATAATAAAAAAAGAGTAAATTACGTTTTTGACCCTTGTGGTTATATCACTTTTACTATATTAGCCCAAAATAAGAATTTTTAACATATCTGCCCTCATGGTCTCTATAACTAACAATTTTAGCCCCTAAGTCTAGAGATCATGGGGGCCGTCTCTATAACTAACAATTTTGGCCCCTAAGTCTAGAGACCATGGGGGCCAAAATGGTTAGACTTAGGGGCCAAAATGGTTAGTTATAGAGACCATAGGGGCATATATGTTAAAAATTCTTATTTTGGGCTAATATAGTAAAAGCGATATAACCACATGGGTCAAAAATGTAATTTACTCTAAAAAAGAATATACATGGAGTTTTTAGAAAAAAAAATAATAGTTTTATCACATAATTTTTATAAATTTTCATCCAAACCACTAACTTAGTTTATTTTTTCTGTTAAAGTGAATGATGTTTTAAATTTTATAAATTAAGACAGAAATTAATTTACACCTTCTTTATATAAATCAGTTTTATAAAGAGAAAACGTCATTGGTGTGCAACACATAACAATCGATTACAACTTTTAGTATTTATTAGTTGTAGAGATAGAAAAAAAATTGTAAAACGTTACATATTTTTTAAATGTGTTGAGCACCTAGGAAATATGTTGGTAGAAATAAAATATTTATTTAATTAAGATTATGAGGGTAACTAACTAATACTTGTTCTGAGTGGCTTGAGTAAAAAAACTTTTGGTTCATAGCATTATAATTACAATTTGGTGGGTAATTTCAAGGTTTCGTAATGATACGTTGTTTGATAGGGGGCACTGGCTTCTGTTTTTCCTTATAAGCGAATTTAAAAGAGTAGAAGATAAATTACAAACTTAGTACATATGATAAGATTTTTTTTTATTTGACCTTTTTCAATAAGATCACCAGCATTTTAGTTTTATAAAATTTAGAGGTTTAAGTAGATTTTATTTTTATAAAACCGATCTATATAAAAAATTAGAAATTAATTTATGTCTTAGTTTATAAACATCATTCGCCTTAATAGAAAAATAAACTTAGTTAGTGGTTGGATGAAAATTTATAAAAATTATTTGACAAAGCTATTATTTTTTTCATATAAAAATTGCATGTATATTCTTTTTTATTATATATGTAACAAAATTAATTAAATAAAAAAAATTAAAAGAGTTTGAGTAAATTGCCAAAATCATCCCTGTGGTTTTATATTTGCCAGTTTCATCCAAATATCTTCAACTTAACAGGAAAAAATAAACTAAGTTAGTGGTTTGGATGAAAATGGCAAAAAGTTACAAACGTTGGGGGCAATTTGGTACAAAAGTGTCATTTTGGACGAAAATGGCAAACCTGCCCAAAACTCAGGGACGATTTTGGCAATTAACTCTTTAATAAAACATATTGAACATCTATATGCAAATTAATATAAATAAATAGTGTAAAGATTAAAGTGGTTTTCGGCTTATCGCATTCTCAATATATTATTGGTTTTGAAACGAACAAGCAATATATATATAGAGAGAGAGAGAGAGAGGTGTTACATTTCCAATAAAAGGATCTGGTGGTCCAATGTTCTGAAGAATGCCAACAACTGCCTTTTGTCCCTTGTCATTTGAATGAACCAAATGTAGTTCTGCATCAAACCTGTATAAACATCACTACAAACCTCGTTGAAGACAGGAACCGAATTTTAATCTATTTTTTTCTTTTTGACACTTTGTGATCCGTCAGTGATTATTGACGATTCGGTGATAGATCAAGCCGTCCATAAAACTCATTTTTCGAAGATAAATAAAATCCATGCAGTTTAACTATTTTGTTAACATATGGGTTTATATACAACACTACTTACAAATCAAACACATACGTACCTCTTCCCGTCGATAGTGTGCTCCGAAGGCGTATGCCAATGGCATTGAACTAGTTTGTATGTTGAACCATTCACTTCTATTCCTCCTGCATCTCCTTTCCATATAACCTTAAAAAATCGAAAAAACCAACAACAATAATGATAATCTAATGAATAATGATAATCTAATGGTATATTATTATTTATTCATAATGCATGCAAAAAGATCAATGGAAGTTGGAACTTACACCAATATTATTAACTCCATTGATAAGTGTGGCTGGTGCGTCGATGTAAGCCCGTTTCAAGTCGCCTGGCATAACTTGCGCGCTATTGGCATCAATATTAATCGGAGACTGTGATTTTCCATCCGCACAAATCTTCCAGTCCGGTTTAAGACTTCCCCAACTCTTTGGGCCTTGTGCAGTCGCTTCTACGTAGTTGAATTCCTCCTCACCTGTTAAATTATGTTACGCCGTTAGTATAAATTACAAACATGCGATTGCGATTAACAACCTTAATTAATTAAGAAAATTTCCTGTAGGAAAAATTCGATATGTGTTTTAACAATCTACTTTTTAAAAAAATTTACATCGAGATAGAAGGTAAACGAGCAACAAGCTGCACCACTACCTCTTTTTGAATAGCAAAACTAAGTCTTTTAAAAACTGCTGTTGGAAAGACAAATTATTTTTGTTTGAAAAAAATGTTACCTCCTGTATCCCGCAAAACCCCATTAATTCTGTTCAAGGTTTTCCGACGATCATCAACAAAGGTGGTCTGAGGCATGTCATTCTTTGATGTTCCAGGCATGAGACGATGGCGAATACCTAAAAGATCCATCACACAGCGAAGAACGATATAACATTTTATTATTATAACATATATGAATAAAATTACACGCGCATGCCAATTAAGTTTCACATATATGGTTAGGACCCTAACAATAGCTTTGCTACAGATGAGATTATATACCAGGTATGATTGATTGATTGATATATGGTTAGGACCAATATATATATTGACAAAATGGTAATCATCAAACCAAAACGAAACGTAACAACACATAATATATAGATGGATCGATCATACGTACTTGCTTCATTGGATTCATCAGCCATGCAAATCGAAATGGAGTGTGATGATATGATCATAAGACAAATGAATAGAAATGGTGATAGATTTGGGTTTGACATCGTTGCTAAATTGAAGAGAAGGTTCGGGCTAACTGTTTTCCTTAATCGCAGTGCTATGATCATGTATACAATGTCAAACAAGATTCAAAATCTTTGTGACTTATCGTTTACATGTTTTGGTTGCAATTGTTTTTTGGTGAATGATTTATGAGGTTGGAGAAAGTCATATATGGTTGAGTTTTGTGTTTTAATAAAGGTGATTTTGGGTGAACTCAATTGAAAACAACTAATTTGAAAAGCATCTAGATTTCAAAAGGGGAAAACTTGCCGTTGGTATTTTTTTTAAGAGAATTACTATTTTTTGTACGTAATTAACTACATTCATAAAAGGTTAATTATTTTTCCCATGAACCATTACCTATATTATATTACTAGCCGGATGCCCACGCGATGCAGTGGACACGACACATAACATTGTGATACTTGTGTTTGGTCGTTTTCTTATTCGTATAATATTTATTATAGGATCATTGTGACAGATATGCATGAAAAAGGAAGTAATCGGCTAGTCCATTTCATTGTGCTATGCATGGTTCGATCAAATCGGTTATTATCCTCAACCGAAGCCGAAACCAAAGTAATCGGTTAGTCTATTTTATTAACTAATCAGTTTTCGGTTAATCACTTCAGTTTATTCGATTAGATTGACAGTTTTTGGTTTGGTACTTGGATTGAGGGTAAATGATGTGCGATAAAGTGTTATATATATTAGGTGTATATTTTAAGCCCTTTTTTAACACTTATTTTAGCCAAGTTTTAAATTTATAAAACACGATATTTCACTAACACTAAACACACATATGGGCAAGTGCACCCATCGTTGAGTGTAGTATAGCGTTGGTAAGATACCGAGGTCGTCCAAGGACACAAGAGCTTTTAGTACCGGTTTATCCTCAACGTCTAACCAAAATAAAAGTTTAGAAAAATGTTTTAAACTAAGAAAAATAAAACTAACTAAAATGCTGAAAATAAAAATAAAAGAAAAAACAGATAGACAAGATGAATCACTTGGTTCCGACTCGTATCTAGTATAACCTTTGATTATTTCCGCACTTTTGCACATAATTAAGAGATTATCTTAGTTATTGTAGTAGGCCCCTCTTTTGAAGGCGACGTTACCCTCACCCCAGTAGTTTGAGTCAGCAGGGATACAATCCTAAAAGGGTGGATTATTGGAAGATAATGAATTAAGTTATTAATGCAGTATTGTGGTAGGCCCCGCTTTTGGTGGTGACGTTACCCTCGGCTAAGTAGTCTGAGTCAGCAGGGATACAGTCCTAAATAGCCGGGTTATAGTATTAATAGTAGTTAACTTATGAGGGGATCAAAGAGTTTGGACCCCCGCCATCCAATACCGTGAAGTATTGAAGGAGGTCCTACTAAATTTGACCCAGGTCCATTGCAGGACCTCTAAACGCTGAACAATGGCAAGACCTTTACCAAACCGTTCCCTTAACCCCCTACCAGGTAGCCAACATATCTCCATATAGACCGTGGAGATATGAATGGTGAAAATCCTTTATTTTATATAGACAGTAAAATAATGCCAAGACACCACGGACAAACGATAAGGAAAGATCACCTTCAACATAAGTAACTAGTTATTAAAGTCATTAATACAAAACCAAATAAAAAGTGCAAAAGATTAGAAATAAAAGTATTATACTAGACACTTTGTCTTCACCAAGTGATGTAAGAGACTTAGGCAAACATGGCCTTGATTGTCAAGAACTCTTACGATCAATCTTGGATCCCGAGACGACTCACACACTCTACGATGGACAATGGATGATGGTGGTGGATGATGGTGTTGTGATGGTGGTGGGTGGTGGATGAAGTGTGAGAGAGGTGGTGTGCCAAGGGATGAGATGAAATGAATCCAAGCACTCCTATTTATAGGCTGAACAGAGAGTTGGACACGGCCCCGTGTCCGTCTGACACTCTCTCTCCTCATTAATTGTAATTCGCAATTACAATAAATGCGCCTGCTGTACTTTCGACACGCCCCCGTGTCCGCTGAGCACGGCCCCGTGATGGGCAATAGAAGCTTCTATAGGTTTGTCTTTTCTGCTGCTTCTTGGGCACGGCCCCGTGCTGGCTGAGCACGGGGCGTGTTCAGTCTTCTGTTTTCTCTATTTTGCTTTGGAAGGTGCCGTTGAGGGTTCGGGCAGTCCACTAATGTTCCTTTTCTTGTATTTATGTTGGATTTAGCTGTCTTTTTGTTCTTTTGCGTTTTTGAGCTCATTTAATCCTGAAAATACAAAAGGAAGACAAAAACACTCTTTTTCCAATATTAGTACTAAAAAAGGGTTAGTTTTATGCCTCATTTGATGTAATTTATATGTTGCATTTTACACACATCAAATACCCCCACACTTGAACTTTTGCTTGTCCTCAAGCAAAACTCTTTAATATGTGGCTTACACTCCCAAATGGAATAGGTAGAAGATAAGGTTTTGGGCTTGTCGTAGAGTGTCGGGATTTCCAAGATCTTTTTGGGTTTTATTTTTATTTATTTACACTCCTATTCGTAATGATTTATTTAGAACTGTTCATAAAAGAAATTACTTATTTGGGCATAACATGCCTTTTTAAAATTCTATTTATATACAAGTTCACATACCTCGCGGGGAAATCACTCACACTCGGCCGAAGGTGTATTTTTAGTGAATCACTCGAGAGCGGCACGGAACTTATTCCTACCATAGGCTTGCCAAGAAATCAATCCTCCTCCTTTTTAACTTTTATACCTTTGTAGATATCAAGAGGACTTTGTGGGTTAAGGGTTGGCTAGGGTTAAAGGTAGGTGGTTGGGTTAGTGGTTAGTAGAAAAAGGGCTAAAAGCGTAACACGTGTCGGTTTTCGTATTTTTGCAACTTTTTATTTTGATGAAGCTTTTATTCAAACTAAGTTATTTTTGATTAACTTGTTTGTTTATTTTCTTTTTGCTTCATCATTATCACAATTTTTTTTTTCACGAAGAACCGAACTTGTTACTAAAATAAAGGGTTAAAAATGAAAAAGGTTTTGGTGGGTCAAAGGGTTTTTGTTTGGGTGATGAAACGAAAAGGTTTAGGCTCAATGGGGCTAACTAGGGGGATTTTTGGGTAGGTGGTAAAGGAAAAAGAAAAATAATGGTGTAGAAATGAAAAGGGTTAGTCCTAATGCCTCCATCATTTACTTACTCGGGTTTAAGTTGATAAGGACCGGGAATGTATTGTCATGGCAAGTTCTAGAGTCGTAAGAACCAAGCGGCTATTCACACAAGAAACGAAAAATGAGCATTTAGTCAAATGATATGTAATTGTGTGCTCAATAAAGGCTCAAAACTCACTTTTGTGGGAATGGGTTTTTATGTGATCAAGTATATAATCAAATTTTAAATAAGTTTGCTATGCCTTTTCATAATTTTCTTATGTTGGTTCTTTTTATCACTACGCTATCGGTTGTAAATTTGTAAAAATATAACATTTTTGAGAGCTTGAATTTCCCGAGTTAAACCTAGACAAGTAAAAAAAATGAAATTTTTGAAAAAATTTGGGGTGATTAGCGGTTCCAATAGAGTTTTGTGTAAGGCTTGTATTTAGGACTTGCAAAATTCAAGGTTTTAGCATCCCCCCCACACTTAAATTACACATTGTCCTCAATGTGTCCCAAAAATAAATTTTTAGGTTGATTAGATGTGTAAAATAGTGTTTAAAAAGCAAAAAAAAATTTGTGTTACTGGGCGCTGAACACGGCCCCGTGTTATCCGGGCACGGCCCCGTGTTCAAGTGCCAGTAACAAAATTGAAATAAGTCAAACAGAAGTCTGGACACGGGGGCGTGTTGGGTGAACACGGCCCGTGTCCAGGTACCTGTACTGGGCGTTTTTCTGCAGGTGGTTCGGCACGGGGCCGTGTTGGTTGGGCACGGCCCGTGTTGAACCTTCTGAAATGGAGAAAATTGTCGGGTTGCCTCGTTCTTGTGCATGGGATCATTTTTCTCGTTCCCCTTTTCATCCTTTACCACCATGAGTGTGTTGTACTCATTACAAACCATCCAAACCTTAAAACCATCATTTCATTTCATCATAGAGAGAACTTACATAATCCTAAATTAAAATAAAACTAAAACTTATCTAGATAGGTCAGCAGGTACACGAGGTTATCATAAGGAGTTCTACTATTTTAAGAAAATTTCGAGAACGATTTCCCGATATAGTAGGACTTTTAGCCGAACGAATTCTTCCCTAAACGTTGTTTAAAGCCATTCTTCGATCTCCCTAGGGAGGAAGAATGCGGCTTCGTTTTCCTCTGCTGCTGGTGGTTGAGGGGGAACATTCACCGGGACTCCTTGCACCACTCTTCGCGGAAGCTCTTGGTGCATGGCGTACCATTCGGCTGGAATGACAACTTCGGGCACCATGTTCCACGCCCTTTGGGTTATTATGGGTACCAAAGGCGAGAAGGTTCAACCTCTGGTGCAAGAGGTTTACTTCATGGAGACAGCCCTCCAGCCCCACAGTAAGATGGTTGATACGGTCGACCAATGCTTCTTCCACTCCCGTCATTTCATCAATAGCCTCCCTTAGAGCGTAAACATAGTTTACAAGAGAGTCTTCTGCTGTTGAAGATCTCCTCCCTTGTCGGTTATTCCTTGAAGATGATCCGCTTGTTCTGCTTGCCATTTTCTGCGAAGAAAACCGAAGAAAGCTAAATTTTTACAAAACAGAGCCCCTGGACACGGCCCCATGCTCGTTGAGCACGGCCCCGTGTCCATTTGTCTGCAGGATTTTTGGCTAAAGAATCTTGGAGTTTTAAATTATTTTTATGATTTTTATCTGGGTTTTAAGCTCAGATAATTTAAAACAAAGTTATACAACTAACTTTAAGCCAGAATCTTTAGCAAATAATCTTACAAACTTCACATAGAGGGTTGGAATCAAGGGATTTCCAAGCTTCCATGGAGGAACTTTTGAAAAAATTTTGAAAGAGGAGGAAATGAATAAAAGTGGAAGGGACAAAAGGGTCCCTTGGAACCTTCTTTTAACACTTACCTAGGATGGTATGAGTGAAAATCCCAGGGATCTCTGTCAATTTAAGTGGTCAAAATGAGCAGGAATCAGGCTGCATTTAAAGAAAACGACAGCGCCCTGGGCACGGCCCCGTGTTGACTGGACACGGCCCCGTGTTCAGAGGAAATCCTGATACATTTTGTCCGTATTCTGACCAAATCAGCAGAGAATCTTTTTTTTTTTTTTTTTGTGAGCACGGCCCCGTGTTGACCTCGACACGGCCCCGTGTCTGGAGGCTGCTTTATGGAGTTTTGCTACTTCAAGGATCTCATCGATATCGGGTGGTTCCTTACTGGCTGGAACAACCCCAAAGTGCCTAATATACCTTAATTGCCCTAGACTAAGGCGAGAACGCAAGAGGTTGTCGGTGAGGGTAATTCCTATTTTCATTCTAGGTGGACAAGTCCAACCCTTTCCCGGGCTCTTGTTAAAGAAGGTATATGCCGAATCGCTCAGGTCTATGTATGCACCGAACGAAGTCGATGGAGAGTCCTTCACGGCACAATCGACACAGGGACGACTATCGTCCAAGTCTTTGCTAGGTACGAAGGTATTTTTGGGAGCAACGAGGTTGTCGGAATGCGGTTCCAACATTTCTTCATGGGTATCGTCTTGGGGTGGATCAATAAAATCATTCCCAAGCTCTTCTATCCATTTCAGAATTAGCTCTTCTAGTTGAAATAACTCGCTAAGGAGCATTTCCCCTAGAATATCTGGCTGGGCGCATTCGAGGGAGAAATAGTGCTTATTTTTACTTTCGCCCCTCTTAAGGTTGTGAGAAGATGGTGGGTCCATGTAGTGGGGCCTATAATTTAGGAAGTAGCATTTTACTTCTTCATGTTCGCCACCACATAATTGACACCACGTACCATAAGAGTGCCGAAAGTAAAAATAATTACTATCACTCATGTTTATGTCAGAAATTACCAACCGTCGGGATCTAACGGTTCTGTTTTCAGTAACTGAAACTTGGGCACGGGGGCGTGTTGAGTGGGCATGGCCCCGTGTTCAGCTTACTGTCTGATGTAAAACAGGATTGCCAGTTCCAATGATTGAGCACGGGGGCGTGTTCAGCGGGCACGGCCCGTGCTGAGCTCTGCAGAAGCTGAAAAACTAAGAAAATCTAAAAAAAAAAATAAAAGGAAAAATAAAAGATGATTAGGCCGTTGATTCCTAACTTTCTTAAAATCCTTGTGTCCCCGGCAACGGCGCCAAAAACTTGATGTGCGATAAAGTGTTATATATATTAGGTGTATATTTTAAGCCCTTTTTTAACACTTATTTTAGCCAAGTTTTAAATTTATAAAACACGATATTTCACTAACACTAAACACACATATGGGCAAGTGCACCCATCGTTGAGTGTAGTATAGCGTTGGTAAGATACCGAGGTCGTCCAAGGACACAAGAGCTTTTAGTACCGGTTTATCCTCAACGTCTAACCAAAATAAAAGTTTAGAAAAATGTTTTAAACTAAGAAAAATAAAACTAACTAAAATGCTGAAAATAAAAATAAAAGAAAAAACAGATAGACAAGATGAATCACTTGGTTCCGACTCGTATCTAGTATAACCTTTGATTATTTCCGCACTTTTGCACATAATTAAGAGATTATCTTAGTTATTGTAGTAGGCCCCTCTTTTGAAGGCGACGTTACCCTCACCCCAGTATTTTGAGTCAGCAGGGATACAATCCTAAAAGGGTGGATTATTGGAAGATAATGAATTAAGTTATTAATGCAGTATTGTGGTAGGCCCCGCTTTTGGCGGTGACGTTACCCTCGGCTAAGTAGTCTGAGTCAGCAGGGATACAGTCCTAAATAGCCGGGTTATAGTATTAATAGTAGTTAACTTATGAGGGGATCAAAGAGTTTGGACCCCCGCCATCCAATACCGTGAAGTATTGAAGGAGGTCCTACTAAATTTGACCCAGGTCCATTGCAGGACCTCTAAACGCTGAACAATGGCAAGACCTTTACCAAACCGTTCCCTTAACCCCCTACCAGGTAGCCAACATATCTCCATATAGACCGTGGAGATATGAATGGTGAAAATCCTTTATTTTATATAGACAGTAAAATAATGCCAAGACACCACGGACAAACGATAAGGAAAGATCACCTTCAACATAAGTAACTAGTTATTAAAGTCATTAATACAAAACCAAATAAAAAGTGCAAAAGATTAGAAATAAAAAGTATTATACTAGACACTTTGTCTTCACCAAGTGATGTAAGAGACTTAGGCAAACATGGCCTTGATTGTCAAGAACTCTTACGATCAATCTTGGATCCCGAGACGACTCACACACTCTACGATGGACAATGGATGATGGTGGTGGATGATGGTGTTGTGATGGTGGTGGGTGGTGGATGAAGTGTGAGAGAGGTGGTGTGCCAAGGGATGAGATGAAATGAATCCAAACACTCCTATTTATAGGCTGAACAGAGAGCTGGACACGGCCCCGTGTCCGCTGGGCACGGCCCCGTGTCCGTCTGACACTCTCTCTCCTCATTAATTGTAATTCGCAATTACAATAAATGCGCCTGCTGTACTTTCGACACGCCCCCGTGTCCGCTGAGCACGGCCCCGTGATGGGCAATAGAAGCTTCTATAGGTTTGTCTTTTCTGCTGCTTCTTGGGCACGGCCCCGTGCTGGCTGAGCACGGGGCGTGTTCATTCTTCTGTTTTCTCTATTTTGCTTTGGAAGGTGCCGTTGAGGGTTCGGGCAGTCCACTAATGTTCCTTTTCTTGTATTTATGTTGGATTTAGCTGTCTTTTTGCTTCTTTTGCGTTTTTTGAGCTCATTTAATCCTGAAAATACAAAAGGAAGACAAAAACACTCTTTTTCCAATATTAGTACTAAAAAAGGGTTAGTTTTATGCCTCATTTGATGTAATTTATATGTTGCATTTTACACACATCAGTAAACTATCTTAGATTTCCAACAACCTAAGCTAAACCATATGCTATACTTTTTAAATAGTTAAATACCCTCCTTAAAACTTGCCAATGGTGTGTACTTGGATTGATGGTAAACTTTTTTTTTTTTTGAACGGCCAACAAAAATTTTTTATTAATCAAACTAGCAAGATGCTAGACACCACATATACATATCACCACAAGGTTGCAAAGCACAAACCAGCCAAACATTACATGCCCAAATTAAAACTCCGCCAATCGTTCCATGACCACTGAGAATGACCCGATCGATTCTTGATCCAATGATAAGCCATCGACTTTGATTCCTCAACCACCTTCGTAATACTGGGGGTAGCTTTGACCGAATAAGACATCATTTCGCATCTTCCAAAGGCACCATATTACTACCTGTACAATGGCACTAATGATTTTTTTTTCTCCTTACTACCATTAACAGAGCTGTAGCAATCAATTATATCCTTCAAGCTAAAAGCTATTATGGGTGGGATCCTGCACCATTGTGTCACAATAAGCCAAATGGATTGTGAAAATTGACATGAAACGAAGATATGTTCACTAGTCTCCTCGTATTCACCACAAAACAAACACCGGGAGTCCGCAATGTAGATATTCCTAGCAGCTAGAGCAGCCCGAGTAGGAAGCCGCTCCGACAAAGCTCGCCACGCGAAAATCCCTACCTTTTTTGGCACGAACCTATTCCATAAGAACAGATATTCCGGAAGCGATCTTGATGCCGACGCAGAAATGTGTTTGATACTAGCCACCGAAAAAATCCCCGAAGTATCATGACTCCAATCCCATACATCTGGACCGACTCTGACCTCGAAGTCACAAAGAAGGAGCGTTAATTCTGTCAGTTCCTCCTGTTCATCCACAGACATATCAAGCCGATTCCAAAACCATGACAAGTTCACCGAATTTGTGTCCCACAAGACACGGTCAGCCACATTACAATTTTTATCTTTCTCTAGAGCGAATAATAGAGGGAAAGACTTGTACAAAGGTTGATTACCGATCCAAAAATCAAGCCAGAAGGACACCTTCAAACCACAGCCCACTTTACATCGAATTGAGCATGGAAGATCTATGCCAACTTGAATAAGGCTACCACAGATTCCGACGATTTGCTTCCAAGGACCCGCCAAAGAAATCTTTGCCGGAATCGGAGCCCATGATCTATTATTATGGTGAAACGCCCATACCACTCTTCTCCATAATCCATCTTTATCCGTTTTGAATCTCCACCACCACTTCGATAGCATAGCAAGATTGGAATCACGAAGAGACCCAAATCCTAGTCCGCCATACTCGATAGGAGCTATTACTTTTTCCCAAGCCATCCAGCTCATATGGGAATCGACATCCGATCCACCCCAAAAGAAGACCCTCCTCAACCTTTCTAAAATCTCCAAGACTTTTGCCGGTGCTTTATATAATGAGAAAAAGTATGTTGGCAATGAATTCAAGACCGACTTTAACAACGTTATTTTACCCCCGTATGAAAGTTGCTTTGCTTTCCAAAGAGATAACCGATTTTTAAACACATCTATAACCGGCTTCCAATTCCGAATAAGGTTCATGTTAGCACCTACCACCAATCCCAAATGTTTAAAAGGGAAAGAACCCTTGTTACATACCAGGATGTCCGCCATACGTTGTGCCTCTACATTATCCACTCCGACCCCATACACGGAACACTTAGATAGATTCACCTTTAACCCCGAGACCAGATAAAAACATCTCAGAATTCTACGTAAATTTAGGGCGTTCACATCCGACCATTCCCCAAGAAAAACAACATCATCAGCGTAAATCAGGTGTGAAAGAACCGGACCATTCCTAGTGCACTGTAAACCTTTAAAGATTCCCTCCGACACGGCCTTTTTCATAATACCGGAGAGCGCCTCCATAGCGATGACGAACAAGAATGGGGACAATGGATCGCCCTGACGCAACCCTCGTGTGCACTGAAACTCCATAGTAGGGGAGCCATTCACTAGAACAGACGCCCTAGATGACACAAGAGTCGCCATAATCCAGACTCTCCAACGCTCCGAAAAATTCATTTGAGACAAGACAGAATCAATGTACTTCCAATTAAGCGAATCATAGGCTTTATTAATGTCAACCTTGAAAATCATACCAGCCTTTTTTGCTTTTTTCATCCAAGCTATAACTTCATTAAGGATCAGGGGACCGTCAGAAATATTTCTCCCTGACAAAAAAGCGGATTGCTCTTCCGACACTAGACTTCCAACCACTTTTTTGAGCCGGTTTACCAGAACCTTAGAAATAGCTTTATTAACCACACCAATGAGACTAATAGGCCGGAAATTAGATGGAGACGTAGGATCATTGATCTTCGGGATCAAGGCAATGAAAGAGGACGAGCAGCATCGACTTATGTGGCCATTAACGTGGAACTCTTGAAAAATCTTTAGAAAATCACCTTGAAAAAGATCCCAGTGTTGTTTAATAAATTTGAAGTTGAAGCCATCCGGGCCCGGAGCCCTATCTCCAACACAACTCCAAATAGCTTCCTTAATTTCCGTAAGAGAAAACGGCTCAACCAGAATATTAGCTTCCGCATCAGACAGGGAAACCAGATTATGACATATAACGGTGGGCCGAACATTCAATGGTTCCACGAACTGATTAGCAAAAAAATCAAAAAATGATTCTTTAACTAATATAGGATTCGAACACCAATCTCCATCTACAAACAGGCCATTAATACGATTATTACTAATATTGGCGTTTATGACATTATGATAGAAGGCCGTATTTTCATCTCCTTCGATAGCCCACCTAGATCGGGATTTTTGTTTGGCGTCCATTTGCTTTCTACGATCCGCATCCAAAATAAAACTGATACATTCCGCCCTTTCATTCAATTCCCCTTCACCCAACGACTGTATCTCCGCCTCCCTTTCCAAACTTTGGATGCGATTTTTTTTAACCAAATATTCTCCATCAGACCTTTCTTTTTCAGCCTTTAGCCAAGCTTTGATATTGTTTTTTAACCATCTCAGCTTAACCGAGAGAGCCATATCAGCAGGTCCGTTGTAGACAAAATTCTGACACAATTGTTTCACAAGATCCGAAAATCCAGGCAACTCCAACCAAGAGTTAAAAAACCGAAACGGGATGTGCCCGTAATCTGAAGGAGTGGTGGTAAGTAAGATCGGCCTATGATCTGAAGCATCCCGATTAAGTGCGACGACCGAGGCCGTTGGCCACCTCTCCATAAAACCCATACAGACTAGAAATCTGTCCAGCTTGCTCAGTTTATCACCACGGTCCGAAATATAAGTAAAACCTCCACCCCCCATTTGATATTCACAGAGCCCCGCAGCTAAAATAAACTGGTTAAATTGCTCCGCATTCGAGGCACTGAATTCGGAATTTATCCTTTCCGACTCGTCTCTGACCTCATTAAAATCTCCCATAAAAACCCACAGCCCTCGAATAGAATTTTTTATTACCACCAGTTTTTCCCAGATCAATCTTCTCACAGAGGCATCATTAGAGGCATACACGTTAACCAAATTAATCCGAGTACCGGACTGATGTAAAGCACCAGACAGGACAAGAAAAAATCGATCTTTTATTACATTGTCACACGAAAATAAAGCCGGATTCCAAATGCAAGCCAGACCCCCCGACCTACCCTCCGCAGCGACTACTTCCAAATTGTAAGCCGATCGTCCCCAAAAACCGTTAAACATAAAATTAACATCAGCCCGAATCTTCGTTTCTTGTATAGACAGAAAATGCACCCCATACGTGGTTTTTATACCCCTAATCCAATCAACTTTTCGGGAATCCCGAACCCCCCTAAGATTTACAGATAAGAAATTCATTAGATACCTGATAATCCACCTTCGCCAAGGATGAGGGTTCTGGCATCATCTTCGAACCCCTGCAAATTAATTCCAACCACAGCTCCAACTGATACTGTAGCAGCAACTTCTTCCCTGATAGAATCAAAACCCTAGGCAACCACAGACGGAGTCGGTTCCTCACTGCCCACCGGGGTGACCTGTACAGGGATGTCGGAAACCTGCTGTAGATCGGGATTCACATGCGTGGACTCTTCTAGACCGACCTCTCCAAGACTCTCATCATTTAGAGAATCAGACGTATACGAGGGCCTATTGAGATCAAAACGGGAATCAGCTGCAGGTGGGTCTTGAACGAAAACCCGGTTTGGAGGGCCTTGCATGGAACCAGATGAAGGTGGGCTTCTGACGGCCCTACTTCTTTTTCCAAGCCCAGAAATAGGAGTAGGCCCAATCTGATTTATTTGATCCACTGAATTACAACCTCTCTCTTCCTGCAAATTGGGACCACCATTTACTTTTTCAGCCGCCAAAACATCATTCCTTTCATTATTATGATAGTATTCCCTAGGATAAGTAAATTCCCCATGCAATCCCCCACGCTCGTCATGCAACAACCGTTCATTATCCAACTTTTCGAAACTCGGAGACTTTTCATGAACCGAGACCTTTTGAGTTTCCACTCGGGGTACATCTTGATCGCCGGAAGTCGGTCTATCTTCCTTCTCCGGTGACGATGACGGTGTTGCCGGTGATCGAATTTCTCCGTCCTCAACCTCATCCTCCATATTTTGATCCTCGTCATTCGTACCAGCCGATTGACCGTTCTCTTCCCCAGTCGGATAATTATTTAAATTACTATCTGGAACATCATCATCCACATCCGGCCTCCAGGCATCTACGTCTTCCGCTACCCATACAACATACCTCCTATCCTCCCATGCAATAACAATCGATTCCTCAATTCTTTTGCCAAGAGGGACGAGGACCAGAACTGAACATTCCGAGTTGTCAGAATCGGTCCATGAGAAGGTTGAATTCTGCATGACTTTACCGAAAAGGCCCCCGATCTCATCATATACTACATTGTCCCTTAAGTGGACCGGGACACCAGAGATACGTAGATATACAATTCTATCCACTGGAAGGTCTTCACCCTTCCAGGCATGAAATCTGCTAAAGACTTTTGAGAGACTCACCGAATGATTCGTCATGACTTCCTTAACCAAATCGGGATTCCCAAGGGTGAGAAGTACACTAAGGCCTCCAATGTAAGACAGTCCGAAATTACTCAGACCCTCTTTGTTGAGAACACTGTTCATCCTATTAAGAGTCTCTACATCATGGGCTACACCATGTATAGACCGACCCATACAATGCAACGGGTACTTAGACCCTTTGATGGGTAACGACAGCGTTTTAGCACCAGAGAAAGAACCAGAGTTATCTTCCCGCCCCCCACTTTGGAAAAAAAACTTGCATATGATTTACCAGCCTGAACTGCTGCTCCCCGGATATCATAACCATAATTATAGGGGGGCTGTATTTGAAGATCCCTTTTGCCTCCAAACTTTATCCCCGACAACCTTTGAAGTATAAATAAATTTCTTATGATTTTTGTCGTATTTGGCCAAAGAAACCGATACCTTAGCCTCGAGGATATTCACCTTGTTCATGACTGCCAACGTAGAATCCACATTCTCAACGCCCACATAACGAACGAAGCCAAAGCAATTACCTCTTTTGTCTTTCTTACGAGCCACATACGTGTCTGAAACGAAACCATAAGGTTGAAAAGCCTGCTTCAGGATTGTTCTATTCGTTTGCTCCGGTAAGTTTTGCACAATAAACGTCAACTCCACTCCATTACCACGACCTTTCTTTTGTTTATGGTAGTTCACATCTATCCAAGGACCATCGCCTCCATCCTCCTCTACCACCCTACCCGAAGCAAACTCCATAAGACAATAGAAATGAAAACTCAAACCCGCAAGGAATCAGCCCTTAGAAAGGTTAATAGGATTCGATACGGTCTAGCTGAACTATAAAAATAGCCGCGACCGAGGTCAGACCTACTAAGCAATCCAGGAAGAAGATCCGGCGAGAATGAGTATATACGTAACGAGAAAACGAATCGAACCAGGAGAGCTGAACCCGGACAGCGAATGGGATTGATGATAGGGCCGTTAGAGATAGAGGTACAAGCCGGGAAGACGACCTCACACCCTAAAAACCGACTATACCTTTCCGTCGAGCCAACCGGCGTTCAGAGAGAATGTGACATAGGGATTAATGGTAAACTATCTTAGCTTTCCAACAACCTAAGCTATATCATGTTTTGTGCTAATCATGACATACATTAAACAACCATCTCATCCGTTTTTTCTTCTTTCAAGAAAGAAAAATCACGTGATGCCATAGCATCACCAAAATTCCTTGGATCCCAAGTCCCAACAATGTTGAAACGATAAGGATATTGAGACTCAGTCTCATTCCTAGATCCCTCATCTAAGCTTAGTTGAAAATTAGAACCGTATGATTTAGGCACCCTTTCTCTATTACCTTTCGAGGTACGGATGTTATTATGGGTGCTTTATATCATGATTAAGGGCCTGTTTGGTTGGCTCTGAATGAAACCATTCAGAGGTCCACCTCTGATTCGGTCAGATGTGAAGGTGTTTGGTTCATTAAGACATCACCTCTGAATGGGTTCCATTCAGTCTGAATGGGTCAGCTAGTTGCCACATCTGAATGAAACATTGGACTTGTATGCCCTTTGCCCCCATCTCCTTCACGAGTTCTCCACAGCCCCATCTCCTCTCCTCTCCACTCCTCCACAATCACCGGCCTCCTCCTTTACAGCCGCCATTACCGTCACTGGCTCCACCGCCGTCGTCCTCTCTCTCCTCTATGTCTGTCTTTCTCTCTCTCCGCCCCTGTGTGCGTCGCCGCACCACCACCAGACGGTGGTGGTGGTTGTTGTCGTCCCCGGTTGCACATCAGCGGAGAAGAAGAAGAAGGGGGGGTTGTCGGCTGAACAAAATCACCACCGCCACCGCCGTGAGAGGCGGCGGCTCCACCTGCCGTCGCAGGAGATCATCGGAGAGGGGGGGTTTAAGAGGTGAGGGTTGGGTGTTTGGGTGAGGGGTTGATTTCTTTGTGTTTGATTTGAGTTATGTATGTGTGTATATGTAGAGGAAAAAGAAGGTTTTGAGAGGAAGGAGATGAAGGTTTTGGTGGTGGAGATGATGATGATGATGGCGGTGGCGGTGTTGCAGGTAGGGAGAGAAAGGGGAAGAGGGGGGGGGGGGGGTGATGACTGAATACTGATGAATGATGATGATGATATTGGGTTTTATAGAAAAAAATCTATAACGGGTTTATTTTGTGGGGAGGGGTAAAAATGTCATTTTACACTGTCATTCAGATATGGAACCAAACAGCACTTTACTGGTTCAGCACTTACCCATTCAGACCCTCTTACCCATTCAGACCTCTTATTCATTCAACACTTATTGGTTCAGATGTTGCCAAACAGCCCCTAATTGTTTGAGAGTTGCTCAAACTTAGAGCCATATCCTTTGGTTTAGGTAGATGTGTGGACACTCAATGATAAACCAGATAAAAAATGAAATGTTTAGAAAAGGTCTGGGCATGGCATGTATCTTAGATAAGATTAGGAAGGGGAGTTTGAGATGATCTACTTGATCATGTGTAAAGGAGACAAATGATGGCACTAGTAAGAACTCTGAAAACCCTCACATTAGAGGGGGGGGGGTAGGCATTGCAGAGCCAAACTGACATGGGATTAGCGAGTTAGATAGAAGTTACAAAAAATACACCTCTCTTTAGACATGATCGGGGATACGAGTTCGTGAAGATGTCAATTAATAAAGGTTATGGACTTAATTTTAGGGGGAGTGGATAGATTTTTTCTTAGCTTTGTCATGAGACGTTAGCTTTCTTACACTTATTTTTCCTTCCTTTACTTTTGTATAAGCTTTGTTTTGCAGTGCTATTTTTAATGGAGCATATATGTACTTTTAAGAGGGAATGTGCTACTTTTTCTTTTCAACTTTGCTTGTTTATACGCTATTAGTATAATTAACTTACCACTTTAGTTATTAGGAGGGTACTACTATGTTGCTGTTTGTTTTTTTTTTTTTTTTTGAAAAGCTCTGCGCAAGCTCTTCTGTCTGCGCCGCGCAGACCACGCACAGACATTGTCACGCGCAGACTTTTTGTTTTTCGAAGACGTTACATTAAAAAAAACGTCTGCATGTGCTCTTCTTGGTGCAGACTTGGCCCAGTCACTTCTAAGATTTTGTAAGATCTGCAGAGAGTTAAACACTGTCACACCCCAACCGATGGCGGAAACATCGGGGTGAGGCACTAAGCGAAACAGATTGTCCAAGAGAATCCATAACAATTATTAGCGAGAATACATTTAACGTTCACGTCCCATACCATAAACATATAAAGCATAAAAAGTTATTACAGACATTGTTCTCAAAGACAAATAAATTGTTCCGACAACTCAGATTTATTAAGTTCGTTTCTAGACTCCCCTAGCTTGATTCCACAAAAGCTAAGCAAAGCATCCTAAACACATGTCACATACGTTAAAATAAAAGTCAATACACATAGCGTAAAGGTGAGTACACATGTTTAATAGCATATAATAGCGAAATCGATTTATGCATAACCAGCATGTATTACGTAGAGTGTGAAGCACGTAAGTTATCGACAAAGATCCTATCAATACCAATGACTGCGAGTTGTAGAGTGCGCAACACATGTTCACCACTGCGAACACGTGAAGTAGTAACCTTAACAACCCCTGAATAAACAGGTGCTGAGTCTAAACTATAGTACTATCGTTGCTAAGGCAGGTAGACAGCAATCAATGTGTTAACATAACAAACAAGCATTCATCGAGTCACGTATAACATGTTAGAGCGGTTAGCGTTTAAAAGTGTTTGCGTTGTGTGTTGATGTG
This sequence comes from Helianthus tuberosus, assembly GCA_030545235.1. NCBI lineage: Eukaryota > Viridiplantae > Streptophyta > Magnoliopsida > Asterales > Asteraceae > Helianthus > Helianthus tuberosus. Next base: position 12,386,550 of record CM060424.1, read on the forward strand.
ATTTGATATAAGTAACGTATGTAACACCCAAAAGCGCGTTAAGCGAAAAAGGTTTCGAGTATACTCACAGAGCGTGTTTAGTAAGTAAACACAGTCTTGGATTGAAGGGAGCGCTTGAGAGATTAGCCTGAGCATTGAACAGTAGCGTAAGCATTGGACAGCGTGTAAACAGTGCGTAGTGGAGTTGAGTGATCGAATGGCGAGTCGGTCGGATGACCGTCGGGACGGATGGTCATCCGGACGGATGGCCATTCGGTCGGTTGGTCATTCGACTGAGTATGAGTGTGTTTGAAGTTTTCGTTGTAGTATAATTTAAAAACAAAATGCTATTACCAAGTCATCCGGTCGGATGGTCATCCGGTAGGATGGCCGTTCGATCGGATGGCTATTCGAACGAGAGTCTGGTAATTCATAGTTTTTCGTAAAATTTTCTAAGTATCAAGCTTTGTGTTAACGAAGATGACATGATGACGTGTCAAACAACGGAGATACACCAGTCCTAGTCGATTCGATCGGATGGGAATCACCCCATTCGATCGGTGGAGCTGTTCTTGGTAATGATTCATGTTTAACCCGTAATCCGGTCATCTCTCCGGTGGAAACCCGTTTTCAGTCGACACTCAAACTGAGAATCAAGTCTAAGGTCGAGTTGAGCTTAGGTTCTAATGGTTTTGAGTAAAAGAGTGAAGAATGTTGAAGAAAAGTTTGAAATCAGTGGAAAAGGTTTAGATCTTGTTAAGATTTGTGTGAAATCATATGGAAATCCTTTAGATCTGAACCGTTCTTGGTGAGATGATGTCACACTTCAGTGTTCATAAGGATTTGAGGTGACGTCACTCTAAAACAGCTCAAATCAAGTGATTTCTTGGTGAAAAATAGTGATTTGATGGAGAAGATAGTGAGAAAGTGTGTGTAGATGATAGAAGTACAAGAATTAGAGTGATAACTTACAAGAATCACGAAGAATCGAGAAAAATGTGCTTGAGAGTGCGCTGGTCGGAGGAGGTTGTCACATCAATGAACAGTTGATGTGACAGGAGGGGTATTTATAGGCAAGGGAGGAGAAAGGTGGTGGTCGATGGGTCGGATAGATGTTCGATCGGATGGCCATCCGATCGGATGGTCATCCGGTCAGATGATCATTCGACCGTATGGTCATTCGATCGGACAGCGCGTGTGAGTTGGTTTTCCGACTTTCGTTTCGTGGGTTGAGCGTTGCGTTTAAGCGGGCTGCGAGTAAGCGATGCGATAGTATTTAAACAATACTTACACAAATAACTACCTAATAACTAAAATGCGTAATTTAAATCTGCGTTTCGATTTGCGTTGTGTTAGAGTTGCGATTGCGTTTGCGAATAATCACCCAAAACATTATATAAGACACACACAAGTAAAGCACATAATAACACACAAAACAATACCAATACTTGCGATTCGAGTTAGCGATGCGATTGCGATGTGGTAGCGTTTAATAAATTAGCGTTTAGTTACGTTTATCGCATTGTTACTTCACATAGTAATAAATCGTAGTTTAAATAGCGGTAACTAGTACATCGATCAACACAAGAGTCAAATTGATTATCGAGTATCGAGAGTACAAGCAATAATTAAGCAAGAAATGTCAGATCTGAGTAAGACCCGAAGTTGACTTTGACTTATACTTTGACTTTCTGGGAAAAGTCGGGTTGTTACAAACACCACCACTTACCACCACCGCCCATCACCACCATTACCACAGTTCACCACCACCGTCCACCGTCCACCAACCACTACCATCCATCACCACCACCACCCACTACCGTCCATCACCACCACCACCGTCCACCACTGTCCACAATCCATCACCACCACCACAACGACCGTCCACCACCACCGTCCATCACCACCACCGTCCACCACCCACTACCGTCCATCACCACCACCACCGTCCACCATCCACCACCACCGTCCGTACACCACTACCAATTTATTTTAGAAGTTTGCATAAGTTAAAAAACAAACAACCTTCTTCTTACAGTCTGCAGAGGTTTGGTCCCCCTCTTGTTCTACAGATGTCTACAGATGTTGTCCGCAGACTGTAGACATTTTACCTCTTAAAACACAAACAACACCTAAGTTACTAGCACTTTACGTCTTCTTGTTTGTTTCTACTATACTTTATTATACTTTACATGTCAAAAAGAAAGAAGAAAATAATAATAATTTTGAAGTTGGGGTCTCCCTAAGATGGGGGAAATGTTTGGCCTCATCACACCATACTCATACCCTACCAGTCGTTTTAACTATGAGTCGCTTTAACTATGAGTGAGATTTGATGTTTACGTTTATTTGTTTATCTATAGTATATTATAATGCATGAAGGAGAGACATTTTAATATACCCAAAAAATAAGAATTTTTTCTCTCTTAATTTATAAATACATCTCTAAAATGAGGGTAAATTGGTATTTTAAACAATAATTATATTTTAGTCCCCCATTTTATTACACTTAAATCCCTGAGTTTTAACATAGTTATAGGTAATTAGTTCCACTTTTCCCCTCCACAACAAACTTATAATTCTTGAGGACAATTGCATATTTCCCCTTAAAAAACTTCTTAATTGCGTATTTACCCAACTTAAAATTAAAATTGCATATATCCTGTTTCTTAACTATTAAAACTACATATATCTCATTCCTTAACTAATAAATTGCAAATTTACCCATTTTGATTTATTTCATAAAAAACAAGTTATATAATGACTTTTTACCCTTATTTTTACTAAAACTTCAATTTCATATATTTCTAAGCAAAATTTTAGCCCAAGTTTGATTTTTGCTATTAATTGAAATTAAATGAACCAAAACAAAAACCTTCAATCTAACCGAATAAACCAAAGTGATTAACCGAAAACTAATTGGTTAATAAAATAGACTAACCGATGACTTTGGTTTCGGCTTCGGTTGAGGATAATAACCGAACCATGCACAACACAATAAATGGATTACCCGATTATTTCGCTTTTGATGTATATCTATCACAATAATACTACAATAAATATTATATGAATAAGAAAACTACCAAAAATAAGTATTGCAATGCGATGTGTCGCTCCCGTCGCACCGCGCGGGCATCGTGCTAGTTATATATATATATATATATATATATATATATATATATATATATACACACACACACAGGGTAGGGATAGTATACATTAATTCAAAAGTGTGAGAAGTATTTTAAACCATTAGATCTTTGATCTAATGGTTGAGATCAATAGGGACCAAATTATAAATTGTGTTTTAATTAGTTGGACTGATTTAAAAAATTGTAGGGGTAATAGTGCCTTTGTATACGTTTCAAATTAGATAACCTCTCCTAAAATCTAGCGATTCACTCCTAAATTCTTCAATTTTAAACTTATTTTAAAATTCGGACATTCTAAAAAATCCAGAAATATGTAACTGCTACTAGAAATATATAACACTATACATCCATTATATAACGCTATATAACACCATATAACATCGTATAACACTATGTAACACCATATAACACTATATAATAATCTATAACACTATACATCCATCATAGACATGCTATTAGACAAATATAACACTATATAACTCTAAATAACACTATATAACACCATATAACACCATATAACACCATATAACAATATACATCCATCATATAGTACTATATAACACCAAAAAATACTATATAACACCATATAACACTATGTAACACTATATAAAAATATATAACACTATACAGTTCTGAACGAGATGACACAAATTCGTAGATTAATTCTTAATTCGTATTCCTATAATTAAGGGTGAAGGTTATGGATGATTATCAATTAATTAAATCAATAAGGATCCTCTACCTATACACACATACACATCAAATTACAAATCTTTTTGTTCCATGTAAAATAAATGTGAAAATATAACCGTTAATAACCATATCTTACGGATTTAGGAAATTATGATTCTTTCCGTTTGCAGGGCCGTTCCAACGTTTTTGGAGACCCTAAGCGAACTACGAAGTGGGGGCCCCTAATTTGGGGGGCCCTAATTTCACCCATAAACTCTCATCCAATCACGATGGACCCATTGTCATGGGTGGTTACGGTTGCTTTTTTCGTCTAGTGATATTCGACAGCTTAGAAATTGAAAGCAAGTTGCGATGGGAAGTGGGAACGATGATTGCGATTATATTTTAGGGGCTTTAGACCGCTGAATAATGATGATTAGGTCGATGGTGGTTGTGTTGTAATAGTTGGAAGTTAATGCGAAATGAGCCTTGAAACTAAGCCTTTTTTGGCTAAACAATATTTACTTTGGGCTCATTCAATAAAAAAATAGTTTAGTTTTGAAATAAACATATTTATTTGGGCCCGGTATAGATATACTATATATAAAATCTTTCTAGAAACTTGGAGGCCTTTATTTTTTTGGTGGCCCTAGGCCTGTGCCTAGGTTGACAAGCCTATGGAGCCGGCCCTGTCCGTTTGAGATAGTCAAGGCAGCATAGCCCAAAGTAAAAATAAAATAAAAATTAAGTGATACATGATACATCCCCTACTATGGTTGCCTATAATGACTAGGAAATCGGTCTAATATCAAATTTTAGCAAACTGGCAAACGGTGTTCAAACAATGTGAATGTTGGTAATTAATAAGCACTGTTAAGAATTCTGATGTGGTGCAAAAAAGCTAAGAAGGTGTTCCAAATATCGTATTTATATTTAGAAAAAAAATACGTTATCACAGTTCTAAATATAAATACGTATTTCATGAATGAATCTACCCTTTTTCTTCAGGTATATCAAATATCCAAATTGGTCTTCCTCCAAGTTGTTGAAGTGGCCTTGCATTTTGTCGAGATTCCTATAAGATAACCAAGTAAACACATGGAAAATGTTGGTACATTTTATTAAAATGCATGAAAATGATTAAATTACTTATGTATTCATGAAATAATAATAATAATAATATGATTAAATTATTTTAATCTGAAGCAAAAAGCACACATAATTGTTAACCAATGCTTACACGTTGATGAAGTCCCTTAAGCAGTTTGATTTGGTCCTTTGAAATTGATCTAACCTTTTCTTCAATTGTCCAAATAACACCCTCCGTGCATGGAGGCGTAGTAAAGGAACCAATATATCTATAATATTTTTTGCTTTCATGCTTTATACTACTTGCACTAATTTTTCCCAAATCAATTTCTTCCTTTGTACCAAGCATGTTGATCTTCTTCGTCAGCTGCGTACATAAATTTATCGAGTTATAGAGGAAACCGCGCTATGGCTCCTTAGAGAAAGAGAGAGAGTAGTTACACTTCCAATAAAGGGATCAGATTGTCCAACAGTATGAAGAGTGCTAATAACTGCCTTTTGTCCCTTTTCATTTTTATGAACCACATGTAGTTCTGCATCAAACCTGTAAATACATCACTATATACCTTGATGAAGGTAGGAATAAAATTTTAATTTTTTGTTTATTTTTTTCTAATGTTTTTATACATTGTAGTGACAGTCGGTGACGGCTATTAAGATTAGCAATGGCAACAAGGCGGGTTTGAGACAGCTTCTGGCAATCCCAACCTCATACTCGATTATAAAACGGTATTCCATAAGTGGCCCAGTACCCATCGGGTAATTACCATACCCACAAAAAATTTTCAAACTAATCTCATATCTGAATACCCGTTGCAAATATTTTGGGTTTACCCGTCTGTTCGGGTTTGATTGTCATCCCTAATTAAGATTAATTTTAGTTAAATTTTGATCATGGTTTATATGTCGGATCTGTCTGCTAGAGCAGTGGCGAAGCTTGAAAATTTCCTTCAGGGGGTCGGAAGTCACTGGACCTAAAAATTCTATATAAGTAAATTTTATTTTTATAAACCCAGCCCCTTGAAAGCTACGCCCTTGTGCTAGAGAAACTAAACAACAACAACAACAACAATCATACCCAGTAAATCCCACAAATAGCAGAACTATTAGTAGGGTCTGGGGGAGGTGGGATGTAGGCAAACCTTTCCTCTATTCAAGAATAGAGAGGCTGCTTCCTGAGAGACCCCCGGCTCCAAAACAACCAACAGACAGATAGATGAAAAACGGGCAAGTAAATCGCGTAGCAGTAGGCAGATAAATCATCAGTAAGCAACATATATGCATATATACAAGAAAATCATCATATGTTGGTCTACCTAAAGTGTAAAAGAAATCTAACCCCCCTCTCCCAAGGAAAAGGTAGGACACATCTATACCCTCACCTACAAGTCCTTAACCTTAATCCTACGTCTCCACGCACTCCTATCATGAACCATGTCCTCAGAGAGGTGCAATTCTACCAAATCTTGCCTAAGTCTTTCATCCCAAGTCAACTTGGGTCTGCCTCTACTCCTCCTTCCTTCCACTATCATGGTTTCCACTACTCTAACTGGTTCTGTCAACTGCCTCCTCCTCACATGCCCAAACCATCTCAGCCTCCCCTCTTTTAACTTGTCTGATATACTAGCTACTCCTAACCAATCCCTAAAAACCTCACTTCTTATTCGGTCTAACATCGTGTGGCCACACATCCACCTAAGCATCCTCATCTCCGCTACCTCCATCTTGCGCGCTTGTGTTTTCTTGATGGCCCAACAATCTGTCCCGTATAACATAGCCGGTCTAACTGCTACCCTATAGAATTTTCCCTTTAATTTTGTTGGGAACCTCCTGTCACACAAAATCCCAGTGGCTGCTCTCCACCTACACCAGCCAACCTGGATGCGGTGAGATACGTCACTATCTATCTCCCCGTCCCTTTACACAAACGATCCTAAGTACTTGAACTTAGTCGTTTGTGGGACCACTTGACCCTCAATGGTAACCTGAGTGTCCTCGTTGTCACCTGCACCGCTGAAATTACAATAAAGGTATTCGGTCTTAGACCGACTAATCCTTAAACCATTGCCTTCTAAGGCTGCTCTCCATTCCTGCTAGAGAAACTAAGCATGTACATAAAACCCATGAAGCTTAGCTAATTTGTTAATATATTTACAAATCAAACACATACATACTTCTTCCCATCAATTTTGTGCTCTGAAGGAGTATGCCAATGACATTGATGTAGCTTGTATGTTGAACCATTCACTTGTATTCCTCCTGCATCACCTAGCCACTCAATCTTGAATAAAAGAAAACAATAATAATTTATTAAGTTTAATGATAATGATAATGATAATGATAACGATAATGATAATAATAATAATAATAACGTGCACAAAGAGATGGAGCTGAGCTTACACCAATATTATCATGTCCATTGACAAGTCTTGCTGGTGCGTCGATGTAAGCCCGTTTCAAATCGCCTGGCATAACGTGTGCATGTTTGACATCAATATTAATCGGAGACTGTGATTTTCCATTAGCACAAGTTTTCCAGTCCGGGTTAAGATTTCCCCAATTCTTTGGTCCTCTTGGAGTCCCTTCTAAATAGTTGAATTCCTCACCTATTACATAATGTGAGGCATGTATGTATACTTTAAAAATTATATATAAAGAATGTAACTAAATTAAAAAAAAAATTAATGAAGTTACAAACATGTGATTAACATCAAACAAATTATTGTTTGAATCAAATTACCTTTTGAAATTGGCTGCATCCCTCTAAGTGGAGGTCTGTTCAAAGTTTTCCTAGGATTATCAACTAAAGTGGCATGGGGCGTGTAGTTCTTCGACGCTGGCCAGAGACGATGAAGAAGCCCTGGAAGATCAATTGAGGAAGAACAAAATAACTTTGGTAGGAAATTGGTCATAAAATATTTTCTAGGAGTTTTTTCCGAAGACTTATTTTTTTGTTATATATTCGTTGGAGTTGGCCGTTTAGTATGCATTTCTGTCCAAAATTTTGGTCAGAAACGCGATAGTTTCAAGTTGTGTTACAGGCATCCGTTTCCCTTTGGTTAAGCAAAATAAATATTGACAAAATGGTAATCATCAAACTGAAACAAAACAAAATAAATATCGATTGATTGATCATGCGTACCGGTTTCTTTGGATGCATCAGCCTTGCAAATCATAATGACGTCGGACTGTGATGATATGATCATAAGATAAATAAAGAGAAGTGATGATGGATTAGTGTTTGACATGAGTTCGTGTCAATTATCACTCAAATTGTTTTTCCTCAAAAACCATCGGAAAAATTAAGAAACAACAGTTTTGGGTGTTTACTATCTTATAGTTAATGGTCAATATCAACGAACCAATTTCGAAAGTTACACACGTAATTAAATTTGTTTCCCTTGCTTTCGTAAATTACACACATTAAATTAAATTTGGTACAAAACCTAATTACTTGTGTGTAAATTAGGGTCATCTTATTGTCACTCATCTAAAATCTTATTCTCACACCATTTTCACTCTATCTTTCTATGTATATATAAAGAGAGAGAGAGGAAAGGAGTGTGTGAATATTAACACCCTTGTTTTAGCTAGGTAATTTCATTTGTGAGACCATCGAAACGCTAAAGCTAAGTTGTGTTTTAGATCATGTCATCTTAAAAGTAATTAACCCTAGTTGTATAATTAGAATATTCATTACTAGAATTTTAGCTAGGCGATTTCATTTGTGAGACCATCGAAACAATATAGCTAAGTTGTGTTTTAGATCATGTCATCTTAAAAGCAACTAACCCTAGCTGTATAATTAGAATATTCATTACTAGAAAGTTTTGCATGGTATCCCTAGTTGTATAACTAGATTAGGGTAAGATTTATGCGAGAATAAATATTGCGAAAATCACGAGAACCAATATGAACACAACAAAATAAACCTACCCCACCACCATCTAAAAACCTAAACACCCCCCCCCCCCCTCCCAAAAAAAAAAAAACCCAATAAACAAAACCCACACCCAAAACTAAAATCCCATCAACGTCGTATTCATCGGAGCTGAGGGATGTTATTTTTGTGTTTCTTTTTTTGTTGTTGTTGTTGTTGTTGTTGCTGCTGCTGCTGTTGTCGTCGTCGTATCATGTCCTTATTTTTAACATATGATGATTTTTCTTGTAGATATGCATATATGTTGCTTACTGATGACTTGTCTGCCTACTGCACGTGATTTTTCTTTTACACTTTATCTGCCTACTGCCACTTGATTTACTTACCCGTTTTTGTCTACCTGTCTGTTGGTTGTTTTGAAGCCGGGGGTCTCTCAGGAAGCAGCCTTTCTATTCTTGAATAGAGGAAAGGTTTGCCTACATCCCACCTCCCCAGACCCTACCAATAGTTCTGCTATTTGTGAGATTTACTGGATATGGTTGTTGTTGTTGTTGATTAATCCCAAAACCCCTTACACAACACCCATCCCTTTATCTAATCTTTATCAACAGGAAGACGTTTTAAATTTTAAATGAAGCAAATATTCATATTTTGGGATGATAAATATGATATTATGATGTTCGGTTTCTTTATTCAGTCTCACTTTGATAATAAGTGTATGATAACTAGCAACAAGACCCGTGCGTGCGGGTACATCGCGAATGTTGAATGGACTAGTCCAAATGTTATGTGATACGTTAACCATATGAAAACGCATGTTTCGAAGTATCTTACTGAACTCAATGTGACTTATATAAGCATTACGATTTGAACAAAACGTAAAGTAAATCGAGTTTATATCATACAATCATAACGTATTATATGTGACCCAACTCATACATAGAAAACATCAACGGGTATAAAGGAAAAACCGACACGTGTAATCAAAAGCGATTAATTACAGCATTTTAAAAAAGGGCGGGGGAAAAGCACAATTTGACTCCACTCGGTTCGAAACAAAATTTACGAAACATACATAAAAGACGAAAGAGTTAATTACTGTTTTCGTCCCTGTGGTTTGTCAAAAATCACTATTTCAGTCAATTAGTTTAAAAATTACGATTTCAGTCTCTATGGTTTCACTTTCGTAACCATTTTAGTCCACCTCCGTTAACCCCATCCATTTATTCTGTTAAGTACATGTGAATTGACCATAATGCCCTTATTAATAAAAAAACAAAAAGATGTCTAAATGAGTTAATTACTATTTTCGTCCTTGTGGTTTGTCAAAAATTATTATTTCAGTTCCTGTGGTTTTACTTTCGTAACCATTTCAGTCCAGTTTCCTAATACCGTCTATATTACCGTTAAGTTTTTAATGAAATACCTAAATTACCCTTGTGTTAATTAAATTGGATTGTAGGGTTCGACTCACCATGGCTTCAGTAGAAGTAGAAGTCTGGTACTATTTTTACATATATGGTTCCAAAATTTTAATTTTGGATTTTAGAATGAGAAAATGTCCAGATAAACATTATTTTTTAAAGTTATTATGTTAATTGATGCTACTAGGAAGATATTAATTGGGGTGGGTAATGGGTCGCCGGACATTAAGAGGGTGGGGTTGTGATGCCGGAGAAGATGACCAGAAACTTTTGCCGAAAATGAGAGCAGGGATGGAGTGGGGTGGGGTGGGGTAGTGTGGAGTTGTGTTTTAACAAGTGGGTCCTAGAATACGATCTTTTAAATTTCCATGGTTTTTTTATTGAATTAATAATTTAGGTATTTCATTATAAACTTAACGGTAAAATAGACGGTGTTAGGAGACTGGACTAAAATAGTTCCGAAAGTGAAACCACAGGGACTGAAATAGTGATTTTTGACAAACCACAAGGACAGAAACAATAATTAACTCATTTAGATATCTTTTTGTTTTTTATTAATAAGGGCATTATGGTCAGTTCACGTGTACTTAACAGAATAAATGGATGGGGTTAACAGAGGTGGACTGAAATGTTTACGAAAGTGAAACCATATTTGACTTGACTCCTTGAAAAAAGTCAACAATGGTAGATTATACCCCTAGCTGATTTCATGCTTGAATTCTCCTTTGATTTTGACCTATTATCTTAACTATTGATTTCTTAACCCAACAGTCCAAATATCTTCCTACACTTCCTATATTTCCTAGGTCAAGAAAAGTTTGTATTTTAAACTTCATCTTAGTATACAATAAATTTGGGTCCCTTAAATGTAAGGCATTGATCTGCAACCTTTTTCATCATATCTTAGAACGCCACCACATAAAATAAAAGTAAAACATATATATGAATTAAGATGATGATCCCATTCATTGGATGTATTATTGATGATGATGAATCCTTTCCACATTGCTTCCCCCCTCCTCCTGTTTCCCTATAAAACCATCACGAAAAAATCATGAAGACGTTGATGACAAAAATAATGATAAATGATAACAAGTTATTTTCAACTTATTTAGGAAAATGTAAAATAAATATCATATTTCATTTGTACCGAGACAAAAAAAAAATTTGAAAAGAAAAAATCAAGAGTAAATTGCTAAAATCGTTACTGAGGTTTGGGCAGTTTGTTATTTTCATCCAAAACAACTTTTTTGTACAATATAGTCCTTCACTTTTGGGACTTTTTGCCATTTTCATCAAAACATCTAATTTGCTTTATTTGTTCTATCAAAAATTTCGATGAAAATGACAAAAAATCTCAAATCTCATGGACGATTTTGGCAAAAAAAAAGTTAGACGTTTGAATGGAAATGGCAAAAAAATCCAAAAAATGAAGGACTATGTGGTACAAAAAAGTTGTTTTGGATGAAAATGACAAACATACCCAAACCTTAGGGACGATTTTGGCAATTTACAAAAATCAAACTTTGCCAACGTCACGTTCTTGGTTTACGAAATCCCAAATATTATTTAAAAATAAAACAATTTTACTTTGTCCATGGTATTTAAATACTATAAATTAGCAAGTTACTTATGCATATATGTGTTGTACATGATGCTTTGGGAGTTTTTCAAAAATAATTTTAAAATTTTCATTTCTAACTCTAAAGTTTACATATTTGGCAAATTAGGTTTAAAGTTTCAATGTTAAGTAATTTAACCCTTTGATTAATTTGATATTTCACTTTTAATTCTAAAGTTTTCATCTTTTGCAATTAACCCCTTTAATTTTTTTTTTGCTTTTAACACAAAGTTTTCATCTTTTTACAATTTAACCCCAACACTTTTCTACTTTCAATTTTGATCCCTTAAACTTTTCATCTTTCGTAAATTTTCCGTTTAACGTTTCGTTCTAAATTTTCCGAGTTAACACGTCGCAATGTGCGTGTAAGGTTCAATGTTTTTTCATCTACTTTTCCTGTTTGAATTGTCCATCGCAGCGCGTCTGTTTTTCCCGTTTAATAGGCCTATCGCAACACGCGGGTCAGAAATCGACTTAGTTATTATTTTCTATGTTTTACACACAGGCTCGTGGTCATGTACGAAACATTTGCATTTCATCTAATACGATATATAACTAAAGAATCTCAGCCGCGTTGCGGCGGGTGGTAATTCTAGTTATTAATTAAAAACATATATTTGTTTCATGAAGTATTTTAAGCATTGGGAGTTTTCCAAAAAAAAAAATTTACTTTTTACTTCTAATCTAAAGGTTTTTATTTTTTGCATTTTAACCCCTTTGGTTTTTTTTTACTTTTAACCCAAAGTTTTCATCTTTTGCAAAATTTTCGTTTTACATTTCGTTCTAAATTTTGCGAGTGAAGACGCCGCAACGTGCGTGTGGGGTTCAACGTTTTTTCGACTATTTTCCCCAATTGACGAACCCATCTCAACGCGTCTATTTTTCTATGTTTGACAGGTTCGTCGTAAGTCGTAACACGCAAGACCCTATATCGACTTAGTTATTGTTTTCTATGTTTTACGTTTCAGTCTAATTTATTCGCATTAACACGCCGCAACGGGCATGCGTGGTTCAACGGTTTTACGTCTGTTTTTCGTTTGGTGTTATTTTTTCATTTTATTTATTTTGTTTTTCTGAGTGGCATTGGTGCTACTTGATATGGTTAACGTCTTAGTCGCAACGTGAGGGGCCTTAATACTAGTATTAATAATATAAGAGGGCTTACTCTTTGTCTTCAAATTGTGTAACTGTTCTCCCTCTAAGTTCTTGAACAGGCCTGGCGTTTTCTTTAAATCCCTAGAACCACCAGAAAAAAGTAGTTAGCTAAAAAAAATACATAGGAAAACACCAAATCCTGACTGTTCATTTTTTCTTTACAATCTTTTATAGGCTATGTGTAGTTGAGTCACGCCCCCACGTCACCAGGGGCGTAGGTTAGAAGGGGCCGGGGGGTCCTCCGAACTTTTCGCTCAGTAGTGTTATGTATGTAGCTTTCGTATAGAAATTTTTGGGTATATACGTTTTCGACCCCACGGTTCTATAGAAATTTTTGGGTATATACGTTTTCAACCCCCGTCGAAAATCTTAAGCTTCGCCACTGCACGTCACATCATCTTCGTCCGCACGTTAAACACCATTACGGCTTGACGGGCGCGAGAGTGAAGATGAGGTGTGGACCTTGTGTGTCAGCTCATAGGCCCACGAGGCAACGAGAACCCTCCTAATGGGAGGGGCACCACACCACTACGGGTAGTGGTATCCAATAAGTTAACTAACACAAGTTATTACATAAATAAAGGCTTACATGATCAAGAGGACCTTTGAGCAATTCGATTTGCTCCTTTGAAATTGATTTAGTTGTATCTGCAACTGTCCAAGTGACACCTTCAGAGCATGGAGGAGTTGTAAGAGAACCCCGATATCTATAATACTTTTTGCTACCACTTGTGGCACTACTTGCACTTATTTTCCCTAAAGCATTACCATTAGTATCGATCGCTTTAAGTTTGCTCTCGGATAACTGCATACCATTAAATGATCATAATCCAATATATATGATGAACTTCTAAATTAACCTATCAATTTCGTAGCATTCATTTGCAAGTTCATTTTACGTACTAACAAAAGCTACTTCAAATGTCATGTCATTGTCATCCTTACTTGAAAACTGACGATTTTCCTACGAAAAAAACCCCAACAAAATAAAACTTCGTCCGAAACTTCCAATACATGTTTTTTTAGATAAATGTTCGACAGAAAATTAATGGTAAGAAGAAAATGATTGGAATTTTCGACGAAATAAGTTTAGTTGGAAATTCGTCAAAAATGTTGGTTTTCAACGAATTTCAAACGAAAATTTTGGTCGTAAGCGCAACAGCTTTTTAGTGGAGCATATTAGATGATCTTTTATAGATTGTTAAAAATATATAAAACTACTCTTTTTAAGTACTTCACTTATAAAAATTTAAAGAAAAAGTGTACTTTTTCAATAAAGGGATCAGCCTTTCCGATGGTGTAAAGAAAGCCGATAACTGCTTTTTGATCGTTGCCATCGATATGAACAAAATGTATTTCTGCATCATGCCTATAAAAACAAAACAAAACATGCACAACAATTAACTTAATCAACATGTGAACAAAGGCTTATTCTATTCTCACATCCTTTTCACTCAGTCTCTCTCTCTATATATATCTGTGTATATAGAGAGAGAGACAGATGGGAGGGTATGTGAATACTAACACATGTGAACAAAATGTATATATATCGAAGGCGATTCAACTTACTTCTTCCCGTTAATAGTGTGCTCAGAAGGTATATGCCAATGACATTGAAATAGCTGGTATGCTGTACCATTTACCTCTATTCCTCCTGCATCCCCTTGCCATTCAACCTAAACACAATACAAATGGAACTAAACAATAACAATATCGACAAACAACCGTAAGACCATCAGGGGTGGAGCTACCCCTCAACTCTATCTCTGTAGTGTAAAAATAGCCTTCAACTCTGTTTACGTAGTGTAAACTTTTTTTCGGTTTTATACAAAAGATACCCCTGATCTAGAAAAAATGGGATACCCCTGAATTTTTGGGCTAGATCCGCCACTGAAGACCATGTACATACAGTTTCCGAGCTTATTAGGTAGTGGTGATCAGCTTATATACCGTGATAGCGTGGTCTCTATTGAAAAGTTTGGCAGGGGCTTCTTTGTAAGACCTTTTCAAGTCATATGGTTGATCTTTTGCTTTTTTTGCTTCGATATTAACCGGAGACTGTGACTCCCCATCCGAGCAAGATTTGAATTGCGCACCAAGAGATCCCCATTTCGTTGGTCCATTCGACGAATCTTCTAGGTAGCTAAATTGATGGTTGCCTGTTTGAGTCCATTGAATCCTTGTAAGTTTATAACGTTAATAAAACACATACAATCTCCCGAATAATTGTTGCGAGTTTGAAAAACATAACAAATATATATATACACAATTGTAAATAATTGTATATCAAGAAACCTTTTTTTTTCTATGTAATCTGATTTCATGACACTAATTGCAATCAATAGAGATGGTAAACAACTAAACATAAATGAAACCTTGGTTTGACTTTTTTTGAAAATATTAACCTAGATTTTCCATTGCATTTCTTTTGGGTTAGCAGATTTTACATCTTTTGGGTAATTAACCAAAACATTGCATATAATGTACCTTTGGATGCATCGGCATTGCATGCGATGATCAAAGAAAGCGATGAAACGATGAAATAAAGAGATAATGGATTAGGTTTTGCCATGGTTGAGAGATTTAATCGAATATGAGTGATTACATTTGTTAATTATGAAGTTAAGTTAATCGCATGCGTGCATTTTCAACTGAAACAATATCATCCGATTCAGATTAAACCTTCTTCTTACTATATTTGGTAAATGACTAGTAACTAAATAAAGACATTAATTTACACTAGTGACAGTGTCCTTGTACAAAGGGAAAAGATCAACTACACTTGGCTAATTGCTAGGACTTAGTTCTGTAATTTGAAACCCAAAGTTGACATTAATTTGGGCAAAACATGTAAGAAAAGTCCTTATATAGTTATATGTGAAGTTTTATTATATACTCAAGAACAAAATTTATCTGTGGTCAGCAGATATAATTTATCTTATCTTACTGGTTAGTTGAGTATTGGTGGATTTTTGTGAGTTTTGTGGTTGCACTCTCATGATAATGTATATTTAAAAAAAATTAACATTTAACACCCACCTGTTTTTTTTCTTCTAAGTTTGAGAAACTAAAATTTGGTCTTGCATAAATAGTTATCAGTGTTTAGCTTTAAGCATTAAAATGAAACCTAACTAATTTTAGTTTTTGAGGAGGTTAGTCTGTATAAGTTGCTATACTAGAGCATCCTCAATGAATGCTCTGAACAACCTTTTCGCTCTGCTCCAAAATAGGCTCCAAATTAAACAACCTTTTCTCTCTGCTCCACCCTCTTTCACAAGTCTGTGTAATCATCGCCCATTAATTTTTATCACTTGTTTTTCATAAAAACTACTTTTAAGCCCCATGCGTTGTGGGGCAAGGGCATAAAACCGAGGGAAAAAAACGTAAAACAAAAATACGAATTTCTAACACCAAGTGACTTCGCTTGTATATCTCACACAAAAAAAAAAGATGACATTTTCTCATGGCGTTTGATCAGATTGACTCGGTGATTCTCAGGTCGGGATCAACCAGCAAGTTAAGTGTTAAGGCAATCATGCACCTGAGTTTCTAGAATCCCCATTTTTAAACTGTTTTGGGGTGGTGTGCATACTAGTATAGGTTTTAATGAAAGGTAGAATGTTTAAAGTAAAGTATGGTTCAATTATTATAAATACTTCTAGCTTATAGCCATAACAATTATCAATAATGTTTGTTAATGATCAACGTAATGACTTAATGAATGAATTGATTAACGTCAAATCAATAATGTTTGTTAATGATCAACGTAATGACTTAATAAATGAATTGATTAACGGCGTGGTGACAGAACACACTAGTTGGGGGTGACAGGTGTCAAAATGATAGTTTGGGGTAGCAGCGGCCGATAGCTAATAGTTGGGGGTGAAAATCTAATAACCCATTGTAAAATCTAGGGTTCCTACATTTTTTAGATTTAATTTAGTTGAATTAGTTATTAACGGATTTAGTGTCACGTGGCTTAGGTGCCAAGAGCTATCAACGTCATAGACAACAGACCGCACTGCACTTCGTTACCAAGAACATGTAAATCCTATCCTATGATAAGGCATAATTGCACATATTCATTTCACAAAGTCAAATTTCATAACTTACTCGACAGTTCGTGAATTCAATACAAATGCAAGATAATTATCAAAAGATTCAAATTCTAAAACAAATTGTCACAAATCAAATCATAAGTATAATGTTGAAACCCTAGCATTCTTACGAAAACCTACACCAGGGTGAAACTCGAGGAGACTAGCCGCTCATGGTTGATGGATCACGAACACCGGATGATGAACACGAGCAACAATCCATGACATTGATTCTTGCAGTAATGATGAGGGTTAGGGTTAGATGGTGATTGTGGATTGGATGGAGGTGGATGATGGATTGATGATGGTGATGATTAGGTTTTTGGAATTGAAGATGGTGATCAATGGTGGATATGATGGATTAGAGATGATAGGTGTGGTGTATTGTGTCTCCAAGAATGTGTGTTAAGTCCAAAAATCCGTAACCCCTTCATAAACTTCAAAAACTTGGTCAAAACTCGGTCAAAACACTCAAATTTGCGAAGTTCAACGTTTCAACATTCTAGAGGGCAACGTCGACGGGTAGACAGGGCGTCGGCGACGCCTTGTCCTGGTCTACTTTTTTCCTGACACTGAATGCCACTGGGTATGGGTGTTTTCAGGTGACGCAATGCATCAGCGACACGTCTTTAGGCCGCTGCCGATGCAACTCCTAAATCCAGCTTTCGATTTTCGTCGTTTCGCGTGTCCAGTTGATCCCAATCGTTTCTCGATGCTCCGTAAAGCACCCAAATAGCTCCTTAAACTCCGTTAGACCAACAAAACACAAATTCTATCAAAGTAGGTCATTGGAAACAAAAATTCATATAAAAACACAAACTTAATACGGTAAAACAACGGGTTTTCAACCACGTATCAGGTTCGACAAGTAAGAGATCCTTCCAATCATCTAGAGTTCTTGGGAAAAATCTAATCTGCAAAACTAGGACCATCGTTATGCTCGTCACGAGAAGGAGAGGTTGGAGGTTCTTCTTGTAGCTACCTTCCATCGTGATAATAAGTACCTTTTAGTATGACTACAGAGTGAGAATGGGAAGCATGGAATTAATTACCTGGAGCTGAGATGGTAAGAAGGGATAGAAGGAGACGTCACTTTTTGTCCCCTTTGTGCTGACTATTAGTGGTAGCAAAAGATGGTGTGAATTTGCGGAACGTCACTGGATAGACGTCGCTATCAGGATGTCCATGTGGTCCCCTCTATGTAACCATTAGTGGTAACTCAGGAAGACAGATATTCGTGGAATTTCATTAGCCAGAGGGCGCTACCCGACATCCTTTTGATTCCCTCCTATTTCCGGTCCACGTACACTCATTCCTTAACATAATAATAAATTTATTTAATTTACTTGTGTGTTTTTAGTAAAATAAATAGTATATAGTAGTAGGTTAAAGATTCTTAGAATACATATTGTGATGTACTTTTTATTGTGAGTTACTCTACTTATCGTGTTTCGCTACCCACAAGTGGTCACGTGATTACTGTGTATTAACGTGTATTTAGACCTGCTATATTATACGAGACTAATTGTTGGGCCATCAAGAAAACGCAAACGCACAAGATAAAGGTAACTAAAATGAGGATGCCAAGGTGAATGTGTGGGGGACACACGGTTTGACTGGATAAAAAAAAATAAGGCTTTTAAGGACAGATTAGGAGTAGCTCGTTTTTCAAACAAGATAAAAAAAATGGGAGATTGAGATGGTTTTAGCATGTGAAGGAGGCAAACGACTAAGCAAGTTAGAGTGGTAGAAACTCTCACTATGGAGAGGACGAGTAGAGATAGATCGAAAATAACTTAGGACAAGCGGATTAAACAAGATATACTATGGCTGCACCTCTACAAAGACACTGTCCATGATGGGAGTTCGTAGAGACGTAAAATTAAGATTGAGGACTTTTGGGGGAAGGTACAAATGCGTTTTAGGTGTGTCGTAGGGACTTAGTTTTTACTTGCATGTTAGGCGGAATTTATATGAGATTGTTTTCTTGTATATTCATACATAGATTGTGGTTGTCTCTGATGTTATATTTGTCTATTTTTAACCTCTTTCACCACATATGTTATTAGTGCTAGTTTTCTATATACATACAATTGTACCTCATTTTCTATATATCTGTCTATTTGATTTGAGTCGAAGGTTTCTCTAAAAGCAGCCTCTCTACCCTAGGGATAGAGGTAAAGGTTTGCCTACGTCTCACTCTTTCAAACCCTACCAATAGTTTGGGTATTTGTGAGATTTACTAGTTTGGTTATTATCGTTGTCTCTTGACCTCATCAAAGCTAGTGCATGGAGTACTATTTTAAGATGGCCTTTCTTCTAACAGTAAACACATTTGGTCTGATTAGTTCAGAAGGTCCACACTAAACACCCATCTACAATTCCACATGACCAACACTAATGATATATGAACCTTGAAGATAAAATACCGAACCATTAAAATTTATAAAATGATAATATTCGACATGAACCAAAGTAGAAACCAGATGAACCATGTAATGATTGGCCGCTAGACCGACCCCATGGGATGTAGCCTTTTAACAAAATGATAACCACAAAAACCCATAACGAGACCCTGTGGGATCAGATAAATCATAGCTTGCACTAGACAGATGGCCTTAAAAAACAAGATGTTACCATAACTAGGCCCGACAAAAGTACCTAGAAGCGCTGTCTTGATATCTGGAAGTCAAATGGACCCAATGGTTTTACCATTGACTATCCTCTTGACCACAAAAACAAAATGTTATGACAGTTGCAACAAAGATAAAGTTGTAATTAAAAACTTTAATTCAATAAAAATTTCTGGCATTTGCAGAGAACTATATATAACTATCTGCCCCTGATAGAATGCAGTCGAAAAATGTTAGGACAGAAAAAAGAGCACAAATCGAGAAACCCAGTTTCATCTGTACTCACAAAAGCTTACCATGAGCATGTTAGTTCAACCACCAACCCGGGGTGTTACTTCTTCCAACAGGCAGCTCAACACCAACTACTCGTCAAAGTTCCACCCATGGTCGTCTTGCATCATGTCATACTTAAACCTCTGTACAAAAATGCCAATATCAGCCCACAGATAGTTAAATCATAGTATGAACAAGTGGAATAAAATTAGAGATGAAAAACGATTACGAAATAAAAAAGCGTAAACAAACCTTGTTAGTGTCAGATAGTACAGCATACGCCTCCCCGATTTTCTTAAAAAGCTTGTCCGCTTCCTCGTGGATGGTTGTGAAAATCTCTTTCCAAACATGACCATCTAATCCACTCTCACTTCGTGCTAGAAACTTACCCGCCTGCGTTCAAAGGTAATAGGTTACAGGTACTATATTTATGAAGAGGACAAAAAAGTGGTTTCTTTGGTTGCTAATTATCTAATGATTCTCATTAAAATCTCTCTTACTTATAC
This sequence comes from Helianthus tuberosus, assembly GCA_030545235.1. Classification (NCBI taxonomy): domain Eukaryota; kingdom Viridiplantae; phylum Streptophyta; class Magnoliopsida; order Asterales; family Asteraceae; genus Helianthus; species Helianthus tuberosus. The sequence goes on from CM060424.1 coordinate 12,407,031, forward strand.
CAAAAAAAAAAAAAAAAACCTTGTCCGGATGATGTCTAAGAGCAGCTTTATGGTATGCTTTTTTAATTTCTGAACCAGATTCTGACCCTTTTAGTCCCCTATCATCACAAAATAAATGAGAAAAGATTGTTGATAACAGTTAATGCGAACTAATATATAATAACGAAAACTTACAAGATGAGGTAGAGATTCAAAGTGGTTCCTTTTTTCATGTTTTTATTCATTAAAGAAAGATGTCGACGAGCTACTGTTATTTCATCCTCATATTTCCTCTCCCTTTTCATTTCAAGAAGAGAGATTAGTCTCTGGAAATCAATGGCTGCATGCTCATAATCTCTAATCTTCTCATGTAGTTTTGCTCTCCTAGAAATTGCCTGCATCCAAAAAAACCGTATTAATGCTTAATAAAAAACATGAAGACCGTTTATTTTCTAAAACAAAGCAAAAAAGTTAAAGCAAACCTTCATGTAATCTCCATCAAGAGCTATGGCAATATTGCAATCCGCAATGGCATCAGTGACTTCACCCAATGCTTGGCGGGCAGCAGCGCGATTGCATAAGCAGATAGCAGTGAAAGACTTTGATTCAATACTTTGCTTTATAGCATTACTGTAATGATCCACTGCTTCTCTATACTTCCCACCTTTAAAAGCTTTATTTCCTTCATCCTAAAACATTGAATAATATATGCATGTAACATGAAAAATCATAAGCCAACTGAAAGTCTAGAAAGTCAAATATTTCAAATAGATAGAAACCCGAAACCACATAATACACATTCACACCTTACACCGAAGAAGTTCACCGATAGTGGCACATGAAAGGGAAGATGGGCCTTGAGTTCTGCAATGTGGGACAAAAAAGTTACAAAAACAAATCAAACTTCATTCATTTAAAACAACACCTATGTGTGTGTGTGTTCGTGTAGATAATTATTACTTGGTTTCAGAAGGTGCCAGTTGCTCATATTTCTCAAGGATAGAAAGGGCCAAGTCAAACTTAGCCATGTGAAAATTGGACCTAGCCATCAAGCTCCATCTCCAAAGCTTCAATGGTCGGACTTGATCCTCATTTGGCATGTGATCAATATCATCAATGGTCACACAATTCTTTTCAGCAGAAGTAAGTGTTTGCTCACACATTTGAATCACCTCTTCATGCTTATGCAGCTGTTACATTCCACATAAGATAAAGCCAACGATGAGAATGACAATGTCTCAAAGTATCATCACCTAAGTCACTTTACTAATAAAAAACTCCCGGGTAAATTGTGAAAGTAAATACCATTAAGAGAGCCTCCCCTTTCATTTCAAGTAGTTTCTCTGAATAGCGGCTTATTGACAAAGCCTCCTCAACAACCTCCAAAGCAGTAGTTGCTGACTCAAAGGTTTTATGTCGCAAAAGCTCAGCCAACTTACTGATATAACTAACCACTTTCTGTCAGTCAAAAAACCCCAAATCAGAAGCCGAAAAAAAAAAGTTAAGTACTTAACTCCATGAGACAAAGCATACAAATCTTAAATATTACCCCCCCCCCCCCCCCCCAAATCATTAGATAGATTTAATTCTACGTTTAAACCGCTATACTTGTTTCCGTTGTGATGGTTAAAACATGTTAACAGTGTGAATAATTAGAAAAAAAATTACCTCGGCCTTTTGTAGACCATCAGATGCCTCAATAATAAGCCTTCTATCTAAGCATACCATTCTAGAGTCCAAGCACTTTTTGTAATTGTACAATGCATCATCAATATCTCCAAGAACAAGATGGCAGCTAAGAAACACAAACCATAAGTAATATTTGTATGATAAATAACAATATCACTATACAAGTCATATTTAAGCCAATGTAAGCATAGATAAATTAATAGAAATTTGTTGTGGGTGACAAATGAAAAAGAATACAGTTATAAGATGGAGGTAATCTTACTTGCCAGCTGTTAGGAAGACCTTAAGAAAGCTAGGATCCAACCGAGTTGCCACTTTGCAGTCATCTAAAGCTTTCCTGAACTTCCCAAGTGACATCCTTTTAGCAGCACGACTGCTATAATACAATACAAGATATTCAAGTTCTGATGTTTTCGAACGTATATCTGCACCTGCAACCAAAACAGAAGTTATAGCTTTTGCTGCTTTTCTCCAGTGTTCTACATCCATCGTCTTCCTCATAATTTCCAAAACTGCTGACTCATTTGCCTCATTTGCGTCTTCAAGCTCTTCTATTTTCTCATTTAACTCACCTTTAGTTTCTTCTAATTCATTATTCAAAGCGCACCACCGCCTATACATCTCGTCATCCTTTTCTCTCAAGTTTGATATCTCTTCTCTGCTTTTTTCCAAATCCTCTTGAAACTTTTTCATGTTTAAATTCATTTCCTCGTTCTTGGTTTGACATAAATTCCATTCAGTGGTAGCTTTGTTCAGTCTGGTATTCAAACTATCAATTTCTTGGTCACGCAATTGTAGTTCTTTTTCTTTTTCTTTTATCTTTTCTAGTAACAGACTTTCATCAACACTCTTGGGAGGTAACTTGTTAGATAAGAACTTAACTGGTTCTAAATTTGTTAACACCTCATTAGATGAGTTCATTGCTTTTGGTTTAACCCTGTCTGACCCGGCAGTAAATTCAATGACATCAACTTTTACCGGTTCATTAAGAGAAGCTTGATTATCCCTGACACATAGCAACTTCTCTCAAAAACCGATACACAATCCGATGCACATAAAACCAAAATTTAAAACAAAACAAGTGTCAGGACTCAGGGGTCTAAGAACAGAGCCCCCTTGTTCCTAGACTTATTTAATCACACCATACCAATAACAATCTAGCTTTAATTCAAAATAAATTACACCTACATGCTTCGGTTCTGTATCCTTACTTCTACATAGCAACAATCTCAGCAAGCAACAAATCGAAAAAAATCCGCAAAAAAACAATACAGTTATAATCAAGTTTTAGCGTTAGTTGAAAGCGACAATGAAAATTTTTTCTATAACTTTTTGTATAAAAATATCTTGAACCTAACTCTTCAAATCACAATAAACAACTTCAATTACACATCCAAACACCTGTAAACAAACACATTTGGTCAAGTTTCTAATTTCTTCCACATATTTTTATCCAAAACCCGAAACCCGAATTCAAAGCCACTCTAACCCGAGAAACCTCGAACCCGACCAACCCGAACTTTAAATGGTTCAAAACCCGAACAACCCACCCGAAAATCCCAAAACACGAAACCCGAAATTTTATTGTTTTTTTCCTCTAGAAGTGTTTCTGTTTGAAGTCTTTAATATATGAAACACATTAAGTTTTTAGACTTTTAAATATTATAATAGCATATTATCAAATAACGTTTGAACTTTGATGATATTTTTGTAAAAAGAGTAAATTACAAAAATCGTCCTTTTATGCATGTCACTTATTGCAAACTGTGTCATTTGTCTTCAATAATTACAGAAAACGTCCTCGATGTTTGCAAACCCTTGCAAGTTATTTCCTTTAACCCTAACTTGCAAATTTTTGTGCTTAAATCTGACCAAGATAAAGGACGATTTTCGTAATTTTTAAGTTATGCCAATGATTATTTTTTAAGTTGAGATAACTTGCAAGGGTTTGCAAACATCGAGTGCGTTTTCTGTAATTTTTTAAGAGAAATGACACAGTTTGCAATAAGTGACATACATAAAGAACGATTTTTGTAATTTACTCTTGTAAAGAAAAACATTTTATTTCAATTCAGAAAGGGGTGGCGGCGCAGCTTGTTGCCCGTCTACCTTCTGTTTTGATGTAACTTGACAAGTATGAATGAAATCCATCAGTTTATTATTAAAAAAAAAAAATTATATCTAAACCTGAAAACCAAACAACCTGACCCGAACTAACCCAAACCCAACTAACCCGAACTTTAAATGGATCTGGGTCATTTTTTCCCAAGAAAAAACTTTTTTCCCAAGAAAAAACCCGATGCACACCCTAATTATGCACAACTCTGGATACACGTTATAATCGTTTTAAACATAACCTAACTGTCCTTAACTTAACTTGATATACTAATCACAATAACATATGATAAATATAACCTAAATTAGATCACCTCCACGTATTATTAGTCCGCGATGAAGGTGCAGGAACAGGACACTCGCGAATAAAATGACCAGGTTCACCGCACCGAAAACAACAACCACGTCTAGCACCACCGCCGCGGTTAAAGGGGGGGATGTAAGTTGGTTTTTTCACGGAATCGTGATTGTGAGGATGTTCGTTGAGATGATCGGAGGTTGATCTGTGATCAGGAAGTTGAGAAGTCGGATTACGCGGATACACTTTGGCCATTGCCGTTGCGGTTTGTGTGATTTAGAAGGTAGGGTTTGTGGTGTAAACTGGAGTGAGCTTAAAAGAGAACAGAATTTTGATCATTCGTGAAGACGATTGTGCTTCCTTATGGTCGTCGTCTATTGGAAGACTTTATTCAATTATTTTTTTCAAAGTTGCCTCCTTTTCTTTCGTTTCCAATAATGTTGTTATATGGATCCATGGCCCACTTCTCACTATTTATACGCCCTGAAGAATATATTTATACGGCCGTATAACTAGTTGTTAAAAAAATGTTAGAAAATGTTTTTTTTTTCTACGTATAAACGGGTCGTATAACATTATACGACCTGTATAAAATGTTATACGACTCAAACCTCATATAATGTGATACGACCCGTATAATGTTATGTGATATTTTCTCCATCTATACGAGTCGTATAACATTATATGAGTCATATAACATTATACGGCCCAATATTTGTCATGTCAAATTATTTTATACGGGTCGTATAACATTATACGGCATGTATACATGGTGTGAAATTAAGATTTTGTGGTGTGATTTTATTAGGACCCTTCTATATGTTATGTATGGCTTTTTCATTTCTAAAAATATAACTCTTATTTACAACTAGTAGTAAGGCTGTCTGGTGTGGTCATGACCCAAATGACACCATCATCCTCTACGTCAACGTCATGTTACCCGCCCTTATCCACCAACTTAATCCAACATCCTATATGGTGTGGAGACCATGATCCCTCACTATCATCTACTATCCTCCCCACCAATAAAAATCTCTAAAGTAATTAAAATAGGGTCATGGTTGTCATGGATTAAATCATGCGAACCACCATGGTTTAGAAAGGGGGCGGTGTACCACGAGAATCATGTCACGCGTGGCAATGTAAGATTCAATCCACCACCCCAATACCTTATAGCCTATAAGTATATGTCGTGATACGACAAAATACATATTGGCATATCATATAAGCAAAGGTCTGTTACATCAAGTGTTAGATTTGTGATTTTCCGCTTAATGCTCTATCTATTTGTAAATAAATGTTTTAAATCTTTTAAAATTACATTCAAATTTAATTAATGTTGATTAATTTATTTCCTATTTTAGTATATATCTCAAATTAAACAACTTTAATAAACTATATATATATATTTCCATGTAGTCAATATTTATATTTATATGATTGATTGTGATAACTTGGATGAATATTGGTATTTTGTTTTCAACTAGAATTGAGACCCGCCGCAATGCGGCGGGGATTTTTTAGTTATGACTAAGTCGATCTAGGACCCGCACGTTATGTTAAACCTATCAAACAGGGAAAAATAGACAATATAAAAGCGTTCACCCACACACGCACGTTGCGTCATGTTAACTCGCAAAATTTAGAACGAAACGTAAGAAAGTTAAACAAAAGACGCACGTTGCGATGTGTTAAGTCACAAAATTTAGAACCAAGCATAAAGCGAAAAATTTGCGGAAAATGAAAACTCTAAAGGACCAAAGTTGAAAAAAAAAAGTTGTCAGAATAGATTACAAAAGATAAAAAGTTTTGGGTTAAAAGTAAAAAAACAAATAGTTTTGGGTTAAAAGTAATTTCTGAAATACTTTTGGCTGAAAAGTAAAAAAAAATCATTTTTTTTTTTGGAAACCTCCAAAGCCAAGCTTACGACAACCATATGCATAACTATTTTTTCTTTGGAAAACCCCCAAAGCACACGCCGCGTTGCGGCGGGGAGTAAAAAGGTGTCAAATAGTACTAATGTCACACAACTGTTATTGACCACCAACACTGACTCGACCTAGGATCTGCGTATTGCGACAAACCTGTCAAACATGAAAAAATAGAGGTAAAAACATTGAACCACACATGTACGTTGCGTCGTATTAACCTGCAAAATTTGAAACAAAACATAAAAAAGTTGAACCACATTTGTACGTTGCGTCGTATTAACTCGAAAAATTAAGAACTATACGTAAACCGAAAATTTTCCAAAGATGAAAAGTATAAGTGACAAAAGTTGTGAAGTTAAATTGCAAATAATGAAAAGTTTTGGGTTAAAGTTAAAAAAACAAATTGTGTAGGGTTAAAATTGCAAAAAGTAAAAACATTTGGGTTAAAAGTAATGAATAGTTTGGGTTAAAGTTAAAAAAACAAATTATGTAGGGTTAAAATTGCAAAAGGTAAAAACCTTTGGGTTAAAATTAAAAAATCAAGTTTTTTTTTTTAAAAAACTCTCAAAACACAAATTACAAGTAGTTATGCACAAAAAGTTTGCTTATTTATATATGGAATAATTTTAATTACATAAATTAAGGTTGTAACTTGTACCTAAGATATATTGGTCATAAGAACTTTTTGCTGATCTATAAAAGAAATCATAAAATTAAACATCGATAACGACTTGTATGTCAACTTATAGCTCTGAATTGAAATTACAAATTTGCACCAACGATTTAAGTTTTTAATTATTTTATTGCTTTTTTTATTTAAAGAGATAGTTTGTTATTAGCTTTTACTATATGATTTTTTGTAACAATTCAAATACGCCATTGTGATATGTTTGATTCTATCTACATTTGGAATCGATACTTTCTCTTTACGTAAAGTTCTAAAGTTCTATTTAATTGCTTTGTTTGTTTCCACGTACAGTACCAAGTTTGGTTCCAATTTTTCAAATAAGATAATTATTTTTAATTACCTAAACTACATTTAAATTGGAATCATAAAATAAACAAATTGTTTTTCGATTCAGATTTGACCAGGTTGGAAACAGTTTTTAACTGTTGATTGTCTTGGTTAATCGTCGATTAAAGTAGGTTGGAAACGGGAAACCGTTGATTGTCCTACAACGTTATCGACAGGAATCGAAAAAAAACTAAACCGATTACAACCGCGTTAAAAGGGTTGTATTAGTAAACTGATTCACCGGGGACTACTAAAACCTATAGTCGGCGAAAGAAACAAATGATGGTTGAAGGTGAAGGTTTGAATGCTCCGGTAGAGTATGCGTATGGAGGTTATTTTTGGGATTTATGGAGTTTGGGATGTGATTGATCCGGGTTCCAATTATGCGAAGAAAAATAACATGGCGGAGACACTTCTGTTTCAGTCGATACTGGAGGAACAGATTTTACAGATTGGTAATTTGAAGCTAGCAAAGGAGATGTGGGAAGCAATTCAGTCAAGAAATCTCAGTGTAGAACATGTGAAAGTAGCAAGACTTCAAACCTTAATAACCAAATTTGATGGTTTGAAGATGAGGGATACCGGAACGATTGATGAGTATGCCTCAAAGTTGTCGTCTATTGCTTCTAAGGCGGCTACACTAGGAGAAAAGATTGAGGAGCGAAAACTTGTCAAGAAATTCCTTACTAGTCTTCCAAGGCGCTTTACTCACATTGTGGCCTCACTTGAACAAGTTTTGGACTTGAAAACGGTCGGGTATGAAGATGTGATTGGTAGACTAAAAGCTTATGAAGAGAGGATCAAAGAAGAAGATAACGCACACGACAATTCGGGTAAGTCAGTGTTTTCTAAATCTGAATCTTCTTATAGCCGTGGACGTGATCCTAGTAGGGGTCGAGGTCGAGGATCTTACTCATCGCAAGGGCGTGATCGTGGTCGGGATAACACCCAAAACCGTGATCAACAAAAAGAAAATAAAACCCGAGACAACGGAAAGCAAAAGGATAAAAAGCGTGATTTATCGGAAATAAAGTGTTACCGGTGTGACAAATATGGACACTTTGTTTCAAGATGTCCAGATCGATTTAAAGATAATGAAGCGAACATGGCAAAAGTTGAGGAACGAGATAATCGAGTTGATGGAACATTTTTTATGATGAAGACTGGTCAAGAAACTATCTTTTTAAATGAAGAAAAGGTTTTGCCAAAGAAATATGAAGCCGATTCTAGCGAAAAAGATATTCGGTACCTTGATAACGGAGCCAGCAACCACATCACGGGTAATCGGAGTTATTTTGCAGAGCTAAACGAGAGAATAACTGGAAGCGTGAAGTTTGGTGACGGTTCGCGTGTGACGATTAAAGGAAAAGGATCGATTTTGTTTGAAGGTAAAAGCGGTGAACAAAGACTTTTAACTGATATTTATTATATCCCAGACTTGCAGAGTAACGTGATGAGTTTAGGTCAAGCAACCAAATTTGGATGCGAAATTCGAATGAAAGATAATTTTCTAACGATGTTTGATAGTGGTGGAAAATTATTGATGCGAGTGGCTCGTTCGAAAAATCGTTTGTACAAGGTGAAAATGAAAGTGGACACTCTCGTTTGTCTTATGGCGAAAATCAGGGAAGATTCGTTGTTATGGCATTCGAGGCTCGTGCATGCTGGTTTCAAGACCTTCGAGCAAATGAATGGGATGGTTTTTGGAGTTCCAAAGATTCGTCACGAGAATAAGGTGTTCGAAGCGTGCGTGGTTAGAACACAAATGCGAAAACCGTTGGCAAAGAAGGCACTGGCGAAAATCATGTTCAAGGAGATGCGGGATCTACTTGGCGTTGAAGTCCTCCCTTATACGACTCAGAAATTCAGGGGGTGAATGTTGGGAATTCCGAGTCCGTCTATGGCTAGGAGCGTGAGACGGCTAGGAAGATTACTTGAAGTGCAAGACATGTAATTAACAACATTATTAATTAAACAATATTAATTAATTAGTGGATATTATCTAAGATTCCTAAACGTGTTAGGTCAGGAAGTGTGTTTAGATAAATATCATGTAATTAATTAATAGGTTTCCTAGTTATAGTCTAACGTGTTTAGGTTAGCTATATATATACCAATCAAATTGGTAGGGAAAATTGTAACTTGGATTTTTTGAATTAGATTTCTCCATTATAAAAAGATTCGTGGGTGTTTAACCGTGAAGAATCGTATTCCGATTACAACATTCTGTACCAATTAATCCCTTTACTTCTTCACCTGGTTACCCTGATAACTCTAACGGGTCTCTTCTATTTCCTCTCGGTTTCTCAGTTCTGCTACACACGAGGGAATCAGTTCGTTACAGATTCGAGACTATCAAAGCATTACTCATCTCTTATGTAATTGAACAAGGGGGCAATAACAAGGCTTAACCATCATCTGCCTTCCCAACCTCCCTGGATGCCCGGATGGCGTTGCAGCCATAACAGTGTTTTGATACTGTCTGAGGTCAAACATCGTTCAATGTAATAGATTTCAGAGGAGAAGAATAAACTTGTCTCTAAGAGGTGGTGTTGATCTTATTATAAAAGCAAATTACAAAATTTGTCACTATGTTTAACAGTGAGCTTGTTGAATGAAGGTTTTCTTTTGAGTTCAACTTGGATCATTAAAGAAAAAAAAAAGAAACATATCATTCATTTAGTACACCACCTCGATCGTTTCAAGAATCATCAACAAACTATATAACAAAAATACCAAGCATACGAGTAGCAACAAGATTTAATGGACAACAAACTAGGGTAGAGTCTTGAAGACCACCTCAATGCAAGCTGCGTTTTACCTGATCCCGTTGGCTAGAACATGTCCAATGAGTTTTCCGGTAACGGGTTCTCAAGTTTAACAATAAAAAATTTGGGGTGAAGGATCCAATTAGGCAATTATCATCTTGCTTGGGTACCTATTTCACTTTGTATATATATGTAGGTTGTGTGTAAGATTCGGGGACCTAAACTTATTCTTATGTAACTCGACTACCAGAAAAAAGATTATCATTTCTTAATGTTTGGAGACCACAGGAGTCGGTTAATCCCGCTTTTAGAGAACCAAAAAATAACTTTGTTAGGGATTTACGGTTTACCAATGAGGGTAAGAGCTATGGTAATTCTTTCTCGAGTCCTCCCAATAGTGATAGTGGGAGTTACCGTAGGTCTTTGTTGAATAGTATGAATTTCTCCGGTTGCTGGTCTCATACGGAGAACTGTAAAAGTCAGATCCCCTTCTGCTACTGCTACAGGCATGTGTGTTCATGTCATCCCACATTTCCTCTTCCAGATCATACTTTGACCTCTGCAAAGTCAAACACGAGGTTAATATATCACGACTTTGAATAAGAGTTCAAAAAAAAAAGAAGCTGCAGACCTTGGTGGAATCTGAAAGCACAGCATATGCTTCTCCAATCATCTTGAAAAGTTTATCGGCGTCTATTTGAATTGATTCCGTAATTAATTTCCATATTTGCCCATCACTTCCGCTTTCAGCTCTTGCAATCACCTGACCAGCCTAAAAATCAGCACAAACAAACTCTTCAGACAGGTAAATAAGTGACAAAGATAACATTCAAATTCTGAAGTTCATTTCTTTCTTAAAATATAGAAGACAAAGCAAGACCTTGTCTGGATGATGTCTGAGAGCTGCTTTCCTGTAAGCCTTTTTAACTTCCGCTGCAGTGTCTGAAGGTTTTATTCCCCTAAAAACAAGCAACATTATTTTGCTATAAATAATAATAAAAAAATACCTGAGAATTATAGAGAAAAAAAAACTTACAGAATGAGGTAAAGATCTAGCGACCTTTCTTTTTTTGAGTTTTCTTCAATAGAAGAAAGCCGGCAGCGGGCTTTTCTTAGATCCTTCACACTGCCATTAGACTTTTTAGAATTCTCACCCGACTGTGTTTCAAAAATAGAAATGAGTCTTTGAAGATCATCGGCTGCATGTTTGAAGTCTCTAATCATCTCCCATAAGGTAGACCTTCTAGAAAGTGCCTGAGGATATCGCAAAACAATAAACTTTAATGTTTGACCTTGCATGCTACTGCATACGGATTAAGTCAAACTTGAGTAAAGAGAACAATCTACATTACATATACCTTCGGGTAAGTTCCATCAAGAGCTATAGCTGCGCTACAATCTCCAATGGCGTCAATGATTTCACCCAAAGATTGGTGTGCAGCAGCACGATTGCAGAAACAGACAGCTGCAAACGAGTGTGATTCCATACTCTTTGATATTGCAGCTGAATAATGCTCTATTGCTTCCGTGTGCTTACCATTCTGAAAGGCTTCATTTCCTGCATTCTGATCAATCCAAGAAAAAGAAATTAAAAAAATCCAGATTTGGTACGCTGGCAAAGATGCACCAATATGTACAATGTTTCAGTCATTATATTGGCAACAAATTATTATTATTAGTATATATTAAAAACCAACTCTTTCCATCTCACTATTCATGGTAGCCAATCACATGCTGCCACGTGGCAGCCTACACATTTTTCTTTTTTTCAAGTCTTTTATATTTTACTTTTAAACCCTTAACCTTGCTAATATGCATGTTTAGTCCATCTACTTTAATAAACTTTTCTTTTTATTAGTTAACTTTGTTTATACACATGTTTAGTCCCTCTACTTTATATTTGGTAATATACATGTTTAGTTCCTCTACTTTTATTCCGTTTAGTATTTCGCCTTTTAGTGTTTTTTTCTTGCTAACGTGACGAACCAACTCGAGTCCTGGCGCAACGCACAGGGTAAAGTTACTAGTTAGGAAAAAGCACGCACACACACCTTTTGCTTTTTTTAACTTTAGAAACCATAATCAGGTCCAAATTTGTAAATACTTTTATCATCATCATCATCATCATACTCAGTAAATCCCACCAATAGCAAAGCAAAGGTAGGGTCTGAGGAGGGTAAGATGTAGACAGCCTTACCTCTACCCCGTAGGAATAGAGAGGCTGCTTCCAGTGAGACCCCCGGCTCGATACATAGTAAATACTTTTATCTAAATGGCAATTACATAGTATAAACACCAAGTAAAAACGAAATTAATAATAGAAGCAATGTACAAAATTTTGTATTTAATGAGTTTTCAAACAAATAAAAAATAATTGTGCTGCATAACAAAAACAATGCAAGTCATACCTTGCAATGTAAAAGCTCGCGTATAGTAACAGCCAGAGAAGTTAATGACTCTGTAGGGTCCACACTCCTGCTTCCACACCAAATAACGTAAACATATATCAACACAAAGTTTTGTCACGAAATTGGAACATCAGGACTTATTATAACGATAGTTAATATGCATTACTTGTCTGCAGTAGGTCTCAACTGCTCATGTTTCTCAATGATGTCAAGAGCTATGTCAAGCCTACCCAAATGAAAGTACGACTTTGACATCAGATTCCACCTCCAAAGCTTTGATTCAGTTGCAAAATTCTTTTCGGCTGCATCTAGAGTTTGCTCGCACAACTGAACTACGTCTTTATGCTTCCCTAACTGTTACATGCAAGACCAAATCATGGAAAAACGATTAATTTCGACAATTAAGTATAAGTAATGCATGTTATTAATCATGAAGAATATTACGGACCACACAGAGAGCCTCTCCCTTCATATTAAGTAATTTCTCCGAATAACAGCTTAAGGACAAAGCGTCAGAAATAATTCCCAATGCAGTCATTGCTGACTCGTAGGTTTTCTGTTGCAGAAGCTCTGCAGACTGCTTCAGATAATTTGTGACTTTCTGCCAATATTATAATTATATAGTTACTAGTTAGAATACATAATGACCTTAAAAATGTGTTCCAAAGGCGTCAAATATGAATTGCATTATGGCAGTACAACTGCAGTAAAAATTGAAAATAATACGAGACATAAGCTATATCAAGTATGTAATTACCTGTGCCTTCTGCAGACCATCAGCAGCTTCAATAGCAAGTCTTCTATCCAAACAAACAATGTTCTCCGACTCTAAGCACTTGCTATAATTGTATGATGCATCCTCTAGCTCTCCAAGAAGTAAATGACAGCTAGAAATAAAGAAACAGTTAGATATTATAGTCCTCGACTTGCAGAAAGTTCCAATTATGCCTTGAAGCTCTCAAAGAAAACAAAAATAAAAATTTACGCTGCAGTATATAACCGTTACTTCCTTTGTTGCACTAAAACCATAATGAGCAATTTAGATAATGACCCCTTTTACTTAATATGCACAAGACAAACAGAAAGCTTACTTTGCAGATCTCAAGTTGGCCTTAACAAATTTAGGGTCTAATGCTGCAGCTGTTCTACAGTCCTTCAAACCTTCCCTTAACCTTCCAAGAGCCATGCGTGCAGCTGCACGATTGCTATAGCACAAAAGAAGAGGCTCTATACAAAAAGCAGGTGTCTCAGTATGCTGTATTGAACTAATACCCTTTGAATAACAAACCTCAGCTTCTGATAAATCGCCTTTTTTATAAGCCTGGTTTCCCCTGCAACAAATCAAACAACAAATTGAGTGTAAAGCCAAAGCTAACAAAATATACAACTGTAAAATATCCAAACAGCTATTAATAAAAAAACCTTTTTCGCCATTTGTCACATATTTCCTGATCTGAATCCTTTGTTTGCTTCCCGCTAGTAGATTCATGCGCACGGGATACTTTTGGAGTTGCATGTTTCACACCCTGACCAGTTTTTATGATATATTTCTTTCGATTAGGCCCCTGTCTTGCCGACGCATCAGCTTCAGCAAATGATGTGGCAGGCGATGATGAAAAGTTGTTTGCACTGAGGTTCTCTGTAGTATCAACAGCTTCTTCATTTTTTAACTTAGAGGTTGCAGGGTTATTCGAAGTTGATACGCCTTCAGTGCCACCATAAGGAGAGAAATCCATCGGTGAACATCCAGAAGATTCTTCAAACGAATGTGGGACGTCTTTGGATAAATTACGACCACCCTGCTGATGGTTCCTAACTTGCTGCCTTAATTTTGTCTTGGTCTTTTTTAATTTTCGTTGACCGACAGAATTAGTTTTGCTGAAATCTAACTTCTTACCTAAACCGGAAAACATGTCTGATGTGAACGGGCTCTCCAAATTTATATCTGGTGTATTAAAGCCCGTAAATGAAGTCCCAAATACACCAATATTACTAGTAAAGCTGAAGTTATTGGTTATTCCAGCTTCATTGGTTGAAAACGATGATGAGGATGGAACCGACTCTTTAACAAATCCAGCTTCAGTCTTCGGTTGATTTTGATCACACTGACACTCATCTAAATTCTTCTCATTTTGATTAATTGGTAAATTCTGCCTTTTGTTAATTGTGTCACTCTTTCCGATTTCTTCAGATGTTAACACCTTACTAACCTCATCAGGTTTTTGATTCAAGACCGTAGCATCTGATCTTGCACATGATATGTTTCTTTTGTCACTCCCAGACACAAACAAGTTATTGAAATAGGAAAACGATTCGTTATTCGAATTACTACTTTTTGTAGGGTCATGGTTATTTGATGCCTTTGACTCATCAGAGACTTTAGATTGAGGGTTATCACTGGAAGGATTGCCTGTATAACTTCCAAAACTAAAACTGAAGTTACCATTGCGAACAGAATCTTTATTATCGTCTTGTTTCTTAAAGTAATCACGGCTTCCAGCTCCTTCGCTCTTCAAATTGTTCATTTGCTTATTAAGCTTCCTTCTTCCCTTGCAGCTAGATCTTTTTATATTTTCATTTCCAACATGAAAAGATCCGTATACTTTGTTGTCCCCAAACATCGTTCCACTATCTACATTCCCGTTAGCACTATCACCAGAATTTATCTCCGAATAACCCATCCGGAAATCTTCCTTTCCCAACCCTTCAGTTGATGTTCCCGCATTCCCGGATGCACCAAAAACCAAATTGGCATCCGGTTCCATCTCCACCTTTCCATCAGAAACCGGCTTGTCAACCGTCACTTTAGATTCTTCTTTTTGATAATTCACATCTGTCTGAACATCAGTACGATCAGTAGAAAACACAAAGTCCAGATTTACAGAACTTTTCCCATCTGATGCATTATTCTCCTGTGTCTTGGAACTATCCTTCATCAATGTCGCAACATCAACCGCTTCCCCTGTTCCAAGATTCAAGCTTGATATCGAACTAGCCAAAAAGGAATCCACCTCAGTCGTAAAGCCATTAGATGCACTCTCATCAACATGCAATCCTACACCATCCGACCCATTTTCACGCCCAACGTTGCTCAAACTCGGCTTCACTACACCATCGTTCATACTCGCACCAAACACAAACTCCAAACCATTAGGTTTCCCAAACTTCTCACCACCACTATCACTAACTCTTCCGGTATCCGCCATTTCATCGACCCTTTTACCCGATTTAACATCATTAACAGATCCCATATTAAATTTCAACATATTCACATCCAAAAATTCACCATCACCACCACTAACAGTTTCCCCTAAGCTCTGATTACACACCGAGCCACCATTAAACACAAAATCAACAGTTTTGTCTCTACTATCAACACGTTTTGAACTCACTGAATGTTTTTTCACCTTCACAAGCTTCCGCCTGGACGGACGAGGGGCGGGCGGCGCCGCCGCGTCCTTGGAACAATCAAAATCAAGTTCACTAACACTGAAATTGATAGGATTGAAAGTAGTATTGAATATACCTGAATCAGTGGTGCATTTTTGAAAGCTAGGGTTAGGGTTTTGGAAATACGAAGGGTGCGATGAAGATGATGGGGATCGATAATCTTTGAGTGTGGGTGACATGGTGGAAATTGATAGGATTTGAGTGAGAAAAGAGGTGAAACGGTGGTGGAGAGTTGAGGTTTTCTTCTTCACCTGAAAATTGGCAATGAATGATGTTTTTATGTTGATACTTGCACCGGTTTGAAGAAAGGGAAAGGAGGGAATGTAAAATCAAAGGGAATTTAAGGGTTACAGAGTGGTAAACGAGGGCTAGTTAAACTAGCACATCATCATCATCATCATCATACTCAGTATATCCCACCAATAGCAAAGCTAAGGTAGGGTCTGAGGAGGGTGAGATGTAGACAGCCTTACCTCTACCCCATAGGAATAGAGAGGCTGCTTCCAATGAGACCCCCGGCTCGATTGTAGTTTTGCATCAAGCCTTGGACATAAAGCACATAACACTCGGCAATTGAGACAAACACCGATTAGTGCATGTACCCCCTTGTCTTTTGGCTATCAACGCCACCACATGATGCATGATTAACCATCCCCCTCTTTTAACGTTATTTTCACGAAATTAGTAAAATAACGTTAAAATTAGTAAACTAGCACATACTAAAACAATACATACATAAAAGTAAAAGTAGCACTTCTAAATTATATTAGCACAAAGAAAATTAATCAAGATAATTGATTTTAGCGTATATGTAAATGATATCATCACTTTTCTTTATGAAGAATTATATCAGCACATTGAAAACAAAACAAAGATTCAAATAAAGAAATTAATTGCTTGTTATCATAATTATAGGAAATTTTTTATAATTGATGTTATTTAGGTTATTATTTTACTATTTCTCTATAATTGGTTGGATCCCACATGAGACTTTTTAAATATTCTTACAGTTTATATACAAAATGTGGTTTGTATTTGATCCTAGTCCACTAAAATCATTACTGGTAGTAATGCGGCGGGGTTATGACACAAACAACAACAATTTGTAAACACAACATAATAGCCGACAAAATCAAAGATACTCATAAATTCAATTTTTATGATTGGTTTCCTTAATATCGAGGAGTCAATCTCAGGGGCGTACCCACCTTATGAGGTAGGTGGGTGGACGGCCGCACCCCCTGAAAAAAAAATTAGTGGTATTTTTCGCAAAAAATCCCGACCGCACCCCTTGGAAATTTTCGTCCGCACCCCTTGGAAAATTCCTACCGCACCCCTTGGAAAATTCAGACTACACCCTTTGAAATTTTTCGTCATCACCCCTTAGAAAAAAATGTCAGAAATTTATATAAAAAAATTGTGAACACTGATTGAAACCCGATCAAATTATGTACACAAGTTAGCCCATTAACCCCTTTAATAAAACTTAAATTCAATTCATCAAGCCCAATAACTTAATACTCATTCAAGCCTAACCCAACTAGTAGTTTTGTTAAACAACATCAGTCCACATAATAAAAAAAAACCCAAATCGCTGCCACTAGCCAGCTATTCCTGTCATTCCTCTGCCTCACTTCAGCGCCGAGCGACAGCATAATTCCGTTTGGCGACTACAAAATTCCGGCTGCAAACTGGATAATTCAGGCCACCCCAGACAGGTACATGTTTTTTTTTTTTTTTTGTTATTTTGATGTTTATACGATTTTGTTCAAGAGTCATGAGATAATAGGATTTTAGGATAGGTTAAAAAGTTTAAACTTTTATGTGTTTTGAGGTAATTTGGGGGTGTTATGGTCATTATAGGATGTGTTTGTTGTTTCTTAATCTCTTATTGATTATATGATTCTAGAAACAGATATATATGTTAAAAACGTTTAAAACTTTATATGTTTTTATGTATTTTTGGGTTGTTCTAGTCTTTAGTTGGGTGGTTTTGGTGATTATATGATTGTTGGTTGGTAAATAACAATTACTAGGGCTTGAAATTCAAAATTTTAAATTGAAAATTAAGGAACATGGGCTATGGTTGAACACTTGAAGATCCTTGTTTATTTTGTATGTGATAGGATTAGGAAAGAACAATGAGTAGGGAAGTTGTGCTGCGATTTCTCAAGAGGAAAGGGGTTGAACCGCTTTTTTTCGCCGGATTCTTCTAATTTAAGACCAAGATTTGTTTTTAGATAAGTTTTTTTGTTCTCTTATTTAATGATTAAGAGAAATAGAAGTAATGATGGTTTGAACTTTGATGTTTTTTTGTTTGTTAATGTGATAGTAAATTAGGAACTAGGGTTTGATTGTTTGAAAATTGAAATGGACCCGACCCGACCCGATCTGATTTGACTGGCTATGAAACTTTGTTTGTTTGTGTTTACTTGTTTTACATGACCCGACCCGCTATGAACCGATTTTTTTTATATAGCTAGGGGTCTAAAATTTTTATATTAGTTGTTTACTTGACTCAATCTCTCCTAAATTTATGTGTATATATTAATTGTTATTGTATAATGAAAAATCATTAGCTCTTCATAGCCTTTCATGGTATCAGCCTAAATTCTAACCCTAGTTTTTTTTTCTTTTCATGTCGACCACCATGGTTGGTTCTTCATCCTCTTCAGATCAAACAATCACTCCTTCTCTCAATACTCTATTTCGCCTCGTCACCCTAAAACTCTCATTTTTTCTAGGGACACGACCTTTGTCACACCCTGATATTTCCACGTATTACCGGTGGGGCCAGTGGGGAGTATCGTGACGTAGTTGATATCATCATAGACAATTTATCACAGTTTAATACACAGCGGAAGTCGAAAGATAAAAATATTACAAACCGAATGAAAGTAATATCAATTATTACAAAAACGGTTGTAAAGGATCCACAGGCGGATCAAAGTAAAAAGGAACATTGTTCAACAGATTTGTAAACATCTAAGCTTGCAAGACTCTTTATTGATGCTAGGGGTAGCCAGCCTATTCCGTCTAGTACCTGCACTTAGCCTTTTTGGAAAATACGTCAGTTTACACTGGTAAATACAATTAACCGACTCATTTTGAAAATGTTTAAGAAAATTCATTTGAATGCACAAGGCACAAAATATCTTTTATAACTTGGGACAATTATTTTAAAAATAATCTTGTATACAGTTTTAAATGTTTGTCGTCCGTTAGGGCCGGTTAGAAGAGCCGGACAAGATTAACTGACACACCACAAGTATAATGCCCACAAGGAATACCTTATTGTGGGATACTTTTCTACATACGCAACTGTCAGGTGTATGCCTACACCCCGTGCTTAAGTCGTGGCCATTTCAATGAATGAGCCGAGGATATCCAGGACATGGTCATTAAACCCCCAAACGCCATATACCAAACAAAACAGATTAAAAAGGGCTATGTAATTATATTAATCACAATCCAATTTAAATAACTACACACCCGACCAAGCGGTATTATTATAATACCGTATCCCAACCCCATATAAGGGAAAATAAGTTAAAAGTATTTACCTGAGCAAATTGTACAAATTTATCTCAGACGTACAAATCAGCAAATGCAGTTACCTTTTACTGGGCTCCTAAATCTGGAACGAAGGTTTTAATAACCTATTCGATTCCTAACAGGTCTTACTTAAGTTTAAACTTAGACCGGTTAGTTTTAAAGAAAGGTATACGGTTCAAAACGCATGATAAAGCGAAGACCGGAATAGAATGTGATTTAGACCCGACAAGTTTGAAGACTTGTATAATATGGGTAAACTAAACACATTCTGGATTTTGAGATAAAATGTTAAGGTTTGACCCGTTTCGGTTAATTTATGCAAACTAGTTACATAAATCGTAACGGATGCGAAAAATACATAACGAGTAAACAAATGAGTCATGAACAGGTTCCTAAGTTTATATGCCTTAAATATGTTGTGATATCAGTAAGATACCTTCCATTATGCCCAAAACGAATTTAAACTCAAATTAAGCCCCGTAGGGGGTATTTTGGTCATTTTAAAGGTTATAAAGAGATTAAATATTAATCTGAGATTCAGGTCTGAAATGATCAGTAAAAATATTTAATTTAATAAGTTATATCAGTAGGGTATTGCATATATGTGAAATTTATCATTTATAACCAAACTATGCACCGTATGGGCATTTTGGTAATTTCACATAAGCCTTAAAGGTCAAATTTGTAAATCTGAGTTCAAAACTATTTCTTACTGTTAAAGTTATAAAAATTACTTAAAACATCAGTAGGTATTAAGTCATATATGTTTAAAATAGTTTTAACTCATACTATGTGTTTAAAACGCGTAAAAAGTGATGTAAAACTCATTTTATTCAAGAAAATGGTATAACCGACAATTACCGAATCAAAGCTAGAACCCTATGATATGATCAGTTTAAAAATAAATAAAAATCTTCAAAAATCCCAAAATATTATATTACATCAGTGGGTAAAAAGTTTGGTGTCAAAATTTGGGTTTAGATAGGCTTTATGCTAATTATGTCGTTTAATTAATAAAAAGCTTCTTAATTACGATATTGAGCATAACTCCTAATCTAAACTTCAAACTGATGTCAAATTTTTAGGACAGGTTTATAAATCAGTGACAAAGGTTTTTGTCCTCTCACATTTTCAAAAATCTCGTTTTAAGGTCAAAAGGGCATAATGGTCAACATTTAGGCATATAACGGAAACATGCAAATGAATCGGATAAATTAGGATCTAAGTTGTATAATCTCAGAGAGTTATACTAATATGGAACATGGACCTAACGGAAGCTTAAGACATTTCTAAAACAATCTAAATCGGGTCAGAACTGAAAGTCAAAGCAAAAGTCTACTTTTGCGACTTTCGATTCCGAACCGAGCCTAAACTCAAAATTGTCGGGTTGAACATGCTTAGACATGTTCTTACATTAATTACCAAGTTATACAAGTGATAAAACAGGTTTCATGGCTTCTACATTACTAATTATGTGTTTATTCGAAAATTAGCTTTCTGTTGACTTTTTATAATTAAGTTTGACCCGACAATTGACCTAGTTAGAGTGGAAATCAAAGGGTGCCCTTTTAAGGGTTTATTACCCACATAATTACCAACTCATAACTACTTTCAATTCGATAAATGACTGGACCATTAGTGATTAATCATTAAGTCAAAGCTTAATTACGACGACTTTGACTTTAGGACATTACACTAATAAAACACGAATTAGGGAGGTTAAGGAAGCTTACTGAAGTACTTAGCACGATTTAGAAGCTTAGTGAATCTTGCTTGAGGTCCAGAGAGCTCCAGAAATTCAGTTTGAATGATTTTCCAAGTGACAAGTTCATGTTTGCAACTAGAACTCTTTATATAGGGACTTAGAATGCATGAGATTTTAACACACAAGTCTAGGATTGATCCCAGATGAGTCCAAGTGCCCCTTATGCATGAAATACCACTGGTGCAGCCCATGGGATCGAAAACCATGCATGTAAGGCGGTGTAACAGGCTGAACAGGCACCTGTGCATGTTTTTGGACGCTGGTGACTTTCAGGCGGGGCGCGTAAGAGACATGGGTGTAATACCCCGAACCTTAATATACTGTTTATAAACGTATGAAATATGTAATTTATATTTCATATATTGTTAAACGAGTAAGATGATGGTGTGAAAGGTGAAATATCTTGACAAGCCTTAGCTACTATATGAGAGCGTTTAATATTAATAATTAAATATATTATTTTTGACCTTACTCCGTTTTTAATGAAACTTAGGTTAAAACGTAGATAAAAGTATGCTCGTTCTAATGACATATTCGTCGTTTTATAAAACGTCATATTTTAAAAGTTATACAAGAAAAACGAGTGAAGCAGCTGAAATAATAGAACTAAGCTAGCTGGCTAGCACGTCAAGCTAGCTAGCACGTCAATTGTCCCACATCGCCAGAAAGCCATTGAGGTGCTTGCTTGCTTCACATATATATAGGAGTTAAATTGTAGGATTTTAGATACACCAAAATTTTAACGGGAACGCTCTAGTATTGAGAATCCCGAGTATACGATACCCCGTTGGGTATTGTTAGTAGTCGTTTTTGGAGCACGAGTAGGAGCAGGAGTAGGGAAACTCTACATCAACGTGCCGTAGATAGTTTTGAGGACCTTGAGACATAACCCAGTCGTACTAGCGGCAGTTAAGCAATTGCTAATCAGGTGAGTCATCATACTTGTCTTTTAAAGTGTGATAGTATACTCGTCCATAACTGGTAATAATGAGAATGCTGCAGTATGCATGTGTCAGTAGGGGTATATGGGATCCTATTATGCTTAATGAGGTGTGTCACTCTGGGAAGGGTAATAAGGTGTTGTACCCACAGGCACTTCGTGCTTATAAGGTCCAACGACACACACTCATACCTATGTGACGGCCGTAGGGGGACACAGCTGGAGGACCAGTATGTCTCTTGTACGGTGGTTTGTGACAAGTCTAATGTGACATATAAGGTTCAATGAGGCCCAACCTGACTATAATGTGGTCACATGCCCATATTGTGTATGCATATAATGTAAACTGTGGTCTGTCTTTATAAAAATTGTATAGTATGAGCTCACCAGTATATATCTGACGTCGTTTTGAGTATACTTATCTCAGGTGAGTCATGAGGAAAGCTATAGGAACTACTTGATAGTTGTGGAGTTTTAGAAGATCAAGGAGTTCTTAGTTGCCAAAAAATTAGTAAATAAATAAAGTGTTGTACTCAGACTATTATAAGTTTTAACGAAAGTTTAGTTTGTTTCCGCTGTAAGTGTATCAATTGTGCACAATCACCCGGGTTACGGGGTGGGTGTTACAGTTGGTATCAGAGCCCGAGGTTTTAGCGAATTAGGTATTGCAGGAATGCCTAACCTTTAACCAGTAGTTCTTTAAAGATTAATAGCACACTCAGACTAGGCCAAATAACATGTTCTCAGGAAAAGTACTTGCATAGTCAATTGAGTGACGCTAGAAGAAGTAAAACTATGTTGTGCCTTTTTATATGTTGTATATATACGTATATATATATATATGTGATGTATTGTAACTGTAACACCCTTATTATTATTTAACAATTTTCGTATAATTTACGAAAATAAACGGGTAATTAGAATTTCAATACATTGAAAATACGGGTTTCATTAAACTTTATTTACAGAATTAAAACTATACAAAATAACATGTTTGAGTTCGTCATTTAACAAAACAACGATACATAGTGCGGAAGCTTATTTCTTGATCGTGTTCGGTTCTTCGTTGTGCTTGATCATCCTCCGGTGCTAAAATCATACCTGAAACTCATAAAACATGAGTTGGATTAGTCATATGTAACTTAGAACATATTTAAACGAGTCCGGGAAGCGAAACTGATTAAAATAATTTTTTTTCGCTAAATCAGGGTTCTGTCGCGTGTCGCGGAGGAACCAGGTTGTTCCTTCGCGTGTCGCCTGGGAAACCAGTTTCCAGCAGGTTGCAGTTCAGATCAGCTATGCCAGTTTTTACGGAAACGGCCATAACTTCTTCGTTATTGATCTGTTTTACCCGATTCTTTTTCCTACGCATCCGTAATTTAATCCTCCATCTTATGGAGTTAAAATCCTACATCCAACATAAGAAATTTTGAGACTTCTAAGCCTTTGACTCGTTACCTTTTTACCGAATTTTAACCCGTTTATGCATTTTATCAAACAAACGTATTTGTTTGATCCCTATATCACATACACTTCTTCAAATTAATGTTACCTACCATATTAGGTTCTAATCATAGGTTTATTACACAATTTAAACCCGTTTTCGCTCGTATGCTTATTTTGACCCGTTAAGGGTATTTAAGCACTTTCGAGCCTAAAATCGCTTTCATTTGTATCTAACTTTATATTTTCACATTTCTTACCAAGTAGTCTTCCACCACAACTATATTTGTGGTGGATTTAATATGGAGATACATATATTCCGAGTTTTATCCCTCGGACTATCATTTTACGGCAAAGACCCATATTGAGTCATTTGACCCAAGATTTACCCTTTTCATTCTTTATACTTATTCAAAGTATTTGCTTGATCATATAACTTGTTTTTAAACGACTCTTAAGGTTCATTTACTCGATTTTGCTTACGAGGGCGTTTTGGTCATCTTAAACCCTTTCTTTACAACAAAGGACTTTTCATGTCGTAATTGACCAAAATTCCACTTTTTAAACTAGGATCTTGTTTAAATAGCCATCATGTTTTTAAAACACAATGACAATAACTTAAATCATTCAGTTTACTTAAAAGATAACCCAATGTCCATTTTAACTTGTTTAGCCCTCATTGAACTTCAAGTTCTAATGATGATTTGACCAATTATACATACCTGGCTTGAATCAATATATTGACCCATTTTGATACCTTGCCTTAGTAGCCGCTAAGTAATAGCGATGACAACATTCAATCGATATTTATTCCTGTAATCATGCAACTCGACAAAACATTAGCCGATATTGTCAAAGGGTGATATTTTCACCTTTTGACCCGTTTGGTCTATATGACCATTTACTTTTGCGAGATGGATTTATTATCATCTCGTCTACATAACTTGTACCGGTTTACACCATACGGTCAATTTACTTATAAATTTATTTCTTGATTGTTTTGACCCCTTTATATCTTACGCTATAAAGTGTCCTTCAAAACTAACGGTTATCGTCAACGAGTGACTACATTGCCGTTTTACCCTTATTAATTGTATTGATTTACCTTATAAGGTAAATCACTCAAAACTCGTTATTTATTAGTCATTACATGACTAAATGACCTTATTAGCTCTTTTTAACCATTCAACATGGTTTATCATTATTGTCTTTTGTTTCGAACCTCGCACGTCGGGTCGAAACATCATAAGTCAAAATGTGACTTTTGATTAATCAAAATCTATAAAACCAATAGATATCAAATAAAAGGTGTAAGTTTTAACTTACCTTGCATCCCGAATACGTTTTTCCTTTATGCTTGACTCGTTCGACCCGCTTTCTCCCCAAGCTTCACCTAGCTTGTTAAGCGCCAACTATTATTCGTCATTCGCAAGGTGGTTAGTTTAATCATGACTTAATACGATTATCCCACCTTACGCAATTCTATATCTAATTATCATTCATCATATCATAAGTCAGTTTGACTTTTTAAAAGTCAAATGCCTATTAGTATACTAGATGCATATTCAAGTTCATCAACTAGTTTTTGCATCCTTTAATTACCCAGTAGGCGTTATCTATAGGCCACCGTTTCAACCAAAGTTCAAACCACGTTTATCACATTTCAATCACTTTAATTAGTTCAAGCGATTATCAAAAACTAATTTATTCATTCATTCACAAGAATAAAGGGTTCTCATCTATAAGTGAGACCCATTCATCATATCACTAGGATTCATCCCAACACCTTATATAATCAAGTTCTTCATATGAACTAATATACTACACGATTTCATACACCAATTTACATGAACGAAATTACCAATTTCATCATAACATACAAAAACCCACTTCAAGTCATGCACAAGCTTTCACTCAAACTTATAATTTGTTCAAGTATATTGCATCAACTACCACTTATGATGATTTCTAACACAAACATATCATCATCTTCATTATTAAGTCAAAACCCACTTAGCACATAATAGGGTAATTATCAAATCCCTAGTTTTGACAACAATTCATCAAATTTTCTACTAGGGTTTGTTTCTAAACCAAGATATAATCACAATAACACTCATAGAATCAATATTCATTCCAGAATTTCGATTAGGATTCTTCATCATAATCTCAAAGTATCACCAAATCATAAACTTTCAACATACCTTGTAATCCCCATGACTAGGTGATCACGAATTTGTGTTCATGCATTGATTTGGCTCTTGATTTGGGCTTCAATTTGATCAATTTGCTGAAGTTAGGGTTTGAGCTCTCCTGAGCTTTCTCCTGGTCGACCTCACACACGCACACACTATGTGTGGTGTATATATTTTTTTTAATAACTAAACTTTTTCCAAATATCTAACTTTGGTCCCTCATGTTTCGTTAATTATTAAGTAGGTTATAACCTACTTATTTACAATCCATATTCCCTCTTATTAACCGGGTCAAACATTCCTAGTTAGCTTAGCGGGTTCGGGAATATTTATGACTAAGTTTATTTTAGGTCCCGTTAACTCGGGCCTTCTAAGCTTTTATTTCTTAAAAGCTTTTATTCACTTTTTATTTATTATTAGGATTAATTATCTAAAATCCTAATATTTACCGGGTAAATTTTTACCACTAACGGTATTTTACCCGTCAGTAATATTAACGTGATTTGATTACCAAACCCGTTTTTGGGATGTTACAGTAACACCTCGAAAATTCACGTCCTATAATGTATTGGCACGTGTCATAAGCTTGAACGTGTGAAAGAATACTCTAGAAGGACTAAAGTTGACAAACATGGAAAGTATGTGAATATAAGGGTTCAAGTTGTCAACAATGGATAAATATACTTTACAGTAACCCTACATGATGCTCATACCTTCAAACGAATAAATCATGGATCATACGAAGCTAAATATGAAGGAAAGTGAGAGATTACAAACTGCAGGGGTTAAAGGTGTCAACATGTATAAAGTATACCTCTGAATGACCTTTTAGAAAACCCGAAGCTTTGTAACGATTAAATATGCTCACTAGAATACATGATAAAAATTTCACTAAGTTTCGTTATCGTATGAGAAAGTTATGATAAGATTCGTATACAAGGGGTTAAAACGTCAACGTCGAAGTTTATGACTTTTCGGGCAACAATAAAGTTAACCGAGGACTAAACAAAGTGGGTAAATGTCTTAAAGCCCTTATAAGTCAATTTAGAGGGTTCATTGTGCAAAACAAGACGTGAAAGTGACCTTTAGAAGGACCGGGGACCAAAACTGCAAATAATGGAAAATTTGTTTGGCTGGACAACACATGCTCGCGTAGCGCGAGCACTACCCCTTATGCCGTCGCGCTACGCGACGGCCTTACCTGATCAGAATGTCGATTTTCTTGTTGATTCTTGTCTGCCATAGCCTTGTGGTCGCCTTTAACTCGATTTTCCTCATCTTGGACGACCCCTAAATGGCTCCTAGACAATAGGGACATGTGTTAGTGATCAGGGAACATTGCTAGAGTTGTTTGTCAACAATCTATGAGTTCTTGAGCACTATATAAAGGCCCAAGGTTGCAACCATTTTCTCACATCTTCCATCTGCACTTTGGAACATTTCTGGAGCTCAAGACTTCTCTCTAAGCTTCACATTTCGTGCATAGGACTTCAGTAAGTATGCTTAACCTCTCTTAGTTAAGTTTTTGCTTAGTTTTAGCTTAAAAGTCAAACCATCGTAATTAACGGTTGACTTAGCGATTAATCACTAATGGTCCAGTGATTTGTCGAATTGAATGTAGTTATAAGTTGGTAATTATGTGGATAATAAACCCTTAAAAGGGTTCCCCCTGATTCCCACTCTAACTAGGTCAAATGTCGGGTCAAACTTGTTATTAAAAAGTCAACAGAAAGCTTAATTTCAAATTTATGCATAATTAGCAATGTAGAACACATACAACCTGTTTGATCATTAATATAACTTGGTAATTAGTGTAAGAACATGTCTAAACATGTTCAACCCGGCAATTTACTGTTTAGACCCGGTTCGGAACCGAAAGTCCCAAAGCTTTGACTTTTGCTTTGACTTCAGTTCTGACCCGTTTTGGTATGTTTTAGAAATACCTTAGAGCTCTATTTGGACCAGGTTACATGCTAGTATAACCCTCCGTGATTATACACCATGGTTCATTAGTTAACCAATTAATATGCATGATTCCGTTAATTGCCTATATGTTGACCATTATGCCCTTTTCACCTTAAAACGTGATTTTTGAAAATGTAAAAGAGTAGAAACCTTAGTTACTAAAATATAAACTTGTGTCCAAAGTTTGACATCAGTTTGAGGTGTAGTTTGAGAGTTATGCTCATTAGCGTAAATTGAAAGCTTTATGTTAATTAAACGGCGTAATTAGCGTATAGCCTATTTAAACTCACTTTTTTATATCAAACCTTTTACCCACTGATGTAATATATTATTTTGAGATTTTTGAACATTTTTAATTAATTTTAGGCTGAGCATAACCTATAGTCGTAGGCTTAATCCGGTAATTGTCGGTTTTGCCCTTGCGGGCTATAAAATGAGTTTTACATATCTAATTGACTCCAAACCTTTTGCTACTGATTACATATGATAAATAAATTATTTTAAGCCTTCTGAAATAATAAAAATATCAGCTTTATGTATAGAACCCGGAAATGGCTTCTAATCGCCTTTTTAAGCGTTTTTAACGCATAGTATGTACTAGAACTATTTTAAACATACAAGGGTTGATACCTACTGATATTTTGGGTAAATTATAATATTTCAGCAGTAAGCAAAAGTTGTTTAACTCAGACTTTAGTTTTGAGCTTTACGGCTTATGTGAAATTACCAAAATGCCCCTACGGTGCATAGGTTGGTTATAATTGATAAATTTCACATATATACTTTACCCTACTGTTATAAATTAGTAAACTAAGTATTTTTACTGATTACATCATACCTGTAACTCAGGTAAATACTTAAACTCTTTTATAACCTTGAAAATGACCAAACTACCCCTACGGGGCATAGTTTGTGTTTAAATTCGTTTCGGGCATAATAAAAGACATCTTAATGATGTCACAACATATTTGAGGCATATTAACTTAGGAAACCTGTATATGACTCTCATGAATACCCGTTAAGCTTATTACGCGTTCGGTTCGGTTTATGTAACTAGTTTACATAAATTAGCCGAAACGGGTCAAACCTTATCGGTTTTATCTCAAAATCCAGAATGTGTATGAAATACCCATATTAAGCAAGTCTTCAAACTTGTTGGGTCTAAATCACATTCTATCCGGTCTTCGCTTAATCATGCGTACGAACCGTATCGTTGAAACTAGCCGGTCTAAGCTTAAGCTTAACTAAAGACCCGTTAGGATTCTAATAGGTTATTATAAACCTTCGTTCCAAATTAGGAGGACCAGTAAAAGCTACTTGCATTTGCTTATTGTGATTATTACATTGCTCAGGTAAATACTTTTAACTTATTTTCCCTATACGGGCTTGGGTTACGGTATATAAAATACCGCTTGGTCAGGCATCAAATATTCCATTGTTTGGTGGTTAATTGAATAATTTGATCGGCCCGTTTAAATTGTTTTGTTTACTTAAAGCCTTTGGGGGGTTAATGACCATGTCCTGGATATCCTTGGCATCATTTTAAGAAATGGCCACGACCTAAGCGCGGAGTGTAGGCGTACACTCGTCAGTGCATAAATAGTTGATGTGGTGTGTCTATTGATCTTTAACCCGACACGATCCGGGCTACTGAACGCATAAGGAACATGTAATTCTTTTACAAGATTATATATTTAAATAATTATCCCAAGTTATAAAGAGTTTGTGCCACGTGCATTCAAATCAATTTTATTAAAACCTTTTCAAATGAGTCAGTTAATTGTATTTACCAGTGTAAACTGACGTATTTTCCAAAAGGCTAAATGCAGGTACTATACGTAATAGGCTGGCTACTCCAGGCATCAATAATCAAGTCTCGAAAGCTTTAGATGTTAAAGTCTGTTGAACGATATTATCTTTCTGTTTAAGATTCGCTTGTGAATCCATCTTACATTCCGTTGTAATATTTGATATTACTTTGAATCGGTTTGTAATATAATTATCTTTTGCTTCCGCTGTGCATTTATATATTGTGTTGTTTGACTATGATGTTACCAACTACGTCACGATACTCCCCACCGGGCCCACCGGTGACAGGTGGAATTCGGGGTGTGACAGGTTGGTATCAGAGCCAACATTGAGTGAATTAAACACTAGCCTTTTGTGTTTAATCTCAATGACACATTAGCACATTCCTTGACCTTCTGAGTCTAGACTTAACATAGGAATATTCTCAATCCTCATCTGGAAATTTTGCTTCCAATTTTTATATATTGGATACGTCGCCAAGCGAAGAAGCCGTAATAGGATTTCTCCACACCCGGAGCCTTGAATTGCTGACCTTCGTACAGCGGCTAGGATGAAACGTGCAACCAAGGAGAAAGCATTCGGAAATAAAATGAAGAAGAAACTCCTTTTGCTGAAGATCGTTTCCTTAAAAGTCTTTATAACGATATTTATCTTTTAGTCCCTTCGAGGACAACGTTATTCCTTTCAAGACCCGTTTAGGGCAACCTTGAATTTTTAATTTTATAGTGGAATGACTAAATATTCATCCTAATCAGGAAATATGAAATAAATGAAAAATAACATTCCTTTTATAAGATCTACCATTATAATAAAATGGCAAAATCTAAAAAGGACAAGACCTAGCCTTGTGTCATTATTAAGACCCGGCCAAGATGGCAGTTCCTCAATTTAGGTTCAGATCCTTATTAACATCCCGAGTTAGGATTGTTCTGCGTTATTATTAAAAAGGAATCTTAAAGGTAAACCTAGCCTATAAGACGAGGCCAAGATGGTAGGACCTATTCAAGAGATTCAAATCCTTGTTAACACCTAAGAACGTGTTAGCACTCTTGACAGATGTGGTTCGAGAAAATCACAACAGTCATTCTTATATTGGATTCTTCCAATTTTCTTATCTAGTCTATTGATTTAGAAATCATGGCTTATATCATCCTATAAGATGATCATATTATAAACATCCCTTAGAAGGGAAATGCCTACGGGCTATAGTTAATGTCCTCTGAGACTAAAGACAGTGGTAGCCTACAACTCCCTGTCAAGAAAAAGTAATGAACTTTGATTCACACCTAAATGCCTCGATCCCAAACGATCATGGCTTATAAATTAAACTTGTCCATGTGACTAGGCCTTTTGTGCTATTACTAACTTATAAATTTGCCTCGATTCTCTGAAATCATGGCTTATAAATTAAACTTGTCCACGTGACTAGGCCTTTTGTGCTACTACTAACTTATAAATTTACCTCGATTCTCTGAAATCATGGCTTATAAATTAAACTTGTCCACGTGGCTAGGCCTTTTGTGCTATTACTAACTTATAAATTTGCCTCGATTCTCTGAAATCATGGCTTATAAATTAAACTTGTCCTTGTGACTTGACTTTTTGTGCTATAGTTATATTTTAATTAAATCCAGGACAATATTAATAAAAATCCTGAATAAAAATAAATATCATTCCTTTCCTGCTAGCATAAATATTAAAAGAGAATCTTAAAAGGTTTGACCTAGCTTGAATGTCATTGAAGACCTAGCTAAGATGGTAAAACCTGTTTAAAAAGAGATTCAGATCCTTGTTAACATCTGAAAATGTGTTAACACTCCCGACAACAGTGATGCGATAAAATCACACTTGTCATCCTTATATTAGGAATTTTCCAAATCCCTTATTTAGCGTAAATGATCAATAGGAATCATGGCTAGTAAACGTCGAACATGATGTACGCATCAA
This sequence comes from Helianthus tuberosus, assembly GCA_030545235.1. NCBI lineage: Eukaryota > Viridiplantae > Streptophyta > Magnoliopsida > Asterales > Asteraceae > Helianthus > Helianthus tuberosus. The sequence goes on from CM060424.1 coordinate 12,438,303, forward strand.
AACATCCATTTGGGATGTATACCTACGGGAAAAGGTGTATACATGAAAAGATAGTTTTTATTTCATAAATTCTTGTCAAGACAATGAACTATGAAATTTTCCGATCCAAAGGAATCATCGATTATGTTTTAGATTTTTCCTTGTGACAAGGCCCTGTGCCATCAAGAGTCCTTGGGAACAAGCTCTTGTGCTATATAAAATGTCAGTGCGACATTGACAGTCGTGATTTATGTCCCCGTCTAATAAATATGAAGGATTATATTCTGTTTACACGCCAAGGATGGTTTATTTAAAAACCTAGGCAGAACATAATCAAATAACTTAAATACTATCTTTTGGCCTATATGGTTTATTTACACCATAGCTATTTAATCAACAAATTCGACAATTCACCCTATAATTAAATCAATTATTACTAATTGGTTTGTAGCCTTCAAAGCTTCACCATGGTTAACTCCTCTGAAGCTCACCATCATCCAGTTAATCAGAATGATGATACAAGACTGAATTTAACGGGCGCCGAGTTACAGGCTATGTTAGATACAGCTGTACACAAGGCCGTGAACCGAGCGTTAAGGGATCATAAGCGAAAGTATGATAATACCCCAAATAAAGGTTACAAAAAGGGTAGGACCAGTTCGAGCTATAATCAGTCCAAGCCAAAGAAGGCAAAACCCGAATGTGGAACCTGCAGGAAGAAGCACTTTGAAAAATGTTTCTATGATCAGACCAGGGGATGTGTCATCTACAAGGAGATGGATCACAAGACCCATGAATGCAAGGACCTGAAAAACAACCAGCGGTCAGGTGAAAAGACCAGATGCAAAACCTGTAGGAAATACCACCTCGGGAAATGCAGATTGGAATCTCAGCCTCTACCCTGTGGAATCTGCAAGGCCAAGGAACATAAGACCTTGGATTGCAAGAGATTGGGAGACGCAACCTGCTATGGTTGCAATGAAATAGGGCACATCAAAACTAATTGCCCTAATAAAACCAAGAAGTCTTGCGAGGCTAAGAAGACTAAAACCGGAAACTCTCAAATGGATACTCAAGAGGCTATTCAGGATGACAAGGTCACAACAGGTACTTTCTATATCAATAACGCTCATGTTAGAGTATTATTTGATTCAGGTTCAGATAAGTCTTCCGTAGACAATAGATTTTGTAAATCATTAAATCTGCCTATTAAAACTCTAAGCGTTAAGTATAAAGTAAAATTGACCGATAGTACCTCAGAGACTGCTTCAGCAATTTTAGCTGGATGTTATATATCCGTTAGGAATCATTCTTTTCCACTGTCCTTGTTCCATTAAAATAGCGGGAATCGATATAATAATAGAAGATGAGTTGGTCATCCTGTAGCCAAACCCATACTTTGTGTAATGAGAAGCAAGTAGTTATCAAGACTCCTTATGGTGAGCCTTTGACCATTCAAGGAGATACTGGGTATGGATTGCCCAGGCACTTGTTAAATTTGGTGTTTAATACCAAAGATTCGAGTATGGAAAACTCAGAAAATACAAACAACAGTTGCGATGCTGGGGATGCGACAAATGTTAATGGTGCATCCGATGTGAACCTCAATGTTAATGGAGTTAATCTCCAAAACTGTAATTAACGCATCTATTAGAAAGGCTATGAGAAAAGTCATGAAAAGGTTGAGAAGCTGAATGATGTTCGCTTTAAAACACCTGTCGCTGCTCATAAGAAGAGCTATATTCATACTTCAAATACACTAAACAAAATCATATATGGCAAGGAGCCCCATTTTAGGAAGTACTTAAAAGTACTTCGTCTCTTAGAAGTCAAGAGGCCTCAATAATAATAAGGGACCATCGATTTCAGGAAATTGATGGATGAAGTAGAAACCATTAGGTATATCAGCGATTATGCTGGAAGGGACTGATGGGTGTCAAGTGTTATATATATTAGGTGTATATTTTAAGCCCCATTAACACTTTTTTAGTCAAGTTTTAAATTTATAAAACACGATATTTACTAACACTAGACACTCATATGGGCAAGTGCACCCATCGTGAGCGTAGTATAGTGTTGGTAAGATACTGAGGTCGTCCAAGGACACAAGAGCTTTTAGTACCGGTTTATCCTCAACGTCTAATCAAATCAAAAAGTTTAGAAAAATGTTTTAAACTAAGAAAAATAAAAACTAACTAAAAATGCTGAAAAATAAAAATAAAAGAAAAACAGATAGACAAGATGAATCACTTGGTTCCGACTCGTATCTAGTGTAACCTTTGATTATTTTCGCACTTTTTAAGAGATTATCTTAGTTATTGTAGTAGGCCACTCTTTTGAAGGTGACGTTACCCTCACCCCAGTAGTTTGAGTCAGCAAGGATACAATCCTAAAAGGGTGGATTATTGAAAGATAATTAATTAAGTTATTAATGCAAATTATGGTAGGCCCCTCTTTTGGAGGTGACGTTACCCTCGACTAAGTAGTCTGAGTCAGAAGGGATACAGTCCTAAATAGCCGGGTTATAGTATTAATAGTAGTTAACTTATGAGGGGATCAAAGAGTTTGGACCCCCGCCATCCAATACCGTTAAGTATTGAAGGAGGTCCTACTAAATTTGACCCAGGTCCATTGCAGGACCTCTAAACGCTGAACAATGGCAAGACCTTTACTAAACCATTCCCTTAACCCCCGACCAGGTAGCCAACATACCTCCATATAGACCGTGGAGATATGGATGGTGAAAATCTTTTATTTTATATAGACAGTAAAATAATGTTAAGACACCACGGACAAACGATAAGGAAAGATCACCTTCAACATAAGAAACTAGTTATTAAAGTCATTAATACAAAACCAAGTAAAAAGTGCGAAAAGATTAAAAATAAAAAGTATTACACTAGACACTTGTCTTCACCAAGTGATGTAAGAGACTTAGGCAAACATGACCTTGATTGTCAAGAACTCTTACGATCAATCTTGGATCCCGAGACGACTCACACACTCTATGATGGACAATGGATGATGGTGGTGGATGATGGTGTTATGGTGGTGGTGGGTGGTGGGTGAAGTGTGAGAGAGGTGGTGTGCCAAGGGATGGTTTGAGCTTGAGCCAAGCACTCCTATTTATAGGCTGAACAGAAGCTCGGGCACGGCCCCGTGTCCACATCCTTCTCTTTCTTCATTTATTGCAGTTTGTCTTATTAGTTGACCACGCCCCCGTGTCCGCTGAGCACGACCCCGTGTGCAGAAGAATCTTTGTACTATGAAGATTTGCCTAGATTATGCGAATCTTATAGTTGACCACGGCCCCGTGTCCACTGAGCACGGCCCCGTGGTGGGCAATAGAAGCTTCTACCACTTTGTCTTTTCTGCTGACACTTGGGCACGCCCCCGTGCTGGCTGAGCACGGGGCGTGTTCAGTCTTCTGTCTTCTTGTTTTGCTTGGGAAGATGTTGTTGTGGGGTCGGGCATGTCACGTCTTGTTCATTTTCTTGTATTTATGTTAGATTTTGATGTCTTTTTGTTTCTTTTGTTAATTTGAGCTCATTTAATCCTGAAAATACAAAAGGAAGACAAAAGCACACTTTTTTCCAACATTAGTACTAAAAAGGGTTAGTTTTATGCCACAATTGATGTAATTTATATGTTGCATTTTGCACACATCAGGACATGGTAAGGTATACATCACAGTCGTTCGATGGCAATACCCTTAATTAGTAAGGACATTTATAAAGTCCACAAGAAAGATCCCCTTACATAATATGGGATGGTCCAAGTTTTAAGGGCACATTAAGGTTTCAAAGCCTGCTTATTATAAATCCATTATGGATCTACCTCAGCTACTCACGTTTTATAGATTAAGAAACGACCAGTCAAAGCTGAGACTGCCCTAAATTTGTCATAGATTTTGCGGCTAAGTTTAAAAAGATTAAGAATGGAGGTGCTTAAACCTCCTAATGTATGATTAGAGGCAGTTCACATTAATAATGACACTAGGTAAATCCCTTATTAAGATTTATTGCTAAGAATTACATCTGGGTTCAGGTGCTGCTAGGTCTCTCATAAGACCATAAGCTTAGCAAACTTTTAGAAAATTTTTCCCGTAAGAAACCCAGATATTATGAGTAAGGTAAGACTCACAGGCAGATCAGAAGAACCATTTCTTCTGTTACTGTCAGAAACCTTCAGTCGTAAAATTGTAAAAAGTATCCTCTCTCTAGGTGTAATGCGTCAACATTTAGAGTTGATATCTCTTTGATCTCTAACGATTGCGAATACCAAACGGTATGATGAACAGCGCCGTATGATGATTGGTATATCTTAATAAGTTCCATAGATTGCTTCCATGCCTGATCAGTATGGAGGTTTAATGCATGGGATCACAAAGATATTCCGAGAAGTCATATAGTACTAAAATCAACTAATGGTATTCAAGGGAGATATCCAGAATGAAATTGTCCAAGTAAATGTTCCCGGTTAAGGAAATTCGTGGAATTGTAACATACAGGTGTCACTAATTTGACACAAGCATTGATGGATGAATTGGAGCCTGAGATTTGGAAAAATCTCTGTAATCTCCTTATACCTAAGTATCTTCTCATAAGTTTTCCCTGCTTACCTCCTGAGAGGCAGGTAGAGTTAAGATTAACATCCCGCTGTGGGCTGGAGTATTGTGAAAACTCCATGTTGATTATTGAATAATCGAAACCCTGATTAAGTAGGTTTTAAGACATCGGCTCATATAGCCTGACTCAATATTCTGAGGGTTTTATGTTATTAAATAAGAAAGACGGTTCATATTGCTTATATATTAATTACCGCAACCCTAATTAGGCAACGATTGAGAATCGCCATCAGCTGCCCAGGATCATCGATTTGTTCGACCAACTGTAAGGATTAGCTACTCCTTAAGATTAGTTTTGAGCAATGGTTGGAATAACCATCTCACCTTAAGATAAGCTTTTCCATAATAGTTGCTATAAAAGTATCAAGGTGGCTCCTTTGGAGACCTTGTATAAATGAAATATCAAAACATCCGTTGGATGGACGAGACTTTGGGAAGTCCACTTATAAGGATCTGAAGGTTGCATTGGAAACAACGAATAAGATTCATACAAATCCCTAATCATCTGTAAGTTGCCAGTATTCGGCAGAAAATAAAGAATTAATGAAAGTAGCAACCCTCCTAAACTCTTGTTAAGGAATAGGGTTCAAACAAAGGATATCACCCAGGAAGGGTGTGCCAAATTATTAAATTTTCAGGCTAGTTAAGCTCTGAATATACATAACCATTCGAAGGAAATCGAATGTATCAAGATCAAGTAGCTTATAAGCTAAAACCTATTTAAGGATCTTGGCAGAGCTCGCAATACATTTCACACTAGTGACTGAAAGAGGTGTTTCGCCAATAAGTCAAGAAGCACTGTCACATAATGATATGCGGATTTATGTAGTGATGAGCAACCTGTGTCGATTAAGGATCGATAGGATTTGAAGCTCCAAAAGATACATATACCTATTATAAAGGTCAATTGGAATGCCATAGAGGCTCAAAGGTACTGGGGAAGATTAAGCCCAATATAAGGCAGAAAATACTTCCTTTATTTTAACAAATCTCGAGGTTGAGATTTCTTTTAAGGGGGTGAGGATGTAACACCTCGAAAATTCACGTCCTATAATGTATTGACACGTGTCATAAGCTTGAATGTGTGAAAGAATACTCTAGAAGGACTAAAGTTGACAAACATGGAAAATATGTGAATATAAGGATTCAAATTGTCAACAATGGATAAATATACTTTACAGTAACCCTACATGATGCTCATACCTTCAAACGAATAAATCATGGATCATACGAAGCTAAATATGAAGGAAAGTGAGAGATTACAAACTGCAGGGGTTAAAGGTGTCAACATGTATAAAGTATACCTCTGAATGACCTTTTAGGAAACCCGAAGCTTTGTAACGATTAAATATGCTCACTAGAATACATGATAAAAAATTCACTAAGTTTCGTTATCGTATGAGAAAGTTATGATAAGATTCGTATACAAGGGGTTAAAACGTCAACGTTGAAGTTTATGACTTTTCGGGCAACAATAAAGTTAACCGAGGACTAAACAAAGTGGGTAAATGTCTTAAAGCCCTTATAAGTCAATTTAGAGGGTTCATTGTGCAAAACAAGACGTGAAAGCGACCTTTAGAAGGACCGGGGACCAAAATTGCAAATAATGGAAAATTTGTTTAGCTGGACAACACATGCTCGCGTAGCGCGAGCACTACCCCTTATGCCATCGCGCTACGCGACGGCCTTACCTGATCAGAATGTCGATTTTCTTGTTGATTCTTGTCTGCCATAGCCTTGTGGTCGCCTTTAACTCTATTTTCCTCATCTTGGACGACCCCTAAATGGCTCCTAGACAATAGGGACATGTGTTAGTGATCAGGGAACATTGCTAGATTTGTTTGTCAACAATCTATGAGTTCTTGAGCACTATATAAAGGGCCAAGGTTGCAACCATTTTCTCACATCTTCCATCTGCACTTTGGAACATTTCTGGAGCTCAAGACTTCTCTCTAAGCTTCACATTTCGTGCATAGGACTTCAGTAAGTATGCTTAACCTCTCTTAGTTAAGTTTTTGCTTAGTTTTAGCTTAAAAGTCAAACCGTCGTAATTAACGGTTGACTTAGCGATTAATCACTAATGGTCCAGTGATTTGTCGAATTGAAAGTAGTTATAAGTTGGTAATTATGTGGATAATAAACCCTTAAAATGGTTCCCCCTGATTCCCACTCTAACTAGGTCAAATGTCGGGTCAAACTTGTTATTAAAAAGTCAACAGAAAGCTTAATTTCAAATTTATGCATAATTAGCAATGTAGAACACATACAACCTGTTTGATCATTAATATAACTTGGTAATTAGTGTAAGAACATGTCTAAACATGTTCAACCCGGCAATTTACTGTTTAGACCCGGTTCGGAACCGAAAGTCCCAAAGCTTTGACTTTTGCTTTGACTTCAGTTCTGACCCGTTTTGGTATGTTTTAGAAATACCTTAGAGCTCTATTTGGACCAGGTTACATGCTAGTATAACCCTCCGTGATTATACACCATGGTTCATTAGTTAACCAATTAATATGCATGATTCCGTTAATTGCCTATATGTTGACCATTATGCCCTTTTCACCTTAAAACGTGATTTTTGAAAATGTAAAAGAGTAGAAACCTTAGTTACTAAAATATTTTGCTTATCCGTCACTCGGTTGTGCGTTTACATTATTATCAAATATTTTGCTTATCCGATTCATTTGGGTACTTTTTAATTAGTCCCATTCACTCTGTCCTTACTACATCGGATGTAAATGTGTCCGCCATAAGAAACTCGTGGTATCATATGCCACTACTTACTTGGCCAGAGTAAGCGATTTAATACATGACATACACGACCTTTTTATAGTTTTCACATCACGCCCTATGTAAGTAACGCCTCTATTCAGTTTTCTTGGAAATTATATCCTGGATATGTATTTCTGTTCAGGTTTTCCAAGTTTCTAATTTACCTATGCAACGATCATTCTCTACATGTTTGTTGCATCTTGCTAATTGTGCGATTATATTTAAAAACACGCACCTGGTAATGCTTGCCCCGACGGGCGTTTCTTGCCATTAACCTTGTTCGCGGTCGTTACGCGATTTAGTCCTTAGTGAGCATGCTCCTATCGTCATACTTCGGACCGTTCCTCTATCATATCCTTAATTTGTTCAACTCTTGTCATCTTTAAATGCAAGTGTCCTTCAATCAAGATATTCACAAAAGTTAGTAATATCAACTTCAATAATCGCCTGTATTATAATACAAGGCTTTTTCTACTATACGCGTCAATGCGCGTATTTTTTGTCAACTATATCAATCATTTAATTGGGGTAACGTGTATTACACGGTAACCCTATGTGTTGTCTACAACACTTTAATATGCTAGACCATTAGCCTACTTGCACTTACCGGATTTGCGATCAAGCCTCGAACCGAACACTATTCTTTGTCAAGAGCATAAGGTTTAAGTCCAAGCATGGTTCCTCCCTACCATACTCGAATCTCTTAAACCAAGGCTCTGATACCAACTTGTAACACCCGTTCTTATAAATCAAGGTTTATCGTATATTTTGCGAAAATAATCATGTAATTAATGATTACATATACATCGGAAATACGGGTTTGTTAAAAACTTTTACAATTTAAGTGATATACATAATGCGATTTAATTCGCCGTTTAGAATGACGACAAAACAATGTTGCGGAAGCTTTGTTTAACATGTGTTCGGTTCTTGCTCGACGCCTGATCTTCATCCGGGCTCTCGATATACACCTGTGCTCAAAACCAACTTAAAAGTTAGTTTTGATAATTCAAATAACGGTACAAGACAAGATAAATGATAATGGAAAGAAATCACAATGTAAATCTCTTGATCCAAAAACAATGGCCTCACTTTGGCCTCCACCGTAACTTACGGTGACACCGTAAGTTACGGTGGTCTCTGTTTGAAAATTTCCTCACCGTAAGGCAGTGGAGAACTGCCGTAAAGGATTCAACCTCCACCGTAACTTACGGTGACACCGTAAGTTACGGTGGTCCCTGTATTCGCCCTTTTCCATTTGCCGCTTAATGACACGAAAACTTCCGTATCTTTCTATTCGTTAGTCCGTTTGACCTACCGTTTCTTCCTACGTGTTTGTAATTTGATTCTCCATCATATGGAGTTAAAATCCGGCATCCGGCTTAATCAATTTTGAAACTTTCATGGCTTCGGCTTATTACCTTTTTACAAAAAATTGACCCGTTTACGCATTTTATCAAACAAACGTATTTGTTTGATTCCTACATCACAAACACTTCTTCAATTAATGTTATCTACCATTTTAGGTTCTAATCATAGGTTTATTACTCACTTTAAACCCGTTTTCAATTGTATGCTTATTTTGACCCGTTAAGGGTATTTAAGCACTTTAAAGCTTGAAATCGCTTTCATTCCCTTCTAGCATTGTAGTTCTACATTTCTTATTTAGTAATCTCCCACTACAACTATATATGTATTGGGTTTAATGTGAATATCTACATGTTCCGAGTTTTACCCCTCGGATTACCATTTTACGGCAAAGACTCATATAAAGCCCTTCGACCCAAGACTTTATGTTTTTCACTATCTAACTTATCCTAAGCATTTATGTAATCATAAAACTTATTTCCGAACCACCTTTAAGGGTCGTTTGTCCGAATTAACTTACAAGGGCAATTTGGTCAATTTTCTTCTTTCTTTAACTACAAGAGTCCTTTAAATACTTGATTGACCCAAAATCCAACCCTTTTAGCTATAATCTTATTTATAAACCCATTTGCTTCTAAAACACCATGAACATAATTCAATTTATTCGGTTTACCTTAAAGATAACCGAATATCTACACTTTAACATTGTCAAACTCTTATAGAACTCCAAATTCTACATAATGAGTTGTGTTATTATGCATACCTGGCTCGGATCAATATATTGACCCGTTTCAATACCTTGTCTTAGTAACCGCTAAGCAAAAGCGATGTACTTATCCATTTGCTATTTATTCCTATAACATGTAACTCGACAAACCATTAGACAATATTGTCAAAGGGTGATAATTTCACCTTTTGACCCGTTTATTTACCTAGTGATCTTCATCACTTCAAGTAAATGCCAATATCATGTATTATGCTAATTTAAAGTTTACTAGCGAAATTATGAAATCAAGCATAATGTAACGGAACCGTAGTTACGTACCTTTAAAGCATACTTTTCAAGCGTGTATCACCTCCGGCTTGTCCACTTGACGACCCGGATTCTTTACCTATAGAGTTCCATTCACAACTTTATTTAGAACTCTTTTTATCACCAAAAAAATCGGACAATTCATTATAATATTCAAATCTGCGTTTTTGTCCGATCTTTAATGTTTTACCCTCACTTAGGCGTTTTAACAAACACCTAGCGGGTCAGATTTTTACATAACCATTACTAAGTTCTTGACTTGTTATTTTCATCTACATCACTTCAATTAACAAATCTATACTAATTTTTAACATCAAAAATCTCAGATTTGCCACACAAATTCAGATTTCACTAGAATAAGAACCGTAATTCTAGTGTTTATTTGGTTTCTACAAACTCACTAATCACCTTCAATGGTGATTATAAACCCCACAAGTATAATGCTAGGTTTTAACAAGAAATCATCTAGGGTTTATCCCTAGATGCCATATTACTTCTAGTTTCATCCATGCAAGAGATAATCAAGCTAAATTTCGGTTTTTCACAATTAACCTATAATTTAAGATGAATCAAAACATCAAATTTTTGCATACCTTATGATCCCCTCAACAAGGTGATCACTAATTCGTGCTTGAAAATCGATTTGGAGTTGATTTGAACCCTCAATCTGATCAATTTTGACATGCTCTAGGGTTTGGTGGGGAGCATATGTCGCCCCTGTGTTCTTGTTCGACCAGGCCTCACAAATGAGGTGCTGGGTTTTGTTTTTAATTAAAATTGATAACATAAGTTTCAATTTTAACAACATTGGCCCCTCTAATTTGATTAGTTAATTAAGTAGGGCACAACCTACTTATTTCCAACAATATTCCCCACTTATTAACTAGGTTAAACATTCCTAATTAAATTAGTGGGTTTTGGGAATCTATGACCAAGTTTAGTTTAAGTCCCGTTAACTCGTGCCTTCTACCAATTTTATTTCCCAAACACATTCTTTTTCTCTTTTTATTAAATATTAGATTTAGTTATATAAATTCTAATATTTTTTTGGCTTAACTTTTACCACTAATGGTTCTTTAGCCGTCTTTTAGTGTTAACGTGGTTTGATTACCAAACCCGTTTTTGGGGTGTTACAAGTCTACCCCCCTTAAAGAGGTTTCGTCCTCGAAACCTTTTCTTACATAATTCATTGAGTTTAACTCAATGTATTCAATTCGAGAAATCTTTTAAACATTACTTATACTTTTATCCAATAGTTTGTATTACCAGAAAAATATGGTAACATCTTTTTGGTTACTAATTGTCTACATAACTCATACGACATAGGGCGACTTGAAACATCGTAATCTCGTTGTTTCCACTAGTTTAGTTAACTTAGCGATATCCATCGCTTTCATATATTATCGAATTCTTTATGAATCCGTTACTTTGACCCGTTTAAAGGTCTTTAGTGAAATCTTTCACTTTTTAGCAACTTTTTTTTTTTTTGTTTTCATTCTCATTTATCTGATTCAGTTATATTGAATCCACCGCTTACAAGCGACCAATTTTATTTAAATGATCTTAATCGGTCTCACTAACTAGACTTATTAGTCCAGTTACTTTTTACCACTCGCTTGGTTATAATGTGATTCCACTTCACATTGCATTTCTTGACTGCGATCGTGTCACGTCATGTTTAATTTATATCAACCTTTCATTTTCAAAAAGATCACTTTTCGAATATATCGTCTTGCGCCTACCAGCGCCAAGACTTGAATCCTTCATGCTTACTATTAAATTTCCTATCAGAATTTATATTTATAAAAATGTTATTTCTTACTAAAACTGAATTTTAGTCTAACGTTTTTTTTTTCTTTAACTATGTCAATTACTCATATCAAGGAAATTGACAACTCCTAATTTATTCTTTTACAGTCTTAGTTTTATGCGGGGATTCTCAACCGATTCCCTCGCTTTATCTAATTAACCCGTAGGTTTTTATCACTTAGCCTTATGGGCTATTTTGATTAGACTTTCACCTCTTTATGGCGAAGTCCTTATAACTTCTTTCTAATCATGACCCGTGGGTCGTTTTAGTCCCGTAGATCTTTCATTTGTTTATAACCCTAAAGGTTATGTTGATCCCGTAGATCACTCCTTACTCATGTCATTCTTAAAATACATGTTTGGTGTCAAGGCACCTTGTTTTTGTTCGAAGAATCATTTGGTTTTAAGCTTAGGTCCCGTTAATCTTAATTGTAGTTTCATGGCTATAATTGTTTTCTTTCGGACAATTTTCCGATTTTATGACTTCTCATGTCATTTATGCGTCAGTTCTTCTTATGCTTACTGTTATTTGATTTGCATATATTCTTATTTGGTTATATCCCATTACCGGGCTCATTATTCTCTTGCATTTAACGCTACCTTTATCTGGCTAGCGCTCATTTGTGCCATTCGGCGTTATATTGTATTCAACATGTTTGACCTATTAATGTGAAATCCATCACTTATAAACAATCAACTTTATTCTTTATTCAACCCATTCGACTTCGAATAGTTGAACATATTTACTCACAATTTCTATATACGAGATTTTATAGTCATAACTCGTAATCCAAGTTACTTTGATTTTTCAACCCGCGTTCACGTCTCTTGGTTTACGCATGTGTTTAATTCTTACCCATCAACCGGGTGTTTTACCGAAGTCGTTATTATTGCAACCCTCCCGGTATGCATTAAGACCTCGCTTCATTTTTATATTCCGACTTTATCTTTAAGTTTGACGTTTTACAAAAACGACCCGTTAGGGACATATTTGCATAAGGAACATGTAATTCTTTTACAAGATTATATATTTAAATAATTATCCCAAGTTATAAAGAGTTTGTGCCACGTGCATTCAAATCAATTTTATTAAAACCTTTTCAAATGAGTCAGTTAATTGTATTTACCAGTGTAAACTGACGTATTTTCCAAAAGGCTAAATGCAGGTACTATACGTAATAGGCTGGCTACTCCAGGCATCAATAATCAAGTCTCGCAAGCTTTAGATGTTAAAGTCTATTGAACGATATTATCTTTCTGTTTAAGATCCGCCTGTGGATCCATCTTACATTCCGTTGTAATATTTGATATTACTTTGAATCGGTTTGTAATATAATTATCTTTTGCTTCCGCTGTGCATTTATATATTGTGTTGTTTGACTATGATGTTACCAACTACGTCACGATACTCCCCACTGGGCCCACCGGTGACACGTGGAATTCGGGGTGTGACATGTATATAGTTGTTATATTATAATAATGTATCATACATACTAGTAACTCTTTATACTCATATTACTATAGGAAGGAGACAATGTCTGAACATAGAGATGAACAAGGGTCTAGAAATAATCAGAATAACAGAAGGAGAGAGGAAGGCTCTTATAGAACTCGAACTCCCTCTCACAGTGTCAGGTCCCGGTCTAGTACAAGCATACGTCTAAATACTGAGGATATCCACAATATAGCTGTGGAAGTGGCTAAGGTAATGAAGAATGCACAAACCGGTAATGTTAACCAATCTGGAGAACGATATGAAGAAAGCTCAGCAGCCTCCACGCCAGTACAAAGGGAAGGAATGGGCGAAAGGAAAAAACTATTGCAACCATGCCACTAGAAGGAAAAGGTGAATATTCCAAATCAAAGGAGTGTACTTATAAGCACTTCATGTCCTGTAAACCCCAGTCCTTTGACGGAAGAAAGGGAGCACTAGAAGCTCAAGACTGGCTCAACAGAATGAAGTCAGTATTAGACATATGTGAGTGTGATGACCGCAACAAAGTACGGTTCGCCGTACATATGTTTGAAGCTAAAGCCCTTCACTGGTGGAACATTGTGGTCCGAACAGAGGGAAAAGAAAAGGTTAAGGAGATGAAGTGGGAGGAGTTTCTTCATAAGTTTCTTGCTAAGTATTTCCATCCCAGTGAGACTGAGCAACTAGAAGTGGAATTCTTTCAGTTAAAAATGGGAAATAAAACCTATCGAGAGTATGTTTCTCGTTTCAACGACATATCTCGACTGGTTTCTTATTTAGCATTGACTGAGGAACAACTGATCAATAGGTTTATTTGGGGTCTACCCTCTGAAATGAGGGTGTTTATCAATTCCAAATCCCCCAAGACTTTTGCAGAAACTGTTGAGGCTGGCGCCGTCACGGCTGCCGAGATTATTATGCGACAGGCTGAATCTCCCGCACCAAAAAGGAAGTGGGAAGAAAGAAAGGGGGACACCCGGAATAACAACTTTAAAAGGCCTAAAAAATTTCCTCAATGTCAAATTTGCAAACGCTTTCATACGGGGGAATGTCGTTTCCCTTGTCCAAATTGTAAAAAGACGGGTCATGCTCTTCAAGAATGCAAGGAAAAGAAGAAGTGTTTCAAATGTGGAGACCCTAACCACATGAGATCTGAATGTCCCGAACTCAAAAGAAATGATAGGATATAACCAAATCAGCTAAAAGGGCGTACATTTGTACTCACCACAGAAGAAGCCAAGACCAATACAGACATTATCACGGGTACGTATCTCGTAAATGATGTATATGCGCGTGTGTTATTTGATACCGGTGCAAATAGAAGTCTAGTGTCGACTACCTTTAGACCTTACTTAAACCAGGCATCCCAAAACCTAGATCATGCTTTTACAGTAGAAATGGCTGATGGAAGTCAAAGAGAGATAGTTGACATTGTTTAGAATTGTAAAATAAGCTTAAACAACCATGTTATCCCTATAGACCTAATGCCTATGGAACTTGGAGAATTCGACATAGTCATAGGAATGGACTGGTTGACACTATATCATGCGGAAGTTATATGTGATAAAAGGATCGTCCGACTCCGATTACCCAACGGCAAACAACTAACTGTATCAGGAGACCGCACTGACAAGACTAAGAACCTCATCACGATAGCACAAGCACATAAATGCCTAAGGAAAGGGTATGTTGCCTTTCTAGCATATGTTGTAAACACTACAGAAAAGCAGAAGGTCGAGGACGTGCCAGTAGTACGAGAATACCCCGAAGTGTTTCCCGATGAGCTCCCGGGACTACCATCGGATAGACAGGTTGAGTTTCGCATTGACCTAGTTCCCGGTACATCACCGATTGCTAAGTCGCCGTATAGACTAGCCCCGACAGAAATGCAAGAACTCAAGAAGCAACTACAAGAGTTGCTTGACAAGGGGTTTATCCAACCTAGTTCGTCGCCATGGGGAGCACCCATCTTATTTGTCAAGAAGAAAGATGGGACGATGCGCATGTGCATCGATTATAGAGACTTGAATAAAGCCACTATAAAGAATAAATACCCTTTGCCCAGGATCGATGACTTGTTTGATCAATTACAAGGGGAAAGCTATTTCTCTAAAATAGACTTGAGGTCTGGATACAACCAAGTGAAAGTTGCACCAGAAGACATACCTAAGACTGCCTTCAGGACTAGGTATGGTCATTATGAATTTTTAGTAATGCCATTTGGATTAACCAACGTACCTGCAGTGTTCATGGACCTCATGAACAGGGTTTGTAAACCTTACCTCGATAAGTTTGTGATCATTTTTATTGACGATATCCTTATCTACTCTAAGAACGAGGTAGAACATGAACAACACCTGAGAGCAGTCCTTAAATTGCTCAAGAAAGAAAAACTCTATGCAAAGTTCTCTAAGTGTGAATTTTGGATACGTGAGGTGCAATTCCCAGGCCACGTGATAAATGAATGTGGAATACAAGTTGACCCTGCAAAGATCGAGGCCATCAAGAAATGGGAAGTACCAAAGAATCCCACTGAAATCAGAAGATTTCTGGGGTTAGCAGGATACTATAGAAGGTTTATTCAAGACTTTTCAAAGATTGCAACACCATTAACCACACTAACCCAGAAAGCCTCTAAGTTTAATTGGGGGCCTAAACAAGAAGAAGCCTTTAACACGTTAAAGCATAAGTTATGTAGCACCCCAATACTGTCACTTCCTGAGGGAATAAAAGATTTTGCCGTCTACTGTGATGCATCTCACTATGGTATGGGATGTGTACTCATGCAAAGAGGCAAAGTAATTGCCTACGCCTCTAGACAGTTGAAGATTCATGAACGGAACTACACAACCCATGATTTGGAACTTGGTGCCATAGTATTCGCATTGAAAATTTGGAGGCACTATCTTTACGGTACAAAGTGCACTATCTATAGTGACCATAAAAGTTTAAAACATATATTTGAGCAGAAGGAGCTCAATATGCGTCAGAGATGATGGATGGAGTTATTAAGTGATTACGACTGTGAGATCCAATACCATCCAGGTAAGGCAAACATAGTAGCAGATGCTCTAAGTAGAAAAGAGAAACCTCAACCAATAAGAATTCGTGCAACCAGAATAGAGGTTAAAACTAGTCTCTTAGAACAAGTTAAGAATATACAACAAGAAGCCTTAAAAGAGAATCATATTGTAAAAGAAAGAATGATTGGGAGACTGAAGCTACTGACAATGGGAAATGATAATATCCTTAGGTTCAGCAATAGGATATGGGTTCCTAATTTTGGAGGACTGCAGGATACAATCTTAGAGGAAGCTCATAAGTCTAAGTATTCCATTCACCCTGGCAGTGACAAGATGTATAAGGATTTAAGGAGAGATTATTGGTGGCCGGGAATGAAGCGATCTGTTGCCCATTATGTGGAAAAGTGCCTTACATGCCTTAAGGTGAAGGCAGAACATCAAAAACCCTCTGGATACTTGCAACAACCAGAGATTCCAGAATGGAAATGGGAGAAAATCACCATGGATTTTATCACGAAGCTCCCAAGGTCAACTCACAGTTATGATACTATTTGGGTAATAGTGGACAGACTGACCAAGTCTGCACACTTCGTGCCAATTCGTGAGGACTATAAGATGAACAAGCTAGCTCAAATTTACATCAAAGAAATAGTCTCGCGACATGGGGTGCCTGTATCGATCATATCAGACAGAGATAGTCGTTTAACATCTAAATTCTGGCAAAGTTTCCAACAAGAGTTGGGAACCAAGCTTAATCTAAGCACTGCATATCATCCTCAGACGGATGGGCAGAGTGAACGGACTATTCAGACATTAGAAGACATGCTTCGGGCTTGTGTAATTGATTTTGGTGGAAGTTGGGACACTCATCTACCACTCATCGAATTCGCCTACAATAATAGCTATCACGCCAGCATCAAAGCTGCACCTTATGAAGCTTTATACGGAAGAAGGTGCCGAACTCCTATCTGTTGGACAGAAGTAGGGGAAAGTCAACTGTCAGGACCAAAAATCATTGTGGAGACCACCGAAAAGATTCAGCAAATCAAATAAAGGATGAAAAGTGCTCAAGATCGACAAAAGAGTTATGCAGATCAGAGGCGTAAACCCCTAGAGTTCCAAATAGGGGATAAAGTAATGCTTAAGGTATCACCTCTGAAAGGAGTGATTCGGTTTGGAAAAAAAAGGGAAAGTTGAAACCCCGATACATTGGGTCGTTTGAAGTAACAAGCAAAGTAGGACCAGTGGCTGATCGGCTAAAACTTCCTGAACAGCTGGCAGGAATACATAATACTTTTCATGTATCAAATGTAAGGAAGTGCCTAGTGGACGAAGCTCAACAAATACCCCTGGAAGACGTACAGGTTGACGACAAACTCAACTTCATTGAAGAACCACTACAAATCGAAGATTGGAAGGTTAAAAAGTTACGCAAGAAGGAAATCCCGTTAGTCAAAGTCAAGTGGAACGCACGTCATGGACCCAACTTTACATGGGAATTAGAAAACATAATGAAAGATAAGTACCCTCATCTTTTTAAGTGATGACAAATTTCGATGACGAAATTTTTGTAAGGAGGGAAGGATGTAATATCCCGAACCTTAATATACTGTTTATAAACGTATGAAATATGTAATTTATATTTCATATATTGTTAAACGAGTAAGATGATGGTGTGAAAGGTGAAATATCTTGACAAGCCTTAGCTAGTATAGGAGACCGTTTAATATTAATAATTAAATATATTATTTTTGACCTTACTCCGTTTTTAATGAAACTTAGGTTAAAACGTAGATAAAAATATGCTCGTTCTAATGACATATTCTTCGTTTTATAAAACGTCATATTTTAAAAGTTATACAAGAAAAACGAGTGAAGCAGCTGAAATAATATAACTAAGCTAGCTAGCTAGCACGTCAACCTAGCTAGCTAGCTAGCACGTCAATTGTCCCACATCGCCAGAAAGCCATTGAGGTGCTTGCTTGCTTCACATATATATAGGAGTTAAATTGTAGGATTTTAGATACACCAAAATTTTAACGGGAACGCTCTAGTATTGAGAATCCCGAGTATACGATACCCCGTTAGGTGTTGTTAGTAGTCATTTTTTGGAGCACGAGTAGGAGCAGGAGTAGGGAAATTCTACATCAACGTGCCGTAGATAGTTTTGAGGACCTTGAGACATAACCCGGTCGTACAAGCGGCAGTTAAGCAATTGCTAATCAGGTGAGTCATCATACTTGTCTTTTAAACTGTGATAGTAT
Organism: Helianthus tuberosus; assembly: GCA_030545235.1. NCBI lineage: Eukaryota > Viridiplantae > Streptophyta > Magnoliopsida > Asterales > Asteraceae > Helianthus > Helianthus tuberosus. The sequence continues at coordinate 12,456,655 of CM060424.1, forward strand.
ACTCGTCCATAACTGGTAATAATGAGAATGCTGCAAGATGCATGTGTCAGTAGGGGTATATGGGATCCTATTATGCTTAATGAGGTGTGTCACTCTGGGAAGGGTAATAAGGTGTTGTACCCATAGGCACTTCGTGCTTATAAGGTCCAGCGACACACACTCATACCTATGTGACGGCCGTAGGGGGACACAGCTGGAGGACCAGTATGTCTCTTGTACGGTGGTTTGTGACAAGTCAAATGTGACCTATAAGGTTCAATGAGGCCTAACCTGACTATAATGTGGTCACATGCCCATATTGTGTATGCATATAATGTAAACTGTGGTCTGTCTTTATAAAAATTGTATAGTATGAGCTCACCAGTATATATATCTGACGTCGTTTTGAGTATACTTATCTCAGGTGAGTCATGAGGAAAGCTATAGGAACTACTTGACAGTTGTGGAGTTTTAGAAGATCAAGGAGTTCTTAGTTGCCGAAAGTTTGTAAATAAATAAAGTGTTGTACTCAGACTATTATAAGTTTTAACGAAAGTTTAGTTTGTTTCCGCTGTAAGTGTATCAATTGTGCACAATCACCCGGGTTACGGGGTGGGTGTTACACTAGGAAGTCTTACGCGGCCGGTATGAATGATGGGTTCCGGTTACAAAGTTTCAGAAATGCCATTTTTGGTCCCTGGTCCTTCTAATAGTTGTTTTAACTTGTTTTTATTGCATTTTTTGACCCTCAACTTGACTTTTAAGGACTCCAAGCCATAAACAAACTTCGTTAAGTCCTCGGTTAGATATACGATCACCCGAAAAGTCCTGAATTTCAACGTTGACGCTTTTAACCCCTCACTTACGAATGTTAACGTATCTTCCTCATATGATATCGAAACCTTGTGAAATTTTTATCACTTATTCTTGTGAACATAATTAATCATTACAAAGCTTCGGGTTCATTAAAAGGTCACTCAGAGGTAAAAATTAAACATGTTGACACATTTAACCCTTGCGGTTTGTAAACTTTCACTTTCTTTCACAAACGGCTTCATATGATTCATAATTCATTCGTTTAAGGGTATAAGCATCGTGTAAGGTTGTTGAAAGGTATAATTATCGAATGTTGACACTTTGAATCCTTTTACGCATATACTTTCTTTGTTTGTCAACTTTAGTCCCTCATATTTAATCCATTACACGTTTAAAGCTCATGACACGTGTCTTCATTATATTGGTCGTGATTTTTTGAGGTGTTACATCCTCACCCCCTTAAAAGAAATCTCAACCTTGAAATTTACTGAAATAAATGAGGGTACTTCTGTTTCATTGTGGACTTTACCTCCCATGTGTATTCGGGACCTCTACGGGCATCCCATTTAACCTTTACAATCGGTACATGCTTCTTTTGAAGTTTCTTAATCTGTCGATCCTCGATTGACGAAGGTTTTTCAAAAAATTTCAAGCTCTCATCTATATGCACATCCATATGTGGCATGACTAGTGATTCATCAGCTAGACATTTCTTCAGATTGCAGATGTGAAACACATTATGGATTCCACCGAGCTCTTCAGGCAGGTTTAACTTGTAAGCCACAGTTCCGACACATTCGATGATCTCGAATGGTCCTATGTATCTTGGGCTTAACTTGCCTTTCTTGCCAAATCGCATTACCCCTTTCCAGGGTGATACCTTAAGTAGAACTTTGTCACCTACCTCAAATTTTAGAGGTTTACGCCTTTTATCTGCGTAGCTTTTCTGCCTATCCCTGGCAGCTTTGAGACGATTTCTTATCTGTACAATCTTATTTGTCGTCTCCAGGACTATATTAGGCCCTGTTAGTTGGACATCTCCAACTTCTGCCCAGCAAACGGGTGTTCTGCACTTTCTTCCATACAGAGCTTCAAAAGGTGCAGCTTGAATACTGGAATGATATCTATTGTTGTATGAGAATTCAATCAATGGAAGATGATCATCCCAACTTCCTCCTAAGTCAATAATACAAGCTCATAGCATATCCTCGAGTGTCTGTATAGTACGTTCACTTTGACCATCCGTCTGATGGTGATATGCAGTGCTGAAATTTAATCGAGTGCCTAGGGATTACTGGAAGCTTTTCCAGAAATGCGATGTATATCTCGCGTCCCTATCAGAGATGATAGACACTGGCACTCCGTGAAGAGATACAATCTCGTCCACGTACAACTGAGCTAACTTATCTGAGCTGTGTGTTTCCTTAATAGGTAAGAAGTGGGCTGACTTAGTCAATCTATCCACTATAACCCAAATAGTGTCATTTCTTCACTTTGCCTTTGGTAACTTAGTAATGAAATCCATAGTTACCATTTCCCACTTCCAGGTGGGAAGTTCATGCTGTTGCAGCAAACCTGACGGCTTCTGATGTTCTGCTTTAACTTGAGCACATGTCAGACATTTGGCTACATAAGTGGCTATAGATTTCTTCAAACCTATCCACCAATAATTTGCCTTCAAATCCTGGTACATCTTATCACAGCCAGGATGAACAGAATACTTGGAGTTATGGGCTTCTTGAAGAATTACATCCCTAAGTCCTCCATAAATTGGAACCCATATTCGTCCATTCAATCTTAGGATTCCATCCTTGCTATAGGATGATTGTTCAGCAGTTACTCCCAACTTTTCATTCGAATAGTTGGCTTCTAATACAGCTCCTTTCTGAGCGGCCAACAATCTTTCATTAAAGCTGTTCTTCAATTCAATGCTCTTGGCATTGATTCTAATGGGCTTAACCCTTTCCTTTCTGCTCAACACATCGGCGACCACATTCGCCTTGCCTGGATGGTATCGGATTTCACAATCATAATCATTTAAAGTCTCTATCCATCGACGCTGCCTCATGTTCAGATCCTTCTGGTTGAACAGATGCTGAAGGCTCTTATGATCAGAATAGATCACACACTTGGTACCATATAAATAATGCATCCAAGGTTTTAGTGCAAACACAACGGCACCCAAATCCAAATCATGGGTGGTGTAATTCTTTTCGTGCACTCTTAATTGTCGGGAAGCATAGGCAATAACCTTGCCTTTCTGCTTTAGCACACATCCCATAGGATTCTTGTTAACACAGGAGCATTGCTCAGTTTCTGCTTAAGAATCTCAAAGGATTCTTGTTGCTTAGGACCCCAATCAAACTTGATATTCTTCCTAGTCAACGAAGTCAGGGGTGCAACAATCCTTGAGAAATTTTCAATAAAACGCATGTAATATCCTGCCAGACCTAAGAAACTGCGAATCTCTGTGGGCGTCTTCGGCTCTTTCCAATTCATGATAACCTCAATCTTAGCGGGTTCCACCTGGATACCACACTCACTAACCATATGTCCAAGGAATTGGACTTCACGAAGCCAAAATTCACACTTTGAAAACTTGGCGTAGAGCTTTTCTTGTTGAAGAAGTTTAAGAATACAACGAAGATGCTTCTCATGATCAGCCTGATTCTTTGAATAAATGAGAATGTCATCAATAAAAATAATGACAAACTTGTCCAAGTAGGGTTTGCAAACGCGATTCATGAGATCCATGAACGCTGCTGGTGCATTAGTGAGCCCGAACGGCATCACTAAGAACTCGTAATGACCATAGCGAATTCTAAATGCAGTCTTGTGCACATCTTCATCTTTCACCTTCAGTTGATGGTAGCCTGACCTTAAATCAATCTTGGAGAAGTAGCTTGCTTCTTGAAGCTGATCGAACAGATCGTCGATCCTGGGCAATGGATACCTATTCTTGATTGTCACCTTGTTCAGCTCTCGATAATCAATGCATAAATGCATTGATCCATCCTTTTTCTTCACAAACATAATCGGTGCTCCCCAAGGAGATGAGCTAGGCCTAATAAATCCTTTTGCCAACAAATCATCCAGCTGAGTTCTTAACTCTTTCATCTCAGTTGGGGCCAACCGGTAAGGTGCTCTTGCAACAGGTGCTGCTCCAGGTATAATGTCAATTCTAAACTCCACTTGCCTATCTGGGGGTAAACCAGGTAGTTCTTCAGGAAATACCTCAGGGTATTCAGAAATGATTGGAATGTCTTCGATCTTGGGCTTCAGTTCATCTATAGTCACTTATGCCATATAAATGACTCAACCTTTCTTCATACACCTTGATGCCTTAAGCATAGACACTTGCTTAGGCAGCCTGTACTGAGTGTCTCCTTGAATGGTAAGTGGCTCACCATACAGAGTCTTGATAACCACTTGCTTTTTATCACAAACGATCTGAGCTTGGTTATGAGATAACCAATCCATGCCTATTACTATGTCGAATCCAGCTAGTTTCAAAGGAAGCAAGGACAATGGAAAAGAGTGGTTCCTAATGGATATGAAACATCCATCTAATACAGTTGAAGCAGTTTCTATGGTACCATCGGCCAATTCTACTTCATATTTTATGCTCAGGGTTTTAACAGGCAGATTTAATAACTTACAAAACTTATTATCTACAAACGACTTATCTGCACCTGAGTCAAATAATACCCTTGCATAAACATCATTGATAAGGAAGGTACCTGTTATCACATTGTCATCCTGAACTGCTTCTCGTGCATTCATTTGAAAGACCCTAGCATTGGTCTTTTTACCTTTTTCAGGTTTCTTCACATATTTCGGGCAGTTTGTCTTAATATGCCCCTTCTCATTGCAACCATAACAGGTCGCATCCTTCAACTTCTTGCAATCCAAAGTCTTGTGTTCTTTGGACTTGCAGATCCCACAACCAATCGACTTCGATTGCGATTGTGACTTTGATTCAAACCTGTATTTCCCGAAATGGCGTTTCTGGCAGGTTTTGCATTTAGGCTTCTCATCCATTTGCTGGTTACCCTTGTTAGACCCAGAATTCTTCTTATGGTCTGAGTTCCCCTTATGCTTCTTGTCATAACGACGTGAGTTATCATCCTCACGTTTCCTTTTTCCTTCTTTAGAACTCTTAAGCGATCTCAGCTTGATCGCATCCAGAGTAAGGGATAATGACAAATCAGCTGCTGACCTAAAAGTAGCAGGTCGAGACGCCTTCACACTAGCTTTGATCTCCGGGGCTAAACCCCCAATAAAACGAGCGATACGCTTTGGTTCCGGTGTCACCAAGTATGGAACCAATCGAGACATGGTATTGAAACTCGTGAGATAGGCCTGACAGTCTAAATTCTTCATAACCAATGTCAGAAAGTCGGTCTCAATCTTCTCAACTTCATGTTGAGGACATAAATTTTCTTTGATTAGAGCAACAAACTGCTCCCAAGACATGCTATACAAGTGGACCTTTCCTGTAGCTTGAATCAGTGATCTCCACCACGCTAGAGCTTCTCCTTTAAATGATTGTGACACAAACTTCACAATATCTTGCTCTGCACAACCACTAATATCAACCACCGTGTCCATTTCATCGAGCCAAGTCATACAATCGATGGCTCCTTTCTCCCCTGTGAAGTCTCTAGGCTTGCAGGAGACGAAATACTTATAAGAACAAGACTTAACACGTGGTTCTTGTTTGAGCTCAATCTTCTTAGACGGGATGCTCCTTTGGTTTGACGAATGATGAGACTCACTCTTGCGAGTATGAGTCCTTGAGGATGGTTTTGAGTGTGGTATAGACTGAGTTCTGACATGGGTACCACTAGATTCATTAAACTGTCTGTCAAGAGCTCGCGTAACAGCATTATCTATTAATGCCTGCAATTCCGCGCCCACTACATTAACTCTGGAAGTGTCATGATTCTCCCTTGGGTGACTGTTGACTTCGTCTGACCCAGCCATGTAGCTTGATTGCTACATAAAATATTGACAAGATTTATTCAAAAGCCCATTATGGAATTGTCTTTTATGGCAGTTCATTAACCATGGTAATCATAGGCCATATCGGTTAATTTAACTAAGCATGTTTATTCAGGATTATAATTATCCTCAGTCACAATTTATTAACATATTATAATGGCACATAAGGCCAAGTCATAAGGACAATTCAAATTATAAGCCATCTTATAGGATCGAGGCATTAAGGCTTGAATCATAGTTCATTACCTTTCTTGACAGGGAGTTATAGGTTACAACTGTCTTTTGTCTTATATGACAATGATTATGGCCCGTAGGCATTACATCACAAATGGATGTTTAAATAAAAAAGAAGGAATTTGAAGAATCCAATATAAGGATGACATGCGTGATTTTAACGAATCACATCTGCCAGGAGTGTTAACATGTTTTCAGATGTTAACAAGGATTTGAATCTTTTTAAACAGATTTTACCATCATGGCCAGGTCTTATAATGACATGCAGGCTAGGTTATACCCTTTAAGATTCTTATTTAATATTTAAAGGCAGATCTTATAAAAGGAATGACATATTTTGGATTTATTTATTTCATATATATTACATTTATGCATATAATGACAAAATGAAATTTAAATTATAACATGCCACTAAAATTTAAAAGAGTAATTGCCCTAAATGGGACTTTAGCAGAATTAACTTGCCCACGCAGGGGCTAAACTGAAACTACAAGTCCTCGCAGGGACTGGATACAGAAATAGATGTCCACGCAGGGACTTGATTAAAGAAATACAAAATAAACAAATAAGGAATTTAATGATCCATTTTGCTCTTTCCCTTGATTAAGCTTGCCAAACCTTTAAGAAATCCCCGGTGGCTTCTACGCTCCTCTCAAACCTCCCGTTCCACCTGGCTCAACCTTTGTAGAATCTCCTGCTACTGTGGTGGCGGTATTAGTGGCGGCTGCGGCGGTTGCTGATGCTGCGGAGGTTGAGGAGGTGGCGGGTATTGGTACCCATAGGCTGGGTCTCCAGTCCCCCAGGGAGCTCCATAGGGTCCTTCAGGATGGAGAGCATTGTAGTTCACCACTACAAGGTATGGGTCAGCCTCGGCGTAGTTGTAGTTAGTATGGGCTGGCTGCTCGAAAGGGTTATACGCCGCTACACCGGCGTATGCAGGAATTGGGTTATCATAACCCACTGGTGGTGGTGCGACTGGCGCAGACTCCACCTCAGAAACAGGGTTGGAAGGCCCACCCATATGTGGGTCTTCATATAGTGGCGGGTAATGACTGCCACTTGAATGCTGAGGGGTGCTGAAATGGAACCCCCTCGCACGGACATCCGTGCTCCTGATCTCCTACGCCTCGGTGGCTCCGGAGGCGGTTGCTGCACTGGTGGTGGTAGAGGTGGAGTAACCGCTACAAAACGCGAATCCTCCGAGGGATCCTGCTGCTGCTGCTGTGAGTTGTAACTAGGGGTAAACACCCAGTCGTATTGGGCAAACCTTGCCTCATAACTGTCTGGACCATGATAAGGTGATCCATGATATGACGACCCATCCGAAATCTCGATAGGGTGAGTAGGTGTCCCAGATGGTGGTTCGGCGGGATCTGGGTCATCATCCATATCCATTCCCTGAGCTTCAGGGAAATGGTCTTCAGGGCCCAATGGGTTGTGACCCATTGGTTCTTCAACCTGGTTTGCCAGGTTGAACCGGCTCTGAAAATAAGGTGTCGGGTCCTGAAAGGCCCGATGAGAGGTTGATCGTCGCAACGGTAAGAAAGAATGGTGCGAATCTTCGGGCTCGTTCTCCGATTGCGGCCCGAAAGAATGAAGGTACGAGGGTGATGAACTGAGCGAGACAGATCGCCTCGCGGGCTCCAAATATGTCCTCCAATCCTCTTGGGGACTTGTGCTCATTGTCACAGATGGTGTTCGCCGGTGGGAAGGTCCGGCTTCGTGATCGTTGGGGGCGTTGAATGGCCCCTTGCCTCTTCCTCCTCTTCGAAACCTAGGTGGCATCTTGTTGAACCTGTCAAAACAACCAAAAGAAACAACAAAGGAAAACAATAAAGGACAAAAAAAAATTAGGATTAGTCCTAAGTTCTTTGTCTAGACTCAGAAGTCGAGGAATGTGCAATTGTGTCATTGAGATTAAACACAAAAGGCTAGTGTTTAATTCACTCAATGTTGGCTCTGATACCAACCTGTCACACCCCGATATTTCCACGTATTATCGGTGGGCCCGGTGGGGAGTATCGTGACGTAGTTGATATCATCATAGATAATTTATCACAGTTTAATACACAGCGGAAGTCGAAAGATAAAGACATTACAAACTGAATAAAAGTGTTGGTGCATTCATCTGTCGTCTTCGTCTTATGTCGAGTCTCAGTCTCGTTGCGGATATGAAAGAGGATGATGTCACCATCTTTGATGATGACATCCTAATAGTGATGTTATTATTACATCACTACATATGAGACAAAATAGGATTGCATGTGTATGTGAAACATGTGTTAGATAGTGATTTCGTTTATATGTCATGATTCTGATTTCGCTCATATGTCAAACACATGATTTCGTTCATGTGTCAAAGTTGATTTCGCTTATTTGGCATGTGGGTGGTTTCGCTTATGTGTCAAGTCCGTAGGAGCGAAATCATGTTGCCTATAAATAGGTCATTTGAGCGAAATCATAGCATAGTTCTAGGTGATCTCTTCCGGCAAGCCACAAAGTGCTGCCGAAGTGCTGTCAGAGTCTGTAAACGTTATCAAGATCAATACAACAACAATTAATAGTGAATCCGACTGAAATAGCACCAAATCATTAGTTTCCGCCTCTTGATTTGGATAGGAATTCTTCTGATAGACTCAAACAGGTCCGAATACGATCCTACAAAAAGTAATATCAATTAGTACAAAAAACGGTTGTAAAGGATCCACAGGCGGATCAAAGTAAAAAGGAACATTGTTCAACAGATTTGTAAACATCTAAGCTTGCAAGACTCTTTATTGATGCTAGGGGTAGCCAGCCTATTCCGTCTAGTACCTGCACTTAGCCTTTTTGGAAAATACGTCAGTTTACACTGGTAAATACAATTAACCGACTCATTTTGAAAATGTTTAAGAAAATTGATTTGAATGCACAAGGCACAAAATATCTTTTATAACTTGGGACAATTATTTTAAAAATAATCTTGTATACAGTTTTAAATGTTTGTCGTCCGTTAGGGCCGGTTAGAAGAGCCAGACAAGATTAACTGACACACCACAAGTATAATGCCCACAAGGAATACCTTATTGTGGGATACTTTTCTACATACGCAACTGTCAGGTGTATGCCTACACCCCGTGCTTAAGTCGTGGCCATTTCAATGAATGAGCCGAGGATATCCAGGACATGATCATTAACCCCCCAAAGGCCATATACCAAACAAAACAGATTAAAACGGGTTATGTAATTATATTAATCACAATCCGATTTAAATAACTACACACCCGACCAAGCGGTATTATTATAATACCGTATCCCAACCCCGTATAAGGGAAAATAAGTTAAAAGTATTTACCTGAGCAAATTGTACAAATTTATCTCAGACGTACAAATCAGCAAATGCAGTTATCTTTTACTGGGCTCCTAAATCTGGAACGAAGGTTTTAATAACCCATTAGATTCCTAACGGGTCTTACTTAAGTTTAAACTTAGACCGGCCAGTTTTAAAGAAAGGTATACGGTTCAAAACGCATGATAAAGCGAAGACCGGAATAGAATGTGATTTTGACCCGACAAGTTTGAAGACTTGTATAATATGGGTAAACTAAACACATTCTGGATTTTGAGATAAAATGCTAAGGTTTGACCCGTTTCGGTTAATTTATGCAAACTAGTTACATAAATCGTACCGAATGCGAAAAATACATAACGGGTAAACAAATGAGTCATGAACAGGTTTCCTAAGTTTATATGCCTTAAATATGTTGTGATATCAGTAAGATACCTTCCATTATGCCCAAAACGAATTTAAACTCAAATTAGCTTTCTGTTGACTTTTTATAATTAAGTTTGACCCGACAATTGACCTAGTTAGAGTGGAAATCAGAGGGTGCCCTTTTAAGGGTTTATTACCCACATAATTACCAACTCATAGCTACTTTCAATTCGAGAAATGACTGGACCATTAGTGATTAATCACTAAGTCAAAGCTTAACTACGACGGCTTTGACTTTAGGCCATAACACTAATAAAACACGAATTAGGGAGGTTAAGGAAGCTTACTGAAGTACTTAGCACGATTTAGAAGCTTAGTGAATCTTGCTTGAGGTCCAGAGAGCTCCAGAAATTCAGTTTGAATGATTTTCCAAGTGACAAGTTCATGTTTGCAACTAGAACTCTTTATATAGGGACTTAGAATGCATGAGATTTTAACACACAAGTCTAGGATTGATCCCAGATGAGTCCAAGTGCAACCTATGCATGAAATACCACTGGTGCAGCCCATGGGATCGAAAACCATGCATGTAAGGCGGTGTAACAGGCTGAACAGGCACATGTGCATGTTTTTGGACGCTGGTGACTTTCAGGTGGGGCGCGTAAGAGACCTGGGAGGTCTTACGCGGCCAGTATGAATGATGGGTTCCGGTTACAAAGTTTCAGAAATGCCATTTTTGGTCCCTGGTCCTTCTAATAGTTGTTTTAACTTGTTTTTATTGCATTTTTGACCTTCAACTTGACTTTTAAGGACTCCAAGCCATAAACAAACTTAGTTAAGTCCTCGGTTAGATATACGATCACCCGAAAAGTCCTGAATTTCAACGTTGACGCTTTTAACCCCTCACTTGCGAATGTTAACGTATCTTCCTCATATGATATCGAAACCTTGTGAAATTTTTATCACTTATTCTCGTGAACATAATTAATCATTACAAAGCTTCGGGTTCGTTAAAAGGTCACTCAGAGGTATAAATTAAATATGTTTACACATTTAACCCTTGCGGTTTGTAAACTTTCACTTTCTTTCACAAACGGCTTCATATGATTCATAATTCATTCGTTTAAGGGTATAAGCATCGTGTAAGTTTGTTGAAAGGTATAATTATCGAGTGTTGACACTTTGAATCCTTTTACGCATATACTTTCTTTGTTTGTCAACTTTAGTCCCTCATATTTAATCCATTACACGTTTAAAGATCATGACACGTGTCTTCATTATATTGGTCGTGATTTTTCGAGGTGTTACAACCTTGCACCTAATAAAGACAAAATGGTTTTCTAAAAATTAATTAAATAAAATTTATTTTTGAAAAAAAAATACACTATTCACGCCCGTGCCCAAAAGGGGACAACCATCCATATTGGTTTCAGTCAAGGTATAAAAGGCAGTTTTGACTTAGATCAAATTCACAAATCCATCTCATTTGCACGCGTCTGGCGACCGGACCACACCCTATCACCTTCAATTTCGCCTCTTTCCCTCTAATTTCTTCAAGTTTATTCATCTTCAAGTACGTGTTACACATCTTTTACGCTTTATGCTTGCTCTTAAGCCTCTAATCAGTTAGTTTCACTATATTTTGGGTTAGAACCCACTTTTTGCTAAAACACTTTATTTCAGGCACTAAACTATATGTTTTCAAGTTAAAACTTGTATGGAAATGATTAGGGTATTAGTAAGAACGAAAAGGGTGGTGAAAAATTTAAAAAAAAAATGTGCTACTTGTTTCACAAGAATACTGAATTTATTTGACTGGAATTGTTGACCTAGTAAAGTAACCATACACGATCGTGTATGTCTAGGCACGGTCGTGCCTATCTATTGATCAGAACAAAACATAATTTGCTATGTCCAAAACTTGTTTAACCCTTCCCTTTAAATTAATCCGATCCGGTCCTGTTTTGTAGAAAATGGCAGAATGACAAGCCAATAACTTTACTATAATTTTTCTCAGGTGGATTCGAAAGTCCAAAACAATACTCACTGTGATCTTGACATTCTCCACTCATTATAACCTTATTAAAAAGCAACTAACTTATGCATATGATAGTTGTACAATTGGCTTTGGAAGTTTTTAAAAAAAAAATTGGAATTTTCCTTTTTAACCTTAAAGTTTTAATCTTTGACAATTTAAGTTTAAAGTTTTAATCTTTGTTTCATTTTTAACCTTAAAGTTTAATCTTTGACAATTTAAGTTTATAGTTTTAATCTTTGTTAATTTAACCCCTTTGATTAATTTGATTTTTCACTTCTAATTCAAAAGTTTTCATCTTATACAATTGAGTAAATTGCCATTTTAGTCCCTGAGTTTTGTCCAAATTTGCCAGTTTAGTCCAAATAGTTTTTTTTGTGCATCTGGGTCCCTGACTTTTACATTTTGTTGCCATTTTGATCATTTTGTCTAACTCCATCCAAAATCCCAGTTTGTAACAGTTTGTACTTAATCACTAATGTTTTCAGTTGCCATTTTGATCCAATTCCAAAAAATCAAAAAAATTCCAAAAAATTCAAAAAAATCTAAAAATAAAAAAAATTCTAAAAAATCCAAAAATCATTAAATGTTTCGGCACGAACCGTTTCGACCCGTACCGTTTCGAACCGAACCGTTTCGACCCGTACCGTATCGAACCGAACCGTTTCGACGCGAACCGTTTCGAACCCGTACCGTATCGAACCGTACCGTTTCGACCCGTACCGTTTCAAACCCGAACCGTTTCGACGCGAAGCGTTTCGACCCGTACCGTTTCGACCCGTACCATTTCGACGCGAACCGTTTCGGGTTCGAAACGGTTCGCGTCGAAACGGTTCGGTTCGATACGGTACGGGTCGAAACGGTTCGGTTCGAAACGGTTCGCGTCGAAACGGTTCGGGTTCGATACGGTACGGGCTCGAAACGGTTCGCGTCGAAACGGTTCGGTTCGATACGGTACGGGTCGAAACGGTACGGTTCAAAACGGTTTGGGTTCGATACTGTACGGGTCGAAACGGTTCGGTTCGATACCGTACGGGTCGAAACGGTTCGGGTTCGAAACGGTACGGGTCGAAACGGTTCGTGTCGAAACGGTTCGGCTCGAAACGGTTCGCGTCGAAACGGTTCGGCTCGAAACGGTAACGGTACGGTTCGAAACGGTACGGGTCGAAACGGTTCGGGTTCGAAACGGTTCGGGTTCGAAACGGTTCGGGTCGAAACGGTACGGGTCGAAATGATTTTTGGATTTTTTAGAATTTTTTTGATTTTTTAGAATTTTTATGATTTTTTAGAATTCTTTTGATTTTTAGATTTTTTAGAATTTTTTTGATTTTTTAGAGTTTTTTTTAATTTTTAGATTTTTTTGGAATTTTTTTGATTTTTTGGAATTGGATCAAAATGGCAACTGAAAACATTTTTTAAGGAAATCCCCAAAATACCCCTGTTACAAACTGGGTTTTTGGATGGAGTTAGGCATTGTGATCAAAATGGCAACAAAATGTAAAAGTCAGGGACTCAGATGCACAAAAAAAACTATTTGGATTAAACTGACAAATTTGGACAAAACTCAGGGACTAAAATGGCAATTTACTCTATACAATTTAACCCCTTTGATTAATTTGATTTTTCACTTCTAATTCAAAAGTTTCCATCTTTTGCGATTTAACCACTTTGATTTTTTACTTATGTGTTGTAATATTGGCTTTGAGATTTTTTCAAAGAAAAAATGGTTATGCATATGGTTGTTGTAACCTTGGCTTTGAGGGTTTTTAAAAAAAAATTGATTTTTTTACTTTTCACTCAAATGTATTTCATAAATTACATTTAACGCAAAACTATTTGTTTTTTACTTTTAACATAAAACTTTTTATCTTTTGCAATCTATCCTCATAACTTTTTTACTTTCAACTTTGGTCCTTTATAATTTTCAGTTTCCGCAAATTTTTCGCTTTATGCTTCGTTCTAAATTTTGTGACTAAACACATCGAAACGTGCGTCTTTGGTTTAACGTTTTTACGTTTCGTTCTAAATTTTGCGAGTTAACACGACGCAACGTACGTGTGTGGGTGAACGTTTTTACATCGTCTATTTTTTCCCGTTTGAAAGGTTCAACATAACGTGTGAGTCCTAAATCGACTTAGTTATAACTAAAGAATCCCCGCCGCATTACGGCGGGTCGTAATTCTAGTTTATATTATTTGTCATTATTTTATGGTTTTATAATTAGTATGCTAAACAAAACAAACAAAAGATAATTAATTAACTAGTCGCCTAGTTAGTAATTTAAAAGTTGAGTAGTAAAACCGTGTCTTTTGGGTTCGATACTTGGTTCTTACATAAACTTTACTACAAACAATATGTACACTTGCTTATTGTGTGTGTTTAGTCTAAAGGAATAATCATTTTTTATAAATTTAAAACAAGATAACTGTGTTCCAAAGTTACTAAGACTAACCGCTACTAAATAACATGCATCAACCACATTTAAAATATGTGTTTTTCGTCACATAAATAAAAAATATACCATGACAGTTAGTAACATTTGGTCGCATCTTCCTAATTAAGTGTTATCATAAACAGCTAATAGTCATATTTTTATTGAATTTCCATCATTGTTGATAACTTCTAGCCACAATTAAAAATATTAATCATGACCGTAACTAATTATCGTTATTATTTTTTTTTCTTTTAGTAAGTGACTAATAAACAATACTCTTTGTTCATACAAATTCGTAAGTGGTCATATGCATTATCTTTTATTCACAACATTAAAAACCTATTGTGGCACTCAGTAACATTTGACTACACTTTTCCACTATGGCTAGTAATTATCACATTCTTTGTTGATTGGAAATGATGCTCGGGATGGTTGCCAAGCGGAGGTGTTTTTCATTTCTGAGTGCGTGTATATAATAACTTTTTAAAAAGTTGGGGCTCAAATGAAAAATATATTATTTTATAAGAAAAAATGGTATTTTAGTGTCGACTAAGTTAAAATGAGAAAATTACCCCTTACGTAAGCGACACATGAAAGAAATTAACATAAAAGTTAATCTTCGTCACTTGTAGAAACCCATAGTGTTAAATGTTGAAACGTTAGACAATCAAATAGTTAAAATACCTTATTTAGATAACACATGAAGGAAAAAGAATTTATAGCTACACTTGTAAAGTTAGGTACCAATTCAAATCAGTCTTAACATACAAATAAGGCCTAACGTATATTTATGATTTTTTTACATGTTGCGATTAAACGCTATACTTAAATATATTTAAAAAAATATATATATATATTTCACTTACACTTTTTAACCTTGTATACTTCATAGTTTATATACACTAAGGGGGTGTTTGGCCTAGCTTTTATTTTTTGGCTTATGCTTATATTTTAAAGTAGCTTATAACTTATTTTCTATAATTTGGTAAGCTTTTTTTAAGTGTTTGAATTAGCTTATAGCTTATTTTCTATCATTTGCCCTTACACAAATAAGCTTCTTCAAATAAAAGCTAAAAAACCATATTCAAATAAGCAACGTAAGTTTAAAAAGCTAAACCAAACACCTATATAAGCTTTATTTTGTAAAAAAAAAAAAAAAATAACTATAATCTTTGTTAAATAAGCTAGGCCAAACACCCCCTAACTCAGGCCGTGGTTAGGGTTTGGTTATTCTCCGTTCATATCTCAATTCTCATCGCCTGCTGCTGCTGCTGCTGCTGTGTCAAAATCAATCATATGTCGTGGTAATTTCACATCTTCTTCGATCTTAATTTCTCTCCAATGGTATTATTTAATTTCATTTACAGAAACATTTCAACCCATGCAAGAAAGCGTTGCTATGGGCTCTTATCATCATCATCCCCATTTTCAACAACAACAACTTCACATTCTTCAAATCCAAACACTTTCACCACCACATACCTCATAAACTCATGTGGGGTTTCTCCGGAATCTGCACTTTTAGCCTCCAAACGTCTAGATTTATCAAAATCCCCCAAAACAGCAGACTCTGTTCTTACCCTTCTCAAGAACCATGGTTTCACCAAATCACAAGTTTCTAAAGTGATTCTGAGTTGCCCCAAGATCTTATTATGTGATCTTGAAAATACCCTTTTGCCCAATTTCAAAATCTTGAATTCTTTAGGGTTTTCAAATGCTGAACTTGTTACAATTGTTACTAGTAGACCTAGAAGTATTATGCAAGGAAAGTTTCATGATACAGCCTTGCTTTCTGTTAGTTTCTTAAGAACTGTTTTAGGGTCAGATGATAAGGTTATCAATGCCATTAAGCGGTTTCCGCAAGTGTTAACATATGATTTACAGGTTTACGGTGCGGAGAATATACAAATGTTGTTAGAAATAGGGGTTCCTGAGTTGAGAATAAAGTCTATGTTGGCACAACAGCCCAGGACTTTTTTTACGTCGGCTGATAGATTTAAAACAGTTGTTGAAAATGTGACGAAAATGGGGATTGACCCGTCAAAGGCGAGGTTTCTTTGGGCGATACACGCGTTCAGGGCTATGAGCAAAGCGACTTGGGATAAAAAGGTTGAGCTTTATATGAAGTGGGGTTGGTCTAAAGATGAGATTTTGTTGGCGTTCGAGAGGAATCCGGGGTGTATGATGGCTTCGATGGATAAAATTACGCGAATCTTGGATTTTCTTGTGAATACGATGGGTTGGGATAAAAGTTACATCATTCAATCGCCGATAATCGTTTGTTATAGCATAGAGAAGAGGATTATTCCTCGGTGTTTGGTTTATAAGTATTTGGCGGAGAAAGGGTTGACCGGAGATATAGAGGATTTTTGCTTTACTCAGAGTCAATGGTTGACGTATTCGGAAAAGTTATTTCTCAAATGGGTTGTAAAGAGGTATGAAGCGGAAGCCCCTGAACTGTTGAAACTGTATGAGAAGCATATGAATGTGGCAAATGGATTGTAGTTTTTACTCTTGGTATTATATTTCAGTTTTGGCACTTATGATTTTGATCAAAACTCGCAAAAAGTTTGTGTAATTCACATTCTTATTGTTTTTATTGCACTATGTCTTTCATGTTCTGCAATTGTCTTTTCGTTTCAAGCACTCAAATTGCTGCAGTGCAACATTATGGATTAAACGACACCCTTTGGGCTATAGTGTTTTGATTTTGTAGGTCTTCAAGCACTGAGGTTGTTCTAACATTGTTATTATTATAAATTTTTAGTGTGCCAACTTGAACAAAAATTTGTGTTACTTCTGCAGTTATAACCAATAGCATAGTTTATGAACTAGCTTCTGTGTGTGTGATTTAACTTGTTTTGTAGACCTTTGACTTTGAGTGGTAGGTATATTAATATATGGCCACTCATACAAGTGTAGAATCAATGCCAAGATATGAATAATCATTATGGTCCCAAAATCACTTAAAATCAGTTGCAGAAAGCCCATGATCAAATCACAAGAATCACACAGTAACAATTTGTTTCACATTCATTTAACTTTGTATATACAACCTAGAGGTTCGTTTTAAAAGCGCGAGCTCTTTGAAACAATGGGTTCCCCATTGCCGCGGTGGAAGGCAAAGACGCAAACATCATGCACGCGAGGTGCTTCAAGGCAATGAGGGATTGAGGTCCCATAGCCAAGTCGAGAGGCAAAGGGACATAGTTCTTTGTAATTCAACTTATATCTAGCCACTTCAACATATACACTAGACAAAACAATATATACCATAGGGCTTGTAGCCACACATTACCAAACGAGTAATAAAGGTGTATCTTTCAAAGTGATTGAGGGTTCTAGTCTCATAATAGATATCAGTGTAGATATAGGAGTAGGTTTAATGGGTCTGTGAGTTAGACGTTAAAAGTTAAAAGAACCAAAAGAAAGATAACAAAACAAAATTACCTTTAATGATATAAGAACCTATCTTCCTTATTTTGATGTACCAACTATACAAGCTCTATGTATGATCATAAAAACATATCTACATTTCTCATCTCTATGTGTGGCCATATAAGTTGTATGTACTAATGTACAAGTATAAAAAACATGATATACCTTGTATATTAAGCTTTTTGTACAACCATAAAGTATATGAGCTATTAGTAAAAACTACATACCTTTCACCTTCACCTTCACCTTCATCTCATCTCATATATGTGATCTCATACCCAAACGGTAATATACTTGTACCGTTTGCACTTTTTTTTTTTCGAAAGAGAAAATGGTATTTGAGAAAGAGGAGAAACACAGACAACAAGAGGAAAGAAGATAGAGGAACAAAGGCGGCTATAAAGCGCAAAGGACACACAGCCGTCCCAATCCTTATGAGATGCACACCTCATGTAGACATGTACGTTGCTCGCCTGCCATCGTCTGAAGCGCAACCCCCATCGCATGTGGTCGCCATGTGTGCTCCAGTCTTCAGGCCTAATGTATGCAACACAAGCCTGCAAAAATCTCAGTTTGATAATTTTTTTCCCTTGAACACAAAAAAACTAGTAGGAGCATATGAAAAGTACGACCTCATGGTGATGGGACTACTTCCTAAATCAAGGCCTCGACCAAAATGGTAAGAGCATCATCAATAGAGGTGTTTTTAGGTGGTATTTTTTGGTGCTAATGTGGCACCTGCCCAACCAATGAGAGCATTTCTCTCACTTGCCCCTCTCACAAACACATTTCTTCTCTCTCTCCTCTCTCCTCTCTACACTCACATAACTCACACCCATCCATTTTTTCTCACAAACATCTTCACACCCTCTCTCCTTCACATCACTTTCTCTCTCCATAAAAACACCAAAATATCCCCTTATTGTGGATGCTCTAATGAAAATGAAAATTTAAAAAAAGATGTTTAGTGATTTGATCGCTTGCAAAGTTCTAAGGATATTTACAATAAATCAATAATAAAAAAAAAACATTTCTTTTTCTAAAGGAGAAAACAAAGCTCTAAGTATATCTACAATAATAAAAAAATAAAAAATAACTTTTCTTTTTCTTAAAGAAAATTAGAAGTTAAAGATATAATTTTTTATTTGTGTGTTATTGTTTCACGAGTTTTTTTCACTACCCAAAAACAAGAAAAAAGAAAATGGATGATGTAAAAGCAAGTTGCCACATGTTTTTTTCTTCATTGATGTGTGAAATTAAATCTCAACACAATAGTATCCCTTTTTTGTAGGATCATGATTCACAAGGTCAATGGGCTCACGCAATATCCTCAAGTCCTTTTTTAACATTATATAACACCTGAGTTCCAAAATGCTCTAAATAATCATAGAATAGAGTTAAAAGATCTAACTAAGAGCGTTTCCAATCAAATGACCAAAATGTATCTAAATCGAGTCTAAAAAATCAGTTCTTCAAAAACATGGAGACAAAAAATAGCAAAAAACTTTTACAAGTAATCACACCATTTTACATTTATTTTTAATTATCAAACTTCTTATCCCCATTTTAAAAACATAATAAAAACTATAAAAAATTATTGTTCAAAATATAAAAATAATAATTCTTTAATTATTTAATGTAACATAACTGCATAAAGTAAAGTACCATAAAACATCAATTTATATTTTTTTATGAAAAAGAAGGGCAAAGTATAAATGAAATATAAAAATAGAGTAAATTACTTTTTGAGTCCTTATATTTTAGTGTTTTTAACCATTTGAGTTCAAAATTAAAATGTTTAACGTCCTGAGTTCCTAGACGCTTTTTTATAACCATTTGAGTCATTTTGAGTCCAAATTTTAACCATTTGAGTCCAATTTTTTTTTAACAAAATTGGACTCAAACCGTTATAAAATGAACAAAATTGAACTCAAAACGTTATAAAATAAATGGCTAGGGACTCAGGACGTTAAACTTTTTAATTTTGAACTTAAATGATTAAAACCACTAAAATACTGGAACTCAAAAAGTAATGAGTAAACTTCCGTTTTGCTCCCTGTGGTTTGGTCATTTTAACGGTTTTACTCCAATAGTTTAAAAATAGCCATTTTGCTCCCTGATCTTTCGAGTTTGTCGTCAGTTTGCTCCCTAATCTTTCGAGTTTGTCGCCATTTTCCTCCCTGATGGAGTTAGAGGCTGGGAGCAAAATGAAGATAAGTTAGATAAATCAGGGAGGAAAATGACTATTTTTAAACTATTGGAGCAAAACCGTTAAAATGACCAAATCATAGGGAACAAAACGGAAGTTTACTCAAAAGTAATTTACTCAATAAAATATCAACAAAAACAGATCACTTTCTAATATAAGAAAATCGTGGTTTTTAATTTAGCTATAAAAATAAGTCGGAATTGTACAAAAATGCACAATATAAAATAGCAAAGGGGATTTCATCTTTGTAGCAATCCAGTTCACAACATCTAGATTCCCAGTGAGAAGTTGACTTGTGAAGAAAATGGCCGGAGTTGATGCATCGGAATCCATTCACCCTTTCATTCCTAAAGATCTGATTTTACCGGATTATGTTCCGATTATACTTTCTCAATCCACCATTCTCGGTGTTTATGGCTCTGCTTCCGTTCTGGTCGTTATCTTTGTTTGGATCCTCGCTGGTAATCAATTCAATTATGATAGTTTCAGTTAAATCCATTTAGTAATCCCTATTCCACTGCTTCATTTCTTACTTATAGCTGTTGCATTTGCATTCTAATTTGTTGAAGTTATTTTGTATTCATATTTAATTGATTTTTTATATATATACCCAGTTGTTGTATACTGTATAGCTGATAAGTTATGCTTAATTCTAGTAAACAAATGTCAGATCTTTGTATGTTAAGTTTCTTTAGTCAGAATTAGTGGTTTTGGATTGATTAACCTTTGAGAGATTTTTTGTTTGAGTTAAATGCCATTTAGTCCCTGTGGTTTGGGTCATTTTGTCAGTTTAGTCTAAATGTTTCATTTTTCGCTTGTGGGTCCAAAAAGGTTCCACTGTTGCCATTTTAGTCCACTATGTTAACTTCATCCATTATTTCCGTTAACGAGAAAGGCAATTCGGTCATTTTACATGGCCGA
Organism: Helianthus tuberosus; assembly: GCA_030545235.1. NCBI lineage: Eukaryota > Viridiplantae > Streptophyta > Magnoliopsida > Asterales > Asteraceae > Helianthus > Helianthus tuberosus. The sequence continues at coordinate 12,477,419 of CM060424.1, forward strand.
ATTGCCCTTCTAGTTAACAGAATTACATATAAAATGACCGAATTGCCCTTCTCGTTAACAGGAAAAATGGATAAAGTTAACTCAGTGGACTAAAATGGCAATGGTGAAACCTTTTTGGATCCACTGGCGAAAAATGAAACCTTTGGACTAAATTGGCAAAATGACCCAAACCACAGGGACTAAAATGGCATTTAACTCTTTTTGTTTTTTAAGTTTTGTAGTTTGTGACACCTGCATTGTATTATTTGCTGTGATTTAAGTTTAAGATTCAGGAAACTTTTGAAGTTGTTAAGTAACCTGTTTGATATGTGAAGTTGGTAAGTTGGTAAGTTAGAATTTGTTTTGGGAATAGAGGTAGAGACATGTCAAAGGTGTTAGTAGTTTGACTTTCATGGTCAATTGTGTTAGTTTAGATATAAACACAAATTGAATCGAAAAGGATAACTTCATCTGCGAATGGAGATAATGATAGACTGATGAAAGCAACAGGCAGTTATAACTTATTTATGTTAAATTTCATTCGTTTATGTATCTTTCTAAGTTTTGATTTCAGTTGAATCAGATGTCGTATGCATTTAACACCAAATTCTAATTCAGAGATGCTGTCCTTCCTTGCATTCACCCAAGGGCCCTCGTGGTCGAAAATGGTGTAGAATTAGGAGTAGGTTAAATTGTTGTTAAAAGAGTGTGGTCCTTGCATTTATTATTGTAGGTGACAAGTTGTTAATTCATCTAGTTGCAGCAGTCGAAGGGTTTTTTATTTTTTCTGAACAACAATTCTTAGATTTTCTAGGATAAATGCCCCACACCTGCATGATTTGAACTACCAACCTTTTGGTTGTGAACCACTTACCATGAAGATCATAGTTGTCAATAGCGAGTGTATAGCGATCGCTACATAGCGTATAGGTCTAGGCTCGCTATCAAGGTTGTAGCGATAGATAGCGATAGTTTTTTTTTATTTTGTTTTTTAGTATAAATAGCAATTAAATATAGCTATAAAATAGCTGGATTTTAGGTTTTTGTTATATACACATGTAAAATAGCATATATACCAGGGTATTTTGATATATAATATATATAAAACTTTTTAACATTTTTTTTTCTAGTGTATCGCTATTTATAAAATACCGCCCGCTATTTATCGCTATTCGCTATGTAGCATATAGGTACGTTATCGCTATTCGCCATTAAAAACTATGACTAAGATGTCCCATCGGGGACTGCAGCTAAAGGCTGTTGGTCTTTAGTTCTTTACTTTTATATACTTCACTTATGCAGTCTCTTTACCAATCGGAACAATGGGTTTCTTCCTTATTTTGTGAAATAATCTCAAAATATTTACTAGGTTATCATGCTGTGCCCACTTTTTGGTGCCATATGTTAGGAATGACCTCTCTCTCACACACACAAAATATTTTGTCTTACACCATCTTATGTTAACTTTTTCATGTAAAATGAAATTATTATCCTTAGTTTAGGATACAGTTGCTTTTTCAAATGAAATTAAATGAAGCTTGTTCTTACAATGTCACGACAGGACGGTTTCCCAAAATATCAAAAGCAGACAAAATTCTCATGTGCTGGTGGGTATTCACCGGCCTCACCCATATGATCCTCGAGGGTTATTTTGTTTTCACCCCCGAGTTTTACAAACAGAAGAATCCTACTTACCTCGCAGAAGTTTGTAAGTTCTTGATATACTTGCTATTTTGTTATTTTGTAACTCTAGTCATCTGCATTTCATGTATTATATATAAATATAAAATTAACTGAATGTGTCTCTTTACAACTAACAGGGAAAGAATACAGCAAAGGTGACTCCAGATACGTTGGAAGGGACTCAGCAGTAATTGCGGTTGAAGGAATAACCGCTGTTCTGGAGGGCCCCGCTTGCATTCTAGCTGCGTACGTTATACTTTTCATCACTTTTATAACATTAATAATTTTGGTATTAAAATGTTATGTTGCGGTGGGATAATTCGCTGATGTTTTACAGGTATGCTATAGCCACAAGAAAATCATACAGTCATTTGCTTCAGATAGCTATTGCTCTTGGACAACTCTATGGAACAGCTGTGTATTTCATAACATCTTACCTAGAAGGTGACAACTTTGCTGCAAGCGCGTATTACTATTATTTTTATTACGTCATTATGAACTCGTTTTGGGTTTGGATACCTTCCCTCATTGTGATCCGCTCCTGGAAGAAGATATGTGCAGCAGTACGCGCACAAGAACAGAAAAAGACCAAAACGCGTTAAAATGTTCTGCGTTCGCCCCAGATGTCACTTCCTTATTGTTATGATTTATGAATATTCACCATTTAGGGTTTATTTATTTTTTGCTTGGTAAGGGAACAGATTTGATCAAGAATTAGCAAAAACTTAACCTTTTTTCATTTAGGATTTGCAAACAAAATGCAAACCTCATTTCATTTAGGCCTGTTTTGAAGTTAGTATTATTTGTACTTTTGTATTTCAAACTTTTAATTTGAAGTTAGATAAAGATTGTTGGGTCACCTTGATATTTACGGTCATAATTTTGAAATCCACCACCTAAAACGACTAAACTAGCCCTAAAGAAGCCTAAAACAACATATATTTTTACCTTCCCATCAATTTAAATGTTCTACTTCTGTCACTATTTGTTGTTCCACTGGCAATTTTGAACTCCACCAAATGAATACAGGTTTGAAAACAGATACATGGGAGATTCTTTTTTTTTTTTAACAGTAAATTTGGATCATTGACGGACCACTGAAGTATCATCGTGCCACCAGCGGAACCACCCGATCATATCCATCTCCACTATGCATAATGCCTATATACCAATTCAGAAGGAAACCCAATAAATATGAAAAAAAGTAAAAACCTCTTGTGTGAATCGAACCCAAAACCTATTAGTCTCAAAGCCTTATCTCACTACGCATAATGCTTAATATAGGTTACTTTTTATTTTTATATTATTTTAGTGGCTAAACCCCCCTTGGTTTGCTCTACAGGTTAACTCCCCTTGCAACTGAGAAAACAAAAATGTCAGTTTTCTTAACAACTTCACCTCTTCTTCCTTCAAGAACTCAAACCCTCGTTCTAAACCAACACACTTCACAATCCCACACATCAATTCATCTTCTCAATGCTATTCCTGCAATTCCTTTTATAGGTTTATTCAATAAACCCTTCAACAACAAAAACCCATATGTTACATTATCAGCAAACTCTACTTCACCAACAACACAAACAATCCACGATTCAGGTAAAAGTTTAACAAAAAGACACAAAAAGCAACCGCTTTTAAGCGAGGGAAGAGACAATGACGAATCTTTAGGGCTTGTTTGTCCGGGATGTGGTGTTTTTATGCAAGAATATGATCCTACTCAACCTGGGTATTATCAGAAAAAGAAAGTGGAAATCACAAATGGGTTTGAAGATGAGTTTGATTTAGATGATATAGAAGGTGAGTTAGAAGATACTGATGAAGGGGAAAGCGAAATCGAGAGTAAAATCGATATTTTGGATGATGATGAGTGGGAGACTGATGATGAGATTGATTGGGAATTAGATTTTGAAGATGATGAAGATGATTTGAAGGAGTTAGATGGGTTTACGGCTCCGGGTATCGGGTATGGTAATATCACTGAGGAAGTACTCGAAAAGGCGAAAAAGAAAAGGGTATCGAAATCCGAAAGGAAAAGATTGGCTAGAGAAGCTCAGTTGGAGAAAGAGGAGGTTACAGTTTGTGCAAGATGTCATTCTTTGAGAAATTATGGTCAGGTTAAGAATCAGACTGCTGAGAACTTGATACCGGATTTTGATTTCGACAAATTGATTAGTACCCGGTTGATGAAACCGACAGGAAATGCGGATTCCACAGTTGTAGTAATGGTTGTTGATTGTGTGGATTTTGATGGTTCGTTTCCGAAACGAGCTGCTAAGTCTTTGTTTGAGTCGTTGGAAGGGGGGCGTGACGGTTTGCCGAGAAGCAAAAAGTTGCCGAAACTCGTTCTGGTGGCTACGAAAGTCGATCTTTTGCCTTCACAGATATCGCCCACTAGACTAGACCGATGGGTTCGACACCGTGCTAAGGCTCATGGTGCACCTAGGTTAAACGGGGTGTATCTAGTTAGTTCGCGGAAGGATTTAGGTGTTAGGAATTTGCTGACTTTTGTTAAAGATTTGGCTGGACCTAGAGGGCATGTGTGGGTGATTGGGGCACAAAATGCTGGTAAATCGACGTTGATTAATGCGTTTGCTAAGAAAGGAGGGGTGAAAGCTACTAAGCTTACTGAAGCTGCGGTTCCTGGGACGACACTTGGTATTTTGAGAATTGGAGGGGTGTTATCTGCTAAAGCGAAAATGTATGATACACCGGGGTTATTACATCCGTATTTGATGTCAATGAGATTGAACAGAGAGGAACAAAAGATGGTTGAAATACGAAAGGAGTTACGCCCTCGAACATATAGAATTAAGGCAAGTACTTTATATTCTTATTGTTAATTTTTCATATTCTTTAGCTTATTGATGCTTGCTAAGTTGCTAACCATACATTAACAGTAATCTATTGAGATGTCAAACTCGAAATGGGTGGGTCAGACGAGTTGGGTACAATCAAAAGCTTTGTTTAATATCATAAATTTGATTGCAAAAGCGATGTTATTGTGATAATAATAAGAATCTAGATTTATAATAAACATATTATGGAGGTTTTATGAATTTGAATACACTGTGGTTGACTTTCAGCCAGTTTCCGTTGGCATAAGGTTTTAGCTTTACCCATATGACCCGTTAGAGAAAGGACAACCTGAATCATCCAACTTACCTGTAAATGGTTGAGTTTTCCAAATTTGTTACCTATGAAGAAACAGACTGTATCTGGTTTCTGATGCATGATGTTGGTATATTGCAGCAAGGGCAGACGATACACGTTGGTGGTCTAATGAGACTGGACCTAAATCAAGCATCCGTGCAGACAATATATGTTACGGTTTGGGCCTCTCCGACTGTTTCTCTACATCTTGGGAAGGTTGAAAATGCAGACGAAATTTGGAACAAGCATGCTGGTGTTAGATTACAGGTATGTAGTCTGCTTACTTTAAACCATCACTTTTTATGCATATATGAAAATGTTTCTTATTTTGTTTCAGCCGCCAATTGGTGTAGATCGCTTGTCGGAATTAGGGAAGTGGGAGTCAAGGGAAGTCAAAGTGTCTGGCACAAGCTGGGATGTGAACAGCGTTGACTTATCGGCTGCGGGTCTTGGTTGGTTTTCTTTGGGTTTAAAAGGCGAAGCTACATTGACATTGTGGACGTTTGATGGCATTGAGATAACGACCCGAGAACCCTTAGTACTTGATCGTGCACCGTTTCTTGAAAGACCTGGCTTTTTGCTCCCGAAGGCCATATCGGATGCCATCGCTAAGGAAAACAAAACTGAGTCCCAAAAAGAAGATGCGCTAGTCTAGTCTTTAGTCTTTACTTTGTGCCTAAACATACTTGTTATTCTGGCAACACCAAAGGCAATGCCTGGCCATTTTTCTTAATGACAAGTGTGTGAGCTTTCTATTACATGTATACACATGAGAAATTTGATTCTTCGGTTTCTTAGTGCCTGATAGCTTTGTTGAATTTGATGTAGTTTTTTAAAGTCATTTGTTCCTTTGATTTGTAATGATGTTGTTGTTCTTCCACATGGTTCTCACATTTGTGCTGCATAGGGTGTGCAATGGGTCGAAACTAGATTGAAACTAGGAGTGCAAACGAGCCGAGAGGCTCGAGAAAAAGCTCGAAATGAGCCAAGCTGCTCGAGAAAAAGCTCGAAATGAGCCAAACCTTATCGAGCTGAGCTAAGCTTGAGCCTAATATGTGAAGATCATTAGTTTTTATTAATATTAATAACATTCACCCCTTATTTAAAGGTGTCTAGTAAACGAGCCCGAGCCGAGCTTATTTAACTTGTTTACGAGCCGAGCCCGAACCCATACATAAGCTTGTTTAGTTAACGAGCCCGAGCTTCACTTATCGAGCCTAAGCGAGTGTATTATTTATGTTACTTTTATTTGATATATTGATTAATATGTATATTAAGGGCATGTTTGGCAAAGCTTATTTTAACAACTTATTGACTTATTTACTTTTTGAAAAGTTAAAAAGTGTTTGGGTTAGCTTATTTTAACTCCATCGTGCCTTATTTACTTTTCCAAAAAGTCAATAAGTTGCTCCAAAATAAGCTTAGCCAAACATGCCCAAAGTCATTAACGGCACGTTTAGGTTTTAAATCAGCAGGTTTGAGGATATGAACAGGCTAGATGGTAGGATTCAGGGGCGGATTTAGAGGTAAAGACCGGGTTCCCAGGAACCCAGTCTTTTCGGAAAAAAAAACGTTTTTTTTTAGTGTAAATCTTGTATGATTTGGAAAAAAAAAACGTTTTTTTTGTAGTGTAAACCTTGTATGATTTGGAAAAAGGAACCCAGTGATTTCTCCGGCTGGATCCGCCACTGGTAGGATTCATAGAAAGTTAAGACCTTGCTCTATACATAAACTTACAACATACAAACAAAGTTACTACAGTTTTCTCTTTTTCTTTTTGTAAATACATACAGAACCCATAGCTAAGCAAGGCCCGAGAAACTAATCACATTCAGCTCAGCGCGGTTACTGAATGCGCTGTGAGTGAATCTTCGGGCTAAAAGATCTCACTGGCTTTTCTGCATACCTGGCCATCTCCACTTGTGACCCGGGTGTCGCTTTTGACAAGCTCAAACTCCTGATTAGTGTTTCAGCCTCGATTCCCAACCCTGCAAAAACAACCAAAATAACACAAGTCAAAACCGGCAACAACAGTATTACGCTCTTCTTTTAAGTGTATGTGCTGCAATTTGCAACTTACCATTTGAAGGCATTTGCTGGTACGCAGGTGAGCCGAATGCGTTCACATTTTCCATCCAAGACGAATGGAGGAATTGCTCATATTGTGCTTCCATGGATAACAGATCTTCATCAGTGTCGATAGAATCCGGTAGCATGTCAACAATGTCACAGTCATCTGCTGTGTTTCCAAACAAACCATCCGCCCCCTGCTGCGGCTGCTGCTGGCTGAGCCAGTAGTCATGAAACCAAGTTGACGTCTTCACCAGCTGCCACCATTCTGGGGAGTAATCCTCTACTTGGCGAACAGCAGCGGGGATGAACAACGGCGCGTTCGGGTTCAGATTCGACCTTCTTTGTGAAACCACCGACATTTCCACTTTCCAACGAAGCTTCTTCTTCAACAATGATTTCAGTTATAGCAAGTTACCTGCCAGTGAAAAACTTGTTGGTTAAATAACAACCATAACAGATTTTTTAAAGCTTGCAACCACCCAATACATACAACAACAACAACCATACCCAGTAATTCCCACAAATAGCAAGCTACTTATAGGGTCTGGGGAGGGTGGGATGTAGACAGACCTTGCCTCTATCCCTGGGGATAGAGAGGCTGCTTCCAGAGAGACCCTCGACTCGAAAACGAATAGCAAACCAACACACCAAGTCAAAGAATATAGAAATAAGAAGTCGCCCATACCAAGAAAGTGAACAGAGTGACAGAATATATTTGTAAATCATGTAACAAAGCATACAACATCATTTGTGCATAAACATAAGAAGGCAATCACCTAAAAAGTCACTTAAAGAATAAGAAAAACCTACGACCCTGAAATACATCTAAGTGCTTACTGCCATATCCTCTAGAGGTCCTTAACCCTAATCCTACGCCTCCACGAAGTCCTATCTTGGACCATGTCCTCAGAAAGATATAACTCTAGTAAATCATGCTTGATCTGCTCATCCCATGTCAGTTTGGGTCTGCCTCTTCCTCTCCTCCCCTCCACAGTAAGAGTTTCCACTACTCTAACTGGTGCCGTCGTTTCCCTCCGCTTCACATGCCCAAACCATCTCAATCTCCCTTCCTTAATCTTCTCCGATATACTAGCTACTCCTAGTCTTTCCCTAAAAACTACATTTCTTATCCGATCTAACCTCGTGTGTCCACACATCCACCTCAGCATCCTCATCTCTGCTACCTCCATCTTGCGCGCTTGTGTCTTCTCGATAGCCCAGCAGTCTGTTCCATAAAGCATAGCTGGCCTAACTGCTACCCTGTAAAATTTCCCTTTTAGTTTAGTTGGAAACCTCCTATCACATAAAACCCCACTGGCTGCCCTCCATCTACACCAGCCAGCCTGTATGCGATGGGTTACATCACTATCTATGTCACCATCTCTTTGTACAAATGACCCCAGATACTTAAATCTAGTTACCTGCGGGACCAATTGATCCTCGATGGTGATTTGGGTGTCATTGTCCACGGCTACACCGCTGAAATCACAGTGTAGATACTCAGTCTTAGATCGACTAATCCTTAGGCCCTCGCCCTCTAAAGCTACTCGCCACTCCTCTACCCTCTCGTTCAAGCACTGTTTAGTCTCTGCAATCAACACAATATCGTCTGCAAAAAGCATGCACCACGGAACTGTCTCCTGAATCAACTTGGACAGCTCATCCAAGACAACCGCAAAGAGAAAAGGGCTCAACGCTGACCCCTGGTGGAGTCCTACCTCCACAGGGAAGAAGTTTGAATCTCCTACAGGTGCGCGGACACTAGTTTTCGTTCCATCATACGTATCCTTAATTACGTCTATATACTTCCCCGGTATCCCTCGACCCTCCAAACTATCCCAAATCAATTGGCGTGGGACAGTGTCATATGCCTTTTCCAGGTCGATAAACACCATATGTAAATCTTGTTTATTTGCTCTATATTTTTCCATCAGCCTCCTTAGAATATGTATAGCTTCTGTAGTAACAACCACCCAATACATAAACAGTGTAATAAGAACATCGTGTGACCGCAGGCTCGCAGCTAAAGTCTGATGTTAAGTTGTGATCCGTCACGAGTCATCCATATAGTCTAAGGGGATGTTTGGCAACTTCTAAATGATTAAGTGCTAACCGGTAAAAGAGGTCTGAACTCTGAACCATTACCATTAAGAGCCAGCATAATGCTTAACCATTCAGAGGCATATGTCTGACCAATTTAGATAAAGAGGTCTTAACCATAATGGTTAAGTGCTAACCGGTAAAAGAGGTCTGAACTCTGAACCATTAAGTGCTGAACCAGTAAGAGGTCTGAACCATTAAGAGCCAACATAATGCTTAACCATTCAGAGGCATATGTCTGACCAATTTAGATAAAGAGACCTTAACCATTCATCCTCGGTACTATGCTTAACCATTCAGAGGCAAATGTCTGAACAATTCAGACATCTGCTCGCGAAACAAAAAGTCTGAACCATTAAGAGCTGCAAACAAACGGCCCCAAAGTTTTAAGAAAATCATCAGTGTTGATTAACAATTATATCAGTCAAATTACGCGATTTTAAGCGAAAGAAAACATTTTTATAACAAAAAATGTTCAACTATTGGAAACCAAAATTCGGTAAATTTCCATGTCAATCAGTCAGCCTAATAATCTAAATCAACTTTTTTTAAACCACTGCTAATTCTAAAATTCTAATAAAATCATGAATTACGAACATCCAGACCACAATTATAAAGTCAAATCACATCTCAAATTCAATAAAATTATCAAAATCTCAAACCCTAACTCATCAATCATATCAAATAACACACAAAAAACTTAATAATCGACGATCAAAGTCCAATTATCCTCAAACTCAACCAGACCAAAAGTCAAAACAATTTATAACAAAATTCAAATAATCAAATCGACAAATTTCCGAATCAATTCAACCGATAATAAACGAAAGTTTCAACAATTGTTATACCTTTAAGAAATTCAACCAAAAATATCTGCAAACAAATCAGTAGGATCCGAAAGTTTCTTATGCAGGTGCGAATAGATGTGGTATTTATAGAAAAAGGTATTCGGATCCGGACCCGATAAGTAAGGACCGAATGAAGTGGTGGTCAAATGGTCAACAACAACAACGCGTGTGAGGGGTGTGATGGAATGGTGTGCGGTGCCAACGGTGATTGGGAATGGAGGGATGAGATTGGTTTGATCTGAGGGTGGAGAATGGTTGAATGATGGAGCGTGAGCTGGCTTGTGGGACCAGAGTTAGGCGCTTAATGTGGCCTGTCTCATAATCCGCGTTGAGCACATGGATGTTTACAAATAATGACATGAGTTTAATTTTTTTTGTATGTAAAACATGGTTCGATCGAAATTAGAACAAACAAAACCAACATAAATAGGTTTGAAGAGCCAAAGAATCGAGTTTAGGCCGGAGCCTGTAATCGAGGGTTTGGATCTTATACAACAGCTGGAGAATCGTCCTGTAAAACAGAAAACCGTTAGGCTCGCCGCAGAGATGGGAGGGCCCCTCTGCGACCATCCTCCGGCGTGAGGATAAGTATTGGTAAAGAGAAAAAATAGAGAGAGAGAGAAAGTAAGGACGAAGGTTCAGAAAATCGTACTTGGCTTTGTACTTGATTGGGTATTTATAGTAGTCAACTGGCATGACGTCATTCGGCTGGACGCACTTGAATGGGTGTTCGTCCTCGGCGATGAGGGAACGGACATCTTCAAGATGTCCGTCTAGGCGTGGTTCGGTTCGTCCCTAATGACTATGTCCGGACTCAGACATGTATCTTCAAGTTCCCCAGTTTGTTAAGTTCTGCAAAGGGCTTAACAAAATGTTTTGCATAGGTTACCTTGCTCGAATGACGTGTCGTCTTTTGAGTGGTTCCGATTGATGTCGTGTCGCTTTTTAAATGGTGCTGACGTGTCACAGGTGACTTAGGTAACTTGACCGTCAGTCACCTACTTGTGACGGTTAGGAAACCCTGGATTGGGAATCGTGATTGTGTGAAGTGATGGTTTGATTTGACCATCCCTCAAACCGCCTTAAAATCTTCTTATAAAAACCCATTATTCACTTTTTATTTTCACCTTTTCACTCTTAGGATCTCTTTTCTTATTCTCTTGTTACCCTCTTTATCTGTGTTTTCTTCTTCTTCTTCTTTTAAAAGGTGCGTTCCCTTTCTGTTTGTTTTTCTGCATTATGGCTCCGGGTAAGGATAACCTATCGGAGAGTGTGAGCATTCTTACCCAACGTCAGTTGGATAAGTTTGTTCGAGAGTATAGAATCCCTCTGGATCTCCGTCCAGTTCTTCCTTCCAAGGATGAAACCATTTACCCTTTTCGCCAGGGGAAGTTTCCCTTTTATACGCGTGTTTGTAACTTTGTGAATTATAGGGTCCCGTTTTCGGTATTCTTAATTAGGGTTCTTCAGTTTTTTAGGGTTCACATCTGTCAAGTTAATCCGTTCGGATTAAGCCGTGTGAACCACTTCGAAATCTCTTGTAGAGCCCAGGGTCAGAGGCCGGACTTAAATGTTTTCCGGTACTTTTACGAGTTCATTTCTGTCGGAGATTGGTATACATTTGCTCACCGGAAGGGTATTCCCCCCCCCCCTTCCGGAGAGGAGCGATCCAGCTTAAAGAGTTGGAAGGACCACTTTTTCTGGTTAGATGACCGTTGCCTCCCGGTGGAGATGGTATGGAGGTTCAAAGACTAGACTATGTCATTTGACCTGGGAGACGACTTTGTTTTTAACAAAGAGCTGGCCCGTGCCCTGATAGATCATAGATCTCCGATCTGTCCTCTTCATGAGCATTTTCTTTTATTGGGTCGCGTCTATTTCTCTTGGGGCCAAGGGGATAGGGATTGGCCGGTCATTCGTATGAAGCAAGGACGTAAGTTTCCGACCCTTTACCTCCCTCTTCGGCCATTTTGTTTTTCCTATTATACTTAACTTGTTTTTATTTTGAAAAATGCAGGTGTCGAGATGTCTCTCAGGGATGCTCTGAAGGTTCCAAGTTTTGATGTTCTTGATTTTGATTTTGACGATCAAGGTGAGGACGAGGTTCCCTTTATGAAACAAGTGGCTTATGTGGCTCAGGAGATTCGGCCCTTGACTGCCCCAGACACATCCGAACCAGCCGTTGCAGAAGCTACTTCCTCTGTTCCAACGCCCACGAAAGGTGCTGCTGGTTCCTCCGGATCTCAGGATGGAAAGAAATCAATTTTGGATGATCTAAAACTGTTAGACTGTTGATTGATTGTGCGCAAATATGGAAACTATGTAACTGATAGCCATGATTTTCGGGATAATTAAAACAAATCACACAAGACCAGTCGCACAAGTGCAATCGTACAAGCTCTTGAATCACACAAGAGCTCAATCGCACAAGGCAACCGATCGCACAAGTGTCTGGTCGCACAACACAGTCGCACAAGTTATAGAGTACAACTGATTAAACACTAAGTACAACATCACATTGCATGATCGCACAAGACCTTGTAGATCGCACAAGATAGTGTCGATCTCACAAGGCTTGGGCCACACGCACAACAGTGGACCTCACTTATGCTGTTGGGCCGATTAGCCCAAAACACAATCGCACAAGCTATCCGGATCGCACAAGCCATCCGGATCGCACAAGATCATTGTTTATTTGTTTGGGCTGTTTACATGCTGGACTGCTTATATTTTATTGGGCCGGGTATCATTGGGCTTCTATGGGTGAATCGCACAAGGCTGTTAGACTTGTGCGAGCCCAATCTTTTGAATCGTACAAGTATGAGCATGTTATGTACTTGACTGTTAATGTGTTGCCATGATCAATACGTGTTCGTAATCTGTTAACTTATGTGTAAACATATGTGCACTACTTGATGTCACACCCCGAATTTCCACGTGTCACCGGTGGGCCCGGTGGGGGAGTATCGTGACGTCATGGTTGGCAACGTAATAGTCAAACAACACAATTATATAAATGCACAGCGGAAGCAAAAGATAAATTATATATTACAATCCGAATTCTTAGAGTAATATCCAGTATTACAACGGAAAGTAAAGGATCCACAGGCGGATCTTAAAACATATCACTTGTTCAACAGACTTTAGACGCCTAGGACTTTCAAGATTCCTTATTATCGCCCTGAGCTTCCAGCCAATTATGTTCAGTACCTGTCACTTAACCTTTTTGGAAAATACGTCAGTTTTCACTGGTAAATACACTCAACCGACTCATTTGAAAAGAGTTTAAGAAAATTGGTTTGGATGCACTTGGCACAAAATATATTGACACTTTGATTAAAATGCACAGAGGCAAAATTAATCTATTATACTTGGAACAATTATATTTATAACCTTGTATACAGATTTACATGTTCGTTGTACGTTCAGGGCCCGATGTAGAAACCGAGTCAAGATTAACAGACACGCCACAAGTATAGGCCCACAAGAGAGTGAGATACCGTTATTACTTAGTAACTGTCAGGTGTATGCCTACACCCCGTACCTAAGACGTGGCCATTTTATAACACAATGATGTCAAGGATATCCAGGGCATGGTCATTAACCCCTAAAGGCTTTTATTTCAAACAATACAGATTAAACCGGGTTACCTCAATAATTTAATCACAATCTGATTAAACATTCAATACCCGACCAAGCGGTATCATTATACCGTATTCCAAGCCCGTATAGGGAAAATAAGTTAAGAGTATTTACCTGAGCTAGCTCCTGTCTTAAATAGCAAGAATCTAATAACTCAGCCGTAGTCACTTAAGTAAGCGTAGGTACAATTTACCGGAAATGCTCTAGTCTGGAATGATGGTATAAATAATTAATTAGAATGCTAACGGGTCTTTAATTAAGCCTAAGCTTAGACCGGTTAGTCTTAAGGAAATATACGGTTCAAACGCATGATTAAGCGAAGACCGGAATAGAATGTGATTTAAACCCGACATGTTCAGAGACTTGTCTTTTATGGGTAATTCATACACGTTCTGGACTTTGAGATAAAACCGATAGGGTTTGACCCAATTCGGCTAATTTATGTAAACTTGTTACATAAACCGAACCGTACGCGTAATAAGAGTGACGGGTATTCATTTGAGCCATCTACAGGTTTTCCTAAGTTAATTATGCCTCAAATATGTTGTGACATCAGTAAGATGTCTTTCATTATGCCCGAAACGAATTTAAACACAAACTATGCCCCGTAGGGGTATTTTGGAAATTTCACATAAGCCGAAAAGCTCAAAAACGAAGTCTGAGTTAATCAACCTTTGCTTACTGTTAAAATATCCTAATTTGCCTCATATATCAGTAGGTATCAACCCGGGTATGTCCAATATGATTTTAAGACATACTATGCGTTAAAAACGCTAATTATGGCGATTAAAGGCCATTTCCGGGTTCGATACTTAAATCTGATATTTTTATATTTCCAGAAGGCTTAAAATAATTTATTAATCATATGTGATCAGTAGCAAAAGGTTTGGAGTTGTTTAGATAAGTAAAACTCATTTTATGACCCGTAAGGGCAAAACCGACAATTACCGGATTAAGCCTACGACTACTAGTTATGCTCAGCCTAAAATTAATTAAAAATCTTTAAAAATCCCAAAATAATATATTACATCAGTGGGTATTAAGTTTGATACCAAAAAGTCGGCTTAACTAGGCTATACGCTAATTACACCGTTTTATTAACATAAAGCATTAATTTTGCGATATTGAGCATAACTCTTAATCTACAAGTCAAACTGATGTCAAACTTTGCATACAAGTTTATATATCAGTAACTAAGGTTTCTACACTTTTACATTTTCATAAATCTCGTTTTAAGACAATAAGGGCATAATGGTCAACATATGAGCAATTAACGGAGTCATGCGTATTAATCGGATAACTAATGAACCGAGGTGTATAATCACAGAGGGTTATACTAGCATGTAACCTGGTCCAAATGAAGCTCTAAGGTATTTCTAAAACATACCTAAACGGGTCAGAACTGAAGTCAAAGCAAAAGCAAAAGTCAAAGCTTTGCGACTTTCGGTTCCGAACCGGGTCTAAACAGGAAATAGTCGGGTTGAACATGTTTAGACATGTTCTTACACTAATTACTAAGTTATAACAATGATCAAATAGGTTGTAAATGTTCTAGATAGCTAATTATGCATAAATGACATTTTAAGCATCCTGTTGACTTTTTAAATTATAAGTTTGACCCGACTTTTGACCTGGTTAGAGTGGTGATCAGGGGAAACCCTTTTGGGGTTTTATTACCCACATAAATACCAACCTATAACTACTTTTAATTCGAGATATGACTGAGTCATTAGTGACTAATCTCGAAGTCAAACCGTAATTACGACGGTTTGACTTTTAGCTAATTAACCTAGCTAAACTCAATTAGAGAAGGACAAGAATACTTACTGAAGTCCTATGCACGAGATATGATCACTAGGAAGCAAGCTTGAGCTCCAGAATGATCCCACAATGCAGGAGAATGTTGTGAGGAATGTTGTAACATGAAGGCTCTTATATAGCAAGTTCATTCACCACAACATGTTGACAACAAGGTCTAGGATCAACCACAACCATCCAACACTTGTTACTAGTGCCTAGGGAAGTCTAAGGGTCACCCACTTGTGAGAAAAACCGGCCAAATGGGTCACAATTGCACAAAACAGGCTGCTGCCTGTTTTCAGGTTGCTGGGCACCCCCTGCGCATCGTAGGGCCTTTTTGGCTACGGTGCGCAGGCCATCATCAGTGGCTGATTTGTTGTTCTTTCATGCACTTGAAAGGGCAAGTGATGTGCAATCGATTTAGGGCCATGTTTTATCAATAAGGGGCCTCTAAAAATGTGCTAGAACAATTCTAAACCCTACCATTATGTATTGTTTCATTTGAATACATAAACAAGACCCGAAACAAAAGGGTTACCGTGCTTTTTCTTCGTCGGAGTCCACCATATCAATTCATGAATCATTCAATGTTATAATTCACTGAACTTGAACATATACTAAATGTTTTTAATATGTTTGAGTCTTGGGATTTTTTCTACGAGGTCGTTCAGAGGTGCAAAAGTTAACATGGCGACACTTTTAAATCCTGTCAAACATTTTTATTAAATCCGGGTTTACAACGCGTTTTGTCTTACATGACACGTGTCGTTTTATTATTGAACCTGAAATTTCGAGGTGTTACACTTGAACCTAGACCTGACTTGTATGGTAACCATGTTAGGACGTGGTTGACCACATATAGCTCAAGTAACCTTTCGTTTATCTGCCGAGCTAACCTAAGGTGAGTTCACATTTTCTACAAAGCATGGGATTCCCAGGGGTTGGGAATGGGTTAAGAAATATGGGTTCCTCTTCCTTCTTGGGTAGGACAGTATGGGTTAAGGAATATAACTTCCTCGTCCTCTTGGACAGTTTAAATTTCACTAGACCAAAACTCTCTCACGAAGTCCCTCCTTTTATATCGACTTAATCGCCGGGCCAATGGCGAGCGGGTCATTAGTTAGATAGCGCTATTTAGGTCTGACAAGCCTCACACCATGCCGCAGAGGACGGGCGTGAACTAATGGATCTGGGCACGTCAATGATGATAGACATTGACGCTAAGGGCACATGGGGTAGCCCCCACGGCTGGATATGGTAACGAGTCTAGTAGTATAAACATGGGGTAGCCCCCACGGCTGGATAGCTAGAGTAAATGGGATAAACAAATCACGTTTTCAACTATGGGGTAACCCCCACGGCAGGGATGCCAGTTAAAAGAAACTGTTTTTGGAACAACTTAAAACAAACACCCAACTGTGAACTCGCTCAACTTTGTTGTTGACTCGTGACTACATGTTTTGCAGGTCATTAGGTTTAGCAGGAGCTTGCATGGGGAAGAGTCGTTGTGGAGCATGGACATTGAGTGTTCATGATGAACTTAAACATTATTAACTTATGCTTTGGTTTTTGACATTATGCTTCCGCTTGCAATTTAAACTATGTTTTTGATTTGGACACCAATTGTATTGTGTTGGATTCTATGTTTACTTATGCTTGTTCAATATGATTGGTGGCTTGATCCTGGTCAGTCACGCCTCCAAGCGGTGAAACTCCGCGTGTGGATTTTAGGGGTGTGACAGATTGGTATCAGAGCCAGGTTTTAGAGAACTTGGTTTTAATAAGGGAAAAAGTTTTTGTTAAAACCAGACTATAACCTGTACAGTGCTCAACGATCCACAACGACGCTTCGCTCCACGTGCAAGACTCGATATTCTAGGTGATATGATTTATGTTTACATTGCCTACTTGCTAGAATACATAGAATTTTGCTTATGGTATGTTTAGATAAACGTAACCACTATTGTTTGAAAACGCATGTGTGCTTACTCTCTTCTGTCATCACACTTTCACGAACCTCTCTCACTCATGTTTTCCTCTGATACGAAGATCATGAGTGGACGCGTTAACATGACTCAAGCCCAGTTGACGGCTCTGATTAACCAACAAGTTGCTGCGGCACTTGCAGCCGCTCAGGCAGGAGGTATATCCTGCAGTCTGAACTTACTCTAGGATCCTTAGGTCCTACTCTCGTAAACCAACACTTGTGCTTAACCTTGTCCCTTCTTACACCCACGACAGGTCAACATGCTCAGCCACCTGTGTGCACCTTCAAAACTTTTATGGACTGCCGACCTACTACTTTCAGCGGCACTGAAGGAGCAGTAGGCCTCCTCCACTGGTTTGAGAAGCTCGAATCTATCTTCGAGATGTGTGAATGCCCTGAGGCTCGCAGGGTGAAATATGCTACTAGTACTCTTGAGGGTATAGCGCCCACGTGGTGGAACGCTCAAGTCCAAATGCTGGGGTTGGTTGCTGCTAACGCCACCCCCTGGAACGATTTCAAGGAACTGATCAAAGAAGAATACTGTATCCGTGATGACATTCATAAGCTGGAGGTAGAGTTTTTCAACTTAAAGATGACGGGGTCAGAAATCGAAGCATATACGAGAAGATCAAACGAGCTGGCTATTCTGTGTCCTACTATGGTAGACCCTCCCATCAAACGTATCGAACTGTATCTCAAGGGTTTAGTGCCAGAAATTCAAAGTTACGTGACCTCAGCAAATCTAGGCACCATTCAACAGATCATCAAGTTGGCTCATCGTCTCACGGATCAGGCGGTGGAGCAGAACAGGCTACCAAAGCGCATTAGTGCTACTACTTCTGATACTCCCAGCGACAACAAGCGTAAGTGGGATGGAACTTCAAGCAAAGGTTCAACTTCTGTTCAGTCTCAGTCTCAGCAGAGAAGGACTGACGACTACAAGAGCCCTAGTCAGCAATCAACTGGTAACCAAAGTCAAGGTGGGTACAGGGGAATTCACCCCAAATGCAATCGCTGTAACCTACACCACAGCGGGCCATGCACCAGGAGTTACTGTCATCGGTGCAACAAGCCAGGCCACGCCGCAAAGGATTGCATAAGTTTACACCCCGCAAACCAGAATCGTCAGCAACAACAAGCCCCACAAAATCAACGCCAGCAGCAGCAGCGGCAAGGCATCAACAAAGGGTGCTTTCAGTGTGGAGCTGAAGGCCACTTCAAGAGAGATTGTCCCCAACTGAACCGGAACCAGAACAACAACAACAATAATAACAACCAGGGGAATGGAAACAACGGGGGTAACAACGACAATGGTGCAAGGGGTCGTGTGTTCGTTATTGGCCAAGGGAAAGCGAGGAATGATCCCAATGTTGTGACGGGTAAGTTCCTACTGGACGACTTTTATGTTACTGTCTTATTTGATTCGGGTGCCGATACTAGCTACGTATCCTTAAAAGTTAGTCAAATGCTTAAGCGTACCCCAACACTTTTGAACACTAAGCACACTGTAGAGCTAGCTAATGGTAAGAGTTTAGAGGCCACACACGTAGTCAAGGGTTGTAACCTTGTTCTTGCTAGTCAGACCTTCTCTATCGACCTCATTCCTACCGTTCTGGGTAGTTTCGACGTTGTCATTGGGATGGATTGGTTATCCCAACACCGAGCAGAGATTCTTTGCAATGAAAAGACCGTTCGTATTCCTCGTTCAGGTGATGAACCTCTCATGATTCGTGGCGACAAGAGGGGTGTTGTTGAGAGCATCATCTCTTTCCTTAAGGCCCAGAAGTGTTTGCGAAAGGGCCACACTGCTATTTTGGCTCTCGTTACTGACACCTCGAAGAAAGAGAAGAAGATAGAAGATTTTCCGATCGTACGCGACTATCCTGAGGTATTCCCTGAGGAACTACCTGGCCTTTCGCCTCATCGCCAGGTCGAGTTTCAAATCGAGCTAGCTCCTGGAGCAGCGCCCATAGCTCGAGCGCCCTATCGTCTAGCTCCATCGGAATTGGAAGAACTACCTGCGCAGTTACAAGAACTCTTGGACAAGGGTTTCATTCATCCTAGCTCCAGTGCTATTTGTGAAGAAGAAAGACGGTACCTTCAGAATGTGCATCGACTACCGTGAACTCAACAAGGTGACCGTGAAGAATCGCTATCCTCTTCCACGCATTGATGACCTATTCGACCAACTGCAAGGGTCGAGCTTCTATTCAAAGATTGATTTGAGATCGGGATATCATCAGCTAAGAGTCCGAGAAGAGGACGTCTCCAAAACAGCCTTTAGAACTCGTTATGGACACTACGAGTTTTTGGTCATGCCTTTTGGACTGACAAACGCACCTGCGGTTTTCATGGATCTTATGAACAGAGTGTGCAAGCCTTACTTGGATAAGTTCGTGATTGTATTCATCGACGACATCCTGATCTATTCTAAGAGTCAGGAAGAGCACGAGCAGCATCTATGACTTATTTTGGAACTCCTTCGAACTGAACAACTGTATGCAAAGTTCTCTGTAACACCCATGTTATTATATTACGTTTTTCGTATTAATTAAGTCCATAATTATGTAATTACACTCACGATTACAATCAAAATACGGGTTTGTTAAAACTTTTCTAAACTTTAAAGTGATACAACATAATGTGATTTAATTCATCGTTTTAGAATAACGACGAAACAGCATTGCGGAAGCTTCGTTTAACGTGTGTTCGGTTCTTGCTCGACGCTTGATCTTCATCCGGGACTCTCGACATTCACCTACGATCAATACCAACTTAAATGTTAGTATTGATAGTTTAAATAACGGTACAAGACAAGATAATAATAATGGAAGGAAAATCCCAACGTTAATCTTTTGATCCAAAGACAAGGACCTCAAAATGGCCTCCACCGTAACTTACGGTGGGCACCGTAAGTTACGGTGGCCCCTGTATTTAAGTCCCCCCCACCGTAACTCAGTAGGTGACTACCGTAATGATTTCAGCTCCACCGTAACTTACGGTGGGCACCGTAAGTTACGGTGGTCCCTGTATCATACCTTTCCATTTTGCCGTTTTTGACACGAAAACTTTCGTATCTTTCAATCCGCGTATCCGTTTGACCTACCGTTTCTTCCTACGTGATTGTAATTTGATCCTCCATCATATGGAGTTAAAATCCAACATCCTACATAATAAATTTTGAGACTTCTAAGCCTTCGACTCCTTGCCGTTTTACCGAATTTTAACCCGTTTATGCATTTTATCAAACAAACATATTTGTTTAATCCTTATTTCACATGCACCTCTTCAAATTAATGTTATCTACCATGTTAGGTTTTAATCACAGGTTTCTTACACAATTTAAATACGTTTTCGCTCATATGCTTATTTTGACCCGCTAAGGGTATTTAAGCACTTTAGAACTTGAACTCGCTTTCCTACATTTCTAGCATCTTATTCCTACATTTCTTATCAAGTAAACTTCCACCACAACTATATGTGTGTTGGATTTAATGTGGATATCTATATGTTTCGAATTTTGCCCCTCGGACTATCTTTTACGGCAAAGACTCATATAAAGTCATTCGCCCCCAAAATTTACATCTTTCACTATCTTTTCATTATTCTAAGCATTTATTAAATCATAAAACTCGTTTCCGAACCACTTGCAAGGGTCGTTCATTCGAATTAGCTTACAAGGGTAATTTGGTCAATTTTCATCCTTCTTTAACTACAAAGGAACTTTTAATTATTTGTTTGACCCAAAATCCGACCTTTTAACTATAATCTTGTTTATAAACCCATGTGCTTCTAAAACACCATAATCATAACTCAATTTATTCGGTTTACCTAGAAAATAACCGAATAACTATATTTTAACCTTGTCTAACTTTTATAAAATCTCAAGTTCTACAAGATGAGTTGAATCATTATACATACCTGTCTCGGATCAATATATTGACCCGTTTCAATACCTTGCCTTAGTGGTCGCTAAGCAATAGCGATGTGCGTATCCATTTGATATTTATTCCTATAAACCTGTAACTCGACAAACCATTAGTTGATATTGTCAAAGGGTGATAATTTCACCTTTTGACCCGTTTATGTACCTAGTGATCTTCGTCACTTCAACTAAATGCAAATTTCATGTATTACGCTAATTTAAAGTCTACTAACGAAAATACGAAATGAAGCATAACGTAACAGAATCGTAGTTACGTACCTTTTAAGCACCCCTTTCAAGCGCGCGTCACCACCGGCTTGTCCACTTGACGCTCCGGTTTCTTTTCCTATAGAGTTCAATCACAACCCTTTTAGAATTCTTTTGTTTACATAATACGCATAATTTGCCATAAATTTCCTATAGAGTTCAATCACAACCCTTTTAGAACTCTTTTGTTTACATGATACGCATAATTTGCCATAACTATACAAACACGCGTTTTAGCTCAAATTTCCAGTTTTAATCCTCTTTTAGGCATTTTCGCAAACACCTTAAGGGCATGATTCTTCACAATTCATAATGAAGTTCAACACTTGTTATTTAACCAAGATAAATATCAATTTTGGCTAATTCACATAAATTTTCATATTACTCAATCTAAACTTGTTTCATAGAACCCAATTTATACTAAGATAACATCATAATCCTAATGTTCATCATACTTCTACAAACCCATCTATCACTTTCAATGGTGATTATGGATTTCACAAGAATTAGGCAAAATTTCAACAAGTAATTGACTAGGGTTTATCCCTAGACACTATTTCATTCAAAACAACTAACATGCAACATCAAATCCTGAATTCCATGGATTCACTCAGAATTTTGGGTGAAGATTTTGCATAGAAATTACATACCTTATGATCCCTTTTTAGAGGAGATCACTAATCTATGCTTGGATTTCGATTTGGGCTTGATTTGCCCCTTCAATTTGGTGAATTTCTATGTTTTAGGGTTGAAGCTTGAGACCTCCTTCTTGGTCTGGTTGAAATCGCAGGACACACACCACGTATGTGTGTGTTTTGTGTTTAATATTGATTTAATTGAAACTTTAATTCATTTGCCCATGTCTAGTCCCTCCACTTTACACAAGTTTTTATAAAGGGTATTTTAACCATGTTTGTTCTATCATTTCAATCTTTTTAACTAACTAGGTTGTTTATTTCTAGTTATTTTATGTTGACAATTACCGTCATTTACCGGGTAAGTTTTACCACTAACTGTATTTTACCCGTCCTTTAGTATTAACGTGGTTTGATTACCAAACCCGTTTTCGGGGTGTTACATTCTCGAAATGCGACTTCTGGCTTCGTGAAGTCCATTTCCTAGGCCACGTGGTAAACAAGGATGGGATTCACGTTGATCCATCCAAGGTAGACTCGATTAAAAACTGGCCTGCACCCCGTACACCAACAGAGATCCGTCAATTCTTGGGTTTGGCGGGCTACTATAGAAGGTTTATCAAGGATTTCTCCAAGATTGCGCAACCTCTCACCTCACTAACTCAGAAAGGCGTTGTCTATCGTTGGGGAACTACACAGGAATCAACATTCCAGCACTTAAAGGATAGACTTTGTAGCGCCCCTATCCTCTCATTGCCTGAAGGCACAGATGATTTTGTGGTTTATTGCGACGCATCCATTCAGGGACTTGGATGTGTGCTGATGCAACGTGACAAGGTCATTGCTTATGCGTCACGTCAACTTAAGATTCACGAAAGAAATTACACTACGCATGATTTGGAGCTGGGAGCTGTGGTTTTCGCACTTAAGATATGGAGACATTACCTGTACGGTACCAGGTGCTCCATTTACACCGATCACAGGAGTCTCGAGCATATCTTCAAACAGAAGGAGTTAAACATGCGTTAACGTCGATGGGTCGAGCTACTGAATGATTACGAATGTGCCATCAAGTATCATCCGGGCAAGGCCAATGTTGTGGCTGACGCCCTCAGTCGAAAAGATACCACACTTAGGCGTGTGCGAGCATTACAACTCACCATCCAGTCTAGCCTTCCTGCACAGATACGAGATGCTCAGGTAGAAGCATTGAAACCAGAAAACGTCAGGGCTGAAGCCCTACGCGGCTCAAGACAGCGGTTAGAACAAAAGGCAGACGGTGCCTACTACGTAACAGGACGTATTTGGGTCCCATTCTATGGCAACCTACGAGAGCTTGTGATGGATGAGGCACACAAGTCTCGTTACTCAGTACATCCTGGTTCGGATAAGATGTACCACGATCTCAGAACTACATATTGGTGGCCTAGCATGAAAGCTCACATAGCAACTTACGTTAGCAAGTGCTTGACTTGTGCGAGAGTCAAGATTGAATACCAGAAACCATCAGGCCTACTCCAACAACCAGAGATACCACAATGGAAATGGGAGCAAATTTCCATGGATTTTGTTACTGGCCTGCCTAGATCTCAACGTGGGAATGATACCATCTGGGTGATCGTGGATCGACTCACAAAGTCTGCACACTTCTTGGCTATCAAGGAAACGGATAAGTTCTCTACCCTAGCAGACGTATACCTGAGGGAAGTGGTTTCAAGGCACGGGGTGCCAACATCTACCATATCAGACCGTGATGCACGTTTTACTTCTGAACTGTGGCAAGCAATGCTCAAGTCCTTTGGCTCACGTTTAGACAGGATCACCGCTTATCACCCGCAAACAGATGGGTAGTCTGAACGCACCATCCAGACCCTAGAAGACATGCTTCGTGCATGTGTAATCGACTTCGGAAACGGCTGGGAAAAAAACCTCCCATTGGTGGAGTTTTCGTACAACAACAGTTACCACACCAGCATCCAAGCCGCTCCATTTAAGGCATTGTACGGGCGTAAATGCCGATCACCTCTTTGTTGGGCAGAGGTGGGTGATAGTCAGATCACAGTTCCAGAACTGGAAGTAGACGCAACGGAAAGGATTGCACAGATACGACTCGAGTTCCAGGTTGGGGATCGAGTGCTACTCAAAGTCTCACCTTGGAAAGGTGTGGTTCGTTTTGGCAAACGAGGCAAACTTAACCCACGATACGTTGGACCTTTCGAAATCATAGAGAAAATAGGCAAAGTGGCCTACAAACTAAATCTACCAGCATAACTCAGTGCAGTTCACGACGTTTTTCACGTGTCGAATCTGAAGAAGTGTCTGTCAGATGAGACCCTCATAGTTCCTTTGAAGGAGCTCACTATCGACGATCAGCTGTGATTTGTCGAGGAACCAGTAGAGATTACTGACCGAGATATTAAGGTTCTTAAGCGCACTAGAATTCCTCTCGTTCGAGTTCGTTGGAACTCCCGTCGTGGCCCAGAGTTCACCTGGGAGGGCGAAGACCAAATGAAACAAAAGTATCCCCAATTGTTCACAAACAGTACAACCACTACTGAGGCTGAAGCTACTGCGGAATTTCGGGACGAAATTCCAAACCAACGGGGGAAGGATGTGACACCCCAGGAAAACCAGGAACACCATGCAACTTAACTAGCTTCCTCAGTGAGTACGTGCTAAATTTCGGGACGAAATTTCTTTCAACTTGGGGATAATGTGACAACTCGTATTTCAAACCTCTCTTTGTACCTTGATGTAACCAGTGAGAACATTATGTGACTATATGATCTTGATTGATTAATTGAATGTTATCTTACGTGTGTATGTGTAACGAATTGTATTGTATATTAACGAACCGATCGCACAACACAACCCGATCGCACAAGCCCTGTTGGGCCGCACAACATGTACTCGAATCAAAAGGGCAGCCCAGGTTGGGTTCGGCCCACTCCTTCATGCGCATACACACCCTTAGGGAGTTTTGTTTCTCATTTGTTGCAAAACAAGAACACACAAACCCTACTCTCTTTCTCTCCTCTCGAAGCCGACGGCAAACAACACCCCTCTCCATCCAAGCTTTTGATTCGGATCACTCTCATCTTATCTATAATCGGTTAGTGTTTCACGATTTATGTTTTGTTGAATGATGTTAAGATTCCATGATTTGATTAAATGGTTAGGGTTGTATGTATGATGAACAATGATGTTTATGAGATGATGTTTATGTTCATGAACTCGGCTCACATGTGTAATTGATAATGTTCATATAACTTGGAATTTGCATGATAATAATCAAGAACCGATTGTATATTACTCGGCTGTGATGTGTTTATGTTAGACGATTTGTTGTGTTGTTGTGATAGAATGCAAGCTGGTAATTCAAGAACATGAACTATGTTAATATGTTTAAGTGTGATGATTATTATTCATGTGTTATGATTAGTTAGGGTTCATGTGAAATCGGTTAGAATATGCTTGTTTGATCGATGATGTGCATAATCTAAAACTGTTAGACTGTTGATTGATTGTGCGCAAATATGGAAACTATGTAACTGATTGCCATGATTTTCGGGATAATTAAAACAAATCACACAAGACCAGTCGCACAAGTGCAATCGTACAAGCTCTTGAATCACACAAGAGCTCAATCGCACAAGGCAACTGATCACACAAGTGTCTGGTCGCACAAGTTATAGAGTACAACTGATTAAACACTGAGTACAACATCACATTGCATGATCGCACAAGACCTTGTGGATCGCACAAGATAGTGCCGATCGCACAAGGCTTGGGCCACACGCACAACAGTGGACCTCACTTATGCTGTTGGGCCGATTAGCCCAAAACACAATCGCACAAGCTATCCGGATCGCACAAGCCAACCGGATCGCACAAGATCATTGTTTGTTTGTTTGGGCTGTTTACATGCTGGACTGCTTATATTTTATTGGGCCGGGTATCATTGGGCTTCTATGGGTGAATCGCACAAGGCTGTTAGACTTGTGCGAGCCCAATCTTTTGAATCGTACAAGTATGAGCATGTTATGTACTTGACTGTTAATGTGTTGCCATGATCAATACGTGTTCGTAATCTGTTAACTTATGTGTAAACATATGTGCACTACTTGAACCTAGACCTGACTTGTATGCTAACCATGTTAGGACGTGGTTGACCACATATAGCTCAAGTAACCTTTCGTTTATCTGCCGAGCTAACCTAAGGTGAGTTCACACTTTCTACAAAGCATGGGATTCCCAGGGGTTGGGAATGGGTTAAGGAATATGGGTTCCTCGTCCTTCTTGGGTAGGACAGTATGGGTTAAGGAATATAACTTCCTCGTCCTCTTGGACAGTTTAAATTTCACTAGACCAAAACTCTATCACGAAGTCCCTCCTTTTATATCGACTTAATCGTCGGGCCAATGGCGAGCGGGTCATTAGTTAGATATCGCTATTTAGGTCTGACAAGCCTCACACCGTGCTGCAGAGGACGGGCGTGAAGTAATGGATCTGGGCACGTCAATGATGATAGACATTGACGCTAAGGGCACATAAACATGACTAAAGTCAGTGGTCGATATGGTAACGAGTCTAGTAGTATAAACATGGGTATCCCCCACGGCTGGATAGCCAGAGTAAATAGGATAAACAAATCACGTTTTCAACTATGGGGTAGCCCCCACGGCAGGGATGCCAGTTAAAAGAAACTGTTTTTGGAACAACTTAAAACAAACACCCAACTGTGAACTCGCTCAACTTTGTTGTTGACTCGTGACTACATGATTTGCAGGTTATTAGGTTTAGCAGGAGCTTGCATGGGGAAGAGTCGTTGTGGAGCATGGACATTGAGTGTTCATGATGAACTTAAACATTATTAACTTATGCATTGGTTTTTGACATTATGCTTCCGCTTGCAATTTAAACTATGTTTTTGATTTGGACACCAATTGTATTGTGTTGGATTCTATGTTTACTTATGCTTGTTCAATATGATTGGTGGCTTGATCCTGGTCAGTCACGCCTCCAAGCGGTGAAACTCCGCGTGTGGATTTTAGGGGTGTGACAGTGACGTGATGGTCGAGTTAAATGAGCACCTTAAGGGTGGTAAATTTTCTAGGGAAGAAGCTGCACGAGCGCGATCTGCACCAACTCCTACCTTTTCTGGTGGTTTTCTTCCTGTTAACGAAGTGGAAAGTACGGAGACGGAGAACCCGGAAACCACGAGTAAGGGAGATGGAAAAACTCACGATGAACCGAAGGTGGTGACTTTTTCAGGTACTATTTTGGACTCATCTTTGGGTCCGGACTGTTTTATTGATGATGAGGAAGACCAAGTTTCCTTGCTTCCTCCATCTTGGTTCGGACCTGAGTTGATGTCCTTTTTTCGATATGTAGATGCTTTTTCAGACGATATGGAGATTGACCCAGCAACGGCTGATGAGAAATTCGTTTCGGATTGGGATATCCAGAATAAAGATTCGGTGATGGATGAGCTTGTTGCAAGAACTTTCCTTTTTAATATCAGCACTCCGTTAGATCATGCCAAGAGCCGGAGAATGAAAAATCAAGATCTGGGCACCATGGTCCTGTCCAGTCAAGCTCAGTCAAATATTTTTGTGACGGAGCTTTATCGAAGGTGGGTTGAAGCGGAGTCGGTGAGGAAAAACTTGGAAAAAGAGACCCTTTCTCTGAAACGCAAGATTCAGAGGACTCCGGATGCTGAGAAAAAGATTGCACAGCTCACTCAAGATCTTCAGGCCCAACAAGAGAAGGTTAAATCCCTGACTACTCAGAATCAGTCGTCCCAAGCAGCTTCTGCCTCTGCGGCGGAAGATCGTGACAGGATATCGGCGGAGTTGAAAAGTTTTGCTGAATCCTTGAAGAAGAAGGACGAAGAACATAAGGTGGTTTTATCGAAGATGGAGGAGTCTTTTACGAATGCTCGCTTGGCTTATGCGAACATGATGGCTGGTACGTACCTTATTTGACTTAATCACTTTTTTATTTTACTTATTTCTTTCTAACACTTTGGTCAGAGCGGGATGTGCTTAAAACATGGGAGGCCGATTTGAAGGCTCAGATCGAAGAGATGAAAGGGAATCATGCAACCGAAATTGAGGAGATCAAGTCGGAGAATGCTGCTTTGAAAGCGAAGGTGGAGGATCTCCAAGCAACAAAGACCTGGCTTCTTTCGGATGGAGTGAAACTTCTTGCTAAAAACATACACAAAGGTCCGGAGATGACTGCTGCTGTAAATAACGCGATGAGCGCCGTAGGTGTCAATTCGGGACTTCAGAATGGATACATTCATGCTCTGAAGAAGAAGACTTCGTATGCCAAGTTCCGTTGCTGAACCGCAATGCTGGTGAAGAGTTAAACGCAGCGGTTGCTTGCTTTAATTCCCTTACTTTTCCGGTGATAGAAGATCTTCCGAAGCTGGTGAACGAACCGCTTTCTAAGATCAAGGACGCTCTCTTTTTTGCGAGTGGGGAATCCTCAAAAGAATGAGGTGGACATGCCTGGTTTCTTGGGGTATACACCTTGGAAAGTTTCTTAATTTGTTTAACTATCTTTTTAGAAGGTGGACATACTCGGCAACTTGGGATATGCACCTTATTTTGATTCGGAACGAATGTAATGATGTTTTTACCGTTCTAGTGTATATGACAATTATCCTTTGATATAAATGGCTTCCGGTAATATTGGTCCGGTAAATTTTGATGCAGTGCGTCCATGCTTTTTGTGCTTACATCCTTCTTTTTTAGAACGTTCTTATTAATGTACGGATCCGATTTGTTTTTTAGGATAATTTTTTAGATGAAAGAAAGAATACGAACGGAGACAGTTCGTCCCTATCTTTTTAGGGTTAGTATCCCTGATTTGGCCGATGATAACTTATGTGTTGCAACTTTGTTAATGATAGAAGTTTCAAGCATTCTATTTAATCCATCCGGAGTATACTCTCCGGTTAACACATGGTAAAAACATTAAAATAATCTGCGGGTAAAACCCTCCGTAGTTCATGGAAATATAAAATAGTTGTGCGGGCAATACCCTCCGCATTACAAGGAAAACAAGAACGATGCGGGCCGTAGCCTTCGCATTACAAATTTATTTTGGAATACTCTAAAATTTTCAAAGGAAACATCGTTTTAGGTGCATCCCATTCCAAGTACGTGGAACGGGAGTACCATCCATTCTGCTGAGTGTGTAAGCGCCATTTTTTCCAACAGTTTCAATTTGATAGGGGCCTTCCCACTTCAGAGCCATTTTTCCCGTACCTTCGGCCAGGCTTGCCTCATTGCTTCACATAACGTAATCTCCAACCTTGAACCGGACCTCCTTTACTTTTGAGTTGTAATGCTTTTCTAACTCTTTTTTGTACTTTGCTTCTCGGATAGCCGCAAGTTCTCTTCTTTCTTCGGCCAGGTCGAGGTTCAGGCGGAGTTCTTGTTCGTTCGCTTCTTGATTTTGCTGCATGCGGGGGGTATGTATACCCACTTCGGCGGGGATGACTGCCTCGGTACCGTACGTTAAACTGAAAGGAGTCTCCGTTGTGCTTGTTTTTGGCATCGTCCGGTGAGCCCACAGGACGTGCGGAAGTTCATCTGCCCAGGAGACGCCCTCTTTACCCAAACGCTTTTTGATGCCCTCCACAATGCTGCGGTTGGCTCTTTCTACCTGTCCATTGGCCTGGGGATGGGCAACCGAAGCGAAACTTTGTTCAATGTGCATTCTTTCACACCAGGTTTTGAATGGTTTTTCTGCGAACTGCTTCCCGTTACCACTGACGATGCAGAGCGGCATTCCGTATCTGCATACCATATTTTCCCAAACGAACCTCAGTACTTGATCTCTGGTGATTGTTCGGAGAGGTTTGGCTTCGATCCATTATGTGAAGTAATCGATGGCTACCAAAGAATCGAGTTTAGGCCGGAGCCTGTAATCGAGGGTTTGGATCTTATACAACAGCTGGAGAATCGTCCTGTAAAACAGAAAACCGTTAGGCTCGCCGCAGAGATAGGAGGGCCCCTCTGCGACCACTCTCCGGCGTGAGGATCGTACTTGGCTTTGTACATGATGGGGTATTTATAGTAGTCAACTGGCATGACGTCATTCGGCTGGACGCACTTGAATGGGTGTTCGTCCTCGGCGATGAGGGAACGGACATCTTCAAGATGTCCGTCTAGGCGTGGTTCGGTTCTTCCCTAATGACTATGTCCGGACTCGGACATGTATCTTCAAGGTTCGAAATTAGTACAAATAATATTGAAACTGTTCGAAAATGTTTTGAAATCAGTATAGACAGAATCAACATAAAACAAGTTTGAAACTCTTACTAACTTAACAAACACGACCAAAACCCGCACAATAGTTTTAAAGTGCTATTTTTAGTACCCATACTGGCTTAGTATGGTTCAAAGTCTCTTACCTATACCTAGTCAGACCTCTTACTAGTTCAGAATTACTGGCGCAGAGGTTGCCAAGCAACCGTTTAGTTTAAAAAAGGGGAATTCCTTATTGAGTCCTTGAGTTTTGATGGTTTTGTTTTCATCTCAATCTTACCGAGAATTCTCTAAAGAAAAAGGAATTCTAAATAGAATTCTCATTTTTTTTTTCTTTTTTTTTTCGAATTTTGAATTCTATTTATTAGTTATTTGAAATTGGTCGAAATTGAAATCAATTTGTATTATCCTTTCTATATGATTATCTTTATATAATATATTGAATTTCATTTTTTTCTGAATATGTACACTTGTCTCTTTTTTATTAGTGGTTTATAATAGAACAAGTAGTCACAAGTAACTACTTGAGTCTAACATCAAAAATTTTAACTATTTGACTCCAATTTACTTACACCGTCTACCAAGTCTGTTAACAAAATTGTTGAGCAAAAATTGGTAGACCTCAGTGCTATTTTGCTTACAAGACCAATCCCCGATTGGCAGTGGCGGTCCCAGGAATTTTTTTCTGGGGGTGTGTAATATTTTCAAAGATTTTAGGCCCCTAGCTGTATAAAAATATCAGTTCATAGCGGGTCGGGTCGGATCATGTAACACAAAAGAACATCAGGCTAAAATTTATAAATCATCAAAAACACGTTAAACGTCATTACAAATTACAAACGTATTTAAAATTGTGCCCTACAGTTTTTTTTAAATATATCCAAAATATCATCTAAAGATACTAAACACGCCATAAGTTCATTACAACTCATTGTTCCTAACACATATAATTTGCTCTATAAGTTCATAAAACAACACTAAACACTTAAACAAAATAAACAATCATGTTCAACCATAGCCCATAACTTTCAATTATATTTTTAAACATTCAAGCCCTAATATTAAATGTTGATTACTTGTAACTAATCATTTAAACAAACAAAGCTATAAATAAAACAACAAAATCATTTAACTACAAGTGTAGAACAACAAAAAAATCAAAAAAATATAAAAAGATTAAACCCTTACACATCTATATTTTCTCCTAATCATCACATAAAACAAAACAAATAAATAAATAAATAAACCATACTAGTTCTATATTGGAATTCTGACGTAATATGGGTCGGTCTAACCGGAATTTTGGCTTTTCCAGTAAAAAAAACCACCAGCTCGTGAGTGGTGGCGTCAAGTCGCTGGGAGTTTTTTTGGGGGCGGGATTTGGAAATGGAATGGGTGGATGGGTTTGAGTTATTTTATTTAGTTCAAATTTCTTTAGGTTGGGTTTGGGCTTGTGTTAATAAAAATTGATTGCAGATTGGGCTTTGATTGGATTAGTTAATTAAGTGAATAAGTGGTTAATAATTATTATTTTTTTAAGTGGGGCGGTTGAAAATTTTCAAGGGATGCGAGTGAAAAATTCCAAGGGGTGCGTTCGGGATTTCATGCGAAAAATAACACTTAAAAATATTTTTTCATGGGGTGTGCCCGCCCACCCTTGGCTTAGGGTGGGTACGCCCCTGCCGATTGGTTCTTCCTCCAACCTGAACTCATGCCAGTCAACCTCTCCTATAACGGATTCACAGGTATGGAGGTCTTCAAACCCGTCAAAAGCAACATCTATGACGTCGATGCTGGATACAATAAAACCAGTTGGTACTTATCTACGAACTTCACGGTGTACCCTATGTTGTTGTCCCTAATGCTTCGACATAACAAGCTAAAATCGACCTTTGTAACCTTTCTTTGTAGCCGACTTAGGGAGGTGGGGGCGCCTTTCGGTGAGTCAAGCGGGGAATCGTTTTGCCGAGCAGCATACTGTTGCCGGCTCCGTTTCAGTGAGCGGTGAAGTCTTGAACGGTGACAGTGACTAGTCACTGATGAGAGAGGGGAGAGAGGGGGGTTAATGGTGGGCCTCACTCTCTTCCAACCAATCACACATTTATTTATTTTTTATAAAGAAAAAATTGTTTGGGTGAAGCACCCCTTGTAATTGAGTGCAAAATGGGGAGTGAAGATGAGAGTTGACATGACATGAGATGATTGACTAGGGGAAGTGTTTACCACTACCCATGTGTTTGAGGCCCCCTTCCACCCTAATAGTTTTAGACATAATATGGTCAAAAGATAATTAAATCTCAGTCAGTTATTCTTCATCGCAACTAGGGGTTTGACATCTCCTAATTGGCTCTTTTTATCTTTGTTTAGCAAGAGCTAAATAGCCGTGTCTATTTCGTTAAAGTCAACAGTCAACATGTCTATTGTAGTAAATTTCTCTGGGGTAAGATCAAATAAAAAGTTTATTTTGCCTAAGTAGGATGAGAAGCAATCTTAACCATCTATTTTTCAAATCAATGGTTAAGATGCAAGTGTAGGAGAAATGATGAGTGGAAGGGTATCTTAGGAAAATCCTATTTATGGACTTTCTCTCTCCACATAAAAGGCACATGCATATCCCACCTTCGTTTTTTAAACGTTCATAACTTTTTTATACGACATTATTTTTTCATAAAAATTTCACCGTAAAATCGAGCGTTTTTTTATCTTTAATTTGAGTACCATATTGCTATATAAAATACGAAAACTAAAAAAACCCACTAAAATGTGTTGTATTTCTATGTTGTATAACATTTTTTTTGTGCTGAATTTTTGCACTATATTTTTGTGCTAAATTTTTTTGTCTTAAATTTTTTTTTCTCAATTTTTTTTGCTGGATTTTTTTGTACTATATTTTTTTGCTGAATTTTTTCGTGCTATATTTTTTTGTACTAGATTTTTTTGTGCTAAATTTTTTTGTACTAGATTTTTTTTTGTGCTACATTTTTTGTGTTATATTTTTTTTGTACTAGATTTTTTTGTGCTAGATTTTTTTGTAATAGATTTTTTTTTTTGCTAGATTTTTTTGTACTAGATTTTTTTATTGTATTTTTAAAAAACAAAAGTGGTGCTACATGTCATTTTCACTTCTATTTATAAGGACCAAAATGTCCTTCATTCCTATTTATTAGAAGTGCCACATGTAATAATCACAATCCTTCTTAGGCTACTTAGGCAAAATCCACTTTTTAGTGGATCATTCCCCAATCTATACATATAATAAAAGAAACCATGTTAGGGACACATGGCGTTCTATGAGTCAGTCTTAATTATTTTTTCTAAATATTTATAATGGAAAATCAATTATTGATAATATTAAATTTAAAATTTGTAGAAGAGATTTTAATGATAAAGACAAAGATAACTGATAATAATATATTAATTATTATAATCATATCTTAATTATTAAAATCTAAAAAATATATTAGCGTTTTTTTTTTCATATAATTTATTTGAAGAGATATTTTCCATCGAATAATGCATCCATCCTTATCAATTCTAAAACAATATACATAAATGTATAAAAGGTTAATTATTTTATTATTAGTTTTTATTGAAGTGTATAAAAGGTAAATTATTTTATTCTTATTTATTATTTTTATATTTTATTGAAGTCACAATAAATGTAAATACAGAACTAGACGATTTATGGGAATCAATCCATGGTATATATGCAACTTTTAATTAATAGTTTCTTCTGTATGTATTTGATTAAAGAAATAAAACAAAATTTAATTTGTTACAAAAAACTACTACACTATTCATCTTGAAAGCTATAACATAGTTAGTCTATGTGGTTATAACCTAGAATAAATAACTATTTTATTAAAGTATAATAAGATTTAATATTAATTTATTATTTATTTAGTCAATATAAGATAAGTATAGATTTGAGGATACATTCAATGAATAACACGTGTCTAAAGGTATTTTTTTATCATAAATATATAAAATTACATTTATTCAACCCATGTAATAAACGAGATTTTTAATGATATATTGTTTTATTATCTGGTATATAAAATTACATTTATTCAACCTGTGTAATAAACGAGGTTTTTAAAGATATATTTTTTCATTATTTGGTATATAAAATTACATTTATTCAACCCGTGTATTACACGAGGTTCATACAATACATGCGCTCAACCCGTATAACACATAAGGTTCTTAAAAATGTAATTTTTTTCATTATTTAATATATAAAATTAAATTTACTCAACCCATACAATACACGGGTTTCTTAAAAATACAATTTTTTTATTATTTATTATATAAAATTACATTTATTCAATACATGTAATAAACAAGATTTTTAAATATATATTGTTTTATTATTTGATATATATAAAATTACATTTATTCAACCCGTGTAATAAACAAGATGTTTAAAGATATATATATATATTTATATTATTTGGTATATAAAATTATATTTAATATTTTTTACTAAAATATTTCTTTTCTTTTTTTCTGCTGATTATCCAACATCAGGTACTAACCTAATAATAAATAAAAAAACAAAGTAAAATGTTATAAACAATGTAATACACAACTCTTTAACCTAATAAAAAATAAAGTGAGATGTTACAATAAGTAAATAGTACCTTAAAGCTCCTTTTGTTAGAAAACACATCTTGATGACTAAATGTTTTAACAGATTACATTATTCGTGTAAGACATGTGTTTATTCAAATCGTGCAATACACGAGTTTTTAAAAGAAGTAACTATTTTATTGCTTAGTATATAAAATTATATTTACACAACCCGTGTAATACACGGGGTTCTAACCTAGTTACCCTGAAAATAGTAATATTATCAATTACATATTTCAAAAGCAAATAAATGTTCCTTAAATAATGAAACTACTAGAATGAAATGTTACCTGACTACGGTTAATGAAAAAAATTTGGGTATATGTTTTTTGGGTAACTAAGCTGGACATCACTAATCTTACACCCAGTCCCATACCTGAATATCCGTTCAGAATGTTTCGGGTTTCAGAGCTTCTCAACAAGTTCGAGTTTGATTACCATCCCTATCCAACTTTGATTTAGTGTTCCAATCTCGCGCCTCGCGGTAGTGTCGACAAGTTCGAGCAAATTCTCCCTGCTCTCTTGGATTTTTTAAATTATTAGGCCCACGAGTTGTAATATGTTTGTTTAGTATTTTGCTAAAAACTACCTTAGCGCTTTGTTTATTCTTGGGTCGAAAATTATAGTAACTAGTGGACTTTCTCCGCGCGTTGCAGCGGGGAAGTCGGTTAGTATCGGTTCGATTTACTAAGATATCGGTATAGTAATCAATCCTTTATATAATCGAAAGATAAACCCAAAAAATAAAGTCATGATACGCATAAAGGATATCGACCCATGTTTTACATCGATCAAAAACTAAAAGAATATTGATAAAGGTCTCAAAAATACAAATACCGGTACCGATGTTCGGTTGAAAGCAACATGGTACCGATGTTGTTCGAACAGTATCAGTTTTGTTCATCACCGACACTCGCTATAGGTTGTAATATAAAAAAGTTACTCCCCCGCGCTTTGCGACGGGAAGTCGGTTGGTATCAGTTCGATTCAATAAGGTATTGATACAGTAATCGGCACTTTGTATGGAGATTGTAAGATAAATCCCAAAAAATAAAGTCATGATATGCCTAAAAGGATATCGACACATGTTTTACACAGATAAAAAACCATAAGAATATTGATAAAGGTCTCAAAAGTACAAATACCGGTACCGATGTTCGGTTGAAATCGAAAGGGTATCGATGATCGGACGATATCAGTTTTGTTCATCACTGACACTCGCTATAACTTATGATGTAAAAAAGGCACTCTATACCACTACCAAAGTTGTTCGAACAATATTGATTTAGTTTGGCATAGTAAAGAAAAAAAAACAATTATGATTGACTCGTTCAATTTTGAACAAAACTTTTATCGAAATAAAGATAAAATAAACATGTCACAACAGTATATTTGGAGTTTTATAAAACATTACACAATATTATTAGGGTTGAACAAAACTTTTATCGAAATAAAGATAAAATAAACATGTCACAACAGTATATTCGGAGTTTTATAAAACATTACGCAATATTATTAGGGTAATGAAAAATAGTAAACGACGTTAATTTATAAAACATCGTTGTCTTTAAAAATTCTAAAAGAAACAAAACATATTTAAGATTAATTATAATAATAAAATGTAAATAAACACTATAAGTTATTATCATATCCACTCAAGTTAGCACATATAATAATAATATTATAAAGCTTTTATACATAATATGACATTAAACCTATTATATATGACATTATAAAACCAAAATATTAAAGATTTAAAGATTAATTATAATAATAAAATGTAAATAAACACTATAAGTTATTATCATATCCACTCAAGTTAGCACATATAATAATAATATTATAAAGCTTTTATACATAATTTTATACATAATATGACATTAAACCTATTATATATGACATTATAAAACCAAAATATTAAAGATTTAAAAACTGTAATAATATTTAAATATTATATTACTATTCATGAAGACTTTAGTTTAATATGTATAATAATATAATGTATAATAATATGTATAATAGGTAGCCCAAATTGATTTATATGATGGGTCGAAGCGAAACTACATGCCAAACTTTTGGTAATTCAATCAACTAGGTGGATTTGCCCGCGCGATGCAGCGGGAACTCGGTCGGTATCGGTTCGGGATCGTTATATGAGGGAATTCGATGGGGGAAGGGATTTAATTCGTTACAATATCGACACTTAATTTATAGTCATGATATGTCCAAAAGAATGTGTTTTACATTGGAAACCATCAAAACGAATACCGGCGCCAGTTCCAATAATAACTATACTGGTACCGATGTCGGTATTGATTTGCTTCGTCTCGGTACTAATAAGAAAAAAAATCTTTTTGAACAAAGTTAATAAAGGAAGATGGGAAAAAAATATTAAACGAACTCGCGTATTCAACTTTATTAAAAAAATAATGAACGTGAGTTATCAGAGGAAAATCAAATTATATACAAACTAAATGGATTAGAAGCGTATATATTTTTATGCATGTATTGATAATGGTATCGACGTTGTTCGGTCGGTATTCGCTTTGTTCGTCACGACTGATACCATCATCGGCATTGTTCGGTCGGTATTCTTGTTCGTCACGATACTGCTATGACGCTGTCACTTGATCTAGCCTGCAAAACAAAAAAAGACTCTATTTTGAACAAAACTCCATTTTCAATAAAATTTATTTATGAACATCAAGAAATTAAATCAAACACAACTACGGATTTAGTTTTTTTTTAAGCCAAGAACACACAAGTAAATGGATAAAATATAGATTAGTAAGAAGATAATAGTAGTTAGAAACATATATTGTATAGGATGAAAAAATTAATTATAATTTTAATGGTATAATAGAACAATAAATTAAACTCGAATATATATTAATTGTTGATAAACACTTGTAACCATGAGATCAATTATTAATAAATTGTTTTTTTCTACTTTAGGATAAAAAATATTTTAAACACTATTCATCAACACTTTATAATCATATGTGTCACACCCCGACCGCGTAAAACAACAAAGCGCGACGGAAAACGTCGGGGCGCGTTGCAACAGAATTATCGTTTCATAACCATGGATACAAAAGTGTTTCATTTTATTGAATATTAAACAGAAACATTGTCTTAACATAGAACAAACAATTTACATATCGACTAATATTGTTATTATGTCACTAAGGCATCGTCCAGATCATATGTGACTCATGCATCCTAGTAATCATCATCAAGCATCAACCCCTGAAACATATGTGAAAACAAAGTCAGCAAAGAAATGCTGGCGAGTACATAGGTTTTATAAGAGTATCGGAATCATGGCTTCGTTTACATGTTGCAGTACTTGGTTAAACTTTAAGAGTCAAAATACAAACCTAGTTTTGAAAAGCGTATTGCAACACAATTAACCAATTCAAACCAAATAGGCTGTAGTTTATAAAATCTCGTAGCCATGCTTCTTAACCCAAAACATTTCGTTTTAGGAAACCATCTTGTATAACATCTCGTAAAGACTTGTTAATAAAACTCGTATGTTACTTCGAAAACATCGTTGTGTGACATCGTTTACCCAAGTGAACTAAATAACGCCACGGCATGTAATATGTTGAAAACACTTATATATAAGAAGTACCAGCGGCGTGTCTACCATGTTTTCACCATATTACCCCCGTCCCGTTATCTAAACACTTACCCAAAAGCTATTCGTTTATCCAACTCGTTTAATCTCGTGTGAATCGTTCCCAAATCGTTAATTCGTTTAAATCGTTTAAATCATCCTCGTTTTAAGTGTGAAAACTATTTATGGTTGTCACGCTAATAACATTCAAACCTTTGTGACTCGTCCATCGTCCAACTCGTAATATTCGTATTAACAAACCACCAAAGGGTAAGTTAACTATTATCAGATTCAGTCGTTACCCACAACCCCCACACATAACCATGGGTGCAGTGCAATAACGGGATTTGTCAGATCCTATGGTACCATAACTTAATACTGGTCGGCTTGATCAAAATTAATGAATGTCATTTGTTATGTAACTACAACCAACAAGTTTGTTCACCTTATTGAAATTGTTATTAGTTTTGCATAAACCAACTTAGTCGTTTTTGAATTCATCGTTATAACATCGAAAATCGTTTTGAAAACCATCGTTAAAACCTTGAAAACATTTAGCACATATGAATCACCTCAAAACAATTGAAAGCAATAAAATAGGGGAACTATGTACTCACTTGGAGTGCAAAGTATCCTCAATCAATAGAACTTCAACAAAGTCGAGCAAACCAGAGAAATCAAACAGTACCTAGTAATCGAAACACTAATCAGACAATAGACGCCTAACTCGGAAGATCGGGCAGAATGAGGTCTTGTAAACCAAATGAGTATTGGGACTCATGTGATATGGTTTAATGAAGCCTACATCCTAAATCGGAACCTAACCTAAGTGCTTTCGACCCATCGTGACCCATTAAGGTAGCTTATGCTACTTTAACGCGTCGTGTGCGCAAAAGCGCATCCCGTGCTTGAAGGACGCATCCTGCGCATAATGTGCCACTCCAAGGACGCAGGAGCGTGACAAATTTGAAAACATGTTTGGTCAACCGATATTTTCGTAATTTTCCCTTAAAACAATATTAAAACTTCCTTAATAAAAGCATATTAAGCATGCTTTATATTTAAAAAGAAAAAATAAAATATTTTCATGGTGCAATATCTTTTAAAAATGTCCTACTCCTAGGTTAAATATCATTTTAAACAAGTCATGCATGCCACCTTTGAAGAAGCATCAATGGCATGCCACGTATACAACCAACGATGGGTATATATACATATATATATAGTTAGTTAGTTATGAATACCGATTCTCTCTCGCTCACTTTCAGTTGTTCCGGGGGCAATGACGTCTAGGCTTCCGATCATTCTCTTTCTCGTTACGTCGGCTTACCTCAGCAGCAGCACCGCCGACGATACTAAAGATGAGTTTGCTGTTGTTCTGACTCTTAATCAATCCAATTTCACCCAAACTCTTACCAAACATCATTTTCTCGTCGTCGACTTTTATGCACCTTGGTCAGTAACCTTTGAACTCTTTACATTCTTATTTGTAGGAAATGGGTCACAATTTTGTTAAAAGAAATAATAAAAAATAAAGATACTCTCTTTAAACATTTGGGAAATTGTAGTACATGAACCATAATATGAACTACAACATATTTAATAAAACAATCGATTCAAACCAATATCTTCAAAAGATAAAGTCTTCAACTTGATCTTTAACTGCGTCTACTTGTATGGTTCATTGTGTTTTCAGTCCGTTGTGTAGACTTCAACGAGGTCTTGAACCACGTCTTCTTGTACAATAATTTCCTACAAAAAGAACAAACAAATGTTGACGATTATGGCTGAGGCACGTGTTCAACACGCTACCCTTAAAACAGATTTCGCGCCTCTACTAAAGACGACGCGTCTGTCTCCCAGGGTACAACAGCCGAAGCAGTCTGTACTGCCGGAAATGACCACGGGCCCGAGGTTACACCGAATAGAATTATAGTGTTTGAACTTGTGGAAAACTGATGATACGAAGGTGATGGAATCGAGTAGAGAAACTCATCTCTCTATAATTCCCAACATATGGATGTTCAAGTCTTCACCACTTCTCCAAGAATTCTTCATACATATTATCTTTCTCTTGTAGTTTTCTCATCATTCCAATGAGTCACATAGCCTACCATCTTTTTCCTTTACAAGAGTTGTGTGTTATGAAGAGTTTCTCTTAAGTGGTGATTTTATTAGAGACATAAAACTTTAATAAAAGTTTCACTTAATTAGTGATTTAATTAGAGCTATAAAAACTCTAATAAAAGCTAATCAAGTGATATAAAACTCTACTCAAGAGTTTCACCATATGAAGGAGTTTAATATGTAATTATAATTTCACTAAATTATAAATTAACTAAATATCCATTCACTAATTTTCCGAACAATCCCCCACATGAATGGAGATTGTTCAAAACACATAAAATTTCCAATGGAACCTCGACAATTGAGTTTTGCATACGATAGGTAGGTGTTACCCTTTGAACCTTCGCTCATGAAATGCACTTAGCCCACTAGCTCTGAGTAGATCTCGATGTCTTTGAACTCGTCTGCCGTTTGTGTAGACGACAATACACTTCACACAAGACTCTCCCTAGCCGGGTCATCTCCTCATAGTCCTGTCCAATAATGGTCGTGGAACACTTTCCTGGTTCTGCGAGAGCTCTAGGAATTGTGCCCTCAATTCCATTCGAAGCGACCCCACTTCTCTCTAACATAGGTGATTCTCCTTAGATCATTAAAAGCATTGTGGTTATTGTGATCTATCCAAATCATTTACCACATATTATGCTTAGCCTCACACTTGTCACTTTTA
The DNA here is from genome assembly GCA_030545235.1 of Helianthus tuberosus. Taxonomy (NCBI): domain Eukaryota; kingdom Viridiplantae; phylum Streptophyta; class Magnoliopsida; order Asterales; family Asteraceae; genus Helianthus; species Helianthus tuberosus. The sequence continues at coordinate 12,518,844 of CM060424.1, forward strand.
GGAATGGACTAGGAAGTTTATTAATCTTTATAATAAACTACCTTATTAAATGCGTAGGGTTATTCCCCCACAGTGACCTCGCTTATTCACACAATTAGGTTTTCCTATTGAACTCAATTCTTGGGATCTCCAGTCTACTGAGTTAGGTTTCCATCATATGAACTTCATTTTTCAAGGGCTTCAGTCCCATTCCGCAACTTGATCTCTAATAAACCCTCAGGTTGTTGGATCCATAACATTAGCAAATAACTTTGCGTATTTGAGATCAGTTGTCATGATGTGTTCTTAACTCGTAAGTTAATTTTGCCTATTGTCAACTTCTAAGACTATAACCTCAATGGCCATCTGAATCTGGTTGTAACATATGTCTTCGTAAGATACGTGTATCATTTAAGGCAAACACATCTCCATTATGCACTACGACCTTTGTGTCCTCCACTTAGTCGTCTATTTGCAATGTTAGATTGGATTACAAAATCCTTATTGCTAAAAACAAATGCAAGACACCCCCCACATTTAAGTGTTATTGGATAACATTTAGATGTGTTAATGAGAACCATTTCTACATACCCTTATAGGGTTGTTTCTTAAATGGTTCCTCCCCCACATTTCTTGCCATTTGATCAACATTTCCGTAACACCACTTATGGCGACATTTATACACATATGATTGAACAAGACCAACCTTATTGTATCAGTGAATTCAACTCATATTGCATTAGCTTACACAAGCTTCCGAGCTGACCAAAGCAACACATGCCATTGTCATAAGTTTGTCACCAACTTAGAATAATTCTAATTTAACATCTAGAATAAGCTTAGACAATGAGTTCTCCTCATTAGCTTTTCGAACAAACTTTTAAAAGTTACATGTCATTTCCTTATAATGAATGAAAATTCTCTCTCAACTTTGTCCATACACAAATTCTTTTTGTGTTCATACACATTTGAATGTTTAGAGTTAATTAGTCTCCATCAAGACCCATAATTAACCAAGTACTAGTCTAGCATGCTTTAGACTACAATACTTTAGCATGTGAACAGAAGATGCATCATTCTGATTCTTCACAGCCCTAAGGATATCATAATATCACTTTGCAACATTCATCCCTTGTTAAGACAAAATAATGAGACTTATTCATAATCCTAAAACATCAATATTTAGGAAGGTCTCACAAATTATTATATATAGCACAAAGCTAAATTTCATCATTCATTTAAGGAGCATAACTTGTTTACTTTTGATTTCCAACGATCTACCATTGACTCATAAGTACTTAAACATAAGTCTTAATCCAAGTCACTTGGTGAACACATTCATCACCAACAAGATGAATGTTTCTCGTCTACAATCACTATTATGTGTGAGATAGAGTCAACTAGATCGACACTCAACAACATGGCATTCATAATTTTTCCATAAGTGATTTGCACACATCTATTGTTATTCATTAGGAGATATGTATATTTAGGATGCTCTCCCAAATGAAGGTAAAATCTCCATATAGATCTAACAATAATAAAGTGGTAGACGCATCTACTTATAAATCTCGCAAGATTTATTAAAGGTATACAATAACATATAGTACTTTTACTTTCATATGTTAGAATTCACACTTGTGAATTTTCAATGACTTCTAATGAAGTATGTCGACATGAATGTCATTAGTGTATTTCATCTCAATACACTCACTACGTTATTTCATTACTCACTCATGATGTGGTTATACATTTGATGTTTCGTCTTTGACTTTTAGTCAATGTAACAACTCTCAAGTTGTTTATATCCAAGTATTTTCATGTATCATCCGTTTAAAACCATATTCTTTTAAGCAATGCATAACCGACGTTATAATTATTTTCCACAAAATAATTTATACGTCACAACCATTAGTGATTTATTTCTTTGTAAAAAATTGAATGTGTTATCTGAAGATATTGAACACCAAACAATAAAATACATTGGAAACTAAATCATAAGTGTCAATCACTTTTGAAATTTAAACGGAAGCATAGACAATATGTTGACATCAAATAGCAAAGTGCTTTTAGCTTCAACACTTTATAATCTGATCGAAATCTTCTCAACAATATTGTCCCATGGCATGTCTTGAGGTACTCCCTCAATAAGACTCCATGCACTTGTAAGTACAAGTTCCCCATTTCATCTTGAAACTTTAAACTTGGACAATTTTGCTCAAAACAACACCAAGTTGTTACAAATACTACATTTAAGTAGTAAATTGAACAATTAAATTTGTTCACAACAACACCAAGTTGTTTTTCACCAAATAACAACCACCAGGCTGTTACTTTGTTCACCATATGCTACTTCTAGTAAGAGTAGCGAACCATTTGAATTATTAATGTTATGCAAAACTTTGTTTTAAAAATAATTCAAAACAGTTTCTTAGTTTTGCAATATACAATACTAATAATATCAATTAGGGTTATGAAACATAGATCAAACCCAAAATATCAAATGGCTTTATATTGTTTAGTCTTACTACACATGTACTGAACATTTTCTAACACGCATGTTAGAAAAAAAATTGTTATAACAAGCACATTATAGAATCGAACGTTTACATAAAACGTTTTCCAAAGATATAGTTTATAAAATAAACCATTTCTCATCATTTTTAATGCACTTATAGGCAATTAAATGTTTACATAAAACATTTATGTTCATTATGAACAATCTCTAACCTCGTATTCGTGATACACATTTTCTAACATACGTGTTAGAAAATTTAAGTCATTTTATATAAAACATGACAAATCACAAATTAAAGTTGGTGATAAAATCACACACAACTACACCATCACTTTATGGTGATTTAATTCTTGTATTCTTACTCTTGTATTTGTTTTTTCACTCTCATCAAGTTAGGCACATAGCCTACTTTTAATACAAGAGACATGGGGTGGAGATAAGTCTCACTTAATTAAAGATTTTGTTAGAGACATAAACTCTAATAAAAACTAATAAATTGACTTGAAACTCTCCTTAAAAGTTTATCTTCCATATGAAGAGTCTAGTAAATGATTTTAATTTCATTAAATTCATATAAATACCACACCATCACTTATGGTGATTTAATTCCTTGAAGCCAATCAAACATCAACTTCAATGTATGACATTTTATTTCTAAATCATACAAAGCATTAAAACAATGCTACAACAAATTGCTTATATAAAATGTCTACATAAAACATTTCAAAGCATTTGTATTTTAACCATTTTTAACAATCATGTTAAAATGAAAGAAATTCTAACGCGCACGTTAGAAATATTAACATTTCCACAAAATGTTAATTCGACTTGCTAAAAACACATATATGGTTCAAATAATAAGTCATTTCTAATACACACGTTAGAAACTAAACAATTAAAAAATTGCTTCCAAACTAACCCTTTTCATGAACGTTTCTAACACACATGTTAGAAGACAAATGATTACAAAAATCATTATAATACTTATTTGTTCATATCAATCAATGGGTGGATGAAGAGTCTACTTTAAATAGAGACTTAATTAGAGACATAAAACTCTAATCAAGTAACATAAAACTCTTATTTAAAGACATAAAAACTCTACTAAAGAGACTTTAACGTTTACAAAAAAAAAACGTATGGTTTACACCAATAATTCCGGTCTAACACATATGTTAGAGAATTTAACGTTTACGAAAAAACGTATGGTTTACACTAATAAACCCGATCTAACACAAAAGTTAGAAAAATTAACGATTCCCAAAATCGTTTCAAAACCAAACGTTGGAAACAAAAAATCCAAACGCAACAAGTTGTACTACATACATATTTCCCAAAATAAATATTTATAAGATCATAACCTCTAAAAATATCTTTTTTTATTCTATTATAAATCCTTTTGTAAACCCAAAATCCTTATAAATAAGGTTTTTAAGATTGTACCAACAATCTCATGAAATCTGTTTTAAGTTTGTAGGAAATGGGTCACAATTTTGTTAAAAGAAATAATAAAAAATAAAGATACTCTCTTTAAACATTTGGGAAATTGTAGTACATGAACCATGTACAAATTCAAACGAAAATAAATATGAACTACAACATATTTAATAAAACAATCGATTCAAACCAATATCTTCAAAAGATAAAGTCTTGAACTTGATCTTTAACTGTGTCTACTTGTATGGTTCGTTGTGTTTTCAGTCCGTTGTGTAGACTTCAACGAGGTCTTGAACCACGTCTTCTTGTACAATAATTTCCTACAAAAAGAACAAACAAATGTTGACGATTATGGCTGAGGCACGTGTTCAACACGCTACCCTTAAAACATATTTCGCGCCTCTACTAAAGACGACGCGTCTGTCTCCCAGGGTACAACAGCCGAAGCAGTCTGTACTGCCGGAAATGACCACGGGCCCGAGGTTACACCGAATAGAATTATAGTGTTTGAACTTGTGGAAAACTGATGATACGAAGGTGATGGAATCGAGTAGAGAAAACTCATCTCTCTATAATTCCCAACATATGGATGTTCAAGTCTTCACCACTTCTCCAAGAATTCTTCATACATATTATCTTTCTCTTGTAGTTTTCTCATCATTCCAATGAGTCACATAGCCTACCATCTTTTTCCTTTACAAGAGTTGTGTGTTATGAAGAGTTTCTCTTAAGTGGTGATTTTATTAGAGACATAAAACTCTAATAAAAGTTTCACTTAATTAGTGATTTAATTAGAGCTATAAAAACTCTAATAAAAGCTAATCAAGTGATATAAAACTCTACTCAAGAGTTTCACCATATGAATGAGTTTAATATGTAATTATAATTTCACTAAATTATAAATTAGAGTAAATTGCCATTTTAGTCCCTAAGTTTTGTCCAAATTTGCCATTTTGATCCAAATAGTTTTATTTTCCCCCTTGGGTCCCTGACTTTTACATTTTGTTGCCATTTTGATCACTTTGCCTAACTCCATCCAAAAACCCAGTTTGTAACAGGGGTATTTTGGGGATTTCCTTAAAAAATGTTTTCAGTTGCCATTTTGATCCAATTCCAAAAAATCAAAAAAATTCCAAAAAAATCAAAAATATTCCAAAAAATTCCAAAAAATCAAAAAAAATTCTAAAAAATCTAAAAAATTCAAAAAAATCTAAAAAATTCTAAAAAATCATAAAAATTCAAAAAAATATAAAAAATTCTAAAAATCATAAAAATTCTAAAAAATCAAAAAAATTCTAAAAAATCCAAAAATCATTAAATGTTTCGGCACGAACCGTTTCGACCCGTACCGTTTCGAACCGAACCGTTTCGACCCGTACTGTATCGAACCGAACCGTTTCGACGCGAACCGTTTCGAACCCGTACCGTATCGAACCGTACCGTTTCGACGCGAACCGTTTCGAACCGTACCGTTTCGACCCGTACCGTATCGAACCGAACCGTTTCGACGCAAACCGTTTCGAGCCGAACCGTTTCGACACGAACCGTTTCGACCCGTACCGTTTCGAACCCGAACCGTTTCGAGCCGAACCGTTTCGACGCGAAGCGTTTCGACCCGTACCGTTTCGAACCGAACCGTTTCGACGCGAACCGTTTCGAACCGAACCGTTTCGACCCGTACCGTATCGAACCGAACCGTTTCAAACCGTACCGTTTCGACCCGTACCGTATCGAACCGAACCGTTTCGACGCGAACCGTTTCGAACCCGAACCGTTTCGACCCGAATCGTTTCGAGCCGAACCGTTTCGACGCGAAGCGTTTCGACCCGTACCATTTCGACCCGTACCGTTTCAAACCGTACCGTTTCGACGCGAACCGTTTCGAACCGAACCGTTTCGACGCGAACCGTTTCGAACCCGAACCGTTTCGAACCGTACCGTTTCGAACCCGAACCGTTTCGAGCCGAACCGTTTCGAACCGAACCGTTTCGACGCGAACCGTTTCGAACCGAACCGTTTCGACCCGTACCGTATCGAACCGAACCGTTTCGACGCGAACCGTTTCGAACCCGAACCGTTTCGAGCCGAACCGTTTCGAACCGTACCGTTTCAACGTGAACCGTTTCGAACTGAACCGTTTCGACCCGTACCGTATCGAACCGTACCGTTTCGACCCGTACCGTATCGAACCGAACCGTTTCGACGCGAACCGTTTCGAACCGAACCGTTTCGACCCGAACCGTTTCGACCCGTACCGTATCGAACCGAACCGTTTCGACGCGAACCGTTTCGAACCCGAACCGTTTCGAACTGTACCGTTTCGAACCCGAACCGTTTCGAGCCGAACCGTTTCGAGCCGAACCGTTTCGAACCGTACCGTTTCGACGCGAACCGTTTCGAACCGAACCGTTTCGACCCGTACCGTATCGAACCGAACCGTTTCGACGCGAACCGTTTCGAACCCGAACCGTTTCGAACCGTACCGTTTCAATGTGAACCGTTTCGAACTGAACCGTTTCGACCCGTACCGTATCGAACCGTACCGTTTCGACCCGTACCATATCGAACCGAACCGTTTCGACGCGAACCGTTTAGAATTATTTGGATTTTTTAGAATTTTTATGCTTTTTTAGAATTTTTTTTATTTTTATATTTTTTTGAATTTTTTAGATTTTTTTGAATTTTTATGATTTTTTAGAATTTTTTAGATTTTTTTGAATTTTTTAGATTTTTTTGAATTTTTTAGATTTTTTTGAATTTTTTAGATTTTTTAGAATTTTTTGAATTTTTTGGAATTTTTTTGATTTTTTGGAATTTTTTTGATTTTTTGGAATTGGATCAAAATGGCAACTGAAAAGGTTTAAATTGAAAAGAGTAACTGGGTTTTTGGATGGAGTTAGGCAAAGTGATCAAAATGGCAACAAATGTAAAAGTCAGGGACTCAGGGGGGAAAATAAAACTATTTGGATCAAAATGGCAAATTTGGACAAAACTCAGGGACTAAAATGGCAATTTACTCTATAAATTAACTAAATATCCATTCACTAATTTTCCGAACAATCCCCCACATGAATGGAGATTGTTCAAAACACATAAAATTTCCAATGGAACCTCGACAATTGAGTTTTGCATACGATAGGTAGGTGTTACCCTTTGAACCTTCGCTCATGAAATGCACTTAGCCCACTAGCTCTGAGTAGATCTCGATGTCTTTGAACTCGTCTGCCGTTTGTGTAGACGACAATACACTTCACACAAGACTCTCCCTAGCCGGGTCATCTCCTCATAGTCGTGTCCAATAATGGTCGTGGAACACTTTCCTGGTTATGCGAGAGCTCTAGGAATTGTGCCCTCAATTCCATTCGAAGCGACCCCACTTCTCTCTAACATAGGTGATTCTCCTTAGATCATTAAAAGCATTGTGGTTATTGTGATCTATCCAAATCATTTACCACATATTATGCTTAGCCTCACACTTGTCACTTTTAGGAATGGACTAGGAAGTTTATTAATCTTTATAATAAACTATCTTATTAAATGCGTAGGGTTATTCCCCCACAGTGACCTCGCTTATTCAGACAATTAGGTTTTCCTATTGAACTCAATTCTTGGGATCTCCAGTCTACTGAGTTAGGTTTCCATCATATGAACTTCATTTTTCAAGGGCTTCAGTCCCATTCCGCAACTTGATCTCTAATAAACCCTCAGGTTGTTGGATCCATAACATTAGAAAATGATGCATAAAATCTTGATAATCGCCTTTTCTTGGAAAAATGGTCACATTCATAATAAAAGCATAACACAAAGAACATTAAAAGCATAACAAAAAGAACATTAAAAGCATAACACAAAGAACATTACTGGTGCAGAGGTTGCAAAACAACCGTTTAGTTTAAAAAAGGGGAATTCCTTTTTGAGTCCTTCAGTTTTGATGGTTTTGTTTTCATCTCAATCTTACCGAGAATTCTCTCTAAAGAAAAAGAGATTCTAAATAGAATTCTCATTTTTTTTCGAATTTTGAATTCTATTTATTAGTTATTTGAAATTGGTCGAAATTGAAATCGATTTGTATTATCCTTTCTATTTGATTATTTTTATATAATATACTGAATTTCATTTTTTTTTCTAAATACATACATTTGTCTCTTTTTTATTAGTGGTTTAGAATAGAACAAGTAGTCATAAGTAACTACTTGAGTCCAAAATCAAAATTTTTAACTATAAGACTACCTGATTTATCAATTGTAACTATTTGACTATGATTTACTTACATCGTCTACCAAGTCTGTTAACAAGATGGTTGAGCAAAAATTGGTAGACCTCAGTGCTAATTTGCTTACAAGATCAATTCCCGATTGGTTCTTCCTCCAACCTGAACTAATGCCAGTCAACCTCTCCTATAACGGATTCACACGTATGGAGGTCTTCAAACCCGTCAAAAGCGACATCTATGACGTCGATGCTGGATACAATAAAATCAGTTGGTACTTATCTACGAACTTCACGGTGTACCCTATGTTGTTGTCACTAATGCTTCAACATAACAAGCTAAAAGCGACCTTTGTAACCTTTCTTTGTAGCCGACTTAGTGAGGTGGGGGCGCCCTTCGGTGAGTCAAGCGGGGAATCGTTTTGTCGTGCAACATACTATTGCCTGCTCCGTTTTAGTGAGCGGTGAATGTCACGACCCCCGACCCACCCTGTACGGAATCGAGAGTCGCGAACAGCCCAGTGGTACCGGTGATTATTTTGAAAATGTTGCAGCGGAAATTTCATCAGGACCGTGAGTTAGGAAAAATATCAGAGTTTAGAAAACACCGGATTTTATTTATTAAATAGATGGGATAAACCCATATTTTACAATGGTAGCTTTAATAAAGATAAATTTGATTACATAAAACAATATTTCTTAATTTGATTTAATTAATAAAATAAGCCACTTCTTGATGCCTTTCAGTGATATATCCATCTCTTACTCCAATCTACTGTAATTACCTGAAACGCGTTTTAAAAAGGTTTTGTCAGCAGGAAATACTGAGTGAATCATTCTATTTATTAAAACGACACATTTGTTATAATTTACAGTATTAAGAGAGATTACAATGTTTCAGATATCAAACCAACTACCCACAGTATTTGTCACTCAACCCATTGGCCCATTCGTCCAATGGTGTCTGTGACTATGGTCATATCACCCCTTGGCTAACTCGTTGTCCAATGGTGAAGATTATCAAGTAATGTATACAAAACCCCACATACCGGCTGTAACTTGGTGATTACATATACTTAATCACTGTAATTATAACCTTTGAAAATAAACATGATTTTTAAAGTAATTTGATAAAAAGAGAATGACTCACAGATAATCATGCAGATTCATACGACCACAATTTAGTCTACAGATAAGCCTTGATATAGTGCAGATTTATACAGGCGGAGCTTATCCTATTGATTTAGCCTTGTAACCTCGTGCACACGAACTAGGTAGGTAACTTAATACAACATTTACGATAACTCACGAGATTAAAACCCTCACAACGAATGACAAAGTGCAATCACTTAAACATCCATCGGATTCACAACGAAGGACAAAGTTTTCCCCCAATTTGGGTGATACTCAAACATCCTGTCGGAATCACAAGTAATGACAAAGGATAGCGCTAAAACATCCATCGGATAGTTTCTATCGATCAGACATTGAATCGTAGCAGCGATCGAGTTAATACCCTGTATCGTAGCAGCACCCCCTCTACTAATTAGTGATTCGTGTGTATTTTTAGAGTATTTGGACGATATCTCAGCGTATATTTCGAGTTTGATCGTCGTTCAATCGCCAGAAATCAAGTCCCAGACACCCCTATTTATATCTGAAAAATGATCCCTGTCGCGTGTCGCGACAGGTCTTCCTGTTCCTTTCGCGTGGCGCGAGGGGTGACATTTTAGGGTAGGGTAGGTACGTGTCCAGGTAGCTTAGCTGAGTTGGTCTCGCGTTAAAATTCACAATACACGTAAAACTGTTTAGATATTACCAACCAGGGTTTACCCCCCCCCCCCCGAGTTTTAGGGGCCCTGATCCTGATTCCTTTTGTTCTGAAAATTTTAGGGTTTGCGCAGAATCACTTGGGTGTCTTAATTAGGGTTTCCTATTGGACAAATTAATTTAATAAATATGACTTTTGATGAGAGTTGTTACATTCTCCCCACCTAAATAAAAATCTCGTCCTCGAGATTTACTGGAATAAGTAGGGATACTTTTTCTTCATCTCAGATTCCAGCTCCCAAGTGTATTTGGGTTATGATATTTCTTTTAGACTTATGTCACCTTTTAGTTAATAACAATAATATTAAGGTAGATGACACAAAATTTAAAATATCGAATTTTTTGTAAATACAAGTTGTATCTTAAGTAGGATTCAATGGTTCAACTGAATTGGTTCAAGAAATTGATTGTCTAACGAATGAGATGAAATGATATAAATTTCCAAAGTGACTAGGTTTAAGCCAAAGGATATATGATCAATAGATATTTAAAATGAATGTGAAGGACTTTTTAGAATAAAAAAAAATTCTTTGTCAAAAGAAAGCTTACTTGGATTAACAACCGAGGAAGACTTAGAATTGACAGGTTCTAAATGAAATAAAAGCATGAAAAATGATTTGTCAAATGTTTATGATATTAGAAAATCAAAGTGTTGAGAGGAGTAAATTATAAAGATACACAAAAAGATAATAGAGTTAGTGTATTATCGTTTAACGTTCCAAGTTGTTTTAATTGTGAAACAATGTGATAGTATACTTATTAGTAGTAACCATATTTTTCATACTATATCCTAGAGATTGAAATAAGAACAAGTTGTTTTGGCATAACCAACTATTATATTATATTTGTAAAGCAAATGTAATATATATTATTTGTGTTCCTGTCTGAACCGTATTTTACATATCAAATATAAATACTATGTAATATATATTATTTGTTACATATTTTTACTATATGTAAAGGGTCACCATTTTTAAATAAATATTATTTTAGTATTTTACTATACTATGTAAAATAACTTATATTTACTATGTAATATATATTACAAAACACTGCAATGAAGTTATTTCATTACAAAATATTTTAGTATTATTATTTTGTAAAAGAAATCACTATTATTTATAACGTTAAATAAAAATTAAAGGTGTAAAATATTTATTGTACAAAAGTATGTGTAAAATAATTTGTAAATATATATCACTTAATGAGTCGATTCTATGTGATTACTTATTTTTATTTTGAAACCATATAACGTTGTGAATGTATTTACAAATATTGTAAATAAGTGAAAACGGGGATTATTCTTATATAGTACAATGTTCCCCTAACCCATCTTATTTGATGACTACCATATTATTCTTATATGGTCATTTTCTTACCAGAGCGTTATGGTACATAGTTACCACAAAACATGTGATAGACAATTATTTATATAATTTTATTCGTCCCTCTAATTTTTATTTTATGAAAATATGTATTCTCCTTACAGTACAAAGTAAAATATTTTCATATATAATTAAAATTTATTAAATAAGTATGATGACTTACTTTATATATATTAACTAGTCATTATCAAGGTGGATATTGGTTAGTACTGTCTTGTTTAAGCATAGGTGGCCAATCCATGCCTAACTAAGGCTAGGCTATCCAATACCTGCCCTTGACAATAACCCTAGTATTTTAAAAAAAATAATACTAACACTTCTGTTATTAATTTATTATTAATAATAAAACTAATATTAATTATCAATAATAAATAACTGAACGTAAACTTAAATGAGAGTATACTTCAACATAAATTTTATATATATATATATATATAAAAATATAAATTCTTTACCTCAATGGTTTAATAAGAATATAGTAATACTATTTTGTAAATTAGGTAATCACTTTTGTAAGTTTCCATATATAATAAATTTTTATATAATGTTTTTCTATTGAAGATTGTTAAAGCAATAATTTATCACGAAAGGCTAGATTGATTTTGTAAGAATCATTAAGAGATACACTGAAATATGACAAGAATTTGTGTATCATTATTTTAGCACACGATTTGTGTTAAGATGGCTTTTATCAATAAAGCAATTTAATATATAATTAAATAAATAATTAAATCTGTATATGATATATATAAACGAGATTAGTGCAAGCTTTAAATTTTGTGAAAACGTCAGTACAAGGTGATCGTGATCAAAGAAATGATTCAATAGAGTCGAAGATTTAAACAAGCCTATTATGGTTCAAAACAAATGAAGTGCTTGTTGGGACTATTTTAAATATGACAGCCTCCATCCATCATATGGGATCTTGAAATGAATATGTAATGTGAGTAAGTCAAATAATTTGAATTTAAACAAAACAAGTTTTAATAAGAAAGTTCGGACATGGTTACTATAGAAACTATGTATGCCAAAGAAAATTAAAATTTTCAAGAAATTTATTGACTCGATATTAAGGAGTTATTGTTTTGCAATAATGCGATTCATAGTACAGAAAGCGGAATGCTATTTGAGTTTGGATAAAATAACAAATCGGAATGAAATCCTCCTGTGGTCTTGATAAATCAAATGAATCACATGCGCAATGAACAGTGCATGTGTAATGTATGAATTTACCAAGAAATGAAATAGATCAATATTCGCTACTATGGGAAAATACTCATGGTATGATGACCATTAGAGAAAATAAGACACGAAAGTCAACTCTTTATATGCAGAAATCAGAATTTTAACGAAAGAATTTTAAGAACTTTATGTGTAATAACTGTTGTTAAGTGACATTACCAGGGAATGTAAATAAAATAAAATAGGGAATTTGCAAAGGTATGTGACTTCTTTTGCAGTGATAATAATTATGACTCTGATTAGACTGTGCACCGATAGTTGTGAAATCTTGTTACAACGTACCTTAGCGATATTCATTTTGTAGGATCATGTGGCAAAGTGCTTCTTTTTGATTAGTAGTTCTTCTACTGACGGAATTAGCATTGGTGTCATCGTGCCCAATTTATATTTTCCAAAGGTCTTGCCTTGGAAATCGTGTGATATACTTCAACTTCTGTGGATTTATAATTAAATTTACATGTGTTTTCTTGTGTACTAGCACAACTTTATATGTTTCTTACTTGCGTTAATAATTTATGATTACGCGTTATAAATTCTTTTGATGGCGTTTTAACTTAAAGGTTTTCCATTATTTATTTTATCACACGAGTTATGAGACAGATGATTAAACAAAATAATGTTTAATATCGGAAAAGAAATTCCTGATAAAGAAATCTAGACACAGATGCTTGTGCTTTATTCCAAATTGACTTTTTTTGGAATTTCTTATAGATATACATATGTATATAATCACATATTTCACATGCTGAAATAAACATATCATCTATCAGGTCAATGTTTTTAATAGATTCATATTTCCAAAAACCAGTCAGATATCTGGTCATAATACTATTTAGGGAAATCTTGTCACTCGTTTGACATATTATATACCCCGTCTTACCCGGTTCACGCCGGAGAGGTAATCTTAGTATATCCGGACAAACTGGAGAGGCTGCTACACCATACCCAGTCTTGCCGGAGAAAATTTTCTATTTCCCATAAATAGTATCTTTTCAAAAGTGCCTCTTTTATTAGAGTTTTTATCCAGAATCAAGGATACTTGTATTTCCCGTAACATATCTTATTCTAGACCAATTAATATCAATAAACAATAATTACTATTAATTCTTGCTTATTTATCATATCTTGCAGTATTCTAATTACCATTCTTATGGTATACAAAAACCCATCATAATTTATTCACATAAGTACTTAACTTATCTTGAAGTTTATACTAAGGCATCTTTTCTTAAGTTCAAGTCTAAATGCTATAATGTGTGCTACCAGTTAATAGCAATATCCTAACTCTTTTATATAAAATTTAGATACTATTATCACAACACTTATAGGCTCAAAGCAGTGGCTCTGATACCACCTTCTGTCACGACCCCCGACCCACCCTGGACGGAATCGGGAGTCGCGAACAGCCCAGTGGTACCGGTGATTATTTTGAAAATGTTGCAGCGGAAATTTCATCAGGACCGTGAGTTAGGAAAAATATCAGAGTTTAGAAAACACCGGATTTTATTTATTAAATAGATGGGATAAACCCATGTTTTACAATGGTAGCTTTAATAAAGATAAATTTGATTACATAAAACAATATTTCTTAATTTGATTTAATTAATAAAATAAGCCACTTCTTGATGCCTTTCAGTGCTATATCCATCTCTTGCTCCAATCTACTGTAATTACCTGAAACGCGTTTTAAAAAGGTTTTGTCAGCAGGAAATACTGAGTGAATCATTCTATTTATTAAAACGACACATTTGTTATAATTTACAGTATTAAGAGAGATTACAATGTTTCAGATATCAAACCAACTACCCACAGTATTTGTCACTCAACCCATTGGCCCATTCGTCCAATGGTGTCTGTGACTATGGTCATATCACCCCTTGGCTAACTCGTTGTCCAATGGTGAAGATTATCAAGTAATGTATACAAAACCCCACATACCGGCTGTAACTTGGTGATTACATATACTTAATTACTGTAATTATAACCTTTGAAAATAAACATGATTTTTAAAGTAATTTGATAAAAAGAGAATGACTCACAGATAATCATGCAGATTCATACGACCACAATTTAGTCTACAGATAAGCCTTGATATAGTGCAGATTTATACAGGCGGAGCTTATCCTATTGATTTAGCCTTGTAACCTCGTGCACACGAACTAGGTAGGTAACTTAATACAGCATTTACGATAACTCACGAGATTAAAACCCTCACAACGAATGACAAAGTGCAATCACTTAAACATCCATCGGATTCACAACGAAGGACAGAGTTTTCCCCCAATTTGGGTGATACTCAAACATCCTGTCGGAATCACAAGTAATGACAAAGGATAGCGCTAAAACATCCATCAGATAGTTTCTATCGATCAGACATTGAATCGTAGCAGCGATCGAGTTAATACCCTGTATCGTAGCAGCACCCCCTCTACTAATTAGTGATTCGTGTGTGCTTTTAGAGTATTTGGACGATATCTCAGCGTATATTTCGAGTTTGATCGTCGTTCAATCGCCAGAAATCAAGTCCCAGACACCCCTATTTATATCTGAAAAATGATCCCTGTCGCGTGTCGCGACAGGTCTTCCTGTTCCTTTCGCGTGGCGCGAGGGGTGACATTTTAGGGTAGGGTAGGTACGTGTCCAGGTAGCTTAGCTGAGTTGGTCTCGCGTTAAAATTCACAATACACGTAAAACTGTTTAGATATTACCAACCAGGGTTTACCCCCCCCCCCCCCCCCTGAGTTTTAGGGGCCCTGATCCTGATTCCATTTGTTCTGAAAATTTTAAGGTTTGCGCAGAATCACTTGGGTGTCTTAATTAGGGTTTCCTATTGGACAAATTAATTTAATAAATATGACTTTTGATGAGAGTTGTTACAGTGAAGTCTTTGAACGGTGACAGTGACTAGTCACCGATGAGAGAGGGGGGTTAATGGTGGGCCCCACGCTCTTCCAACCAATCACACATTTATTTATTTTTTTAAAAGAAAAATTGTTTGGGTGAAGCACCTTGTGATTGAGTGCAAAATGGGGAGTGGAAGATGATAGTTGACATGACATAAGGTGATCGACTAGGTGAAGTGTTTACCACTCCCCATGTGTTTGAGGCCCCCTCCCACCCTAATAGGTTTAGAAATAATATGGTTATAAAAGATAATTAAATCTCAATCAGTTATTCTTCATCGCAACTAGGGATTTGACATCTCCTAAGTGGCTCTTTTTATCTTTGTTTAGCAAGGGCTAAATAGCCGTGTCTATTTCGTTAAAGTCAACAGTAAACATGTCTGTTGTAATAAATTTCCCTGAAAATAGTAATATTATCAATTACATATTTCAAAAGCAAGAAATTGTTCCTTAAATAATGAAACTACTAGAATGAAATGTTACATGACTACGGTTCTATTAGTGTTAATGGAGGCTTGTATCACAAGATTCTGTTAGTGTTGATTGATGATGGAGGTTCCGGATCACAAGATTATTCTAATCTTACAAAAAGGAAGTATGCTCCCAAGGTGTTTGATGAAATGTCTGCGAATGTTAGAGATGAAATAAATGAAGATATGTGTTGTTTTGGGTTAAGTATAGAGTTTAATGGGTTTTTATATCAGCAATTGAAAAGTAAAACACTGAAAGATTTGTACAAATCACCTCCCTTGGAAGAATTAAAGGCCAGTTTAGATACGTCTGTACATAGCAGATGTATCAGCAATTGGAAAAGTGGGCAAACACGAATGGCAGTTCGGATCTTCTCTGAGAGGTGAAACAGCCCACCTTTACTCCAATGACAAGCTATAAGCATTATCTAAACTAGCTTTTCAAGGACTTAGATAAAATGGAAGGTATGAGATGGTGTTTAGTTATTAGCGTTTGTTATCATAGCCAAATATCTCGAAAGAAAGACGCCTATATGTATGAGCATGATATCCATAGCCATACCAAAATCATCATTGACATAAAAAAGAAACGTTCATTCAGTTCAAACATAAACTTAATATGATAAACAAACATTATAGCACAATCACATACTAGCTTTTTTGGTTGCAGAACTTGATCGATGGACCTTTTACAAATCAAGATTAGTTGCAAGTTACTGAGAAGAGCTCGTGAACAACAGTCCCAATATCCATTCTATCTTGTGGAGACTCTAAAGAGCATTGCACTCCAATCTTTACTAACGAAATCAAACTCTTTTCATCAGTATCCTCATTTAGAATCACTGGATCCAGAATCTGAAGCACAGAACCATTAGCCAAGGCATTCCGAGCATAGGAATGCAAAGTCAAACCTTCTTCAAACATTGGATCAACAGGTTTCTTCCCTGTCATCATCTCCAACAATAGGATTCCATAGCTGTATATGTCCCCGCTGGGTGAGACTGCACTTCCAAATCCATATTCTGCAACGTATGTAGAGTTAATTGTGTAGTATCACGTAGATTAAAAGAAAACAGTAAAATGGACTAGTGATCACTAGCTTACCTGGAGGTGCATACCCAATGGTTCCTCTAAAAACACTTGAGCTATTGTTTGCATTAGAAACTCCTTCTAGGGAAAGAATTTTCATGAGTCCAAAATCTCCAACATGAGCGACCATATCAGTGTCCAGTAAAATGTTGCTTGGCTTCAAATCACAGTGGACAACTACGTTTCCACAGTGACAGTGTAGATACTCAAGAGCACAAGCCACATCCTTAATAATGTTTATTCTTTGAGCAAGATCTAGCATTTGGTGTATTGAATGCAGCCAACTCTCCAAACTCCCATTTGGCATGAAATCATAAACTAAAGCTTTGAAATCATTCCCTTGGAAATCAATACTTGAACAAGAAGTTATAATCTTCACCAGGTTGCGATGTCGAATATTCCTCAAGGCATCACACTCGGCCATAAAACTCCTAAAACCTCCTCGGAGATTAAGGTTCAGTACTTTGATTGCCACAGTGAAGCCACTTTCATCAAGAACTCCTTTGTAGACCGAAGCAAAGCTACCCGTACCAATCAGATTTTCTAGAGAGAACCCTTCAGTTGCTTTGAAAAGTCTTCCATATGAAATCTTCTCAAAAGATTTAGTCGATACTGTATCCAATTGTTTATTTGTATTCCTTTTTTTACTGTAGTGAAACAAGAGAAATGACACCACTGCTAAACCTACAACAGTGGAAGATAGTGAGATCGCTACAACAACACGAATAGAAAGCTTTCTGGAACTCCTTTTGGATTCGCTATTTGTGCATTTGGGTAGGTGAAGCTCAGATATGCCACCACAAAGTCTATGATTCCCAATGATTGATATCATACTTGTGTTGGCGAAAACACCTTTGACAGACACCTCTCCCTCGAAGTTGTTATACGAAAGATCTAGATACTTCAAATCCTTTTCCTGAAAATATGTTGGTATAGGCCCCGAAAAGTTATTTCGGGACAAGTTAACATATTCAAGGCCCCTCAAAGAACTCAATGCCTTTGGCATTGATCCATGGAAGAAATTACTAGAAAGATTTAGTAATTCAAGGCTGATGCAGCTGCTAAAACTACTTGGAAGTTCACCCGATAAATGATTCTCAGACAAATCAAGAGATCCTAAGTTCTTCAGGCTGCCAATCTCTTGTGGAAGCACTCCAGACAAACTGTTTTGACTCAGGTCTAGCGCAATGGAAAGTGAAGGCAGCTGAAATATTTCTTTCGGCACACTTCCTCTAAGGTTATTTCGAAACAAGCTTAGTAATAACAACTTTTTGCAACTGCTTAAAGTCGATGGTATAGTGCCTTCCAAGTTGTTTGCACCCAAATAGAGTTCAGTTAGAAATGACAGGTTTCCTATAGATGGTGGAATAATCTTAGAGAAAGCATTGAAGTCAAGATATAGTTCTTCCAAGTTTCGAAGCTTTCCTATGCTTTCAGGAATCATGCCTGTGAAGTTGTTTTGTTCTAGATTAATTAGAGTCAGGCCAAACAAATTGCCGATAGATGAAGGGAGACTGCCTGAGACATAATTATGAGAAAGCGATATGTACTTCAGTTTGGATGAGAAGTTCCCAAGTGAATTCGGTAACACCCCTATTAATTTGCTTCTTCCAAGTTGCAGAGACTTCAACTTGCTACAGTTGGACAAAGAATCAATAAGATTCTTGAAATCAACAGGGCTGCTTTCAAAATTATTGGTGCCAAGACCCAAAAACTGAAGTTTTTGCAGTTTTCCAAAATCGATCTTTATTCTCCCCTTAAAATCATTTCTAGAGGCATCAAGAATTTTCAGTTCTGAACAGTTTGATATTGAAGGTGGAAGGAATCCACTGAAGTGATTAAACTCTATTAAAAGTATGGAGAGATGTGGGTAGCTCGAAGATAAGTCTGTGGGTAGATTGCCATGAAGTTGGTTTTCTACTGTACTTAAAAATTCTAACATTGACAGGTTATAGGAAAACATTGGAAACACTCCGGTGAGGCCATTATGTGCTAGGCTTATTTCTCTCAATTCTTTCAACCGATTCAAGGAATCTGGAATGCTCCCTCCTAACGGATTGTGAGAAAGATAGAGGTATTCAAGATATGTGAGATTGCCAATGGATGGTAGAATCCCTCCTGTGAAGTTATTTCTTCTCAAGTCAAATATTTTCAGCATCTGCAGAGAACTAAATATATTTGGAATTTTCCCAGACAACTTATTTCTATATAAGCTAAGTTCCCGTAGTTTTGAGCAACTTGATAAGTTGGCTGGGATTTCTCCGGTGAAAAAATTGCTTATAAGGGATATATTTTGTAATCGAGATAAACGGCCTATTTCGGGAGGGATACTTCCATGAAATTGGTTTTCATCTAAGAAGATGTACCTAAGGAAGCTAAGGTTTCCAATAAAAGGAGATAAAGAACCTACTAAACCTTTGCCTGTTAGATTCAAGCTTGTAACTCTTTGGTGTCGACGACCGCACGTCACTCCTCGCCACATGCAAAAAGGAAGAGAATCATTCCATGAACTGAGAACACCGTGAGGGTCGTCTGTAATCCTAGATTTGATTTTCAGCAATGCAACCTGATCCGTAGGAAGATTCGAAGCAGAAACAACACCATTAATTTGTATAAGAATAGCAAGATTCAGCACGACTGTTTTTAAGAAGAATGAGGAGCACATGTTCAAGATTTGAAGAGCTAGAATCCCAAGATTTTCAATGGAAAAAACTTGTAGGAAGCTATTTATTTATTTCATACACACACTAGGCATAGAAAACAAAATCTTTAATTTCCACCATAACACATTATTTTTACATAATTGCTCAGTCATCACACAAAAAAATATACTTTTGATTTCCAATCCTCAGGACTTTTGGATTCATAAGTACGTCGTTATCTTTGATTAGGATATGAAAATGTTATAAGTATTTAATAGTTATATTTATTTTCAAAGGACTCGTAAGTCATAAGCATTGTTTTATTCTTTCACTACTATGTGGTCCGTCCAAACTTATTCTATATTTCTAATAACAGAGGGAGACTAGGTGCTTTAAAAATTAATGTTTCCTTTTCATAATTCTGTTTGTGAAATATGAGATGTGATTGATTGATACTTGAAAATATTAAGTTGAAGTGTTGAATATTGAAATCATAGTGACAAATGATGGAATGAACTAGAAACTCGAGTTACAAAACTAAACTCTAGAGATGTACCAAAAAAAAAAAAAAAAACAGTTTGGATTTCCAAACTGATTCCTAGCCCGACCCGATACCACACATGATAATGGTTTGACCCAAACCGATTCCATCTCGACTCAAACTGTCAGTTTGCATATCGGTTCCTATCAATTTGAAAAACCAAACCGATTTGAATCAAACCGTTTTCAACCCGGAAATTGATAGGCTTGTTGCAAGTTTTGGGTACCAGTTTGGACCCAAAGCGGTTTCAACCCGACCCAAACCGATCTGTATACGGTTCAAATATTTTCCTCTATAACCAGCTGTTTATGGCCCCAACCGATTTGTATTCAAACCGGTTTCAACCCCACCCAAACCGATTTGTATAGGGTTCAAATTATTTTTTTCTATAACTAGTTTATGACCCTAACCAGCCATTTCGACTCAAATCGATTTTGAGGAAAGTTGAGGAATACGGTATCGGATCTGGAGTTGGAGGAAATGAAGAACTGTGAGGTTTTATTAAATAAAAAATGCTTGAATGGGAATGAAGACCATGAATGGAGATGCAACTGGTTCCTTTTCCGTGTTGTGTGATCGGTAAGTTGGTTAATTGAAAGAGAACAATTTGATGCATGACAAATTAATTTGTGGTCCAAACGGGCTTCCAAAAAAATAAATGGGAAAATCACCACCAAACAAACAATGATCACGTCTACGATAGACGCGTCACTAAAAAACGAGGTCATTTTTGCGTTTACCATAGGCGCATTAGTCCAAAACGAATAAATCGTTAACATGTGGAACTAGAAGGTGATGGTGGAGGGTGGTCGTCGGCGGTGGCAGATGACGATCGTGGCTTGATACGAGATTTTTAAAAAAAGGTGAATACATGTATTTTATTAATTTAAACCGGTATAAATTTTGTTGAAAACGGATTTGTATTCGAAATACAGTATCTCTTAGCTCAGACATTTATACGAGCTAACGAGCTTGAGCCAATCATATAAGTAATTAGCTACAGTCCAACCTTTAAAGACACATGTCACATTTTGAAGTTCTTTGTTTTTCGTGCCTATAGATTAGCCACCACCCATGTTTATTTTGACTTTTGTATTTGGTCAAAGTCTATTTTAGTAATTTTTTCTAAAAGAATCATGTTTTATATAAAAGAAAAAACAGTGAAATTTCACTAAACCACAAGGACTATCCGACCATTTTTGTAGGTGGTTGTCGGTGGTGGTGGTAGAGGTGGTTGTATCAGGTGGCAATGGTAGTGGTGGTTGCGTTAAGTGGCGGGCGGTTGTTTTGTAGGTGATTGTGGTAGTGGTGAATGTGTTATTTAAAAGTAAAAAAAATGTATTCAAAAAAGTTAAAAAAAAAAACAAAAAATTAAAAGTCCAAAGTATTCAATAAAATAAAACAAAATATTAAAAGTCTAAAATACCCTAACTTAACGTTACATTTAACCGGATTAACCAATTGGATGAAAATGACAACAAAGACAAACAAAGACTGTTAGGTTCCGATAATGTTTTGAAAGGAATTCATTCAATATATACAATTTGGGTATGTTCTTAGGAACAGTTCCCGTTGCCAGGTATTGCCAACCTGTAGGTGTCGGTCATTACCACCGCTACACCCTCTTGATCTCTACTGCAACCAACACACACAAACATGGACCATAACTTCATTTTCTTCATTTCTCTCTTTCAAGAAGACCCAAATACCCACACCACAAAACCACTCCCTCCCTCTCTCTCGAATCCGGCGACTGGAGGTGATCTCCGGCCGATTATTCCGGAGAGTAGAACGAGAAGGAGATCGCAGAGAAGGAGCAGAAGAGAGAGAGAGAGACGGCGAAGGGTTTCGGCGCCGCCGCGGCGACGGCTGTGGCGGTGGATCTTCACGACGGCGGCTGTAGCCGCCGGAGATGACGACGGCGGCGGCGGTGGTCGCTGTTTCAGGTTAGTGGTTCTACTCCGTTCATGTTCGGGTCTCAATTTGCTTTGATTTTGGGTTCATTACAGTGGAGGAGCTCTTGGGTCAGGATTCGGGAGCTCGGGCTTCAGTTCAGCAAGCTCAAGTTTTGGTTTTTGAGCTGTAACTAATGGTCCTGGAATATTAACGTCTGTGCTAGAATATGACAACAAAATTATGGATAACTCCTTTTTCTTAGCCACTTATCACTCAGGGAGATGACAATTGCAAGGTTTTGTTTTATATAAATACTGAAAATTAAAAATCGAGATAAATGAAAAATGTAGTAATATCGGAACTGTTTAGTGGTCGCTTTTTTCCTAATCGAATCGCACAAATGTAGATATCGTTTTGGTTAAGCTTGCTATAATATTTGTGACGAAGTTAACTTATACCGACTTAATTCCCTTCACATCCTCGTGGCAATGCACGGTCATAAAACAAGTATAATATTATGTAATCAATGGCGTATTTAACATAATTACAAAAACATTAATGTTGAAAACCAACGATAGAAAACAAAACATAACATACATATTTCTTTTCAACACAATTATAAGAAACCAATGGCATCTATGGAGAACCTGCATTGGCGTTTTTAACATAATTACAAAACTTTACCAACTGTGTAATGAAGCGAACCAATAACATTCAAATTCCCGCGCAACGTGCGGGGTAAAAAAGCTAGTTGGAAATAGAAATGGAATTGAAATTTGAATTAATTCCACTGAAAATCCATGTCTCTTTTAGTTTGTAAATATGAAAATGGAATTCGAAAGGAAAAAAGACCATATTACAAAACTACCCTCATCCATCTCCACTTTACGAAATAGATAAGCCCTTTTTGGTAAACTTTGAAACATTGTTTAAATTCCATTAGACGAACAGAAAGTTGAAATCCATTAAATGTTGGAATTAATTTAAATTCCATTAGTGGATGGATGGAAAATTAAAATCCATTAAATGATGAAATTAATTCCAAATGTAATTTCATTTCTGTCACCAAACATAAATTTTTATGAAATTAATTTTATTTCCATTTCTAATTCATGCAAATTCCATCAATCAAACGGGACCCGCAGTGTCCAGTGGACACATCTTACTTTTTATTTTTTCCTAATCGCACCCATTTATGTCGAGATAAATCCAACACCTTAAATACCACAACCCAAATAAATACATTTTATACCAAGTCCACATGCAACACATTCTATTATATTCAAACCGGCGTCATCAAATCAATTCCACCGTCTATTTCGGCACACCATTTATGAATACCGATCTTCTATCACCAAACCGGCTACAAATCGCCGTTTCTTCAACTCATCTGTTCTTCAACTGATTGCCACAAATTCATCTGGAGCGTCGAGAAATGGGGATTAGATCAACTTTGACCAAGGGTATGAGAAGAACAGGGGAAAATAATACACCCCAACTCAAGTGTCCTTCATCAAAAACCAGTTTCTGTTTCACAGCAGCAAGTAATCAGGTTTGTTTTTTTTATATATATAGAGTTATGTCAGTTAGGTCTTCATTCCTTCTTGATATTCTGAAAACATGCCAGGTTAATAAAAAAAGTTAAATGTTAAACGAGGGGTAAAAAGGTAACTTTTACTATTAGATGTGGTCGGAATGTTACCTTTTTACCTCTCATATAACCGTCAAAGATTGCGCTAAAAAGTTGAAAAGGAAAATAAAAGTGGAAAATTACCTTTTTACCCTTCATTTAACGGTCTTTTTTGGATTAAACTGGCATTTTTCAAGAATTTGAGACACATAAATGATATAAATTTGAAATTTGGCCTGGACCGGCATAATTAGACAAACCATATGGACGAAAATAGGAATGTTCATGAGCCGAGCCGAGCCAGGCCAAACTCGGGCTCGATTATAAACCGAGCTGGCTCAGCTCGGCTGGATTATAAACTGAGCTGGCTCGGCTCGGATTTGAAACCAAGCTGAATATCAAAGCTCGGGCTCGGCTCGGCTTGGTTTGGCTCTATTTTAAAAAAAATAAATACATAGCTCTCAAAATTTAGTAGTCTAAAATATTCTTCAATACTTCAAAAGACCATATCCAAAATCAAGTTCAACATCACAAAATAAATTTTAAATTTCTACGAAATACAATATTAGTTCTTTAGTATGATAATCAACCTTCAAATATGTCAAAATATCAAATTACACTCCTGAATATATGTAAATAATAATATTTTTTTTGTAATATATTATAATGTATATAAAAATAAACTATATTATAAATAAAATAGTTCTTGCTAAGCCGAGCTACCAAGCGAGCCAATCCAGCTTGTTACGGGCCAAGCTTGGCTCACTTTCTAATCGAGCCGAGCCGGCTCGGCTCAGTTTCAAACCGAGCCATTTCGAGCGAGCTTTTTCCGAGCTAAATCCGAGCGAGCTCTGAGCCGCGAGCTTTTTGGGTCACGAAAATGGCAGTTAACTGTTTTATATGTTGTACGACAGGGGGATAGTGATTCAGAGGCTACTTCATTCAGTTCATCTGTCCATGGGTCAACATCAAGTCGAACTTCTTCTACCGATAGATATAGCAGTGCTATCAAAGGAGGAAAGCATCAAAGTAGAACACTTGATACGTCGAATTCACAGAAAGTCACTGGTTATGGGAGCATCACGCCAGCCGCTGCATTTCGGATTGAACCATCAGATGCATCACCTGATCTCCAGGCAAGTTAAAAACCGTGGTCAAATCTAAGATAATGGTTGTTTACAGGTTTTTTAATTGATTTAAAATAATATATGATGTAGTGCGATAAAGAAAATTTATACTGTTTGACACAGAGCGGAAGCAAATTAATACTAGTATGCAAAACTGATATATTATTGAATGATTAAAACATCGCTTCTAACTCTGTTTTAAAGATAAATATAAATATCGTAGATCGACTGAAACTTTGGAAAACTGAAATCGACGATATTGATTCACTCGTTTTTACAGTAAAAAAAAATAAAAAATCTTTGATCCTTTTTTAGTCTGTTTGCTTTTGTGCAACTGGCCCATGTATGAGTTCGCTATCTCTTGGATCAGCTATGTGTCACTGCTTCAAGCTAACACACTGCTTCAAGTTTTATCTGTTAGTCATCATTATCTTTCCATCTGTGCAGAAATCCCGGCAAAAGTTCACGCGATCGGGTAGTTTGAAATCCTTAAAAATATTAAGGAAAAAGAACACTTCATCTTCTGAATCGAAGAAACCTTCAACTGTCAATGATTTGCACTCGAAGAAAGCTACATTTTCTTCTATTCTAAAGGACTCAAAGTTCCCCGAGCAGGTTGAACTTGAGCCTCAGGTGGGTGTAAAAGAATCTGAAGAAGTACTCTCAGCAGCTAAACTCTGTTCATATGAGCACTGTTCCCTTCATGGTAATCATTATCATCATGAGGCGCCACTTAAACGGTTTTCATATCTAAGGCGTCGTTCTTCAAAGGATCAAAAAAACATCAATCCTCAAGTTCGAGCCACAGATAAACATCCCGCTAAGAAAAAAGAAGCTAAGGTAACCAAAAAGGTTTCTAACGAATACGGGAAGGAAAAAGAAGTTGATTTTTCTATAGAGTTCTACGCAAAAACGAGACCCGAGCCTAGTTCTGAACCAAACTGCAGTCGAGATGATGTGCACCTGGCTGATATTATGTTTGGTGTTATTGGTGATGATCAAAATGATGTTCGAAACCTTCAGATGGACGATCAAGATCGGCTTGCTGACGTTAAAAGTAAGAAACTAGGTTTCAACAATGACATTCAAATGAGCATGTGGCGATTAATTCATCGGCATATGGAGTCTGGGCTTATAGAGCAACAACTACAAGAAGAAAAACAATCTTGTTTAGACAACGATGATGTTATGAATCAAGGAAAGGAAATCCAAAAGATGTTTGCAGTCAAGATTGTACGAGAAGCGATTGAGAAGATTCTTCTTCCGGAAGAAGACGGTTCAGAAAAGAATCAAGGGAATGATGATCAAACAGATCCGAATAAGACAGCTAACGATCTGTTTGGTACCAAAAAGGATAAACCAAACGGGTGGAATCATGTAAAGAAAGTTGTACTTATGAGGAGGTTTATTACAGAACTAGAAAAGGCGAAGAAGACACTAGATCCCGACAAGCGAGGACATGTTCCATTAGTACCTGAACCAGAACCAGAACCAGAAGCGGAGAGTGTGTCTTTAAGGAGTCAAACAACTGGCGAGAAGAAAAACTCGAATGAATGGATGCTTGATTATGCTCTGCAACAGGTTGTTGCCGAACTAGCTCCAACTCAGAAAAGGAAGGTTGCTTTACTTGTTAAATCTTTTGAAATGATCACTCCAAAATTCGCGAAAGAAGTAGCAATATGAATCCATAAGTCAGTTTTTCTGCGTGTTCAAGTATATCTTGGGTTCAAGTAATTTGACTCAGTTTTGTACGAGCGATTTTAGGTGTTTGCAGACTAAATTATACAATTGAGCTGAGCATAAACATAATACATGTACTGCATCCGTATACTTTTGTAGTCTCATCAATATGATACGTATGTTTTCGCAATACAAAGCAATGTTTTTCAGTCGTTTTGTTATAAATAACGAAAAGGATACTTTTCGGTTTCGAGTATTTCTAAAAACTATGAAAACAAGTTTAATTTTGGTCAACCTGAAGTAGGGATGAGCTCGGTACCGTCC
Organism: Helianthus tuberosus; assembly: GCA_030545235.1. Lineage (NCBI taxonomy): Eukaryota > Viridiplantae > Streptophyta > Magnoliopsida > Asterales > Asteraceae > Helianthus > Helianthus tuberosus. The sequence goes on from CM060424.1 coordinate 12,545,746, forward strand.
GGTACCGAAAGAACTGGTACCGAAAATCCTCAAAAGTGGGAACCGGTACCGAATATACCTGGTTCGGTACGGTTCGGTACCGATATTTAAGGGTAAAAACCGGTAAATACCGGTCCGAACCGGTACCGTACCGGACCGGTACCGAAAATGTCAAAAGTCGGTACCGAATCGGTACCGAAGAGGTACCCGGTTCGGTAAATTCGGTACCGGTACCGGGTCCATTTTGCTCATCCCTAACCTGAAGTTGAAAAGTCAGTGGCGCGTCTAAGATTTTTCTACTGTGTTACTCTTCGAAAATGTTTGATGAATCAGTATCATTTATTCACTTAACTGTTATATACGCGAACAACACATGAAAACAAGAATTAGATCGTGTAACGCATAAAGTATTTACCCGCAACTTGGGTTGGGTCTGCCCCTGAGTAATTACGATTTCTATGTCACTTAAGTGTTTAGTTAATATATCGGGTACTTTGATTCAACTTAAAATAGTATACATAAATAAAGGCTAAATTGTAAAAGTTAGAACAACTTTAAAAAAAAATCATTTGGATCTATATTTAAACATCTGGTAAAATGTATCTAGATATGGAACTTCTATTTTCTCAAGAAAAGCCCCCAAAACGACCAAAGTAAAATAGATACAAACTTAACTTTTGACTTTCAATGAATAAGTCAATAACACTTCTAGAAACTTAAAAAAAAAAACAATTAACAATTCTAGAAACCAACCAAAACTGACGAAACCAACTAACAATTCTATATTTATATTCATTTTTATAATTAGAGGGTACTTTTATTAATGAAATGATTTTTTATATGCCAATATCTTTTGGGCCACGTATTTACCAACGAATTAAAGTTCACCCTGAACTACGAGGTATTAACTGAAGCAATGAACTATGGTTTAGTCGTATCAATTTTTTTTTTTTTAAGCAGTTGTAAGTATACAATTTAATCGACTTATCTTATTACACTTTAATTTACTTATCTTTAACCAAACTATAAATAATTAGTTAATAGTTACGCATTATTACCCTTATAAAAAACTAATTACCCTCAGCTCACAATTTTTAAACTGCCATAATTTTTCCGTACGTGATATTTTTCAAAAAAATATATACACTATAAAAACAAACATTTTATTCTCTTGGATTTTAATATAGTATAGCCACCTTTTTTTAAAATAAAAAAATTGATATGTTATATGATTAACAATGTCTAGAAGTGAGCAACAACTGAACTGTTAACCGAAACCAAACTGAAAACAGACGAAATCAAACCGAAATCAATCAAAAACTAAAAAAACTAAATTAACTGAAAACGGATTAACCGAAAACTGAATTAACTAAAAAACAATTATCAGTTATTTTTTACCCTCGTTTAACCAAAATTAACCGAACCAAACCTAACCTTTCATATATTTCTAGGTTTTATACCTCCGGTTCATGTATTTCATATTTTATACCTACATTTTATGTAGAGTAAACTTTCGTTTTGGTTCCTGTGATTTGGTCGTTTTAACGCTTTTTGCCCCAATCTTTTAAAAATAGCCATTTTACTCCCTAATGTTTCGGTTATGTCATCAGTTTGCTCCACGGCCTTTACTCCATCCATATTGTATGTAAACAAAAAATGTATTTTGGTAATTACAAATATAAAATAAGGGTACTTTGGTAATTTATATTTGGTTCATGTATTTCGTATTTTATACCTACATTTTATGTAGAGTAAACTTTCGTTTTGCTTCCTGTGATTTGGTCATTTTAACGCTTTTTGCCCCAATCTTTTAAAAATAGCCATTTTACTACCTGATGTTTCGGTTATGCCATCAGTTTGCTCCACGGCCTTTACTCTATCCATATTGTATGTTAACAAAAAAATGTATTATGGTAATTACAAATATAAAATAAGGGTACTTTGGTAATTTATATTTAAATGTAAAGTATTAATGTATTAATGTAAAGTATTAAAGTATTAATATATATACACACACACATAACAAATACAGTCTTCTACACCACCACCCACCACCTGACAAAGCCCGCCACCCATCACCCCGACGCCACCACCCGACATCACCACCACCATTCACCACCTCTCTCACCCTCTCTCTCTCACTTTCTCTCTCTCTCTCACTCACTCTCCCTTTCTCTCTAAACTGAATACCCCACCTTCATTGTCACCTAACACACCACCACCGTTGTCACGACCCCCGACCCACCCTGGACGGAATCGGGTGCCGTAAACAGTCCAGCGGTACCGGTGATTATTTTGAAAACGTTGCAGCGAAATTTTTATCAGGACCGTGAGTTAGGAAAAATATCAGAGTTTAGAAAACACCGGATTTTATTTAATAAATGGGATAAACCCATGTTTTATAATGGTAGCTTTAATAAAGATAAATTTTATTACATAAAACAATATTTCTTATTTTGATTTAATTAATAAGCCACTTCTTGATGCCTTTCCGTGCCGTATCCATCTATTACTCCAATCTACTGTAATTACCTGAAAAGTGTTTTTAAAAAGGTTTTGTCAGCGGGAAATACTGAGTGAATCATTCTATTTTGCATAATGATGCATAGTTATTAATTACAGCATAAGAGCGATTACAATGGCTTCTATCTTATTTTTATCTGGCGCTCTGTCACAATGGTGACAAGTCACAATGGTGACGATGGTCATACCACTATTAGATCAATGAACCTAAATAGTGACGATTATCCCTGTAGGTCAATGAACCTAACAGTGATTATCCCGAGTAGGTCAATGAACCTAACCGGGAGAAATTAGTAATGTGCACAATACCCCATTAACCAGTAATTCAAGATATCCACGACTTAGTCCCTGTAATTATAACATTGAAAATAATTTGAGGTATTGTAAAAATAGTTGATAAAAAGAGAATGACTCACTTTATAAGCATGCAGATTCATACAGCCAAATTTACAGATAAGCCTCGATATTTTGCAGATTTATACAGGCAGAACTTAGCCTATTGATTAGCCTTTTTAACCTAAATTTAATAACAGGCACACAATTCTGGGTTAGTAATCAATACAGCATTTACGATAACTCACGAGATCAAATTCTCACAACGAACGACAAAGTGCGATACTTAAACATCCATCGAATTAACGACGAACGACAAAGTATGATACTTAAACATCCATCGAATTAACGACGAACGACAAAGTATAACCCTAATGTGGGCAGCACTTAAACATCCATTGGATATATTGATCGATCGGACAATGAATCGTAATAGCGATTGAGTTAATACCCTGATTGCGGCGTCGATTAGTGATCCGTGTGTGTTAATTGTGATAAACAGAAGATATCTCGAAGCATAGAACGAATTTCTTCGTCGAACATACGCAGAATTTCAAGTGCCAATGTCTGCTATTTATACCCAAATTTTGACAACCCTTGCGCACCGTAACACTCTGACCCTTACGGTGCGTAACCACCCTTGCGCACCGTAACACTAATTTCCTTACGGTGCGTAAGGAACACCTAAGCACTATAGGTTTGCCACGTTTGGGACTAGCATAGCTGAGTCAAAAATTTTGATTAAATTCGATTTTTATAATACTTATAAAGATAATCATCAAGTAGGGAATACCCCCCTGAGTTTTAAGGGCCCTGATCCTGATTCTGATTGTTCTGATATTTTTAGGGTTTGTGCAGAATCACTTGGGTGTCTTAATTAGGGTTTCCTATTGAATAAAATAATAATATAAATAGGACTTTTTATGAGGGTTGTTACAACCGTCATCACCATCATTCCATCATCTCCCTCATCTAACCGACCACCACCACCATCCAGCCGCCATCACCACCAACCGCCACAACTCAACCAGCAGCTCTAGCCACCCTCTGCCGTCGTTGCCTCCTTTCAGATTTGAGCGTCACTGCCTCCTTTCAGCACTAGATCTGAGTGTCGCTACCTCCTTTCAACAATCGAAAGACAAAACCTGAAACGGGTACCTGAATTGCAGATGAAGTAGTGGCCGGGATATTTGATCAGAAATGAGTCGTTGCCAGAGGTGTTAGTGGGTGTTACAGAAGCTAGAGAGAGAGGGGGATGATATATAGAGCGAGAAAAGGGGTGATGAAGTGAGGAAAGGTTCTAATTGTTTTTGTTATACATATATTTTTTATTTTTATATCAACAAAAAGACAAAACAAATGGATTTTAAGAATCAATTTAAATACATATTTATAGAATTACCATAATACCCTTATCTTTAACAAAAATTTTAGACAGAGTTAGGGGCGGGGAGTGAAATGGAGATAAGTTAAATAGATCAAGGAGTAAAATGACTATTTCTAAAGGATTGTGGCAAAACCGTTAAAACGACCAAACCACAGGGAGCAAAACAGAAGTTTTAGCCCATGTATTGTTTTGTCTAATAACCGAAACTAAAAGAACCGAATAGAAAATCATCAGTCTTACCGAATAAACCAAACCAGTTAACCGAAAATCTATCGGTTAATAAAATAGACTAACCAATGACTTTGGTTGAGGATAATAACTGAACCGACCAAACCATGCGCACCACAATATAATAGATTAATCAATTACTTCGCTTATGATATATATCCACCGCAATGATACTACAATAAATGTAGTACCAACAAGAAAACTATCAGAAACGAGTAATGCAATTCAAATTGTCACCTGCCCCAAATTGTTTGTTACAATTTTATATTTATGTCATTTAAAGAAACAGAATGCGAAACATATTTGAATGTTCTAGAAGCCAAAGGGGGGTCAAAACTCAAAACAAAAGCCAACAAAAAACCCTCTAGAAGAAGCCGTTACTTGTGCGTGAAGCGCAAGAATCAAACCCCCTATATATTCATCAAGAATAATAACGTCCCACAGATTCTGCAGCAATTTAATTTCGATCAACAAAACAAACAATTGATGGCTGGCCTGCAACAATTCTACTTCTTCCCTACAGATTTCCTCGACACCATTAGAGACCACCCTTCTCTTCCTCTTGATGCAAACAAAGACGATGGTAAGCCACGTAAATCGATCTTAGCTTTACCCGATTCTGTCGAGACATCGAACAGTAATTACAAGAAGGTGAAGATTTCTAGTGATTACTTGCCAAGAAGTGTGGTTCCTCTCAATAAACAGGGTGTGTAAATCGTCTCAGGTTTTCGACACTCCGGTTTTGATAATTTATTCTTGTATTGTGTTTATATGCACAACAACATTACGTTATTTCTATACCTTGATATGTTACAGAAGATACTTTGTTTAAACTTTGAATTGCTTTATAAAGGATGGATTTTTGGGTTTATACGTTTTCGACCCCGTCTTCATTGTCAAGCTTCGCCACTGTATCCACAGTCGTGCCAAAATCATCAAAGACATAAAAAAGAAACATTCATTCATATTCAAACATTAACTTAATATGGTAAACAGACATTATAACACAATCAAATACTAGTTTTTTTGGTTGCGGCACTGGACCTTTTACAAATCAAGATTGGTTGCACGTTTTAACGGTTATTGAGATGAGGTCGTGAACAACTGTCATAATATCCATTCTATCATATGGGGACTCTAAAGAGCATTGCACTCCAATTTTTACTAACGAAATCAAGCTCTGTTCATCAGTATTCTCATTTAGAAGAAGCACTGGATCAAGAATCTGAAGCACAGAGCCATCAGCCAAGGCATTCCGAGCATAAGAATGCAAAGTTAGACTTTCTTCAAACATTGGATCAACAGGTTTCTTCCCTGTCATCATCTCCAACAATAGGATTCCGTAGCTATATATGTCCCCGCTGGTTGAGACTGCGCTTCCAAATCCATATTCTGCATCATGTGTAAAATTGATTGTATAGTATTATGTAAACTAAAAGAAAACAGTTAAATGGACTAGTGGTCAGTAGCTTACCTGGAGGTGCATACCCAATGGTTCCTCTAAAAACACTTGAGCTATTATTATTTGCTTTAGATACTCCTTCTAGGGAAAGAATTTTCGCGAGTCCAAAATCTCCAACATGAGCGACCATATCAGTGTCCAGTAAAATGTTTCTTGGCTTCAAATCACAGTGGACAACTACGTTTCCACAGTGACAGTGTAGATACTCGAGAGCACAAGCCACATCCTTAATAATGTTTATTCTTTGAGCAAGATCTAGCATTTGGTGTATTGAATGCAGCCAACTCTCCAAACTCCCATTTGACATGAAATCATAAACTAAAGCTTTGAAATCATTGCCTTGGAAATCGATACTTGAACATGAAGTTATGACCTTCACCAGGTTGCGATGGCGAATATTTCTCAAGGCATCACACTCGGCCATAAAACTCTTAAACCCTCCTCGGAGATTAAGGTTCAGTACTTTGATTGCCACAGTGAAGCCACTTTCATCAAGAACTCCTTTGTAGACCGAAGCAAAGCTACCCGTACCAATCAGATTTTCTGCAGAGAACCCTTTGGTTGCTTTAAAAAGTCTTCCGTATGAAATCTTTTCAAAGGACTTGGTCGATATTGTATCCAATGGTTCATCTTTATTCCTTCTTATACAGAAGTAAAACAAGATAAATGACACCAGAGCTAAACCTACAATTGTGGAAGATAGTGAGATCGCTATAACTACACGAGCCGAAAGCTTTCTGGAACCTCTTTTGGAGTCGCTAGTTGTGCATTTGGGTAGGTGAAGCTCAGGTATGCCACCACAAAGTTTACGGTTTCCATCGATGGATATCAAACTTGTATTGGCGAAAACACCTTTAACAAACACCTCTCCCTCAAAGTTATTATATGAAAGATCTAGATACTTAAAATCCATTTCCTGCAAATTGTAGGGAATCAGAAGACGAAAATGCATGTGAGTGAATTGGTGCAGCGGAATTAAGTGTGGGATTAGTGTTGTCATAAGCAATCGAACCAAATTGGGTGTGCATATTGAAGATGATATTGATGAATACGTGTAGAGAAATGGAAATGGACAAATCTTAGTAACTTGAAGAAATGTCTTGATACCGGACATTGTTTCCGGTAACTAGAATATATACATATGAGTATTTGGCGGTTCGAAATGGCGGGTAACTGTCAAGGACAGTTATTTGAAAAGTTTTCCCGCTTATCTGCCGATCATTACATAACCTTATCATTTACTAAACTAATACATATCATATGCTGTTCTAATTATATGATCGAATAATAATAAACGTATAAACATAACTTAGTTTAATAAATCCAACATAACCCCCCTTAAACTAGGTTATGTTTCCGAGCTTGATCCAAAACGCTTCGGTTTGCTTCATCTACAGCCCATCTTGCATAGTTGAAATTGAAGCGTTTCCTTCTTTTCCCTTTATTCCAGTCTTCATCATCAATACCTGCAAATAATGCAACTTGTGCCGTCCCTGCAGATTCTTGTTGAGCCTCTCCTGCACTTTTTGATCTTTCATGGCAGCCACCGGTGGACTTTCCTTCTTCTATGACTGTCTCCTTGTCCTGCACTTTCTTTTGAACTTGTTTGAAATTGTAATAATACTCTAGGATATCAAGATACATGGCATATGTGACTCTCATGTAATCTCCGTCTTCATAATCGAATCCCAGATCCTTTGCTATTGCAGGCCACAAGTTCTCCGTTGTTACATTCCTGTAACCCCCATCCACGGCCACCAACAAGTACAGACTCAATAATTTAATCTTTCTCTTGTGTGAAGCAACTGGTGGAACCGGCCTTGTTGAGATTCCCATATATTCGAATAGAAACCATTTAACCAGTTCTTCAAACTTTGAATCGAGTATATGTTTATACTTGACAACAAAATCTCGATCATCCAGTAAGTTCATAAACGCTCTACAGTCTTCAAATTCTTTGAATTCCATAGCCATAACGATCATAATACTCCAATATGTTTCTTGTGAAGACAGATGAAGTTCTTCGAAATAGGAATTCAAGTAACGTTGTTTGAAATCTTCATCGAATATCCCTTCTTCAATTATGTTTTGCTTTTCTTTTAACCCAATCTCTTCTTCCCTTGATAACCCACTCTCTTCATTAACCGTGTTATTCACCGGAACAGAAAACATGGGAAAAATTCTGCAAGTATCACCATCTTTATTGACAGTGAAACCTTGCATAGTTAATTGATCCATGCTTAAAATGTTTCGATCTAATTCCGGAGAGTAAAGAACACTTTGAATTTTCATAATCTCATTACTTGTTTTGATTTCTATCAAACCAACCCCCCGCGTGAATAAGAAATTGCTCTCTCCCGTTTATGTATCAACCCCAATGATGTGTTTAATGCGTTTAAACACATTTAGATTTCCGGCCATGTGATGTTTAAACACAGAACTTACGTACCATATGTCACTCCAGAGGCCTCCTTCGGTACCGACACGATAATCTCCTGATGATCTTTGATTCCTTCTTCATTGTTCTGAATCCCCGTGTTTACTGCCTGCCGGATAAGTTGGGTTGCTTCATCGGTTTCCTTCTTCAGGCAAGAAGAAATCTGATGCCCGGGTTTTCGACAGTAAAAACATATCTTTTCCCGATATCTTTGTTTATTCTTGCCCCTCATCTCGTCTGTACAATGTTGACACGGTAATAGTGTTGATGATGATCGAATTTCAGTCGTCTTCTCCTTTCCTTTAAATGCTCTGATACCACTTTGTAGGGAATCAGAAGACGAAAATGCATGTGAGTGAATTGGTGCAGCGGAATTAAGTGTGGGATTAGTGTTGTCATAAGCAATCGAACCAAATTGGGTGTGCATATTGAAGATGATATTGATGAATACGTGTAGAGAAATGGAAATGGACAAATCTTAGTAACTTGAAGAAATGTCTTGATACCGGACATTGTTTCCGGTAACTAGAATATATACATATGAGTATTTGGCGGTTCGAAATGGCGGGTAACTGTCAAGGACAGTTATTTGAAAAGTTTTCCCGCTTATCTACCGATCATTACATAACCTTATCATTTACTAAACTAATACATATCATATGCTGTTCTAATTATATGATCGAATAATAATAAACGTATAAACATAACTTAGTTTAATAAATCCAACACAAATATGTTGGAATAGGCCCAGAAAAGTTATTTCGGGACATGTTAACATATTCGAGACCTCTCAAAGAACTCAATGCCTCTGGCAGCAATCCATGAAAGAAATTTCTGGAAAGATTTAGGGTTTGAAGGTTGACGCAGGTGCTAAAACTACTTGGAAGTTCGCCTGATAAACTATTCTCGGACAAATCAAGATATCCTAACCTCTTCAGGTTGCCAATCTCGTGTGGAAGAACTCCAGACAGATTGTTTTGACTCAGATCTAGCACAATGGAAAGTGAAGACAGTCGGAATATTTCTTTGGGTACACTTCCCCTGAGTTTATTTACGGAAAGGTCTAGATATAACAAATTTTTGCAATTGATTAAAGTCGACGGTATAGTGCCTTCCAATTTGTTCGAGTCCAAATATAGTTGGATTAGAAATGACAGGTTGCCTATAGATGGTGGAATAATCCCAGAGAAGGCATTCAAGGGAAGATATAGTCCTTCCACATTTTGAAGCTTCCCCATGCTTTCAGGAATCAAGCCTGTGAAGTTGTTTTTTCCTAGATTAATTAGAGTCAGGCCAATCAAATTGCCTATAGATGAAGGGAGGCTGCCTGAGACATAATTATCATCAAGTGATATGTAATTCAATTTGGATGAGAAGTTTCCAAGTGAATTCGGTAACACCCCTACTAATCGGCTTCTAGAGAGTTCCAATTGCTCTAAATTGCTACAGTTAGACAAAGAATCAAAGAAATTCTTGAAATCAACAGGGTTGCTTTCAAAATTATTGACAGCAATACCGAGAATCTGAAGTTTATGCAGTTTTCCAAAATCAATCTTTATTCTCCCCTTAAAATCATTTATAGAAGCATCAAAAATTTTCAATTCTGAACAGTTTGATATCGAGGGTGGAAGGAATCCACTGAAGTGATTATCACCTATTTCTAGTATCTTGAGATGAGGTTGGCTCAAACATAAGTTTTTGGGTAGATTACCATGAAGTTGGTTTTGTGGAACACTTAAAAGTTCTAACATCGAAAGGTTATAGAAAAACAATGGAAACTCTCCAACAAGGCCATTTATTCCAAGCCCTAGTTGTCTCAGTTCTTTCAACTGACTGAAGGAATCAGGAATGCTCCCTCCTAACAGATTATCATCTAGAAAGAGTCTTTCAAGATATGTGAGATTGCTAATGGATGGTGGAATTTCTCCTGTGAAGTTATTTCTCACTAAGATTATCGTTCTAATCTTCTGCAAAGAACTAAAAATATTTGGAATTCTCCTAGACAGCCTATTTGGAGATAAGTGAAGAAACCTTAGTTTTGAGGGATTTCTCCCGTGAAAAAATTGTTTCTAAGGGATAGAATTTCTAATCGAGATAAACGGCCTATTTCGGGAGGGATACTTCCATGAAGTTGGTTGTCATTTAAAATGATGTACCTGAGAAAGCTGAGGTTTCCGAGGAAAGGAGATAAAGAACCTACTAAACCTTTTTCTGTTAGATTCAAGCTTGTGACTCTTTGGTGTCGGCGACCACATGTCACTCCAGGCCACATGCAAAAAGGAAGAGAATTATTCCATGATCTGAGAATACCGCGAGGGTCGTCTGTATTCTGTAATCCTGGTTTTGATTTTCAGTAATGCATCATCATCTGTAGAAAGATTCAAACCAGACACAACAACATTCATTTGTAAAAGAATATCAAGATATAGCAGGATTGCTTTTAAGAAGAATGAGGAGCACATAGTTACAAGTGTTCAAGATTTGAAGAGCTAGATTTTAAGATTTTGAACGAGAGAAACTACTTGTAGGAACCTCTCTATTTATTCAAATCAAGAATGCCTTAGAAAGAAAAAAAAAAAAAAAACAAATCACATTTTCCATTTTAACACATATTATATTATATTTTCATAATTGCTTAACTATCGCAAAAGATTTATACTTTTTGATTTCAAAAGATTTTGTATGTTTTAGTCTTCCACTACTGTGTGGTCCGTCCACTTATTCTAAATTAAGTTGAAAGTGACGAATCATTGAATGAAATGGATCTAAGAGTTACAAATTAAACTAAACTCTATGAAACTATTCTGGTACTTGTTCCACAGAGTCCCTTTTGTATCAACAGTTCTATTGGAGCTTGCATGAGAGAGATTCTATATATATATATATATACATGGGCAAGGGCACAATAACATAGGGGTGGAGTTCTAGAGTAAACACTAGTGTATTTGCGAACTGAGTGAACAAATCCTGACCATTGATCTACACACGTGTATGGCCAGGATCTCATCATCAAATCGTAAAATATACTAGTGTATTTCAACATCAAATCCTGACATTGATCTACACACGTGTATGGCCAGGATTAGTTCACTCAGTTCGCAAGCTACACTAGTGTTCACTCTTGAACCTAATCATATATATATATATATATAGAGAGAGAGAGAGAGAGAGAGAGAGAGAAAATATAATGTACATTACGGCTTAACCTACATAACGTACGCGACCAAATTACGCAAGTGCATTTGAAAATCACGCACGTTATAATTGGAAACCTAATCACGCATGGGAGCACCTAATCACGCATGCGAGTATTTTTTGTGTATTATTACGCAAACATGTACAAATCACGCACGTTAATTTGATGTCCATGCGTGATAATTGATACTTGCGTGATTACTTATCCGTGCGTGATAAGTTGATCTGATGGTCAGTATTGTCGCGTACGTGAAGTATGATAAGGGTTTTTGTATGTTAACCGCTCTCTCTCTCTCTCTATATATATATATATATAGAGAGAGAGAGAGAGAGTTGGTTAACGTACAAGAGTGCCTATCGTGCGAAGCGTACGTGAGCATCTCAACCGCACATCTAACCTAAGCTAGGCCTTCAATCGAACGTGGTGGCACAATAGTAATTAACTTGACATAATTACACACGATATTGCATAATTACGTATGGGTCGGGTTAAACCCCAATCATGCACGTTATTTGCATAATTACACACGTTATAATGCATAATTACACATGTTATAATGTTGAATTACGCATGTTATAAAAAATCAAAACTCGCAAGCCACCAAACATGAAAATTACGCATGTTAAACTAAAAATTACGCATGGCTTGTTTCAAACCCTAATTACGCATGTTATATACATAATCACGCATGTTATAAAAAAATAAGAAATGACGTGTACGCTTCGCACGATAACCACTCTTGTAGTTTACACTTTCTCTATATATATGTATATGTGTGTGGGGTCGGAAATTAAACATATAAATAAATTATCTAGTAGTTAAAGTAATTTTAAATAAATTACCTAAAATTTCGAACCCAAAATAAGTGAACCATTTTGCAAAAGCTATGGTTCGTTTGTTTAGCAAACCAGATGAATTGGTATGTGAATGATTAAGGTAAAGGGTTAAAATGGAACCATAATTAATCGCCTCGTATCATATCAGTTTATGTATACTTTAGTATTTTATTATTTTTAAACTTATACATCCTAATAAATTGGTATGTCTATGAGTATGCTTGACATCCTAGCAAGACTCAAGTGAGTGAGAGTCCGCTAAGAGCACTAACATAAACATTTTCATCACTACTAATAGCACTCACAACCCATCATGACATGCCACTATCTTAGCTACACCATATATATGCCATTTTCTTCACTTATCATGACATCACTAGTAATAGCACTCACAAACCCATCATGACATGCCACTATCTTAGCTACACCATGTATATGCCATTTTCTTCCCTTCATTCCCACAAACCTCTAATGATCCGTGCATTTTAAGGATACTTTATTTTTATATAATAATAATAATAATAATAATAATAATAATAATAATAATAATAATAATAATAATAATAATAATAATAATAATGTAACACCCCGTGTTTCGAAAGTCAAAGTCAAAGTCAAAGTCAAGATTAAAGTCAAAGGGAGACAAGATCGTTAATTGCGATCTGTCACTCCTTGCTCAATTCCTGTTTTGACTTCTTTGACTTGTAGTTAGTCTTTTTATGCCTTTACGTTAGTTGTATTATGTGGAGTATTTGTTAATAATCGAGGTTTAATCGCTATTTATCGCATGTCTTATCGCTTCATCGTTTATCGCAATCGCACTCGCAACTCGAATTACGCGTCTGGTTATGGTTCTTATGTGTGTGTGTGCCCTTTATGTGTTACTTGTGCATGTTATTTATGTTTTATGATGTAGTGATTAATCGAAACGCAATCGCAATCGAATCGCAAACGCTAAACGCAAGTTAAATAGGATGATTGTATGTTGATATAGTAGTTGGGATTAAAAGTAATTTGAATGAGAAACTCTATCGCATCGCAACGCTCAACACTCGAATCGAAACAGCAAAACTCGTCGCGCGAATCACTCCAATCGAGTGGCCAGCCGATCGAGCTGCCAGCCGATCGGGCTGACACCCGATCGAAGTGCCACTCGATCGAGCTGCCACCCGATCGAGGTGCCACTCGATCAACCAGCCTCTTTCCTCCTTTCCATTTATGGAAACCCTATAAATACCGTCATATGTCAACATCACTTGATGTTGACAGCTCTCTCCCTCTCTGTGACAACCCTCACAGTTACAGGTATCCGTATAATTAATTAATATTAAATTGGTGCTTAATGACTGTGCTTGATTACAACTGCTGATTAAAATGCTTTATGATTTTTGCATCATACATACATATGCATCACATTTCATACTGTCACTCCATTTATTTCACACAAACTTTAGTGACAAACTTGATGCACAAAGCACAGTTAGCACAGTGAGCGGATAACTCAGATACATGCTGACAATACCAGCACATAGACAGACACTATATTGAGGCACAGTATAAGCCAGGGACAAGGTACTACACTAGTATGGAGTGTAGGGAAGTAAGGACCATAAAACTGCGTCACTAGGTAATAGTTCAGGTGCCGGAAAGTGCCTAAAACCCACTCTAAGAGCAGAATTCTGCATTTATTACCAAAATTCAGCATTTAAGTATGCTAGTCACTTGCAAAACTATGGCAGAATGGTCCTGTATGCTTTCCTAAGTGTCGGGAATCAAAAGTGTCAATAAAAGTTACATAAAAGACACTTTACGACATAACTTAGCGCTTTAACGGAACAGTATCAAACCGAACAACCGGACACTACCCGGAACACTAAAGTATTATCAGAAACATTGTTTCACTTTTTCTGAGCTAGTATTAGTTCCCGAGCACTATAACATACTACATAAGACATGGTACACACATAAACACGAGACACTTACACTTAACACCCTATTACTTACCTTTACCATCTAATTTACATCTTACCCCCCCCCCCCTTATGTGTAACCGTCCCCAAGGGGACCCACAACACAAGATTGCTCCAATCTTCCATAATCTCCATCTAATCCTTCCTTGGGATTTTATATGATCATGTTTGTACTTGTGGGAACATTAAGTCCATTGGATAATAGAAGTTAGGAGCTTATAAGAACAATCAAGCTTATCATCTTCATCACTACAACAAAATCACTCTCTCTCCCTCTCCATTAAAGCTTCGGCCGAACACCCCCTATATCACCATCTCCATTTTCGATTTTTGTTCAACCAATCCAAGATTCATTCAAGGTGCTACAAGGTGTATAACGAGGCTCGGTGCTCACGGAACTTAAAGGACCACCTTCATTTGCTTTTATCCTCTACATTTCTACTCTTGATCTTCCCTAGCTTAAAAGCTAGTAGTAAGTCTCTTGAATCCTCATTTACTTCATGTTGATGATGGTTAATAGTTATGTTAGGATGAAATCTCAAGAAACACTAAAAAGATCATAAACAAAGTCTTGAACATAATGTAACATGATGATAAAATAAGATGAAAATATGATGAAATGAAGTTGTTTTGGTTATGTTGTTGATATCTTGATGATTACTAGTAACATGATGGTTAGTCATCATATAAAGCTTGTTAAGTTATGATTAAAAACATGACTTAACAAGTTAGGGGTGATTATGTGTACATGAAATAACCACCCACTAGTGAAGACATGAACTTGAAAGTAGATGATTTTCTTGAAAAATAATGAACCTAGTGAACTAGTAAACTTGTAAATCCAAGTCTTGATGATGATTTTTCTAAAACTAACCAAGTTAAAAAGACGGGTTTTGAAGGATCATAACTTTACTTGCATATACATTGTTTTTGGAATTTAAAAGAGTATAAGGATGCAAGTGAAACATGAAAATATTGTAAATGGATATTTTTGTAAAACAAGTTCACAAGTTGTGAACATCTAAAAACCCCGAGAGTAAGATTTTACTAAAAGTAAACACACTTTGGAGGATAACTAAACCCACTAAACCCCCCCACTAAGTTACTACGCGTTTTTACGAAAAACCAAGTTCATGTTATTATGTAAAGTGCATTATTTTTGCACTTGGTTAGTGTAATGTTGTTTAATAATTCATTGTTGATTGATTGAATGATTTTTTGAAAAGAAAATGATATGCTAATAAGCATGGACACCTCCGTTTACAAAGGAAACTCTGGCGAAATTTTCTAAAATTCCAACACTTAGAAAATATTTTTCTAACAAATGTTACAAGTATATTTCACAACTTGTGTTTCGAATATAAACTTTGCCATAATTTTTGTAACAAAATACAAGTGTCGGAGGTTGATTTTCTTAAATAAAAGTGGATAAATATATATTTAGAACATATATTTTATATTAAAACACTTGTGTGAATATTTGCATATTTTGTGAGCTAGTTATATTATTTTAGGGTAAAATAATATAACTTACAAATACCATGAAAAATCACAACTCCAAAATAATACCAAAAATCACACGGAACAAATATTTAAGTTACACACTTGGTATTGTAAAACCAAACGCGAAAACGTAACTTACGAAATATTCAGTAAAATACTCTTACACATATATTTTTGGTAAAATATTATTTTGGAAACCAAGGAAGTAAAAATATTTTTTTTTTTTGGGAAAAAATACATATATTTTGGGAATAAGTTATTTGGACAAATGAGTTAAATATATTTTTCCAAGTGGGACTTAAAATATATTTTTGAAACTACAAATGTACATGTATAAATACCCCCATCCTTGGGAAGAAAATACGCATATAAAATACTTGAGAAGTATGGATACGAAATAGTTGCCTAACTATTACTCCAAAACCTAAAAACAAAACTAAGTTAAAATAATTATTATTATTTTAATAAGAAGTTACTCCCTTCGTCCCTTAAAAATTGTCATGGTTTGAAAAACACAAATTTTAAGGCAGACTTGATGATTGCTTTCTTTTGCTTACAAAATTACAATAATACCCTTGACATACATAAAAAGATCAATAATATAGAAAATGTAAAAAAATGTATTGGCCCTACTAAAATTGTACACTGACAATTTTTTTCACACAGGATAACTTTTGACTTTCTTCCATTCACTTACATTTCAATATACTGCCAAAACTATTTTGTTGAGATTAACCATTGAATTTTAGAGCCAACTTGACTTTTAATTTGACTCCTTATGTACCGCCAATTTTTTTTTAACCATTTCAATAGTGAACCGCCAAAATAAAACTCCAAATTTACCGCCCATTTTTCCATTTATTGATAAAGTAGCCTTTTTAATTCTATATAATCCCATTTGTTAGTTTGAAGAGTACGTCTTTCACTAAGCTTGTCTTTGTATTCAAATGGTTTATATTCAATGGATAACTGTATCAACTTAAACACTAAGCCCAGATTGACAAACTCCCAACGTTGAACTATATATGAAGTCTTATTGCAGCAAAGTAATGACAGGAAACTAAAATATGGATCTATAAGCGATGTGGCATCACAATTCTCCGTATCTACCCGCACCGTGAGTCGCATTTGGCATCAAGCTAGATTTCAAATCCAACATGGATATTTGGTTGACGTATCAAGGAAACCATATATAGCTAAACAAAAAAGGATACAAATCAATTTCGATCAAGTTGCACAAATACCACTACGTCGTTGAACCAATATTCGATCAATTGCGAAAGCACTAAATGTTTCAAAATCAACCGTGCATCGAAGAATAAAAGAAGGTGAACTTCAACCACATACGAATGGCATAAAGCCGAATTTGACTGAGGAGAATAAAAAAGAAAGGTTAGAATGCCATAAAGCCGAACTTCGACCACATACAGAATGTAATGTACTGCTATTTTTGGGAATTAAAAGAAGGAAGTCTTTTGTCTTGTTTTGTTAGTTTATCAAAATAATTGTTTATTAATGTTACTGTAGTTGTGTAGGCCTAAGGGTAAAATTGAAATTTTGACTAGTAGCTTTTGGAAGTGGACAATTGTAATGGGACAAATAAAAAAGGGAATATGGACAATTTTTAAGGGACGGAGGGAGTATAACTTGGAATAATGTCAAGGAATCGTAACTCAAACATAAATACCAAGGCAAGGCACGGCCCGATCGTCTAATAGACATTAGTACACTATAGGTAGTCGTGTTTGCTGAGGAGACTTGGGTTACACATACTAAAGACGCAATACAGTGAGTTCATGTCCCCCTTTTCTCTTAACTGTTTTCAGTTTTATACTTCGGGGGTGGAATACATGTTACAATTATTACAGACGCTTTTATACATGGTACGTTAGCTTAAGGAGGGTTTACTACTTAGATCATGTGAAAGGTGGGTACAACACTTAAGGCCATTAATCCTCGTTGTTAGGACCGAGGGACATGAGTGATAGATCTATTTGGGTGTAGCGAGCCCACACCCATGAGGCCAGGGTGGCCCATAGTGGTGACTGTGTCTTACAGCCAGAGGCCCGGTAACAAATTTGCTAGGTTTGAGTACTTCCTGCACCGTTTCACACATACCAGTGGCTTTGCAACCCATTGGTGATCTCTTTATCCTTAATTGCTACATACCAGGGACTTTCATACATACAGACACATTACAAAGGTTTATACAAACTCACTTACACATGAACTCGCTCAACTTTTTGTTGATTTTTCAAACTACATGTATTTCAGGAAACTAGCGGATCTGGCGAAGTATGCATATGTCTAGCTGCGTTGAATAAAAGGATGTCATCCAGGGTAGTAGGTTTAGGAGGTGTAACCCTTACCTGGACGGGTTACATGTCTTTAAACCACGTTTTATTTAAAGTCTTTTGCTGTGTCTCATGAACACGTCGTAAACAAGTATGGTTTGTAACTTATTTTATGTATCGACATTTTCAAACAATGATGTGGTGGTATTTTTAAACTTAATGAATGGATGAACATCTTGTGTTTTTATCATATAGCATTGTTATGATTGTTGCTATGGTATTAAGAAGTCACACCAAATAAACCCACGCTTCCGCAAAAGCCAGGGTGTGACAGCTTGGTATCAGAGCCTCGATCATAGCGAACTAGGATTCCTTCTCGAGTCTAGACTATGATCATCAGGGCTATCACGAAAATGTTTTCAAACATTTTTACATTGCATACACTATACGTCCAGATCCAGGGTACAAACATTTTTACAAACAAAAAGGCACAAATACACATTCAAAAGGGTATATTTATAATTCAGTCCTAGAGGCTGAGGGAGGATCAGTCTTAGAGACTGAGGGAGGATCAGTCTTAGAGACTAGGAGGTTGGTCTTAAAGACCAGGGATTTAGTCTTAGAGACCAGGGAGTTGGTCTTAGAGACCAGGGAGTTAGTCTTAGAGACCAGGGAGACTAGTCTGAGAGACTGGGGAGGATAGTCTGGGGAAGACTAGGATGATTACTTGCATACATCGTTGTGACTTGCGTGCTTATTTGATTACATGTTGATATATGTGCATATGTGTGGTTGTGTTACAGACAGCATGTCATCTTCGGATACCGGAGTGTCAGACACGCTTGATCCTATGGTGGTAGTCTCAGACGACGAGATCCTATCTAAGAGCGAGGTTTATACGTCAGATACTATGAGCACTGATGAGGACGACTTCCAGCCCTTCGCCCTACTAGATTTTGGGAATGTTATGCCTCTAGATGATGGTCCTTTCGACGGGGACCTACCTCTTATTCAGGTCCCTGCTCCCCTCCCACTCGCTGCAGTTCCGGTCGAGGATCTGCCACATGACGAGTTCGCTGATGATGACATCGACTTATTCATTGAGGGTCCCCCGGAGGGTGACCAGGATGGTGTGGCCCTTATGGATGACGATGTCCATCCTGCTGATGTTCCCGCTGATGACCATGTTGTTCCCATAGTTGAGGTTCCTGCTGATGTTCCTGTTCCTGACCCTGTTGTTCCTATCGAGGCTCTTGTTGAGGAGGCCTTGTCCGATCCATCTGGTCCAGAATCGTTTGAGTCTGTGGCGTCCGCTTCACTTCACGACCAGGGTGTGCAGCACTACGCCCCCGACGATGATTCAGACATGGCGATGTCTGCCGCACCTTTCGTTCCCCATGACGTCGACCCGGATCCTGAGGTCGAGTTCGTACCTACTGAGCCTGTTCCAGTTGGCCCAGAGTCTGTCATTGCTCATGACCCTATTGATATCCCAGCTGTTGCACTATTGCCAGATCCTTTACCTGAGCCTGATCATATTGATATACCAGTCTTGGCACCACCCATTGTTGATGCACCACCCCCCGTACCACCGGTTTCTGATGTTCCTATTGTCGATGCACCACAGTCTGATCCTGTGCCGGTGTTTGTTGACCGCGCACCATTTGCCACACATGTCGATCCCAGATACGCTGACACCCGTAACGGGTGGATAGAGGACAACGATTATCCATCTTTTGTTGTACCAGTCACACCCCCTGTTGCATCCGTTTTTGCCCCGCTTGATGTTCCCCAGTATCATCCGCACATATCTGATGTCCACCGCACGGACTTACCCATTACCTTTCTACAGGATATCCCTCCTCCCCGTCCAGGGGAAGGACCTTCCACATAGCAGCCCGATCATATGCCCCATACGACAGCAGCTTTTTCATCTATGCCCTCTTTCACACCTGCCCCACACACTGTTTTTCCTGCTTCAGCACCTATGGGCGAGCCATTTTTGTGGTCATCGCCCAATGTTATGCCTCTGTCAGACCCATATCACCCGTTCCATGTTGGATATACCACCGACGACATACTTATATCCCTGCAGTTACAGCAGGCGGCGTTGAGCTGTCGCATCCGGGAGCTGGAGAGGACTCCGCGTCCTCCCCCATGCCATTGTCAGACTCCTTTTGCTACACCACCAGCTCCTCTTCCTCTACACCCGGATTCTGATGTTCGTTTCCTCACCCCGGAGCAGCATATTGCTTTTCTGATGCGCGTTGTTCACGCACTTGAGGAGGATTGGGTGCTTATGTGCCGTTTGCTTTTCTCCTTTCCTCCTCCTCCTCCTCCTCCCCCATCAGCATGAGGATTTTTTGGTCTGCTGCAGGTAGTGTTACTTTTGGTGAGAAGACAGCGATTTGGCCGACTACACAGCATTTTGAAGACCGCATTTTGACATCATGACTTTTGATTTTTGGTTGTTGTATATGACTCAATAGTCCAGACAGGGGCGATGTAGCCCTTAATCGCTTTTGATGTACGATAACGTTACAAAACTTGTAAACATAGTATTGTGGTCTTGACTATATGATAAGCTAAATCGCAGTGTTCTCATTATATGCATTGTTGAATTATTTGTTTTATATTATAACATGGGATGTTATGTGTTATTGTGTTGATGAATGTTATTACGTACGCATATTATTTACTTACTATGACCTTACCGATATGATCTTCTTTTAGAAGATGCCTCCACGACGAGACACACGCCTGCCTACTACTGAGGCAGAACTACAGGAGCGTATTTCAAAGGCAATAGCAGACTATGAGGCCTCGCGAGCCGAAATAAGCAGGAATACCTCTAACAACAACAACAACAACCCACCAAATGGTAATGTTAAGTCACTCAAGACACATTACACTACATTTGGACATTTCACATGCAAATGCTAATGTTTTCTATGAATAACATTGCCTGGACAGGCTGCACCTACAAACAATTCCTCGACTGTAAGCCCTTAAATTACGACGGCACTGGAGGTGCTGTTGCATTTTTCAGATGGGCAGAAAAGACGGATTCTATCGTAAGGATGAGCAAGTGTGCTCCTGAACAGCAAGTTACTTACATCTCAGGGCTTTTTCTTGATGGTGCCCTATCATGGTGGAATCTGCAAGTACAGACCTTGGGAGAGGCGGCGGCGTATGCATTGACATGGACTGAGCTAAAGGAGCTCATGAGGAAGAAATATTGTTCATGGGCTGAAATACAAAAGCTGGAAACAGAATTTTGGCACCTAAAGATGGAAGGCCCAAAAATTGCCGAGTATGTTCAGAGGTTTCATGATCTGTCCCATGTGGTGCCGTACATGGTCAAGCCTGAATTCAAACACGTGGAGCGTTTCATCTGGGGATTAGCACCTCAGATTATGAGCATGGTTACATCGTCAAAACTGGAAACCATTACTGAAGCCATTGATCTTAGCGTGGCGCTTACAGAAGAAGCCATTCAGTTGAACAAGTTTTCAATCTCTGAACTGAAAAAGAAGGAGACACACGTCGAATCATCGAGCGAGAACAAGAGAAAGTTCTCGAACTTTAAGAAAAGTACCGGTAGTGCCAGCAAGAGGAGAGATACAAACCCGCCAGCTGAAGTAAAGACTAGCAGTGAACA
Source organism: Helianthus tuberosus (assembly GCA_030545235.1). Taxonomy (NCBI): domain Eukaryota; kingdom Viridiplantae; phylum Streptophyta; class Magnoliopsida; order Asterales; family Asteraceae; genus Helianthus; species Helianthus tuberosus. The sequence goes on from CM060424.1 coordinate 12,567,555, forward strand.
AAAAGGAAAAGGATACATGGGCGCTTTGCCCAAATGTGATATCTGCCTGTACCATCATTCTGGTCAGTGCAGGTTAAGGAAATGCGAGTCTTGCGGGAAGGAGGGCCATTCGAAGAACACATGCTGGGTTGGTACAGGTGCTGGTCGTGGTAACAATGGTCAAAGGGGTTTTGGTAACAACAATCGCGGTGGTAACGGAAATGGGAACCGCAACGGCGGAAATGGTAATCGGGGGAATGTTGGGAACTAAGCTGGGAGTCGGGGAGCAAACAATGCTCAAGTTGGTATTGGTAACGCTCAAGGATCGGGATGTTTTAACTGCGGAGACATTGGGCACTTCAAGCGAGAATGCCCAAAACTCAATCAAGCTCGTGGAAGGGTATTCAACATTGGAGCAAGGGAAGCACGCCAGGACCCGAATGTTGTCACTGGTACGTTCCCTATTAATCAACGCTTTGCATCTGTGCTATTTGATACTGGTGCCGACTATAGTTTTGTGTCGCTAGAATTTAAGAAAATGCGTGGGTTAACTACTAGTAAATTAGACATTCCATACTCAATTGAACTGGCTAATGGAAAGCTAGTAGAAACAAATGAAGTCATCAGAGGATGCGTGATAGAGCTGGGAGGACACGAATTTACACTGGATCTACTACCAGTCGAGTTGGAAAGCTTCGACGTGGTAGTAGGGATGGATTGGTTGTCAAGCAACAGAGCTGAGATTGTTTATCACGAGAAGACCATTCGCATCCCAATGGCGGATGGAGAAACAATCATAGTACACGGAGAGAAGCGTGATACGCCTCTGAGGATCATTAGTTGCTTGAAGGCTAGAAAGTGTTTGAAGAAGGGATGTGTTGCCTTCTTGGCACACATCGTGGATAAAGAAGCAGCTGAGCCGAGGCTAGAAGATATTCCAGTCGTGAAGGAATATCCTGAAGTCTTTCCTGAAGACTTGCCAGGATTGCCGCCTCAAAGGCAAGTCGAGTTTCACATTGACTTAGTTCCAGGCGCCGCGCCTGTAGCTAAGGCACCCTATCGACTTGCACCGTCAGAAATGCAGGAGTTGTCGACACAACTTCAGGAGTTGTTAGACAAGGGATTTATCCGACCAAGCTTCTCACCATGGGGAGCTCCAGTTTTGTTCGTTAAGAAGAAGGATGGTAGTTTTCGCATGTGCATCGACTACCGGGAGATGAATAAGTTGACAATCAAGAATAGATATCCTCTGCCAAGAATTGATGACCTGTTCGATCAGTTACAAGGTTCAAGTTTCTAATCAAAGATCGATCAAAGATCAGGTTATCACCAGTGAAGAATTCAAGAGGAAAGTATTCCCAAGACTGCTTTTAGGACTCGCTATGGGCATTACGAGTTCCTGGTCATGCCGTTTGGATTGAAAAACGCGCCAGCAGTATTTCATGGACTTGATGAACAGAGTTTGAAAGCCGTACCTCGATAAGTTTGTGACTGTGTTCATTGATGACATTCTGATCTACTCAAAGACGAAGGACGAGCACGAACAACACTTAAGAGCTATTCTAGAGCTACTTAAAAAGGAGAAGTTATACGCTAAGTTCTCGAAATGCGAGTTCTGGCTGTGCGAAGTTCAGTTTCTTGGTCACGTGGTTAACAGAAATGGAATTCATGCGGATCCTACAAAGATCGAGGCGATCAAGAACTGGGAGACTCCAAAGACGCCAACCGAGATTCGACAGTTTCTAGGTTTGGCTGGTTATTATCGAAGGTTCATTGAGGATTTCTCAAAAATTGCTCAACCTTTAACCACTCTCACTCAGAAAGACAAGAAGTTTGATTGGGGAGACAAACAAGAAAAAGCATTTCAACTGTTGAAAAACAAGCTCTGTGACGCACCGGTCTTATCTCTACCCGAAGGCACTGACGACTTCATGGTATATTGCGATGCCTCGCGTCAAGGTTTAGGCTGCGTGCTGATGCAGAAACAAAAGGTTATAGCATATGCATCTTGCCAGTTGAAAGTCCACGAGAAAAATTACACCACGCATGATTTGGAATTGGGCGCGGCGGTGTTTGCATTAAAGATCTGGCGACATTACTTATACGGCACGCGATGTACAATCTTCACTGATCACAAGAGCCTGCAACACATATTTGATCAGAAAGAGCTTAACATGAGGCAAAGACGCTGGGTTGAACTGCTGAACGATTATGATTGTGAGATCAAGTATCACCCAGGGAAGGCGAATGTGGTCGCCGATGCCCTGAGTCGAAAGGAAAGGATTAAGCCCATAAGGGTTAGGGCTTTGGAAATGATCATTCAGACGGACCTCTCGTTGCGCATTCATGCTGCGCAGAGAGAAGCTCTTAAGGAAGGGAATATTGAGAATGAATATCTCCATGGGATGGAGAAGCAATTGGTACCAAACGGGGAAGGAACTTTGTGCTTCATGAAACGAATTTGGGTTCCTTTGTTTGGTGGTTTGAGAAATGTTATTTTTGACGAAGCTCACAAGTCATGGTACTCGATTCATCCAGGAGCGGATAAAATGTACCAAGATCTTAAGGATTTCTATTGGTGGCCAAGGATGAAAGGCGATGTTGCGGTGTATGTTGGCAAATGTTTAACTTGCGCCAAGGTAAAGGTTGAATACCAGAAGCCTTCAGGTCTCTTGCAACAACCTGAAATACCCCAATGGAAGTGGGAATGAATTTCGATGGACTTCATAACGAAATTTCCAAGGATGCCCAAGGGCCATAATACAATTTGGGTAATACTAGACCGTCTAACGAAGTCTGCGCACTTTTTGCCAATTAAGGAAAAAGACAACACGAGTAAACTTGCTGAAATATACACGAGGGAGATTGTTGTACGACATGGAGTGCCTCTCTCAATTATCTCTGATAGAGATGGACGCTTCATGTCAAGGATTTGGCAATCCTTTCAAGAAGCTTTTGGTTCTCAGTTAAATCTGAGTACTGCATTTCATCCACAAACAGACGGACAGAGCGAACGAACTATTCAGACCTTAGAAGACATGTTGCGAGGTTGCGTAATGGATTTAGGTGGGAGTTGGGACACTCACCTACCATTGGTTGAATTTTCATACAATAACAGTTACCATGCAAGTATTCAAGTTGCACCGTTCGAAGCTCTCTATGGGCGTAAGTGTCGATCACCCTTATGTTGGGCTGATGAGGGTGATAGATAGCTTGTTGGTCCGGAATTGGTCCAGGAAACGACATACAAGATTGCACAGATCCGAGAGCGCATCAAAGCGGCTCGTGTTCGAAGCTCTCTATGGTTTTGTTGAAGATTTCACCTTGGAAGGGTGTGGCACGCTTTGGGAAGCATGGGAAGTTGAATCCGTGATACATTGGTCCATTCAGAATCCTGCAAAGGATTGGGCTTGTAGCATAAAAATTGGACTTACCTTTTGAACTTAATGGCGTTCATGATACATTTCATGTATCCAATCTGAAAAAGAGTCCAACTCAAGAAACAGTCGTCATTCCTGCCGACGAAGTTCATATTGACGACACACTCCACTTTACTGAAGAACCCGTTGAGGTTACGGATTGGAAGGTTAACAAGACACACCGGAGTAGTGTCAAACTCGTCAAAGTTCGATGGAATGCAAGACACGGCCCAGAATTCACGTGGGAGCGTGAGGATCGTATGAAAGCCAAGTACCCGCATTTACTCCCCAAGACCACTGCATCTAGTAGCAGAACTAAAATTTCAGGACGAAATTTCTCTAACAGGGGGAGAATGTGACAACCCTCACAATTACAGGTATCCGTACAATTAATTAATATTAAATTGGTGCTTAATGACTGTGCTTGATTACAACTGCTGATTAAACTGCTTTATGATTTTTGCATCATACATACATATGCATCACATTTCATAATGTCACTTCATTTATTTCACACAAACTTTAGTGACAAACTTGATGCACAAAGCACAGTTAGCACAGTGAGCGGATAACTCAGATACATGCTGACAAAACCAGCACATAGACAGACACTATATTCAGGCCCAGTATGAGCCATGGACAAGGTACTACACTAGTATGGAGTGTAGGGAAGTAAGGACCATAAAACTACGTCACTAGGTAATAGTTCAGGTGCCGGAAAGTGCCTAAAACCTACTCTATGCTAGTCACTTGCAAAAATTCTGCATTTATTACCAAAATTCAGCATTTAAATATGCTAGTCACTTGCAAAAATATGGCAGAATGGTCCTGTATGCTTTCCTAAGTGTCGGGAATCAAAAGTCTCACTAAAAGTTACATAAAAGACACTTTACGACATAACTTAGCACTTTAACGGAACAGTATCAAACCGAACAACCGGACACTACCCGGAACACTAAAATATTATCAGAAACATTGTTTCACTTTTTCTGAGCTAGTATTAGTTCCCGAGCACTATAACATACTACATATGACATCATACACACTTAAACACGAGACACTTACACTTAACACCCTATTACTTAACTTTACCATCTAATTTACATCTTACCCCCCCCCCCCCCCTTATGTGTAACCGTCCACAACGGGACCCACAACACAAGATTGCTCCAATCTTCCATAATCTCCATCTAATCCTTCCTTGGGATTTTATATGATCATGTTTGTACTTGTGGGGACATTAAGTCCATTGGATAATAGAAGTTAGGAGCTTACAAGAACAATCAAGCTTATCATCTTCATCACTACAACAAACCCACTCTCTCTCCCTCTCCATTAAAGCTTCGGCCGAACACCCCCTATATCACCATCTCCATTTTCGATTTTTGTTCAACCAATCCAAGCTTCATTCAAGGTGCTACAAGGTGTATAACGAGGCTCGGTGCTCACGGAACTTGAAGGACCACCTTCATTTGCTTTTATCCTCTACATTTCTACTCTTGATCTTCCCTAGCTTAAAAGCTAGTAGTAAGTCTCTTGAATCCTCATTTACTTCATGTTGATGATGGTTAATAGTTATGTTAGGATGAAATCTCAAGAAACACTAAAAGATCATAAACAAAGTCTTGAACATAATGTAACATGATGATAAAATAAGATGAAAATATGATGAAATGAAGTTGTTTTGGTTATGTTGTTGATATCTTGATGATTACTAGTAACATGATGGTTAGTCATCATATAAAGCTTGTTAAGTTATGATTAAAAACATGACTTAACAAGTTAGGGGTGATTATGTGTACATGAAATAACCGCCCACTAGTGAAGACATGAACTTGAAAGTAGATGATTTTCTTGAAAAATAATGAACCTAGTGAACTAGTAAACTTGTAAATCCAAGTCTTGATGATGATTTTTCTAAAACTAACCAAGTTAAAAAGACGGGTTTTGAAGGATCATAACTTTACTTGCATATACATTGTTTTTGGAATTTAAAAGAGTATAAGGATGCAAGTGAAACATGAAAATATTGTAAATGGATATTTTTGTAAAACAAGTTCACAAGTTGTGAACATCTAAAAACCCCGAGAGTAAGATTTTACTAAAAGTAAACACACTTTGGAGGATAACTAAACCCACTAACCCCCCCCCCACCCCACTAAGTTACTACGCGTTTTTACGAAAAACCAAGTTCATGTTATTATGTAAAGTGCATTGTTTTTGCACTTGGTTAGTGTAATGTTGTTTAATAATTCGTTGTTGATTGATTGAATGAATTTTTGAAAAGAAAATGATATGCTAATAAGCATGGACACCTCCGTTTACAAAGGAAACTCTGGCGAAATTTTCTAAAATTCCAACACTTAGAAAATATTTTTCTAACAAATGTTACAAGTATATTTCGCAACTTGTGTTTCGAATGTAAACTTCGCCATAATTTTTGTAACAAAATACAAGTGTCGGAGGTTGATTTTCTTAAATAAAAGTGGATAAATATATATTTAGAACATATATTTTATATTAAAACACTTGTGTGAATATTTGCATATTTTGTGAACTAGTTATATTATTTTAGGGTAAAATAATATAACTTACAAATACCATGAAAAATCACAACTCCAAAATAATACCAAAAATCACATGGAACAAATATTTAAGTTACACACTTGGTATTGTAAAACCAAACGCGAAAACGTAACTTACGAAATATTCTGCAAAATACTCTTACACATATATTTTTGGTAAAATATTATTTTGGAAACCAAGGAAGTAAAAATATATTTTTTTTGGGAAAAAATACATATATTTTGGGAATAAGTTATTTTGGACAAATGAGTTAAATATATTTTTCCAAGTGGGACTTAAAATATATTTTTGAAACTACAAATGTACATGTATAAATACCGCATCCTTGGGAAGAAAATACGCATATAAAATACTTGAGAAGTATGGATACGAAATAGTTGCCTAACTATTACTCCAAAACCTAAAAACAAAACTAAGTTAAAATAATTAGTATTATTTTAACAAGAAGTTATAACTTGGAATAATGTCAAGGAATCGTAACTCAAACATAAATACCAAGGAAAGGCACGACCCGATCGTCTAATAGACATTAGTACACTGTAGGTAGTCGTGTTTGCTGAGGAGACTTGGGTTACACATACTGAAGACGCAATACAGTGAGTTCATGTCCCCCTTTTCTCTTAATTGTTTTCAGTTTTATACTTCGGGGGTGGAATACATCTTACAATTATTACAGATGCTTTTATACATGGTATGGTTAGCTTAAGGAGGGTTTACTACTTAGATCATGTGAAAGGTGGGTACAACACTTAAGGCCATTAATCCTCATTGTTAGGACCGAGGGACATGAGTGATAGATCTATTTTGGTGTAGCGAGCCCACACCCATGAGGCCAGGGTGGCCCATAGTGGTGACTGTGTCTTACAGCAGGAGGCCCGGTAACAAATTTGCTAGGTTTGAGTACTTCCTGCCCCGTTTCACACATACCAGTGGCTTTGCAACCCATTGGTGATCTCGTTTTCCTTAATTGCTACATACCAGGGACTTTCATACATACAGACACATTACAAAGGTTTATACAAACTCACTTACACATGAACTCGCTCAACTTTTTGTTGATTTTTCAAACTACATGTATTTCAGGAAACTAGCGGATCTGGCGAAGTATGCATATGTCTAGCTGCGTTGAATAAAAGGATGTCATCTAGGGTAGTAGGTTTAGGAGGTGTAACCCTTACCTGGTGTAACACCCTTAAACGTTTTGGCCATAAGAGACGCAGCGGAAATACCGACTCAAAAATTCTTTCTTATATTGTCTATATGACATACTTGAAGGTTCATTTATAATTTGTCAGACACTTCTTGAAAGGATTTACAACATTCATTCTTGATTAACGCGTTAAATGTGATACCATAAATACAAGCTATGAGACCGCTCTTCCCGTACAATCCTTGCTCTTCGACTCGATCTTCAACCTCTTAGTCTCCACAATGATGTTAATTACGTGCAACCTGCAACCACCACATACATGCGCGTCATTAATATTTGTTGACATCATTCTTAATCTAGACATACGCAATTAAATGACCATTCCGCATTCTTTTATTCATGCTATTCTTTTATGTTTATCTTTCCGAGTATAATCTTGCATCCAATCATCAAATCTTCATAAGGACACAATAGTATACCTGCATTTTCATTTCATTCTCAAGGCACACGATTAGTAACATGAATACTCAAATGTATTGAAGCCATGTATACATATATACAAGCCCCATTCTTTCATAAACAATAAATCCTACTTCGTGCATACGTACATTCATACGTATATTTATACACACATACGTACCTACATACATACATACATCCATACAAGCTCTTACATACCACTTACATTCCCACATGATTATACTAACACATCCTAGTCACAAACATCCATATAAATAAGTCTCATACGTATCAACCTACATGCATACTCATTTCTAATCGTGCTTACCTATGGATTCCATTACTAACATGTAGGTAAATCTATACCCATACTTATACATGCCTCTAGACTTAATTCATTCCCACACATACTTTTGTACACGCTCATCACACCTCATAAACACTCTTCAATGAATTTGTGTAATGATAATCCTTTCTTTAACATTCCTTCAACCATACTTTCTAACGGGTATAAATGTCAAATCCCTTCTAACTTCTATATCTGGTTCAACATCAATTCCTTATCAGTTAATATCTGAGGTATAACCCAGACAAGTTACCTGGTCATCTAGGTTATCAGGCATAACCGAGACTAGTTACATGGTCATCTAGGTTATCAGGCATAACCTAGACTAGTTACATGGTCATCTAGGTTATCAGGCATAACCCAGACGAGTTACATGGTCATCTAGTTATCAGGCATAACCCAGACGAGTTACCTGGTCATCTAGGTTATCAGGCATAACCCAGACGAGTTATTTGGTCATCTAGGTTATCAGGCATAACCCAGACGAATTGTCACAGCCCATACGTTTATTTCACCATGTCGGTATGCCAGCTGTATGCTACGGCAAGCATCAACAAAGAATTCAAACCTTGTACAAATCGAACTTCCATGTACTTTCATTTAATCATAATCAAGCTCCATATCCTTCTAAATCTTAATCTCGCGATCAAACCAACTACTACATCACGCCATACTTCTTTCTATATTTTGACCCGTTCGTTTCTACTGTGTAGGTTTGACATAAACAACTATCTTCGACTTACAATAACACTTCTTACTTTGGTACTTACTCTTACCCATAATCTTCTTACATGGTTCCCTATATTCAACACACCAAACTTCATTTATTAAAGAAGAAGTGATTCCAGAAATCACTTACCTTAAACGTTTGTATTCGTATCCGTTTCCTTGCTTCCTTTTGACCCTTTAGCCTTCCATGCTTCCATCCATCTTGACATGATCCCTATAATTTCATGTCATTGCATTCACATTCTTGTTAGTATACATGATTGTATATATTAATGATCATATCAAATTCATATTCATATTCCACATTTGACCTTCACTAGTGAAGGGGTATTCTAACAAACATAAGGCATATTCCCACAATCATATCTCTTCAACTCATATAATTCATCACGTCGTCACATATAACACACATTGATATAACACGTACCATATAACTTTCTATAATCTTACAATTGTGACAACAAGTCCAACCATGCTTGTTATGTGCAGTTGACTTTCAGAAGTCAACAGTTTATCATATGAACTTTCGACTTAACCTCAAACATCCCTGACATCATAATAGGCTATAGAAATGACGTTATATACATTTCATATTCACGACGCAAATGTGCTTAAAACCACATTCAAACTAGTAATTTAACATAATCTCAGCATCATTATCATATTTCATTCATATATATATATATATATATATATCAAGCCGTTTCATACAATTTCGCATCCTAACTTCACTTAGACATTTCATCATACACCTGGTGTGCATACTACTTTCTAAGCACAATATACAACTAATTCATGCATAATCTTCTAAGCTCTTACTTAGTTCATCAAATCTTCTTACTAATCAATAATTATCATTCACACATAGACATCAAACATATCAAACACCAATTTCTTTCAATTCATCTAACAAGAATCCATCATACATAACATGATACATCAATATTGAATAAGAATTGGACATGGATGATATATCCATGTCACCATCTTCACCATAACAATTGGGTTTCACCTTAAAACATCAAATTAAGCAAAATCATGCATAATTCATGTTCTATATGGTGATTCTAACACCTATACATGATCAATTTCATACTAATTCGCGGATTAAACATAACCCACTTCATACAAGATCATCAATCTAAGTTTCAAGACATACCTCATGATCCCCTTGTGTAGGTGATCATTAATTCATGTTCATTTATAGGTTTGAGCTTCGATTCACCCTTCAATTTGAAGATCTTTCATAACTAGGGTTTGGCTCCCCTTGTGTTCTTCTGAACATTCCAGACACACACACACACACGATGTGTGTGTTGTGTGTTAAATTCGTGTTTTATAAAACATGGGTTTTCCCATGTTACAATTCAGTCCCTCTAGTTTGACATCTTATCTCTTCTCCCATAACTTTCTTCCTTACTCTTAAAAGTTAACATTGCATTTAACTAGGTTATTTGTTCCTAGTTATCCAACATCATGTTAAATTATTTAAACACCCACTTGGGTCAATAAAGGGATTTTGGGGCGTTACACCTGGAAGGGTTACATGTCTTTAAACCACATTTTATTTAAAGTCTTTTGTTGTGTCTCATGAACACGTCGTAAACAAGTATGGTTTGTAACTTATTTTATGTATCGACATTTTCAAACAATGATGTGGTGGTATTTTTAAACTTAATGAATGGATGAACATCTTGTGTTTTTATCATATAGCATTGTTATAATTGTTTCTATGGTATTAAGAAGTCACACCAAATAAACCCACGCTTCCACAAAAGCCAGGGTGTGACGCTCTCCACTCGCTCCGGCCGCTATTTCTTCAGATTTCTCGCGATTCTTGTAAGTTTTCCACCTAAACCTTGTACTTTCTTAATCTACACGCACTCCTACACCTTTCTATCTTTTGAATCTTAACTTTTAACTGTGAAATCACTAGATTTAAGGTGTTCTAGGATGATGTCATCATGGTGTTCTTATGAACTTCGTGTTTTGGCTTCAATCCACCAAGAACAACTTAGATCTGAACGATTTCCACAAAAATAAGCAAAGATCTTTCATAGATCTGAACATATTCATGATGAAAAGGATTGAAAGATGGTTTTCCAACCCTCTTTAAACTCTTTTACACTTAATGCACTCAAAACCGATGGAATCGGAGCTTGTTCTAATCTTCTACTCTTTCTTGTGGATGTGTTGGTTCAAGATCTGGATTCTATCCACGAGGTTACTAATTTCGGGTTAAACATGAAACACCGTCTCGAACAGTTAACTGGTCGGACCAGGGTGGTTCCTGTCTGATTGGGTCACTAAGTCTTGACGAGGTTTCTGTTGTTTAGCACGTTATCCAACAGTCTCGAGAAAACTTCAAACTGTCAAAACAACCAAGGAAGAAGACGATCAGGTCAACTGGGACGGATTGTCGTCCGATTAGATTGTCGTCCGATCTGATTGCCACCCGACCGGACTGCCAGCCGATCGGATTGCACCTTGGGTCCCACATTTAACTTTTATTTCAACATTTTAGGTTTTGAACATTGAACGGATTGTCGTCCGATCGGATTACCACCCGACCATGTGATGTTTGACTTCAAACACTTAAACAATTTTTCAACATGTTCAATCCGAACGGATTTCCACCCGATCGGATAGCCATCTGATCGAGTGACCGTCCTGCGGTGAACTTGTTCTCAACCTGAGAAGCCTCGCCAATCGGATTGCTGTCCGATCGAACAGTCGTTCGATCGACCGACCTGAAGGGTAGAGATACTTCTCTGTTTTCAAAATGCTACAACGAAAACTTCAAAATACAAGTCATCGTACACAAACACATCCATCCCAAACGAGATGACAATCCAATCGAGTGGCCACCCGATCGGGCGACCACCCGAACAAATTGTCATCCGTTCGACCGGTCACCCGATCGGATCGCCACCCGATCGGATTGCCGTCCGATCCACTTACATTTTGCTTCATTTTACGCGCCGCTTATCGTTTATGCTATCGTTCTGATCAGGCTAACCTTACTCTCTAGCACTCCCTTCAATCCATTCATCGCTGTGAGTATACACGAACCCTTTTTGCTTTACGCACTTTTGGGTGTTACATGCGTTACTTATTCTAAATCACATTGAACACACTACGCAATACTTTAACGCTAACCTTTACCGCATGTTATACGTGACTTAACGAATGCTTGTTTGTTATGTTTACACATGGAATGTTGTCTACCTGCGTTAGCAACGATAGTACTATAGTTTGGACTCAACACCTGTTCACTCAGGGGTTGTTAAGGACAATTTGTTACATGGCTCACAGTGGTGAGTGTGTATTACGAACTGCCTTGGGCAGTCAACCAGCAGTCATTGGTATCGATAGGTTCATGTCGATAACTAACGTGCTTCATTTCACACTGTGTACGTGCTGGTTATGCGTAAACGATTTCGAACTCTATTATATCTATTAAACTTGTATGCTCACCTTTACACTATGTGTATTGACTTTTACTTTAACGTATGTGACAGGTGCTTAAGATGTCTAAATGCTTGGCTTGCTGTGAAATCGAGGCTAGGAAAGGTCTAGAAACAAATAAATGAATTGTTTGTATTTGAAATCTGAGTTGTCGGAACATAACAATTTGACTAGATTTTGTCTGTAATAATTAAATTACTTTTTATCTCTTGGTATGGGACATGATGCTTTAAATAATTGATAATTATAATTGTTATGGAAACTTCTGGACAATCTGTTTCGCTCAGTGCCACGCCCCGATGTTTCTGCCATCGGTTGGGGTGTGACAAATAATAATAAAAATTCATTGATATTAGTATAAAGTAAGATGATTTAGATGGTGTTTGTTTTTCAGATGCAAAAGGTCTGCAGTCTGGGGACCACATCTGCAAACGTCTGCACGAGAAGAGGTGGACCAAATGTCTGCGAAGTGTAATAAAAAGAGTGTTTGATGATCTCACTTCTTTACCCCACATCTGCAAACTTTTTTCCCTTTTCTCTTCTCCCAAACCCCTTTCTCTTGAACAATGAAATATAGACTATAACTTTTAATTGAAAATCCAGAGAAAACCATTTACTTATCTTTTCTCTCTATTATTATCTAATCTCTTTTTCTACTCTCTAGACCCTCTCAAGTTTAACCCATAATATAGTTTGCAACAATGGAGAATCGAGAAGATCTAAACTCCATTCTGGAGTTTCTGCCGGTGGTTTTCCAGTCATTGGCACAGTTCTGGCCGTCAAAAGCGGTGGAGGCACTGAAAGCACTCTCTAAAGGCCCTGAACACAGCATGGTTGACTCCGGCGAAGTCCCGTTTCTTGCAATTTCCGATCTCCGTCAGTCTCTTTGCTTATCCGTCGGTGCCCTAGCTTGCTTATTCGAGGTGTTGGCGGTGGCTGTGGAGGAGGAGGAGATGGTAACCGGCGGCGTGGAGGTGGAGGAGGAGGAGGTGTTTGTGTTTTGAGATTAGGAAGAGGGTTGGAGAGATGGTTGGAAGATGTGTGAAGACATTGGACCATATCTGCGTGGGGAAGAGGACGCGCAGAGGTTTAAAGACATTTTTTAATGAAATGTTTTCTAAAAAACAAACGGTTTGCAGAGCTAAACGTCTGCGCGTGGTCTGCGCGGCGCAGACATAAGAGGTCAGAAGAGGTTTTTCTGAAAAAACAAACACCCACTTAGTATGGTTTAATTATCATGTGGGTTAAAAAGAAAATGAGCTTAAACGATGGATTTATTAAATAAAATTTAAAAAAGTAAATGTGATCAAACAAAGTTAACAAATTTAATTGCAATTAGTGTTGATGGTTCGAAACGGCTTGTTAAAAGAATAAATAGTTTTGTTTGGGTTATGAATTGCAATTAAGAGAATGATGAGATAATGAACTAACTTCTTAGATTGTTTCCATGATATTTTGTGCGCACAGGATAAAAAAGAAAGGACAACAATTAGTTATGAATTTTATATGGAACTAGTTTTTATTGGCGTCGCGCGTTGCGGCGAAACGGAGAAAATGATAATGTTAGACAAACGATATTTGAAAATGAAGAATGTTGTTTCAAAAGCCAAACGGTAGAATCGGTTTAGTTTATTATCGTACCGTAAAACGATACCAAATAAATACTCTAGTTTGAATACAACTTCATTTTTAATAACACTTGTATCAGAATCTCGGGGGGGGGGGGGGGGGGGAGGATAAACATAATTGCGTACTTAATTTTTTTTTTAATTAACAAACTACAATTACTATAAAAATATTTAATTGATTGCTAAAGGTAATATCATTAAAAAATTATGAAAATCAAAAAGTAAACGAAAAAAGGGAATATTGTTAAAAAAGAAAAAAGAAATATGTTGAAAGTAAATATAATAATAAGGTATTATAATATTATAATATTAAAAACTATATATTATGTTAAATTTAAAATTACTATTTATCATCCTTCAATAACAATATATATATCTATCTACTATAATAAAATAAACCAATAAGTGACACGTGTCATTCATTGAAGTCGTCTACATTTGTAATTTCCTACCTTTTCATATTTATCTTATATCAATTAATTAAATAATAAATAATCAATTAATATTAAATCTTATCTTACTTTGAATGCCGGATAGAATCATTCTATTTTTTTTTAATAATATCATCATCATCATCATACTCAGTAAATCCAACCAATAGCAAAGCTAAGGTAGGGTCTGAGAAGGGTAGATGTAGACAGCCTTACCTCTACCCCGTAGGAATAGAGAGGCTGCTTCTAGTGAGACCCCCGGCTCGATTGTAGTTTTGTATCAAGCCTTGGACCTAAGACACATAACACTCAAACAATCGGGACAGAGACTGATTGGTGCATGTACCCCCGTGTCTTTCAGCTATCAACGTCACCACATGATGCATGATTAACCATCCGCCGCTTTTAACGTTATTTTCACGAAATTAGTAAAATAACGTTAAAGTTAGTACCATTTCACTTTTGGCTCCCGAGCGCCCACACATATATACATTATATGTGCACACCGCAAGCGGGGCACTATTTTTTTTTAATTTCGTGAAAATATTTTTTTAATAATATATTGTCTTCAAATTTAAGTTATAAATTAAAGATATTTTTTAAATAATAACACAAAACAATAATGTTAAACATAAAAAAACAATAATACGCTCATATAAAAAATTTAAAGTACAAACAAAATATTCAAAATAACTTATCAGACATTAGATCAAACTTTAAAAGAAAAACACTAATTAGGAAGAGAAGCTAATAATATAATTCTGTTTTTGATTTTTCAAATTGGGGTTCTAATCAATTCGAATTAAACCGAACCATATTTATGATTTTTTAAACGAATCCAATAGCATATTATTTACTATACAAAATTACATTTACTTAACCCGTGTAATACATGG
Source organism: Helianthus tuberosus (assembly GCA_030545235.1). Taxonomy (NCBI): domain Eukaryota; kingdom Viridiplantae; phylum Streptophyta; class Magnoliopsida; order Asterales; family Asteraceae; genus Helianthus; species Helianthus tuberosus. The sequence goes on from CM060424.1 coordinate 12,582,646, forward strand.
TGTTTTTAAAGATATAGCTTTTTTATTATTTAGTATATATTCGCCCCGCTTGCGGTATACAAGGTTACAAAATTACATTTATTTAACCCGTGTAATACACAGTGTTTTTAAAGATAGATTTTTTTTATTATTTACTATATAAAGTTAGATTTATTCAACCCGTACAATGCACGGATTTTATTATTTGGTATATAAAATTACATTTATTCAGTACAATACATGGGGTTCTTAGAGATATAATTTTTTTATTATTTAATATATAAAATTATATTTGTTCAACTCGTGTAATAAACGAGATTTTTAAAGAATAACTGTTTTAATTTGGTATATAAAATTACATTTATTCAACCCGTGTAATACATAGGGTTCTAACTTAGTATAATATAATTAAAGCTAAATCATTGGGCCAACAACTTATACAACTAAGGGGCTCAAACGTTGATTGGGCTAGATTGTTTGAAAAGAAAGATGTATTATGTGAATAACTAGTGTTATGCCCACCCGCGTTGCGGGGCGCTAAACCGAATATTTCTTAGTTTAATAACATGTACGTCGTTATTTCGGTCACTTATACATGCTACTTATAACACGATCTAAAAAAAAAGATACATCAAGTGAACCAATTAAACCAAAACACTACTATAGTTTTGCAAAAAAATAACTAAAACGATGGCAAGCATGTAATTTAGAGCTGCGGCAAAACAGTAATTTGTTAGGACCAATTAGCGAGTGCTAGGCAGCTGTTTAGCACGAATAAAAACCACACTGAGTCAACCAAGTAAAATAAAACACTACCATAGTTTTGTCAAAAAAAAAAAACGATGACAAGATTGCAATTTTGAACTGGGGTAAAACCGTAATTTTGAAATGGAGGCAAAGTCATATTTTGAACTGAGGGCATAACAATAATTTTATTTTGAACGGGGGGCAAAATCGTAATTTTTAACTGAGAGCAAAATCGTAATTTTAACCTGCGGGCAAAAACAAAATTTTATTTTGAACTGGGGCGAAATCGTAATTTTAAACTGTGGATAAAATCGTAATTTGGCAGGACCATAGCTGGGGGCAAAACAAAAAATTTATTTTAAACTGGGTGCAAAATCATAATTTTAACTATTATATGATAAGTTAAAAAAAAAAAGCTTTTATTGGTTGCCGCCTCTTTTGGCAAATGAAATACCAAAACTATTCCCGTTATGGGAAATGTATATGTGGGGTAATAAAGAAAACAAAAAAAGAACGCAGCTGGGAAAGGGTTTTATACGGCTGTAGAGAGAGAGGCACATCATGACGGCAGATGGTTGTTCTTTTAGGACGCAAGACAATTTGACGGGGATTATTGACATAAACAGGATGCAAGGCTAGGCTCTCTGTGGCTTCCTTCAGGCGGACGGTTCGCTTAGGTTTTACTTTTCTCAGTTCATACTCATATTTGGATGTGTTTTTGACCTTGACAAGTTCTATGAATACATTGATGTGTTAGTTTCTTTGAACTATTTGCATGTGTTTTGAGTTCTTGCTTTACAACTTGTTCGGTTGATGATAAAACCTAGCAGCTTGTTGGGTGACATAGAGTAGGTTGACTCACACTAGTAAATAGGGTTAATCGAACTATAAAAGATCTAATGACAAAGACCTATTTTTATTACCATCTTAAATTAACCAACTTTCCAGCATCATGTCTATGTGGTGACCAATTAACTGAGTAAACAGAGTTTTGTGAAACCTAGAACCTAAAGTTTGGAGGAGATTGCGTTTTATAAATCTGATATCTTTTATCTTAATTAGTTTAAAGTTTTCCTTCAAATCAATCAAAACCCCCAAATTAAGATTAATAGTTAATTAATTAGACAATCTAGTTAAACACTAACAACATATTCCCTGTGGATACGATACCCTACTTATGCTACCTACTTAGTTTAATTAGGTTTTTGCATGACCATTACGACAGTCATCAAAATGGCGTCGTTGTCGGGGAATTAGTGCGCTTAGTGTTAGGTAGTTAGTTTGTTAGTTGTTCTTGCTTTCTAAAAAAATCTAAAAAACCCAAAAAAAATATTTTTCTTTCTATTTTATTTTATTTTATTGTATTTTATTTTTGTTAGTTTGATATTACGCTCGGGTATTTTGTTTGTGCTTGTACAGGTCTTTGAATTATGGATATAGCTTATCAGCCCGAGTTTAATGAATTTGAGGATGCGGAATTCTCACAACACAACCAACCAGTGCAACAACAAATGAGCTTTCAAAACAGACAATCACCGACTCAAAACCGATATGCCAGATATAATCTAGATGAAAAGGATGGGTATCACGACCAGCTTGGATATAATGAGTTTGATGATTGTGTGCCTACACCACAACATTTTACTCAATGAGATCAGAATCGGGGCAGTTTGGGTCAGCAAAGGTATAATGATGCTCAATAGAATAGCTATGGAAGATCTTTCGAGGTATTAAATCAAAATCACCGGCAAGGAAATCAACAGAATTATCAGCAAGGATTCTACAACGATTGGAGCTATCAAGGAGATCAAAAAAACTATGAAAGCAACTGGCAGACTCAAGAGAATAGGCAAACGGGTCAGCATGAGTCGGATGATCACTCCATTAATGAAAAAATTGACACAATTATGGAGTTCCTGAAGGATATTCAGAAAAGCAACGAGGTCAGAGATAGGGAGGTTAAGGCGTTGTCACAGCAAGTTGGACAATTAGCTGAAGAAGTGACTACCATTAGAAGAAATCAAGATAAGCTTCTTAGTGATTTTCAGAAAAACCCAGCCCATAATCTTCTGACACAACGAGTGTCCACATAGATGAGGTATGTACTCGTTCTCTTTCTAAAATTTCTATTGTTGAAACTCAGTCACCACAATATGTTGAGACTATGGTAGAAGATGTGATTGAGTCTGAGGGTGAGTGTGAACGTGATCAAGAAATTGAAAGTTGTGTAAAGTCTAAACATGGTTCAAATAAAACGTTTTCTGATAGTGATAAGGGGAATGTAAAGGTTCCATTCCCCATGGCTTTACTTGCACACAAAAATTTAAGTAAATGGAAATCACCTAAGGGTGAAAGTTGGGAAAGCTTTGAAAAGGGAAAAATAAATAAACCGTTGCTTGAAAAAATTAAAGTCTTGATCATGTTGAATTTTTAGAAGATCTAAGTACCCAAAAAACGTCACAAGTTTCCAAAACAAGTTGATTTAACCGTTCATGTGAACGCCGTTTTGATGGGTACCTTTCCCCCGAAACTCCAAGATCCAGGAGTACCTATTATTTTATACAAATAGGTGATTTTAAATTAGATAGGACTTTGTTGGATCTTGGAGCATGTGTAAGTATATTACCGGGGAGTTTATATGATCAATATGATTTTGGGCCATTGCAAAAAGTTGAAACCACAGTGGTGTTGGCTGATCAAACTCCTACGTGTCCTCGGGGGATTGTAAAAGATGTGATTGTGAAAGTTGGGGAAATTTTATTATCCAGTTGATTTCTTGGTACTTGACTGTGTTAAAAATAACCAACCAACTGTTATATTGGGCAGACCGTTCCTAGCTACTGGTCATGCAATCATTCATTGTGTTGAGGGAATGGTCAGGTTTAGGTTTGGGGATCAAAAGTTGACTTTGAAAGAATTTTCAAACCTCACTAAATATAGTCCTAACAAGTGTGGGCCTTCTGAAAATAAGAGTTCTATGGAAGAGAAAGAATGCTTTATGATTGCCAGGTTGGTAGCAGTGAAGAACAAGAAGAAGAAGAAGAAGAAAGTAAGGAGAAGCAGGAGAAGGAAATGAAAGAAATTACAAAAGATGGATGAAGAAGAAGGAAAGTGTGAGTTGAATAGTTGGTTATTGAACAAGTTGGATGACGTTTCAAAGTTGTGGATGAGTAGGTTGATGAAGATGAGAGATTACAAACACCCTACACGTCCACCATGATTTGACAGGTATGGTCTGGCAGAAGACCCATAAACTTAGCGCTCTCGGGAGGCAGCCCGAGGATGTAGAGTAGTGTATTTTTGTTTTGCGTGTGTGTTCGTGTAAGACCCTAATACGTATTTGACAAAAGTCGCAGCGGAAATTCGTGCCCAAAAATTTCGTTCTAAAAAAAGTAATAATAAATACATGAAGACTCAATTACAATTTGTAATTCATTTATTTTAAAGGGTTCACAATGTTTCATTATGTCAAAGCTTCATGACCAATTTAAACCAAGTATGTGACTTTTATCTCTTGTACAATCTTTGCTCTCAACCTGGTCCATGACAACTTCACTTCGCTAGTGGTAGAGGGATCCGTGCAGTACCTGTGTTCATCATATACAAATTAACCATTAGTCATTGACTACCTCATACGACACTATTCTCACACGATTAAGAATCGTATAACATTCGACAATATAAACTTCGATTCATTCGACTATTCTCTCGAAGTCTCTTGTTCCGAGTTCGGCTTTAATTTCCTAAGAATCCGACGTTCTCATTCCTGCATTATATTCCAAACTCAAGTGCATTGTTAGTAACGTAAATTCTCAAATGTATTTAAATCATACATTCGCACATACTTACACACCTACATGCTTACATTCATACACACCTACATACCTATATACATTCAATCATACCTACCGTCATGTATTCATACCTACGTGTTTCAAACACGTTCTTGTATACCATTTATATGTAATACATGTCCAACTTTAATACATACGTCTATCATACTCTTACATTGATTACATGAGGCTTAGACTTGGATTTATAACTCATAAATGTCAAGGAAACACTCGAAATCATGTTTGGGAAGCCCGTCGTAGACCACGGTTAGAATACCGAAGCTTACGATATGTACATCAACTTAAAATAAGATTTTCAGCCTTTTAAACAATGGGGAGGCCGTCGGCGACGGCACTTAGTTCTTCGCGTCGGAAACAATCCCGTAAGCAGTGAAATAAGGCGTCAGCCAAAAACGGAGGCCAGAGAGGGTGTCGGCGACGACCCTGAGGGTGTCGGCGACGGCCCCTCTAAACTATGTTTTTCTGCAGATCCGTTTCGTCGTCCGTTAACGCTAAAACTTGCGTAACTTTTAAACCGTTTACCCGTTTAACCTCCCGTTTCTTCCTAAATGATCGTAAATTGATATTCTATCATGTGAACTTGAAATCCAACATCCGGGTTAAGGAAAATATTAACTTAAGACTCTCGGCTTTATATACTCGTTTTCACTTATTTGACCGGTTCATGCTTTCGTCCACAAACTTGTGTAATTACTATCAATTTCGCACTAGCTTCATAACCATGAATGTCCCCTAATACTCGGGCTTAAATCATGAAGTTTATGCGCCCGTTATAAATTTCTATGTGTAAACGTATTGTGACCTGCTAAAGGATTCAAGCACTTTAAACTTAAATCTTGCTTTCCTTTCCTTACATCTTATGTCCGCATTATTTCATCTATCTATCATTCACCAAAACCAAATATGTAAAACCTTACTTGAATTCAATTATCATGTTGATATAACTAGTACATAACTTTACTTAAATAACATGAGAAGTGATTCCAGAAATCACTTACCTTAGCGTCCGTATTTTCATCCGTTATCCTTCCATGCTCGTATCCATGTTGACATGCCCCCTACACTTTCATGTTATCATCAACACTTTCTAGTTAGCACACACCAATGTACTTGATTACGAGCATACCATTTGCATAGTTCACATTTGACTTGCATTAGTCACATTTTCGCATACTTGAAACATAAATTAATAATTACCTCATTCCATTCTCACGCAACTAGATTACCATCACACATAGTACGTAAATCATTTAGTACATAACCTACTAATTCTCTACTCTTATAATTGTGTCCAAAAGCCCAACCCTTACATTCATAATCTGTTGACTTTGAAAAGTCAACGGTGCAACTTACATATATACTTTCAATTTGTAAATAAGAGTCTATTCTTAATAAGGTATACCACAACAATATTTTGTATGCATTTCATACTCATGTGATGGTACACATAGCTCACGATCACCTAGTTATGTGTACATAATATCACTTAGTCAATTCTACATATACTAATTCTTCATGATCCTACAAATCGACCATCACATTCAAAGTTAGCTCATTTACATAACTCTACCGTTTTTACTTGCTTGTAAGTTCTTGCGCTTCATTTTTATTACATGATCATTTACTAATCGTGATCAAACACTTAACCCCTCATACATTGTGCATCACACCTTCAAGGCTTGTAGTACAACCTTCCAATGCATGTCTCTTATTAAATCATTTTATCAACTAATTTCCCACTTACATTCCATCTAAAACACATTCCTTATGCTAATCTATTATCCATTACAATATTATCTCATTCTACCTATATTCATCCATGGTTAGCATACAATTTCACTTATCATTTTCACATAAGCATTTCATCAAACACTTGGTGTGCATATCACTTTCTAAGCATAATGTACAAGTAGTTTAAGCATGTTCTTCCCAATTTCATCTTATGAACCATCACATTCAAGCATAATCGCATAATCATCAAATCTACATCAAGTTTATCTATCATATAACACCTCATGCATCACAAAATTACAATATAACATCTACATGTTCATCATGATCATCATCTTCATACTCATGAAATGGGTTTCACTTCTAATCATCAAATGACATCAAAAACTTGCAGAAATTGTGTTCCATATGGTGATTCTAACATATTTTCATGCTCAATTTCATACAATTTCACGGATTAATCATATACCCGTTTCATAGAAAATCATCAAATCAAGAATTATAACTTACCACATGTTTGTTAGGCTTGGATGATAAGAAATTTCATCCCATGCAATAGATTTAGCTCAATCCTTTCTTTAATTTGGGCAAAATGGCTGATTTTGAGGTTCTTCCTTCTTGTTCTTCTTGTGGGTGTCGATACCCACCTCCAACACAAACACAAACAAAAATACTGATTTCCTAGTTTATATAAAACTTAAACTCAATTTCCCACCTTTAGCCCTTCTTGTTTATTCTTTTGTCATCAAAGACACTAAGTTCCATTCTCTATTTACTTGACTAACTATTTAACTTAGTTAAATAGCTCGGTTATTTAACTTCGTCCCTGAAACCTTTCTCGTTCCCACTCTCACCTTTTTCTTTGTACCCATTCTGAGTGCGTAATACAATATGAATATATTCAAGATCTTGGCTAAATTTTTTTTACTCATAATTAAATGTAATTGTACGCATTGTCCCTACCTTCTTAGATTAAGCAAATTTGACCTTCACATTCACATAAAAGGTCGGAAACTTATCCCGAGCTCTTATTAGTGTCATTTTCACTTTTGAATGCTAGTGTCTAGCATTCGCCATCACTAGCGGTTCGGATCCCTTCAAAGAGCACAATATTGCTTGTACAGAGTTAAGTTTACCGTTTGTTTCTATCTTTCTTAATTAAACATAATCCATTTATCTTTTTTCTTATTTAAATTAAATTGACTTACTTCATCCTATTAATATATCATATAGAATATTTCATTTTGTTCACCATGAGCAAATCCTACATCCCGTCACTAACGTCCCTCTAATTACTTTCATATTCATATGAAGGTCAACGTATCATTATACGCATACCATAAATATTCATCATACCAATTCTCACCTATAATCGCAAGCTAATTGTTTTACTAACCTTGTTTCCATTGCATAATCCAACTGCCTGTGACCCGAATCGACCCAATTCATTGTGAGTCATTCGATACCTGGGTTGATTGTATTTGTTCCTTTGTTAAGCTTCCACTTAAGTGCGTTCTTTCAACCTTGTCTTGTTCAAATGAACATGGCCAACAAGCCTAGCATCAAGTTAGTATTTCCAATGATACTTGCTGTCTTGTATAATCTATCAGAATTTCCACGGTTACATTCAACTTTGTTCAGACATAATGTTTATTGCATCTCCTTATTTATATATGGGATTTTTACATATTTCCCCCTCCTAAGCCCCCTTATCACGTATTTACCCAAACCAAAAAATCAATTACATATTTCCCCTTTTTTTGAGAAATTACCTAACTACCCTCAAATTAATCATGCGTAATAATCCCATTCGTATACTGAACGCATCCAAAACCCTACACCAGAAACGTTTCTTCTCCCCCAGACGACGTTCATCTTCATCAGGTAAGTGTTTTTCATCTTCTTCATCAATTGTTCGCTGATATCTATTCAGTTTATGTCTGGTTCGATGCATATAGGCTGCGTATTCAGTTTATGTATGATACGTATTCAGTTTATGTCTGGTGATGTTCATCGATTATAACTGATATGTATTCAGTTTATGTCTGGTTCGACAAAAAGAAAAGGAGCTCCAGAATTGATGAGTTTTAAAAGGGATACCTTATCCCTAATAGTCACTACATTATTTTCTATTTAAAAAATACAAACAATTATACATACATGGTCACGTCTGTGGGTAAAAGAAACATCATTACTTTTACTACTCTTATTTATTTCATAGAGGTTATGTTTACTTGATGTATATCATATTTCAAATGTTTGGATTTTAGCTGGGTAAACAATAAGATCTACTCGAATAGAATTTATACATTAATGAACCCAAAAATACATGTTTTATTTAAGCTTTAAATCACTGTTAATGGTGGTGTTTATGTCTGAAATTAAACACTTTGGGTATATGATTCAGGTGCTTTGTATGGAAGATGATATGGATGATATGGAAAATTGGGTGTTGTGTGTAGAAATTGGGTGCATATTAACGATTTTTTAATATTTTGAATGTTGTGTGTAGAAATTGGGTGCATATGAAATTTGTAGAAGTGGTGAAAATCGAGCTGAGGTGAAATACGAGGACAAGCGTTGGGAGGTTTCCCTTGATGAGAGAAAGTGTACTTGTCGGGTTTGGCAGGTAAAAGGTGTTCCGTGTGTGCATGCAACAGCCTTTATTATTTTCACAAGGGATGTTAACTAGGACATATATGTTGATCCATTTTATACAATTGAGAAGCTTAAATTAGCTTATGCTTTAGAAGTTGCTCCAATGCCTACAAAGGATCAATGGGTGCATATAGATAACCACCTCCAATCAAACGTCCACCTGGTAGACCAAGAAAGAACAGAATTAGACCAGGTGACGAACCTAAAAAACGACAAAAATGTCCACGATGTGGTGAGTATGGACACCGTGAAAAGACATGCAAAAACTCAGCACCTGAAGATCCTACTCAACAACAAGCCTCAACAAGCAAAAGGGGACGAGGAAAAAGTACAAAAAAGACGTGAAAGTAATTAGTCAAAGATGAGCGGTTGATTTCGAATTTTTGGTATCGTATTTATGTTTTTTGAACGGAAATTATTATGAACGGAATTTATGGTTTTATTATTATGAACGGAAATTGGGTAAATATGTAATTGATTTTACATATTAGAGTGGGGAAATATGTAAATATTCATTTACTAGTTCATTAAGGGTAAAATAGTCATAAATAAGGGTCATTTTAATGAAAAAGGAGAAATATGTAATATATATCAGTTAGGGAGGGGAAATATGTAATTGATTTTATGGTTTGGGTAAATATGTAATAAGGGGGCTTAGGAGGGGGAAATATGTAAAAAGCCCTTTATATATTAATTCTTTCTCGATTTCTTTTTCAAAACGTTAGTACGTTCAACCTGTTTAAACAGGTCAATACATGACCATTACCTAACATGTCTCTTCCGTTGGTTGACCCACTCATGACGGGTCAATACATAACCATTCTTTCTCAGATCTCTAACTTATTTGTCAACTTTTGAAGTTTGACTCCTTAAGGTCAACCCGGTACTTCTTACTTATCATAGTCGTATTAGAGTATACGTTCATAAATTTTCCTTTCCATTCTTGCGTACTTGCAAAGGCTTCATTTCCTCATTTTATTATTAATTTGCAAGATTTTTACCCGATTCCGCCCCTACTTAAATCATTTGTCTAAATCGTAGACGTCATTCATCCCGACTCCCAAGAGCCAATTAATAATATGTCTAGCACATAACTTATTTTAGAGCTTATTTCTTTCGCCTAAAGTTCCTTGCTACTGCATTAGCTTTTATCAGTTTTATCTACTTGACAAGTCAACTACCTCATGCTATCTTGCTATTACTTGCTTAAATATCTATCAATTTACTTTGTTTGACCTTTCAAAATTCCAATCGTAAATAAATTCTGACCTATGCTTACCAAATTCTCAGTTCTGACGCATCCTTTCCTAGTCGAGCTATAAGCTCTCATAAAAAAAATAACTTGGTTAAAATTTGCCTTAAGAATATTTACTTCTTCGGTCCGCATTTACTTACGAATTCGGGCTTTTCATTCCACCTTCCATTCCTTTCTATGTTTTGAATCCGTCTCGCGGATTCAAACACATCATTCATACCTTCTCATTCCTTCTATGCTTCGAACCCATCTCGCGGATTTTAACATATCATTCGTACACACCATTACTTCTATGTTTGAATCCGTCTCGCGGGTTCAAACATATCATTCGTACATACCATTACTTCTATGTTTGAATCCGTCTCGCTGGTTCAAACATATCATTCGTACATACCATTACTTCTATGTTTGAATCCGTCTCGCGGGTTTAAACATGCGAGACGGGTTCAAACATATCATTCATACATACCATTACTTCTATGTTTGAATCCGTCTAGCGGGTTCAAACATATCATTCATTCGTTCCATTTATATGAGTTGCTTTAAATTTTCTTAAGAGTCTTATAATTCTCACCCACACGTCCACCCAATACTCAATCCTTTCAGACATACCTGCAACAATTATCACGGACTCACGAACGTCATATATTTCTTGCGTACTGGCCAGGTACGCAATCTACATACTAGTTTCGTGCCCTCATGTAATCATCGCCTTATGTCCGAAGAATTAAGTTTCGGCACGTTTGACATTCCAAAACCTCATTTCTATTCCATTACTATCCTTTATTTAAAATGTTTATTCACTTATTAGGCTTTACCATTACATGCACTCACATGTTAAATTTACATACCTGGGCAATGGTCTTATTACATGCCTTGGTGCCGGTCCTAGACCGCATTCACGAATCATCCTTTCCAAGCAATTATGCTTACCTTTGCTTCTACCTTCAGATCTTGATTGAGTCTCGGATTGTACGGGTTCCTTGTCAGAAGAGCACACATGTTTGAGTTCAAGTATTTATCTTCTCGTACTTGATTCACTCAAACCAGGGCTCTGATACCAACTTGTAAGACCCTAATACGTATTTGACAAAAGTCGCAGCGGAAATTCGTGCCCAAAAATTTCGCTCTAAAAAAAGTCATAATAAATACATGAAGACTCAATTACAATTTGTAATTCATTTATTTTAAAGGGTTCACAATGTTACATTATGTCAAAGCTTCATGACCAATTTAAACCAAGTATGTGACTTTTATCTCCCATACAATCTTTGCTCTCAACCCGGTCCATGACAGCTTCACTTCGCTAGTGGTAGAGGGATCCGTGCAGTACCTGTGGTCATCATATACAAATTAACCATTAGTCATTGACTACCTCATACGACACTATTCTCACACGATTAAGAATCGTATAACATTCGACAATATAAACTTCGATTCATTCGACTATTCTCTCGAAGTCTCTTGTTCCGAGTTCGGCTTTAATTTCCTAAGAATCCGACGTTCTCATTCCTGCATTATATTCCAAACTCAAGTGCATTGTTAGTAACGTCAATTCTCAAATGTATCTAAATCATACATTCGCACATACTTACACACGTACATGCTTACATTCATACACACCTACATACCTATATACATTCAATCATACCTACCGTCATGTATTCATACCTACGTGTTTCAAACACGTTCTTGTATACCATTTATATGTAATACATGTCCAACTTTAATATATACGTCTATCATACTCTTACATTGATTACATGGGGCTTATGTTGGACCGTTTGCGTGACCCTAAATGTCAGTAAAAGTAGTTCATCTCAGTTTACAGAGGCGGAATCAAAGTAAACCAAGTCGCAACAGCTTATTCCTTTCAATTTCTTCTCTATTCACACTTTTCTGAGACTTTACAATCGTTTTCTAACAAAATTTTGGCAGCACCTTGTCTCACATACAATGACCTTTGTTAGCTTCAAATGACACACTCAACCCCTATTTATAGTTGTAGCCTGGTAGCTTGAAATGACACATCAGTTTCAAGCTAACAAGCACTTTCAAGCTAACAAGCACTTTCAAGCTAACAAGCACTTTTACATGTAAACCCTAATTCTAACCATCTAGACCTAAAGACTCGATAAGACGTAGTCAGCAGACATTCAGTGCACCAACAAACTCCCCCTTGGATGTTGACGAAGTCTTTGGCCTTGAGTCTTTAGTCTTTGTCTCTTTCCAATTTTGTCTATTAATGCAAGCATCCTATCAATCTTTATCTTCTTTGATCAGCTTCTATCTTCAAATATTGTATCAGGATCTATCTCTGACTCTCACTTTCTTCAGGCTCCCCCTTTCGTCAAGCTTCCGTGCTTTTAGGGACCGTCACCTTGCTTTTCAGTTTATAAACTTCCCCTTGCTTTGAGCTTGTCTTCAGACTCCCCCTTAGACTCAGCTTCTGGGATCGTAGTCTGGACTCTTTCCTGCAATCACTCATACATTTATAAGTAACAACATTATAATCTTCCAGTAACAGTAACCTGGTAATTCAATTTTCTAAAACACTTTTACAGATTTGGCAATATTTAAGAATCCAAATCCCCCACAGAAAATCATCCAAGTCCAAATTAATGACCTTGGAGATATCACAAACTGTTTTTGATTTTTGATTTTAAAACTTCAAGTTTCAAATTAATGAACTTGTTTTATTTTCAGAAACACGTTCAGCTTACTTAGATTTTGAAACTAAACACTCAGACATCAGTTGTCGAAAATAAAGCAGAATAAAAAATCTTTTTGCATTTTCTGAAAACATAAAGCAGTAAAGAAATATGTACAAACATATTTACAGACAATATTTTTGTTTGAGTATGCATTAGAGGACCATATCAGCTTTTGACAAGTCACAAGTACCGTTGAGCTTAGTTACACAGTAAGAATTAAACAATTCACTTAGATTGTCGATATACTTGTCCACTTAAATTCTCACACAATTTTCAATCTGTTCAGGATACATATTAAGTGTTTTAGAGACTTAAACTTATACGTGTGTCCCACCTCTTGAATATACTCCCGTATCCAAATTCCAATATTCAGTCTTACAGGTAATTATAACACAAATGATATCTGTAAGGGGTTAATAATTTATGAAGAATCATGAGAGCTCAGGTCAGAACTACCGTTTAGCAGAGAGATCATGACTCAACTTTGGGTGTGTCCCCTTTAGAGGATCTTTTTTTTACAACAGCATTGCTAAGCAATTTTATTGTCTTATCATATATGCTGAGGGTGATGCTATGTTTCAAGCATTTGCAGAAAGTATTATTCAAGGACTAGGTCAGAACTTCCATTCAGCAGAAGTCCCAGAATAATACCCCAGATATCAACTGAGTATAAAGCCTAGTATATCAGAATACGAAACCTTTCAAACGAGATTTCAGGGGTTACCTATATATCCAAGTAGTGTTCCCCACGAAATAAGCAAGTAAGATTTAAGTTTATATCCCGAACAAACTTACTAAATGTGCAAAAATCTACCGGCACATCATCAGTGAAATTGTTTAACACTATTTAATCATTACAAATCTTTAGCATACTGTAACTGTCTACTGATGTACTATCATTTCCTCTTTTTACACAAAAACTCAATTTTCATTTTTTAATGTTTTTGGCTTTTTCAAATTTTCTAATGTTTTTGGATTTTCTAATGACAATTTTTCTCCCCCTAAAATGCAAAACCATTTAAAGAAAATTTGACAACCAATACTGATAGCTTTGTCTCGCCATCCATTTTCTGCTTCACATGCACTGATTTGCAGAAAATATAACACACCCCCATGATTTACAACACATTGATATTTTACAGTTTGAAAACCATTTTTCAATCTGATGAAAGTAATCATGTTTGTTCAGCCGTGAGGGTTTCGGCGTATTCAATCAAAACTTCCCCTTTCAACAAACTATTTTCCCATAATGATTTCAAAACACTTAAGTTTGTTTTAATCAGAATGGTTTTTCCGGAAAAATTAGTTTGTTTACCCATCACTTGTGGGTTCGGGGTCATCACATCACCTTGTTCTCTTTTAACTATTTTGAAAATTTAACATTATTAGGTCAAACACCACTATCACTTGTAGAAAATCAAGTACAACTTAATGTCCTTGATTAACCACTTGTAAGACGAAATATCACAGTTACCATCCTGTGAATTTCTCAAAAATGATGCCGATACCAGCTTCACGCTTACCAACCTGGAAGCTCCGGCAAGTCAGATTTTTCTATTTGAAAAGTTTCACCCAAGCCTGACTGTCCTTGGGTGTATTTTGAGCTTTTCTCTTTTCTTCATAAAATTCTTTTACTCCTTTTTCCTTACCATCAACCATTTTGCTAAAAATATGTTTAACATTGCTATTAAACATTTTTTCAGCATCAACACCTTTTGATTTTAGGTTTGCAGCTCGTAATGGTGGAAATTTCTCATCATTCATTAAAGGAACTGTTTCTTCCTTTTTTACCTCAACTTGTGGCTCATCTGATTTTGTGGAATCAGATTCATTGCCCGAACTTGGCTTGTCTGACTTGGATGAGCCAGATTCATCGCCAATAACTTTCTTTTTCTTCTTGTTTGTCCTCAGATTTGCATTTGAAGAACTCGATTTGCTTGACTTTGCCGTCGAGTGAATTGATTCATCAGAATTTTTATTCGAACCAACTGGTGAACCTGAAGACAAAATCTTCTCCAAATACTCTCTTGCCTTCTTCCTCTTTTTCCTCAGTCTGTCTTTTTGCCCCTGCGAAAGCTTCACTTTCTGTTCTAGAACCTTCTGTTCTTTGGGCTTGACATTGACTGGTTTCTTCACCATTCTCTGAGATTCAACCCTTGATCTTCCCATCGATCTCCTTGAGCAATCTCTGGCAATATGTCCTCTGATATGGCAATTATAGCATCTTCGTGTTTCAACATTCCAATTCTGGCAATTAACAGCAATGTATCCTCTAACACCACAGGTGTAGCACACTCTGTTATCATACCATCCACTTCTGTCAGTCCAAACCTTCAGATCATAACATTGTTTGGCTTGGTAATAATCGTTTCTCTTCTTCAATGCTGGATTTGTCTTTTGAGCACTGTGGTCAATCCTGCACCACTTATTACCAACATTTTGTGAGTTTTCATTTTTAGATTTTTGTATTTTTCTATAATGATTGGATGACTTATCTGATGAGCTTTTATTTTCATTTTTAGAATTTTTCAAATTTTTATCTTTTTGTTTCTGTTCTGCATTCTTCTTAACAGGTTTTTGCTTTGAGCATTCACCTATTTCAGTAGATTGCAAAACAGTATTTTGAAATTTTTCTTGTAAATCTAAAAATATTTTTCTTTTCTTTTCTTTTTCATCATCAGATATTTCATCACAATTTTCAATTTTGACTTTGTCAAAATTTGTGACATTGTCACTTATTGGAACAGAATTGATCGGTTTTGGACAAACATGTGATGTAGAATTCACAAAACCTTTCAATTTATTCTCAAGCTCGTTAATTTTATTTCAAGCAATTTCAGCTTCTTTTTCAAGCCGAATGATTTTCTGAAGATGAGAATTTATTTCAATCTGTTTTTCAAGATTATTTTTAAAAATAACAGATTTTTCATCTTCTAAAACCTTCATTTGACTTTGAACATCTTTTTCAATCTTTAATTTTTCATTTTCAAAAACATTTTCTTTTTCTTTAATTTTTTTGTTTTCTAATGACAAACTCTCAATATTCTTCAAAAGTTTGTCATTTTCAGATTTTAGTTTTTCGCAGTTCAAGCGCAACTCCAAAATATGTTCATCATTAGCTTTCTTCTCATCTTTCAAAGTTTGAATATCTTCAGTCTGTTTCTTCTCCTTCTGAACAATCTCAAAGACTGATGTGTCTTCTGCAATCTCTTTCTTAATCACTGGTTCAGATTTCACAGATACAGACTTTTCATATTCTTCTTTCTTTGAAATTACTTCTTAAAAAACTTGCTGTTTTTCAGTAATAGCTTCTTTCTCTATCTCAGTTTTTACTGCTTCCACTTTGACTTCCTCTAAAGCTTTCTTCTTCAATTCTTCAACCATCTTTTTCACCTCTTCTTCTTTTCTCTTCTTCATTTCTACCACCTTCGGAAGACTTGCTTCACAAACTTCTCTTATCTTTTTCTCCAAATCAGGCAGATATACTTTATCAGATAACCTTCGTGTGTTGAAAGTAGCCTGCCTTGGAACCAAATTTGTTACAGCTTCGAAATCCACTTTTGATGGGTCAACAACTGGATTACCCCGTGGATCCATATAACATTCCAACTCTTCATTCCATCTTTTAGCTCTCTGAGCTTCTTTGAATGGTTCACTGAGTTTTCCAATTTCCCATCTTGCGTAATCTACTTTCCAATATCTATCAGGATCAACCTCACTGTTTGACATCTTCAATCACCTGAAAGCAATCAAACAAACTCAATCAGCTTAAACACTTAGCAAAATTTTCGAAATCTTGAAAAATAACAAGTTCAAACAAGATCACTTGAAACGAAATAGCTTCAAGTAAAATCAGCAACTTTCAAGCGAAACTGATAATGCAAGTTCAAGTTATCAGGCTCGTTCAAGCTATCAGGCTCGTTCAAGCTAACAGGCTCGTTCAAGCTATCAGGCTCAAGCTATTAGGCTATTTCAAGCTATCAGGCTCAAGCTATCAGGCTATTTCAAGCTATCAGGCTCAAGCTATCAGGCTATTTCAAGCTATCAGGCTCAAGCTATCAGGCTATTTCAAGCTATCAGGCCTATGATGTCATCATTTCACGAAAAATTTCAAGCTATCAGACGAATTTGATCAGTTTTAAGCCGTGTTTTAGTCCGAAACTTTCAAGGATTAGTTAACTATGTATTTCGCTTGATATGTGTTAATTTCAGGCCATTTCATCCGTGAATTATGTCCGAATCAGAAAAAGAATGAGAAGAAGTAAGTAGAAATGAGAAAATCCGGTAAAATCAAGCGGCTATGGTATGAACTCCTCGTCCTGAGCTCTGATACCACTTGTTGGACCGTTTGCGTGACCCTAAATGTCAGTAAAAGTAGTTCATCTCAGTTTACAGAGGCGGAATCAAAGTAAACCAAGTCACAACAGCTTATTCCTTTCAATTTCTTCTCTATTCACACTTTTCTGAGACTTTACAATCGTTTTCTAACAAAATTTTGGCAGCACCTTGTCTCACATACAATGACCTTTGTTAGCTTCAAATGACACACTCAACCCCTATTTATAGTTGTAGCCTGGTAGCTTGAAATGACACATCAGTTTCAAGCTAACAAGCACTTTCAAGCTAACAAGCACTTTCAAGCTAACAAGCACTTTTACATGTAAACCCTAATTCTAACCATCTAGACCTAAAGACTCGATAAGACGTAGTCAGCAGACATTCAGTGCACCAACAGACTCCCCCTTGGATTTATAACTCATAAATGTCAAGGAAACACTCGAAATCATGTTTGGGAAGCCCGTCGTAGACCACGGTTAGAATACCGAAGCTTACGATACGTACATCAACTTAAAATAAAATTTTCAGCCTTTTAAACAATGGGGAGGCCGTCGGCGATGGCCCTTAGTTCTTCGCGTCGGAAACAATCCCGTAAGCAGTGAAATAAGGCGTCAGCCAAAAACGGAGGCCAGAGAGGGTGTTGGCGACGGCCCCTCTAAACTATGTTTTTCTGCAGATCCCTTTCGTCGTTCGTTAACGCTAAAACTTGCGTAACTTTTAAACCGTTTACCCGTTTAACCTCCCGTTTCTTCCTGAATGATCGTAAATTAATATTCTATCATGTGAACTTGAAATCCAACATCCGGGTGAAGGAAAATATTAACTTAAGACTCTCGGCTTTATATACTCATTTTCACTTATTTGACTCGTTCATGCTTTACTCCACAAACTTGTGTAATTACAATCAATTTCGCACTAGCTTCATAACCATGAATGTCCCCTAATACTCGGGCTTAAATCATGAAGTTTATGCGCCCGTTATAAATTTCTACGTGTAAACGTATTGTGACCTACTAAAGGATTCAAGCACTTTAAACTTAAATCTTGCTTTCCTTTCCTTACATCTTATGTCCGCATTATTTCATCTATCTATCATTCACCACAACCATATATGTAAAACCTTACTTGAATTCAATTATCATGTTGATATAACCAGTACATAACTTTACGTAAATAACATGAGAAGTGATTCCAGAAATCACTTACCTTAGCGTCCGTATTTGCATCCGTTATCCTTCCATGCTCGTATCCATGTTGACATGGCCCCCTACACTTTCATGTTATCATCAACACTTTCTAGTTAGCACACACCAATGTACTTGATTACGAGCATACCATTTGCATAGTTCACATTTGACTTGCATTAGTCACATTTTCGCATACTTGAAACATAAATTAATAATTACCTCATTCCATTCTCACGCAACTAGATTACCATCACACATAGTACGTAAATCATTTAGTACATAACATACTAATTCTCTACTCTTATAATTGTGTCCAAAAGCCCAGCCCTTACATTCATAATCTGTTGACTTTGAAAAGTCAACGGTGCAACTTACATATATACTTTCAATTTGTAAATAAGAGTCTATTCTTAATAAGGTATACCACAACAATATTTCGTATGCATTTCATACTCATGTGATGGTACACATAGCTCACGATCACCTAGTTATGTGTACATAATATCACTTAGTCAATTCTACATATACTAATTCTTCATGATCCTACAAATTGACCATCACATTCAAAGTTAGCTCATTTACATAACTCTACCGTTTTTACTTGCTTGTAAGTTCTTGCGCTTCGTTTTTAGTACATGATCATTTACTAATCATGATCAAACACTTAACCCCTCATACATTGTGCATCACACCTTCAAGGCTTGTAGTACAACCTTATAATGCATGTCTCTTATTAAATCATTTTATCAACTAATTTCCCACTTACATTCCATCTAAAACACATTCCTTATGCTAATCTATTATCCATTACATTATTATCTCATTCTACCTATATTCATCCATGGTTAGCATACAATTTCACTTATCATTTTCACATAAGCATTTCATCAAACACTTGGTGTGCATATCATTTTCTAAGCATAATGTACAAGTAGTTTAAGCATGTTCTTCCCAATTTCATCTTATGAACCATCACATTCAAGCATAATCACATAATCACCAAATCTACATCAAGTTTATCTATCATACAACACCTCATGCATCACAAAATTACAATATAACATCTACATGTTCATCATGATCATCATCTTCATACTCATGAAATGGGTTTCACTTCTAATCATCAAATGACATCTAAAACTTGCATAAATCATGTTCCATATGGTGATTCTAACATATTTTCATGCTCAATTTCATACAGTTTCACGGATTAATCATACACCCGTTTCATACAAAATCATCAAATCAAGAATTATAACTTACCACATGTTTGTTAGGCTTGGATGATAAGAAATTTCATCCCATGCAACAGATTTAGCTCAATCATTTCTTTAATTTGGGCAAAATGGCTGATTTTGAGGTTCTTCCTTCTTGTTCTTCTTGTGGGTGTCGATACCCACCTCCAACACAAACACAAATACTGATTTCCTAGTTTATATAAAACTTAAACTCAATTTCCCACCTTTAGCCCTTCTTGTTTATTCTTTTGTCATCAAAGACACTAAGTTCCATTCTCTATTTACTTGACTAACTATTTAACTTAGTTAAATAGCTCGGTTATTTTATTTTATGATATTACATAAATAAACATACTAGTCAATTAAAATTCGAGTTTTGGGGCGTTACACATTCATTCACTGAGCTAGATGTGCAATAATGAAGCCTATGGTATTGCCATTGGGATGGTGACTCGGGTGTTACATAACATCTAGGTGGAGTTAGAAAAAAATGATAAATATGTGAAGCTTATGGCATTAAGCAGTGGGATGGTGACTCGGGTGGGGTATGTCCGCTAAGTTAATCATAAGCAAAAGCATGTCGAAGCTCATAACATCATCCATTATCCATCATAAATTTAATCGGAATTACATAAGAGTTTTTTATATAAGACGGTAGATAGTTATCTTTTAACCTCATAAGCTTGAAGCGGGACTAGATAGCGTTGTGGAATTTTGAGTGTGAGACCCATAGATTGAACTTAATGGATCATGAATAAGCCCCTTTCCCAGGGTTGCTTCTCTTTCTACACCACTACCCATTTCAATAGTCCCTTCACCTTTACACAAATTGCTTGATGCAATTGATACATATGACTTGCATATACCTAGTTCCTCTCAACAATAAATCACAGATAGTTCACTCCCACAAGTGACTAGGGCAAGTTCAGAGATCATTGCTAACCACAAGCAGAGGAGGCAACACCTCTTGTGTCCAAAGAGACGCATGTGGGTACTCAAGTGGGGTGGCTACTACAACTGTTGAGACAACAGTCTCACAGTTGGACAATGGTTACATCCATAAGATCCCCTTAAAGGCAAAAACTATTGAGAGAATAGTCTCTACATTATTTGGAATTCCCCGATACCAAGAACAAGGGGCACTTGGTCTAAAACCAAGTTTAACCTCTAGTGGGAATTCAGATGATCCTGTTGACTCAGGTGGTGGATTAAACTATCAGGAATTGACGTAGAGGGTCACTAACTTGGAAACATCTGTTGGAGAGATCAAGGATATGCTGAAAATCTTGATTCAAAACTCCAGACCTCGTCCTTCAAATGCAGACATTGCAAAAGAAATTTGGGTTCATGTTCAACCATACCTAGCTCTTCAAAAGCAAGCTACATAAGAGAGATATACCATGCAAGTAGAATTTACAAGAAAAACAATGGATGCCAGGTACCAAGATACTCAGGCAGAAATCAAAGCCATCAAAGACTATATCTTTGAAAACACTGGTGAAGCCCTCACTCTCCCTAAATATGTTGATGCCAAAAAAGGGGAGGTAGAAGAATGCATAAGAAAGCTTCAACCTCATGTCAAAAAAGCTGGAAAAGGCCTGACATTGTTGCACTTAAAGGGGCAAGAAAGGAAGAAATTGCCAAAGAAGTGGAGAAGTAAAAGAGAAGGGATACAAAAGAAGCTAACATGCAGATCACAGTGCAGGAAATCATCAAAAGAAAAGAAATCCAAGAAAACCAAGGTGCTTCAACAGAGGTTCCAATAGAGGTTAGTCAAAGCACTGTTGCAACCATCCAATCCACTGCCACCACTCAAACCACTACTCACATTATCCAAACATTTGTTGCCACTACAAAAGTGACAAGGAGGTTATAACTACACCTCCACTTTCATCTTCACACAAGTCCCCAAAAGGACTACTTATCCAGAAAAGAAAACTCACAACACCACCTCCACAACCATCACCAAAAATATAAAAATCATAAATTAGAACCAGGAGAACCAAATTCATTGTCCAAGATGATGATTAAGAAACTCCTAATGCATCTCCTATCAAAACAACCACCATAACCACCACTACATCTCATATATCCACCACTACAACCACTGCACTCACTCCCATCCATTCACATACCACATCTCCACCCAATATACATGACCCACTGGAGTTGGAACATGTCTCAAAAGAGATAGAGTCCTTCTACTCCACTACTGACATAAGCAAAATGATCTTTCCTTCCCTCAGAAGATATAAAAAGCCTAAAAATGTACAAGAGTTGTGACAACTGTCAAAAATCCAGGTATCCGTACAATTAATTAATCTTGATTAGTGCTTAATGACTGTGCTGAATAAAAATTAATTGCTTTCTGATTACTGCATCATACTTACATGTGCATCACATATTGTATAATGTCACATCATTTTTACATACAAACTTTAGTGACATAAACGATGCACAAAGCACGGTTAGCACAGTTAGCGGATAACTCAGAAAAATGCTGACAATGATCAATACATAGACAGACAGTGTTTTGAGACCATGTATGGGCCAGAGACAAGGTACTACACTAGTATAGTGTGTAGGAATGTAAGGACCATAGAACTGCTTCACTAGGTGATAGTTTAAGTACCGGAAAGTGCCTAAAACCCACTTAAAGTGCTGAATTTAGCATTTTTCAGCAAAATCCAGCAATTTAACAAGCTAATTACATGCAAAAACATGACTAAATGGTCCTGAATGCTTTCCTAAGTGTCGGGAATTAAAAGTGTCACAAAAGGGTACTTAAAGATCACTAAACGGAATAGTTTGACACTTTAACGAACAGGCATCTAACCAAACAACCGGACACTACCCGAAACACCAAAATCGTACTAGAGACATTGTTTTAATGTTTCTGAGCTAGTTATGATCCCCGAACACCCTAACACACTATATAATGCATGATACACATAAACACTAACTAATACACTTGAAATCTAACTAATCATCTAACTTACCATTTAAACCAAACCAAGACCCCCCCCCCATGGTGGACGGTCACCTAAGTGGCCCCACCTTTGATCTTGTGAGATCTTACTTGATCTCCTTAATCTTCCTTAGATTTGTTTAGATCATGTATGTACTATTAGAAATATAATACCCGAAGGATAAAAGCATAAGATGGTTATAAGTGGACATCAATCTCATTATCATCATCAACACCACTCATCTCTTCCTCTCTCCCCTCCAATCGGCCAAGAACAACAACAACACCACCACCACCTTTCATCCATTGTCCATCCATTCCATATACTCACAAAGGTGTAAGAAGGTGTTTAAGGAAGTGTGGAACTTGTGGATCTTGAAGGAC
Source organism: Helianthus tuberosus (assembly GCA_030545235.1). Taxonomy (NCBI): domain Eukaryota; kingdom Viridiplantae; phylum Streptophyta; class Magnoliopsida; order Asterales; family Asteraceae; genus Helianthus; species Helianthus tuberosus. Next base: position 12,605,699 of record CM060424.1, read on the forward strand.
CTTCATCATTTGCTATTATCCTCCACATTTGTCATCTTCAACCTCTTGTGTTCTTCCCTAGCCTTGTGCTAGTAGTAAGGCCCTCATGACCCTTTGTTACTTCATATTTTGATGGTTAATAGATAATGAACATTGATAATCATGATGAACATTAAAGAACATATTCATAAATCTCTAACATAAGCTTAATAACATATGAATACTTGTTGATTTGTGATGATTTGTTTCTTGATGATTGATGATTTGTGTTAGTGATGTTAGACAACATAAGGAACCTTCTAGATTGTGATTAAACACATGATCTAGTAAGTTAAGGTGATGATCTTGTGAAAGACCAAGATCATCATACTTTATGTTTTCATGAACTTGGAAAATAAACATGATTTTATGAATGATGAAACATATAACAAGACTACTAGACATAAACTTGAATGATTTCTAAAATAGTTCTTCCAAGAAACCAAGTTAAATAACAAGATTTACCTAAACCTTGTTTTTAAAGAAACTAACCATGTTTCTAGTGGTGAAACAAGTATAAGAACACTTTGTTTACAAGAAAAATTCAAAAGAATGATTTTTGGAAAAATCATCTAGTAAGTTGTAAACACCTAAATCCTTTAAGAATGAGATTTTTAAAGAAATAAACACACACACTTTAAAGGGTAACTAAATCTACTAAACACACTACCAAGTTACTACAAGTTTTTATGAAAACTCAAGTTCATGATCATTATGTAGATAGCTTTGTTTTAGCACATGGTAAGTGTAGATTGATTGTTGATTGCTTAGGATGATTTTTGAAAAGAAAATGATATGCTTAAATAGCATGGACACCTCCATTTTTAGGGGAAACGATGGCAAAATTTTCTAAAAATATAAACCCTTAGAAAAATATTTTCTAAACAAATATTTACAAGTGTGTTTTAACTATGATTTTCAATATAAACTTTGCCATAGAATTTGGTACAAAAATACAAGTATTGGAGGTTGGTTTTTCTAAATAAAAAATAACAAAATATGTATTTGAAAGATATATATATTTAGAAGACACATTGTGTGTGATTATTTGTATACGTTGTGTATTAGTTATATTATTTTAGGATTTAAAGTAATATAACTTAACCAAATACCAAGAAATTGCAATCCAAAATAATACCAAAAATCAGAAGGAATAAATATATAAGTTACACACTTAATATTGTGAAACCGAACGCTAGAACGTAACTTACAAAATATTCCGGAAAATACCGTTATAAATATTTTTGGTAAATAATATTTTGGATACAAGAAAGAAAATATGATTTTTGTAAATATTACAAAAGTAATATTGTATTTTCAACAAGGAGAAAATGTATTATTTTTGGAAGTAAAAATATATTTTCTTGGAATATTTAGAAGATATATATTTTTGGGAAAATATATATTTTCTTGAAATACATTATTTTTGGACAAAATGAGTTTATATATTTTCTAAAGTGAGACTTGAAAATATATTATTTTGGAACTACAAATATAAGAATACGAAGATACATGTATGAGATACCCCCATCCTTAGGAAGGAAATACGAAAGTAAATACTTGAGAAGTATTATTACAAAATATTGTTTAAACAATTATTCCAAAAATTAAATATAATTTAAAGTTAAAATAATCATTATTTTAAAAAGAAATTATAACTTGGAATAATATTGGAGACGTAAAAGAAACGTAACTCAAAAACGTAAATACTAAGGCAAGGCACGGCCCGTTCGTCTAATAGACCCTAGTACATTGTAGGGAGTCGTGTTTGCTGAGGAGATTTGGGTTACGAGCATAGAAGACGCAAAACCGTGAGTTCATGTCCCCCCTTTTCTTTAAACTGTTTTGTTTATTTACTTCGGGGGTGAAGTACATGTTACAAAAGGATTACGTTCAAATACAATTGGTATGATTAGCCTAGGAAAGAACCATAGATCATGTGAATGGGTAGGCGGATACATGAGACCATTAATCCTCGTATAAGGACCGAGGGGCATGAGTGATAGATCTATTTGGGTGTAGCGAGCCCACACCCATGAGGACCAGGGTGGCCCATAGGGTGACTATGTCTTCCAGCCGGAAGCCCGGTACAAATTTTGCTAGGTTTGAGTCTTCCTACACCGTCACATATATCAGTGGTCTTGCAAACCATTGGTGATCTTTTCCTTGTTTGCTTTCATACCGGGATTTACATACACTGTTTACAAAGGTTTATACATACTATACAAACACATGAACTCACTCAACTTTTGTTGATGTTTTCAAATTACATGTATTTCAGGGAACTAAGTGGATCTGGCAGGTGTTGCATGTTTTCAGGCTGCGTCATAAATAAAAGATGTCATCTGAGGTCGTAAGGTTTAGGAGATGTATCTAATTCCTGGACGGGATACATGTTTCTAAATCCGGTTCTATTTAAAGTCTTTTGTCGAGTCTTTGTGAACTCGCTAAAACATGTTGTGGTTTGTAATCTTGAATTTGGTGTCAACGTTTCGGGCAAGTATGTTGTATTATTTTTAAACTTAATTAATGGATGAACATCTTGTGGTTTTTATCAAATAGAGTTGTTATGATTGAATGCTATGGTATTAAGAAAGTCACACCAATAACCACGCTTCCGCAAAAGTCAGGGTGTGACAGCTTGGTATCAGAGCTTCGATCGTAGGGAACTAGGATTCTTTCTCGAGTCTAGACTACGATCATTAGGGCTCTCACGAAAATGTTTTCACCAACATGTTTTCATTGCATACACAAAATGTCCAGATCCAGGAAACAAATATTTTTACAAATAAAAGACACAAAATACATTTCAAGGAATTCGTTTATGGTTCAGTCTGAGAGACTGGGTGATTCAGTCTGAGAGACTGGGGAGTTAGTCTGAGAGACTAGCTGGGGCAGTCTGAGAAACTGGGTAGTTTGGTCTGAGAGACTGGGTGGTTCAGTCTGAGAGGCTGGGTAGTTCAGTCTGAGAGGCTGGGTAGTCTGAGAGACTAGTGGAGACTGTTTGAGAAACTGTGAGGTTTAGTCTGAGAGACTAAGTAGTCAGTCTGAGAGGCTGGGTGGGATAGTCTTGGGAAGACTAGGATGCTTACATGCTTACGTTGTTACTGCTTACATGCTTATTTGATGATCATTGATATATGTGCATATGTTGGGATTGTTTTGATTACAAACACCATGTCCTCCTCTAGGAATGGAGTATCTGACACCGTAGACCCTATGGCCATAGTTTCAGATGATGAGATTATCCCGGACCCTGAGGTTTTTACCTCTGACACTAAGAGTAGCGATGATGATGATTTCCAGCCGTTTGCTTTACCAGATTTTGTCGATGATATACCGCTAGCTGATGGTTTACCTGGCGAGGATCTACTTCTTGTTCCGATCCCCGCCCCTCTTCCTCTTGCTGCATTTCCTTTCGAGGATCTGCCTTTTGATGCCATGTCTGACGATGACATCGACCTTTTTATCGAGGGCCTCCCTGAGGGTGCCCAGGATGATGGAGCTCCAGTCGACGATGTTATTGCTGTTCCGCTTGTTGAGATTCCGATCATTGAGATTTCGTCTGACCATTCTGGTCCTGATTCATTCGAGTCTGTGTCGTCTAATACTCTGCACGCACTGGGATTGCAGCGTTATCCCACCGATTCTGATTCTGACACAGCTATGTCTGCCGCACCTATTCCTCCACAGGAATTTGAGTTTGATGATGAGTTTGATCCTGACATTGATCCTGAGCATGAGGTCGACTTCATTCCTGACGATCAGCTTTTTGATGTACCCGCTGATCTTGAGTTAGCTCCAGTCGACCCTGAGCCTATGCTTGCACCCGAGCCTATACCTGCTCATGATCCCCTGCCTGAGCATGCACCTGTTGACATACCAGTTGTTGCACCACTGTTACCTGACCCTCTACCTGCACCCGCAGACCATGCTCCTTTTGCTGACCATATAGATCCCCGATATGCATTCACCCGCAATGGGTGGATAGAGGACGATGATGACTTGCCTCCTTTTGTTAGCCCTGCTACACCCCCACCTGCACCTATACATGCACCAGTTGACGTCGCCCCGTTTCACCCACATGTGTCTGATACACACCGCACTGATCTACCGGTCACGTTCTTATAGGATATCCCTCTGCCCCGTCCAGGGGAGGGTCCATCGAGTCAGCAGCCCAGTCATATTCCTCCTATGTCAGCAGCTTTTCCCTTTGTGACACAGTTTTCACATACTGCACCTTTTGCTTCTACACCATCGGGCGAGCCACTTATTTGGTTTCCGCCCAACACGATGCATGTTTCTGATCCATATCATCCCTTCCACTACACTGGCTACACGAGGGATGAGCTACTCCTGCCCTTACAGCTCCAGCAGGAGATGTTGTGTCGCAGAGTCATGGAGTTAGAGAGGATTCCACGTCCTCCACCTTGTACTTGTCAGTCACCATTCGCGCCTCCACCCGCTCCTCTTCTGCCATACCCAGATTTTGATGTTCGTTTTCTTTCTATGGAGTAGCAGATTAGCTATCTGTTGCGTCGTGTTCATGCTCTCGAGGAGGAGTTAGCGCATGTGCGCAGTTTGCTATTCGTTCCTCCACCTCCTCTTCCACCACCATCAGCATAGCAGTTTTTGGTTTTATGCAGGTAGCATACTTTTGGTGAGAGTGTAACTATTGAGCCCAGTTGCACAGCCTTTTTGAAGACCACTTTTTGACTTTTGACTATTGTAGTTGATAAACGATTTGGACAAGGGTGATGTGACCCTGTAGCCCCTTTTGATGTATGGTACATTGTAGAACATGTAAAACTGTAGTTGTGGTCATTGATATATGAAAGCTCAATCGCAACATTCTCATTACATACATTGTTGAATTACTTATTTACGTTATGATTGGGATGTTATGTGTTTACTTGCGTTGATAAATATTATTACGTGTGCATGCCGTGTACTTACCTTACCTGTTATGACCTGACCGACGCAATCTTCTTTTAGAAGATGTACCCACAGAGAGAAACATGATTGCCCACGACAGAGGCTAAACTATAAGAACTGATTTCACAAGCGATAGCACAGCACGAGGCCCTGCGCTCTGAATATAGCGGGGGTACCTCAGGAAACAGCCCACCTCATGGTTGTACCTACTGGCAGTTCCTTGACTGCAAGCCTCCGAATTTTGACGGCACGGGAGGTGCCATAGCCTTTGCAAAATGGACCGAAGACATGGACTCTGTTTTGCGAATGAGCGGATGTACGCCAGAGCAACAAGTCCCATATGCGTCAGGATCGTTTCAAGATGGGGTCTGGTCATGGTGGAACTCTCAGATTCGAATAATGGGCAGAGCTGATACGAATGATTTAACATGGGGTGAGCTGAAGGAAATGATGCGTAAGGAGTATTGTTCTCAGATGGCGATCCAGAATCTGGAATTCGAATTCTGGAAGCTAAAGATGGAGGGTCCAAATGTGGCGAAGTACGTGCAAAAACTTCACGATCTGTCGCGGGTTGTTCCGTACCTAGTGGAACCAGATTTGAAAAGGATGGAGCCATTCATCTGGGGACTGGTGCCTCAAATCATGCGCTTAATGACGGTATCAGCTCCGCCAACAACCATCGATGCGGTCAAATTAAGTGCGGCACTCAGTAAAGAAGCAATTAGACTGGAAGAGCTTTCAAACCCTGACGAAAAGAAGGAAACTCATGTAGAGTCATCCGGAAAGGACAAAAGGAAGCTCACTGACTTCCAGGAGGATACCTGTATGAACAAAGCCAAAAAGGGAAAGGAGTACATGGGTATCCTACCTAAGAGCGATGACTGCCTATTTCATCATGTTGAGCGATGTAGGTATGGAAAAGGTGATGTCTGCAACAAAGTAGGGCATGATGGGGAGTCATGTCAGATCGGTAACAGACATAGGAATGAAGGCCAAGATGGCAGCAGAAATCGCGGAGAAAATAGTAATACACAAGAACAGGGCCAACGTTGCGGTAGCGTAGGACATTTCCAGAGAGTTTATGTGGGGGCTAAGCCGAGATGTGATAAGTGCAAGTTTCACCATGAAGGTCGATGCCAGAAGCCTTGGTGCGATAGGTGTGGAAGGAAAGGACGCAACAAGTACGCCTGTCGAACGAATTATCCCAAACGAGAAGGAAATAATAACGACAACCAAGACGGAAACAATGATGGTAGAACTCCAGATTGCTTCAAATGCAGGGGCGTGGGGCACTTTAGGAAGGAATGCCTAAGGGTTGACCAGGATCATGGAAGAGCGTGCAACATCGGAGCTCGTGAAGCATGCCAGGATCCAGATATGATTACTGGTACGTTCTCTATCAACCAAAAATTTTGCACCTATGTTGTTTGATACCACTACCGACCATAGCTTCGTATCTCATAAGTTAAGAATATACCTGGTTTAGTAAAGGGATAGGTTAGATAACCCTTACCGGTTAGAACTAACTAAAGGGGAACCTCGACGTAGTAATTGGATGGAGCAGTTATCGAGCAACCAAGCGGAGATTGTTATCCGCATCCTGATGACGAACGACGAAGCAATCGTGATTTATGAAGCAGGATACACCTCTACAAATTACTAGTGCTTGGAGGCACGAAAATTTCACGCAAAGAATGCGTTGCCTTCTTGGCTCATGTCGTGGACAAAGAAGCCGAAGACTTGCCTGAATTATCTCTTCAACGACAAGTCGAACTTCGCATCAATTTGATTCCAGACGTCGCGCCTGCAGTCAATGCACCTTAGCGACTTACACCTTCGGAGATGCAAGGATTGTCAGTACAGCTTCAGTAGTTGATGGAGAAGGAAGTTAACAGACCAAGTTCCCGTTTTGAGTAACACCAGTTCTGCTCATCAAGAAGAAAGACGATGATTTTCAAATGAGCATCAACTACCAGGAACCGAACGACCTAACCAACAAGAGTTGGTAACTCTTGCCGAGGATTAACGAATTAATTATTTAACTAACTATGAGGACCTAACTGCTATTTTAAGACTGATCGATGATTGAGTGTCATTATATGTGAATTCAGGAAGAAAGTATACCGGGGAATTGTGGGACAATAACTTGTTCTAAACCTACACAAAAATTTTGATTCATGCGCATCGCATAAAATAGTTTTGCACAGAATGCGAGACTTTGAGAATCTAGAAAACATGTGCTTAATCCTTTGGGAACCCAGGCTAAAACTCGTAAAGGTTGCCACTTAGGAATCACACCTATTAACTCAAGAAAACCCCATTATCCTAACATATATGCTATTTCAGTTAACCAAACAGAAAGTACTCAAATTTCTTTTGTTAAAATCTCCACTTTTGCTTCTAGCAAATGGATGTTTGCATCCCTACTCCCCTTAATGGTAGTTGCATCACATTAATTTTCTTCGCTGAGAGTGAACGTACATTGCTTCGATACTTGGTCATTTCTTCATACTCATTGTATCAGTACTAGGAAACTTATATGTCACACATGCACCATTTGCTACGCATGTGGCTTCGTTTCGAATAAACGCTTCATTAATGTTCAAATGTTATTTCGCTAAAGCTAACTATTGGTTAATGATTCGAATAACCCACGTCCTTGTAATTGTTGGCTCCTTTGTTGTCAAGCCAGCACACTTTCTTGAGACTCCTTTTATTTCAAGTTGCATTCGTGGTTTGTCTTCGTAACCATGCTGGAATTCCCTTGTTGATACATACGTTTATTGTCAGGTTACGCCGAAACCAAGTTCAATTGCTTGAACTTATCCATTTCGCATATTCAATTTAAAACGTCATATGATGTATTGGGAGCATCATATTCAAATATTTTTGCAAATGTTCTTTCGTTTCGAGCCGTAGTAGACTTGCTTGGTCTACGACTCCACTAAATCGTTTGTTGATTTCGATACCTTGCGGTGATACTTTCACAAAATTGAAGCTTGCGCTAATTTGGTTTCGCACCTCACACACGGATTTAATTGTCTATTTATTTGTTCTAAATCCATTTTGTTTATCACAATTAAAGCGGTCTCAACACAGTTGTGTGTTAAGAAAATGGTACCTAGATTCATTTCATATCACAATGTACCTCCTAACGATTCTTTTGTTATAAATGGAATACCTTGCAGTGTTTATTGCTTTCCATCTTCAATCAGAAACAGTAGTTCTTTGATGTTCCATAATCGATTGAAAACTCCATGACATTGTGTAAATCAAATCTTCAGGTTGTTTTAGTACACTTTCATTTGTTTACAAACATGGTGAACTTGTTCGGTCACCGCTATTATTGAAATATGTCAATTACGACACCTTGTGGTGTCATTACAAATCTGTAGCTTGTGCTAATCATGGTCAACTGTTTCACATAAAACTACACATACTTCTGTTTGACTTGTCATTTAAACATTTCAGATGCAACTACGAGTCAAGGCAATGATACACCAGATTCGCTTGTATTCCATTGGGTGTATTTTCGCAATTCAAGAATGTCAACACACTAATCCTTACCATTTAGATATTCAAAAGTTGACAGATCGTTTTCATATTCAAGTTGTTGATTTTGAGTTCGTATAGCGGATGCTGTGGTTTGTGAAAACTCGCTTGCTTGTTGTGACCAATCGTTTGGGAATCCATCTGTTAAGCCTCCTTTGTGGCACCCCTGTTGACTAAGTTATGCTAGAATATACATCTATACGTCTCGTGTCCTTTGACATCAAATGATAGAACACATGCCTTGTAACCATTGGGCTCTTATTGTTGAAATATATCCCTGGAATCCACCTGATGTGAATAAGATTAGATTCAGTTTTGTAGTTATCTACCCCCGTATTGTTCATATACATACATGCATAATGAAACCCTAAGGAGTTAAGGTAGTACAAATTTCGAGGACGAAATTTTCTTAACAGGGGGAGAATGTGACAACTGTCAAAAATCCAGGTATCCGCATAAATAATTAATCTTGATTAGTGCTTAATGATTGTGCTGAATTACAATTAATTGCTTTCTGATTACTGCATCATACTTACATGTGCATCACATATTGTATAATGTCACATCATTTTTACATACAAACTTTAGTGACATAAACGATGCATAAAGCACGGTTAGCACAGTTAGCGGATAACTCAGAAAAATGCTGACAATGATCAGTACATAGACAGACAGTGTTTTGAGACCATGTATGGGCCAGAGACAAGGTACTACACTAGTATAGTGTGTAGGAAAGTAAGGACCATAAAACTGCTTCACTAGGTGATAGTTTAAGTATCGGAAAGTGCCTAAAACCCACTTAAAGTGCTGAATTCAGCATTTTTCAGCAAAATCCAGCAATTTAACAAGCTAATTACATGCAAAAACATGACTAAATGGTCCTGAATGCTTTCCTAATTGTCGGGAATTAAAAGTGTCACAAAAGGGTACTTAAAGATCACTAAACGGAATAGTTTGACACTTTAACAAACCGGTATCTAACCAAACAACCGGACACTACCCGAAACACCAAAATTGTACTAAAGACATTTTTTAATGTTTCTGAGCTAGTTATGATCCCCGAACACCCTAACACACTATATAATGCATGATACACATAAACACTAACTAATACACTTGAAATCTAACTAATCATCTAACTTACCATTTAAACCAAACCAAGACCCCCCCCCCATGGTGGACGGTCACCTAAGTGGCCTCACCTTTGATCTTGTGAGATCTTACTTGATCTCCTTAATCTTCCTTAGATTTGTTTAGATCATGTATGTACTATTAGAAACATAATACCCGAAGGATAAAAGCATAAGATGGTTATAAGTGGACCTCAATCTCATTATCATCATCAACACCACTCGTCTCTTCCTCTCTCCCCTCCAATCGGCCGAGAACAACAACAACACCACCACCACCTTTCATCCATTGTCCATCCATTCCATATACTCAAAAAGGTGTAAGAAGGTGTTTAAGGAAGTGTGGAACTTGTGGATCTTGAAGGACCTTCATCATTTGCTATTATCCTCCACATTTGTCATCTTCAACCTCTTGTGTTCTTCCCTAGCCTTGTGCTAGTAGTAAGGCCCTCATGACCCTTTGTTACTTCATATTTTGATGGTTAATAGATGATGAACATTGATAATCATGATGAACATTAAAGAACATAATCATAAATCTCTAACATAAGCTTAATAACATATGAATACTTGTTGATTTGTGATGATTTGTTTCTTGATGATTGATGATTTGTGTTAGTGATGTTAGACATCATAAGGAACCTTATAGATTTTGATTAAACACATGATCTAGTAAGTTAAGGTGATGATCTTGTGAAAGACCAAGATCATCATACTTTGTGTTTTCATGAACTTGGAAAATAAACATGATTTTATGAATGATGAAACATATAACAAGACTACTAGACATAAACTTGAATGATTTCTAAAATAGTTCTTCCAAGAAACCAAGTTAAATAACAAGATTTACCTAAACCTTGTTTTTAAAGAAACTAACCATGTTTCTAGTGGTGAAACAAGTATAAGAACACTTTGTTTACAAGAAAAATTCAAAAGAATGATTTTTGGAAAAATCATCTAGTAAGTTGTAAACACCTAAATCCTTTAAGAATGAGATTTTTAAAGAAATAAACACACACTTTAAAGGGTAACTAAGTCTACTAAACACACTACCAAGTTACTACAAGTTTTTATGAAAACTCAAGTTCATGATCATTATGTAGATAGCTTTGTTTTAGCACATGGTAAGTGTAGATTGATTGTTGATTGCTTAGGATGATTTTTGAAAAGAAAATGATATGCTTAAATAACATGGACACCTCCATTTTTAGGGGAAACTATGGCAAAATTTTCTAAAAATATAAACCCTTAGAAAAATATTTTCTAAACAAATATTTACAAGTGTGTTTTAACTATGATTTTCAATATAAACTTTGCCATAGAATTTGTTACAAAAATACAAGTATTGGAGGTTGGTTTTTGTAAATAAAATATAACTAAATATGTATTTGAAAGATATATATATTTAGAAGACACATTGTGTGTGATTATTTGTATACGTTGTGTATTAGTTATATTATTTTAGGATTTAAAAACTTAACCAAATACCAAGAAATTGCAATCCAAAATAATACCAAAAATCATAAGGAATAAATATATAAGTTGATTAACATATTTTCGACACTCATTTCTAGCACATTACCTCACTTAACTAATTTGATCACTTAATTGCTTCGGTAATTTTTGACCAAAACAATTTGGCTCCCACCGTGGGGCAAGTGGTGCTATTTTTACTAAAAAACTTTAGTAAAATCATTACTCAGTTTTCTATTATCAAAACTTTTTGCTACACTGTTTTCAATGGCCTCGAGATCAAACATGAGCTCTTCCACCTTGTCTGCTACAACCTCTGCAACAATTGGTTCGGTGCTTCCACCTCCTCCTCCAAGAATGCAAGCTTCTTCACACGGAACTGAGAGTCATGTGGCTCGGGATGTTATCCCCGCTCCCAGTACCCAGGGATCCGGTCCTGTTTTGGCTTCTAATGATGAAATTCTGAATTTGTTTTGGCAGTGTACAGGAGCAGATGAGGCAGCAGCAGGAAACTAATCGGATGCTGATGAGAGAGATACAACTCTTGAAATCCGGCCCAAGTAGACCTGCTGAAGAAACTGTCACTCCTTTGCAGCCTAGGGATTTGAACTTCAGTTCTGCAGTTTACACTGAGGATAACCAGGGGAATATCGTGCCAAGCCATTCTCATAATCATACTCCTGAGATACCCTCCTCGGTCATGATGTCAACTGTGAGGAGCTCAGGATATGCTTCAGGATATGGCCAGAATCCTCAGACCGGTAATGTGTCAAATAATAATATTCTTGCTACTAACAATAATGGGTCTTTGCAGGATGCAGGTATGACGTCAACATTTACTAGGGAGCTTCAGAAATTGAAGGCCATGATCTCCAGTGTACCTGGAGTGGTCCAGCCAATTCCGGAAGTGTCCCAAGACAGCCACAGGATTTCCTGCTTTGCATATCCTATCTGTGATGCTGAAATCCCAAAGATATTTCAAACCCCCAACATGAAGCTGTATGATGGGTCTACGGATCCTGAAGAGCATGTTGCCCAGTATAGAGAAAGAATGGAGATTAATCATATCCCTCCGGAGCTCAAGGAAGCATGCTTGTGCAACGGTTTCGGTTATACATTGACAGGATCAGCCTTAAAATGGCTGTTAAATGTTCCTCCTCACTCAATTACTTCATTTGCTCATTTGGTTAATTTATTTAATAGTCAGTTTTCTTGCAGCTGGAGTTTTGAGAAACTAACCAGTGATCTTTACAGGATAACTCAAGGACCTCAGGAATCCTTGAGGGATTATGTGAACAAGTTTAGTCCGGAATCCTTGGATATCCCACATCTTGATGTTGCAACAGCTGTGCAGGCTTTTAAGATGGGATTACAAAAAGATTCTCAGTTCTATCAGGATCTTGTAATGAATCCCTGCAGGAATCTCGACGAAGCTCGTAACAGGGCCTTGAGATATATTCGCTTGGAAGATGACAAAAAGATGCAAGAGAGGATGAATTCTACCTCAACCTACGAATCAACCAACAGGAAATCAGAATCCTCGTATAAACCGTATCACTCCAAGCCATATGGCAGAAATGACAACAAGAAAGTGAATGCTGTTGAAGACGAGGATCCTGAAGAATATCCTGAATTATCTGAATATTGCTTTTCTGTTAATATACCTGAGTTAATGTATGCTATGCAGGGTTTAGGACACAAAGCTAGGTGGCCTCGAAAGAATCAACAAAAAGCTGATTGGAAGGATAAATCCAAATGGTGTACATTCCATGAAGATTTCGGACATGTGACTGAGGATTGCATTGCTCTAAGAAAAGAAATAAGCTACCTATTGAGTAAGGGATATCTGAAGGATTTGCTGGGAAGAAAGAAAAATAAAGGGCGGGATCCTGAGAAGGATCCTAAACGAGCAGCTTCACCCCCAACAGATGCCAAAATAATTAACTTTATTTTAGGAGGATCCGACATTTGTGGGACTTCTTATTCTGCGGCCAAGAGACATGCAAAGGAGGCTAAGACTGAAAGGGGAGACAGACCAGCCAGAATGACTACCCTCACAACTGACAAAGTGATCACTTTCGACAGTGATGACAGGGATACTGTCCAGGATCCTCACCATGATGCCCTCGTAATAACATTATATGTTGCTAACCATTTTGTGCACAGGATATTAGTGGATAATGGCAGCTCTGTCAACATAATTCAGCTGGAAACATTGAAGAGGATGAATGTATCTCCGATGGACATTACTTCGAAATCCACCGTGCTCGTTGGCTTCAGTGGGGAAGCTAGGAATATCGTAGGGGAGATAAAGTTACCAGTATATGTTGAAGGGGTCAACTCGATACAACGTTTCTGTGTGATGGACTCCCTATCCTGCTATAACATCATACTAGGCAGGCCATGGATCCATGATATGAAGGCTGTGCCATCGACTTATCATCAGTGCATCAAGATCCCTACCCCTTGGGGGGTTGTCAAGGTTGATAATGATCAGCAGGAGGCGAAGGAATGCTACTCATCCTCAATGAAATCCTCAACCAAGCCTAATCCAGCATAGCAATTAAAGATGCGGGCCCAGGATATCATGGAAGCTTCGGAGCAGGATGTAAAGAAAGTTATCCTGGATCAGGATAATCCGGATATCTCGGTGCTCGTAGGAACCAATATCCCTCAGGATATTGAAAATCAATTGACTAATTTTTTGAAATGCAGAATGTCAACATTCGCATGGAAGCACGAGGATATGACAGGTATTTCCAAGGATATTATAACACATAAGCTCGGTATTGACAGGTCATTCAAGCCGGTCCAACAAAAGAGAAGGAAATTTGCTCCGGAGCGAAATGTGATCATCCAAGAGGAAGTTGAAAGACTACTAAGGAGAAAGATGATTAGAGAAGTGAAGTTTCCTAAATGGCTTGCGAATGTAGTCGTGGTACAAAAGAAAAATGGGAAGTGGAGAGTTTGTGTAGACTACACAGACTTAAACAAAGCCTGTCCGAAAGACCCACTTCCTCTACCTCATATTGATTCAATGGTAGATGCTATCGCCGGCCACGAGATGTTAACCTTCATGGATGCCTCTTCAGGATTTCAGAAAATCCAAATGGAACCCTCTAATCAGGAGGATACTGCTTTCATGACACCCACATGTATTTATTGTTATACTGCTATGCCCTTTGGTTTAAAAAATGCAGGTGCAACATACCAGAGGTTGGTAAACATGATGTTTAAAGACAAGCTGGGGGACACCATGGAGGTATATATTGACGATATGGTGGTGAAATCTAAAAAGGCTGAGGATCACCTCCAAGATATTAAGGGAGCGTTTGATATCCTGGATCAATATAACATGAAACTGAATCCTGCTAAGTGCCATTTCGGAGTGGGGGCAGGAAAGTTTCTAGGATATATGGTGACCAAAATAGGGATAGAGGCAAGCCCGGAGCAGATTAAAGCTATCTTGGATATAAAATCACCTTCGAATATGAGAGATGTTCAACGGTTAACAGGCCGAGTAGCAGCGTTGAACAGATTTATTTCAAAATCCTCGGAAAAGTGCAAGGAATTTTACGATATCCTCAAGAAGAATAAGAAGTTCGAATGGGGAGCAAAGCATGAAGCAGCCTTGCAGGATTTGAAGCAGTATCTTTCAACCGCACCCTTATTGATGAAGCCTGAGGATGGCGAACCATTATCCCTGTATCTTGTAGTGTCAGGGAATGCAGTAAGTGCTGTCCTTATAAGGGATCATGAAGGTCAGCAGTATCCTGTCTATTACGTTAGTAAAAGTTTATTAGATGCTGAAACTAGATATTCTCATCTAGAAAAACTGATATTAGCCCTAGTTATGGCATTAACAAAACTTAGAAATTATTTTGAGACGCATAGGATTCACATTAAAACCAACTATCCTGTTAAGAACGTGCTTAGGAAACCCGAGATGTCAGGCAGGATGGCCAAGTGGTCAGTGAAATTAAGTGCTTATGACTTAGTGTATGAACCTAGAAATGCCATAAAATCTCAGGCTTTAGCTGACTTTGTGGCTGATTTCAGTAGTGACGTTCAAAATGAAGTAGACCTAGAAGTACAGCAGCTAGGAGAAAACTTAGAATGCTGGACATTGTATACTGATGGTGCATCTAATTAAGAGGTGTCGGTCTAGGTATACTACTAAAATCGCCACAGGGGGACATATTACCCCAGGCTATTAGGTGT
Source organism: Helianthus tuberosus (assembly GCA_030545235.1). NCBI lineage: Eukaryota > Viridiplantae > Streptophyta > Magnoliopsida > Asterales > Asteraceae > Helianthus > Helianthus tuberosus. Next base: position 12,621,028 of record CM060424.1, read on the forward strand.
GAATATCCTGCTACTAATAATGAGGCAGAATATGAAGCTTTGATTGCAGGATTAGAGTTGGCTAAAAGTATGAGTATCAAGAATTTGCAAGTATATGTTGATTCTTTGTTAATCACTAATCATTTTAATGGAACCTATGCAGTTAAAGGAGAGAAGTTAATCGAGTATCTCTAAATTCTCAAAAAATTAGCAGGATATTTCGATATTTTTACACTTGAACAGGTACCAAGAGAGGATAATGCTGAAGCTGATGCCTTGGCAAATCTGGGATCATCGGTCAGGATACCGGAAGGAAGCCGAATACCAGTATTACATATCCTATATCCTGCGACGAATCCTCAGGATAAGGAAGTAATAAGTATTCAGGATCCTGACGACGAGTATCCCGAGGAGGATCCTAAGTCCTGGACGGCTCCAATCATGAGATATCTCAAGGAAGGACACATCCCAAAGAATGAGAATCCTAAGGCCTTTAGAATGAAGGTATCACGATTCACTATTATAAATAATGTTTTGTATAAGACATCTCTTGCAGGACCATATCGGAGGTGCTTGGAGGATCCCGAAACCAAAGACGTGCTTCAGGATATACACGAAGGGGATTGTGGTAACCATACTGGGGGAAGGTCGTTATTCTCAAAAGTATTAAGGACAGGATATTATTGGCCGACGATGAGAAAAGATGCTGCAGAATATGCTCGAAGATGTGACGCATGTCAAAGACATAGTAATATATTACATCAGCCTGCTGAACCACTGTATCCTATTGTTTCCCCGTGGCCGTTTATGAAATGGGGGATGGATATAGTGGGAAAGCTTCCAAAGGCTCTAGGAGGAAAGGTTTTCATGTTGGAAATGACGGATAATTTCTCCAAGTGGGTTGAAGCAGAAGCATTTGTTCAGGTTAGAGATCAAGAAGTGGTATCCTTCATAAAAAGGAATATCTTGACTAGGTTTGGAGTACCAGCTGAGATAATTTGTGACAATGGATCTCAATTTATAAGTAAAAGGACTACTAACTTTTGCAAGAGTTGGAGAATTAAAATGATCACGTCTACTCCGGTACATCCTCAAGCAAATGGACAAGCAGAATCCTCGAACAAGATAATTGTCAACAACTTAAAAAAGAGACTAGGGGCTAAGAAAGGAAGATGGGCATAAGAATTACCCTTTGTTTTGTGGGCTGATAGGACAACCGTGAAGAGTGCAACTGGCCAAACCCCGTTTTCCTTAATGTTTGGAGCAGAAGCGGTGATCCCGACAGAAATGGTGATACCTACAGCGAGATCCATCCTCAGGGATCCTGAGCAGAATCCTGAAATCCTGTGCCAGGAACTGGATACTATTGATGAGACAAGAGACGCTGCGAGGCTAAGGATGGCAGCATATCAACAGAGGATATCCAAAGCATATAACAAGAATATATGGACCAGAAGATTTCAGGTTGGAGATTGGGTATTGAGAAAGGCTTTTCAGAATACTACTAATCCTGCTGATGGAAAGTTGGCTCCAAAATGGGAAGGACCCTATGAGGTTGAATCAGAATCAGGAAAATGAGCATACCGACTCAAGAATATGGAGGGGGATATGCTACCGAGATCCTGGAATGCTATACATCTAAAACTCTATTTTAAGTGAGTATGGAATTCAAATTCTAACTCAGGATGGTATGGATTCTGTCTCTTTTATTAAATTTTGATATTAAACCCATTACTGACTTAAGCATCAGAGGGGTGTTAGCCAGGCTAACACCCACCTTATCTTACGATTGTTTTGCAGTATATACTTCGGGATGTAGCACCAAGATACACATTCAGGATACTTTGGAAGATTAGAGGATTGGCCCCCTCTCTCACGTCTAAGGGATCCTGATCCCTTCACAGGTTTAAAGGTATTCACCTTTCTTCCGAATTGGGTTTAAACACCCCGCCTGGAGCGCAAGTTATTCGGGAATAGTTCAAGGTGACGGGACCAGTTCATATAAAAGTGGCTGACAATTTCGTTTTCTATTGGCTATATCCTGAATCCCAAAGGTATATGAGGATTGATCACCCTCTTTCACGAAAAGGTATTTTCATACTCTCTAAGGTTTAAAGGTTTTCACCTTTATAAGTCCTGGAGTTTATACACTCCCGCCTGTAGCGCATGAAAATTTGGGATTTTCCCCAGGATACTAAGGATTTATCTCCAGTATATTTTAGGTTTTTACTCCTGTAACACAGAAATCGTCTATACAGTTGGAACTAATCTTCAAAAAATTTCTAAGTGTTTGAGGACATCATGCACAGGGGACATTCCTTCTAAAGCAATTGTGTGAAGCTCAAAAGATCAAAATTGGGCTAAGTGTCTCGGACTGGGACATCTTAGTGGGAGAAGTTGCAAAAGGGGTTAGTGTTTGATGCTAGGGTTACACTCAATTCCTGGTATGATCTTTCCTTTGTGAATCTTGCATGGATTATTTAACTCTGATTAAGGCTCAAAATATCCTGAAAATGACATATCTTTAGGATATGTCTTCAGAATGTGATTTTGGGATATGTTTTGGGATATTTGATTGAAGTATTTGGGAAGTGATACTTGATTGAAAATAAAACTCTGATCAAACAAGTGTTATCAAAATAGGTTTTAGGAAATGGACTGTCTTTTATTCTTTAGAAGTTTTGTCTAAAGTTGATTGAATTTTTAGAAATTCTATTTAATAAAAGTTTTCATAATATATCACCGAGTATATTGATCAGGATATTTTGCAAAATCTACACTATGAAATGCATGACAGAAATTAGGAGGCAACAACAAGTAAGTCAAGAGGTAGTTATATTATTAACAAGTCAAAAGTCGTGCTTTTGGTTTCACCTCAAACCGAGGCCCATCCGCCAAAAGCACGATTAGTTTTAGCCATATTTACGCAACGGTTGAAGGTTTCATCTCAAAACGAGACCCATCCGCCTCCAACCATTGCATTATCCAAAACGACTTATACTAACCGATGACCCAGGGCTTCATCCTGAAACATAGGACCCATCCACCTTTGGCCATCATATTGTTCTAGTGCAGGAAATGTAAATTGTTCAAAGACAGGAAATGTAAAGTGTTTAAACGAACCACACCAACCAAATCTAAAAAAGTGGGCTCCGACCTTGGCACATACATCCATTATCGCCCACATTGCTGCGCTTAGGGGTTATCTCCTTCTTCCATCGTGACCTCTTCAGCAGCATCCTCTCCAGCATTCATCCCAACCTCATCAGCAGCATCGCTACCAGCATCCTTTGAAGCACCAGCATCATCCACCTTCTCGGTTACCTTAGCGGGCTCCTCTGCAGCAGGTTTTGAAGGGGGCTCCACAGGGTTGCCACCGAGATCCTTCAATTTCATCTCCCAAGCTTTGATGTTCCACAAAGGGCATTCAACACCCAAAGCCCTGGCCTCGTAAGCCATTTTCAGCCTGGCCTGGAGGAGGGAGATAATAACTGAATTCTTAAGGCTCTCCCGGTACGAAGCCATATCTTGCTCGTATTGAACTTGGGCCGCGTCGGACTTAGCTTGAGCCTCTTGGGTGATCTTCTGGATGGCAGACTGGTGGTCTTGAGTCATGGCCTTATACTTAGCTTCATAGTGTTCCGACTTGGCGGTGGCGATTGCTGCTTGATCCGTGATGGTAGCCTCAGCCTTCTTCAGTTTGCTCTCTAACATGACGTTCGAGCCACATGCGTCCTCATAGAGGAATACCAGGCGTTCAAGGCCCTGCAAGGTAAGGAAACAGGTATCAGCCTAAATTAACATTTGTAATTAGCATGTGGTGCATGATACAGGCCAAGATACTAACCTGGTTGAGGAACCCTGTCATGAATTTGCTGGAATCCGTGAACCCATGATTCTCAAACGGGAATACATGGGGAGTAGTAGGATGATCTGCTTCCTTCCTCTTCCGGGAGCTGGAGGCCCGGGTCCTGGATGCTGGAGGGGCTTTGGGAGCGATAGTAGTCTTTGAGCTGTTGGGCTTTGGAGTATCGGCTGGCTTCGGATTGATCTCTTGTTTGATGGGTGCAAGGCTGGAATAACTATCTAACTCATCGAGTTGGAAGCCTTCAAGATTGATGACCGGCACTGTGCCAAGGGAGAAGTGTTTAATTTATGTCATTTATATTCTATAGTTAATTTACTCACGTATACTTACCAGACATTTCTGAACTAGATTTCTGACTTGAGTTTGTGAGAGACAGGGAGAAAGTTCTTTCAGCGGCAGGAAGTTGGTAAATCTCTTTGATCCTGGATTGTGATTCTGCACTTGGGATGCTAGGTCTCTTAAATTCGCTGCACAAATATTAGTACATCAGTCAGAATACAGTTAAGGATATATTTGGGGATATTCCTAAAACCCTAAATCCTACCCTTGGTTAGCCATCTAACTGGCAGATCAAAACCCCCGTCGATGGAGTCCCTTTTTACGAAAAAGAACTTTCGTTGCCACTGATCTTCGTTCTTAGTGGCTTGAAGGATTAGGGGATTTCTGGAAGTGGAGAACAAGAGGAAACGGCTATTGCCATGAGATCTCAATCGATATGCTATGGGAAGGTCTTCAATACACAGGCCAGGGCAATGGCGAGATTTGATTTGATCTAGCACCATCAAAACTCGCCAGACCATTGGCATAGTTTGGGCATAACTAAGGCCGGTGAGGTTGAAGAAACGAGAGATGAAGGGTGGAAATGGATACCGAAGTCCCAAAGAAAAGGGGTAGGCGAAAAAGCAGACCCACTCGTCTGATGACACGTCTGATCGGACCTCCCGATCAAAAGGGCGAATGACTGTTCCGGCGGGAAAGGCGCCGGAATCCTTCAGGGCAGCGATATCGGCATTATTGAAGGAGCAGATTTCTTTTTCTGGTTCTCGTATGAGGTTTTGACTCACGAGGGTTGGGACTGGTTCATCCGAACGAGATCTTGTCGGTGATGCCATGAGGGGTATCAAGCAAAACTATAAGAAATTCAAAGAAAAACAGAGGATGAAAGAAAGGATGAGTACCTGAAAATTGCTTGAAGAGTAATGATAACAATGTGAAATATCTCAGCTAATTATAGGCTGGATATAGGGGGGTGAAGAGTAAAAGTAGCATGGGAAGTTGCACAATGTCATCTCAAACGTCACCTCGTTTTAATTGCCTCGGTCTACGAGACAGAGTTTATAAAAATATATCCGTTGGATTGGTATACCAACAGATATATTTGGGGACAATTGTTATGGGTCATTTTCTGAGCATATATATCCTGACTAATATTCTGCTTTTGATTGTTTACTTGTGAACAGGATACCAGATCGGGATATTGGTAACATCCTGGTGCGATATCCTGGTGTTAACTAAATAATCCACGTGCAGGTAAGAAGTTGTAGGTCACTAACGGTCAGATGGACTTCTTCTCCTTGAGACTCGGGCAAACCAATTATTTGAGAGACATTGAACCCGAAAGACCAGGTCTACAACGTTCAAGTGGGGAATATCCGCCGGATCCCGGTTTAATAGGGTAGTTTGTTGCATTTCTTTTACTATAAATAGATGGATCGGATCAGTTAAGGCACACACTTTTTCATTCGCACACTTTTCTCTCAAGCTACTAGCAATTACTACACACAAACACTTGCACTCAAATCACATTGTAACACTTAGTTGATCCGCATCACATCCTGCACTGTATCCTGATATTTGAAGTAATAGAAGAACAAGGCAGCTGCGATTGTCAGCTCCCGAGGTTTTGTGCCGGCGATCTAGATTGATCAAGGGCTTTCCTCGTATACCTCGTGTCGCCCCTTTACGTTTTTCGCTCATCGTTTGATCATAGATACAGCTCTATATCCTGAGCCGTATCCTGAAACTGTTTTTACAATTAATTTGATTAACATATTTTTGACACTCATTTCTAGCACACTACCTCACTTAACTAATTTGATCACTTAATTGCTTCGGTAATTTTTGACCAAAACAATTTAGAAGATATATATTTTTGGGAAAAATATATATTTTCTAGAAATACATTATTTTTGGACAAAATGAGTTTATATATTTTCTAAAGTGAGACTTGAAAATATATTATTTTGGAACTACAAATACAAGAATACGAATATACATGTATGAGATACCCCCATCCTTGGGAAGGAAATACGAAAGTAAATACTTGAGAAGTATTATTACAAAATATTGTTTAAACAATTATTCCAAAAATTAAATATAATTTAAAGTTAAAATAATCATTATTTTAACAAGAAATTATAAATTGGAATAATATTGGAGACGTAAAAGAAACGTAACTAAAAAACGTAAATACTAAGGCAAGGCACGACCCGTTCGTCTAATAGACCCTAGTACATTGTAGGGAGTCGTGTTTGTTGAGGAGATTTGGGTTACGAGCACAGAAGACGCAAAACTGTGAGTTCATGTCCCCCCTTTTCTTTAAACTGTTTTGTTTATTTACTTCGGGGGTGAAATACATGTTACAAAAGGATTACGTACAAATACAATTGGTATGATTAGCCTAGGAAAGAACCATAGATCATGTGAATGGGTAGGCGGATACTTGAGACCATTTGTAACACCTCGTAAAAATCACGTCCAATGGTGTATTGACACGTGTAACAAACCCTAATGAAGTCAAGTGTTGAATCTAAGGGACTAATTTTTCGAAAAATCAAAAACCTTGATTATGAAAGGACTGGAAGTGTTAGCATACCTAAAATAAGTTCTAAATAACCTCTCGCGATATTTATATTCACAAACGAGCCACTTGACGATTGAGTGTGGCCGTTTGCGTAATTAATTGAAAGTTTGCGCAATAAAGGGTTAAAAGCGTCAACATGTTAATTCTTACCTCTGAGTGACATTCTAACAACCCGGGAGCTTCATGATATTTAATTGTACTCTCGGGGATGCCAACTATTGGCCAACTAAGGTTTTTATGCCTATAAGTAAAGTTACACGCAACTTTACAAGTTAGAGGGACTAAAAGTGTCAATATGTTTAATTATACCTCTGAATGACCTTTTAGTGAACCCGAAGCACTGCGATGTTTAATAATATTTTCAAGAATGCCTAATATGGATTAGATAAGGCTTCAATGCTATTAAATGATGAGATGGCAAGTTCGCGCAATAGAGGGACCTAAAGCGTCAACTTTTGAATCTACGCCTTTCGGTGACCATTTAAGCGATTGAGAGTGTAGTAATATTTAAGTATATGCTTGGGAATGCCCATTATGGGCCATGGAAGGTTTGGATGTCAATAAACGACATTTCGCGCGACTTTATGCGATTAAAGGACTAATCGCGTCAAACTGCAAAAGTATGCCGATTCTTATGGTAACGGACCTTCTGGAATATGACCATGAGTTAATCATGCCCTAATTATCCTTTATGTAGCTTAGATATAGGCTTAGAGGTGTTTGGTGCGCAAAAATAAACTTTTAAGTCATGCAGGGACTAAAAGTGTCAAAAAGTGCACAAGTTTGCATTTTCGCGCATATCTCACAATCTGAATATATCCGGGCACCCAAAAATTTATGTAAGCACTAAAATATTTTATTTTAGTGATTGGCTTGATAAAATTCCATTCGTCGCGTAATTTGGTTCGTTCTTCGCGTCCGTCCGTGTTTCGTCGTAATTAACCGAACAACGTGACCGTACGACCAAACGAACTGACACCCGATATGTTTTTGAACTCTTTTATAACCTTTAAAATGACCAAAATACCCCTACGGGACGTAATTTGAGTTTAAATCCATTTTGGGCAAAATAGAAGATTTCTTACTGATGTCACAACATATTAAGGGCATATTAACTTAGGAAACTTGTGTATGACTCTTTTGGTTAACCGTTACACACTTTCCGCGTTCGGATCGGCTTATGTAACTAGTTTGCATATATTAGCCGAAACGGGTCAAACCATATTGTTTTCACCTCAAAATCCAGAGTGTGTTCAAGTTACCCATATTGAACAAGCATACAAGCTTGTCGGGTCAAAACCACATTCTAAACCGGTTTTCGCTTTATCATGCGTTGAACCGTGTCTTCCTTTTGAAAACTAACCGATCTAAGTCAAGGCTTAATTAAAAGACCCGTTAGGATTCTAATAGGTTATTAAAAACCTTCATTCCAGATTAGGAGCCCAGTAAAAGCTATATGTACTTGCTGAATTGATATACGGCTGGGATTGAATTTATATTTAGCTCAGGTAAATACTTTTAACTTATTTTCCCTTATACGGGCTTGGGGTACGATATTATAAAATACCGCTTGGTCGGGCATTCGACCTTAATCGTTTGGCGGTTAAGTATTATCGAGATGATCCGTTTAAAAATTTTGTTTTGTTTGTTTAACGCCTTTGGGGGGCTAATGACCATGTCCCGGATATCCTTGGCATCATTTTACGAAATGGTCACGACCTAAGCACGGGGTGTAGGCGTACACCTGACAGATGCATATGTGAAAACTGGTATCCCACTTAAAGGATTCAACCTTGTGGGCATTATACATGTGGTGTGTCTATTAATCTTTAACCCGGCATGAACCGGGCAACTGAATGCATAACAAACATGTAATTCTTTTACAAGTATCATATACAAATAATTATCCCAAGTTATAAAAAGTTTTGTGCCACGTGCATTCAATCAATTTTCTAAAACATTTTCAAAATATGTCAGTTAATTGTATTTACTAGTGTAAACTGACGTATTTTCCAAAAAGGCTAAGTGCAGGTACTATACGTAATAGGCTGGCTACTCCAGGCATCAATAATCAAGTCTCGCAAGCTCTAGATGTTAAAGTCTGTTGAACATGTGTTATCTTTCTGTTTTAAGATCCGCCTGTGGATTCATTATACATTCCGTTGTAATATTGGATATTACTTTTGAATTGGTTTGTAATATATTTTATCTTTTGCTTCCGCTGTGCATTTAAAATTTGTGTTGTTTGACTATGATGATATCAACTACGTCACGATACTCCCCACCGGGCCCACCGGAAACACATGGAAATATCGGGGTGTGACACCATTAATCCTCGTATAAGGATCGAGGGGCATGAGTGATAGATCTATTTGGGCGTAGCGAGCCCACACCCATGAGGACCAGGGTGGCCCATAGGGTGACTATGTCCTCCATCCGGAAGCCCGGTACAAATTTTGCTAGGTTTGAGTCTTCCTACACCGTCACACATATCAGTGGCCGTGCAAACCATTGGTGATCTTTTCCTTGTTTGCTTTCATACCGGGATTTACATACACTGTTTACAAAGGTTTATACATACTATACAAACACATGAACTCGCTCAACTTTTGTTGATGTTTTCAAATTACATGTATTTCAGGGAACTAAGTGGAACTGGCAGGTGTTGCATGTTTTCAGGCTGCGTCATAAATAAAAGATGTCATCCGAGGTCGTAAGGTTTAGGAGATGTATTTTATTCCTGGAAGGGATACATGTTTCTAAACCCGGTTCTATTTAAAGTCTTTTGTCGAGTCTTTATGAACTCACTAAAACATGTTGTGGTTTGTAATCTTGAATTTGGTGTCAACGTTTCGGGCAAGTATGTTGTATTATTTTTAAACTTAATTAATGGATGACCATCTTGTGGTTTTTATCAAATAGCGTTGTTATGATTGAATGCTATGGTATTAAGAAAGTCACACCAATAACCACGCTTCCACAAAAGTCAGGGTGTGACAAGCGTATTTGGACTTAAAAGCTCAAACAGGCTGAAAATATTGCAGCTTATAAAAGCAAAGGTAAGAGTGATAAGGAGACATGGCAAATCTTGTCTGCATAATTCACCAAAGTGAATAGACTTTAATATTTTGCCAAAAATGTCAGTCAGAGGGCTTCACAAGGACCAGTTAGCAACCCTAGCCTCAAAAAGGAAATTAGGGAAGACTATCTAGATTTCATCATGAAAAACAAGCCCTACAGAGCTTCAAGAGCTCAATTCACTGTATGGTCTGTTGAGGCCCTTCTGGAAAAAAAAAAATAGCTAGAATTGTGATGTTAAAGCTCAATCTAGCAATTAAGCTCACTCTTTCGAATTGGGTTGCAGGAAGAAAACCTGTTGGCTTAAAAGCAGGTGAACTTACTAGAATGAACGAAGAGTTGGTGGCTGCCAAATATGGATCTATGCAATCAATTGCTAAATGGGATGAGTCAACAATCAGGGCAACTTACAAGAAGCTAGAAGTTTTAAGAGCCATATATCTCTTAGTCCCCAGAAAGCCTAATTATGAAGACTTACCTATCAGTTCAAAGGCCATCACTTATGAACTTCCATCTGCAAGACAAGCCTCTTCCTTGGTAATAAGCCATCTCAAAAAACAAAAGGATATGTCTACAGAGGATGTGAAAAGATTTAAAGAAGACATTATGAAGGAAGGTATCAAGAACATGATCATGCATGAACACCCAGATACCAATCCGGCAGATCTGTTAGGGTAAGTCATGGGATGCAAAGTCCTTAACCTCTTCCAATAACATCACTCCAAGTAAACCCTGTTGCCTCTAAAATTCAAATGTGGTCTTCAGACAAAGCTAGCCACGAATTGAAAATTGTCAGGGCTAATGGGGAAGTGCAAAAGACTTCAATGAACAGTTTGATGAGCTTAAAAATTGAAGATCTACAAGATTTACTAAATCTTCCACTCGAAAAAGATGCTGATGATTCACTATCTGAAAGATTTGAAAAGCAATTCAAACCAGGAATCAAGAATATGTTGAAGAAGAGGAATAAAAGTTGATCCAATAAACATCTGTTTTGACATCATCTGTTCTAGGGGAGATTGTTGGGCCTATAAAAGAACAGATGATATCCAAAAGCCAAAGCATGATTCACTGATCAAGAAATAAGCACAAGATTGAACCAGTCTCTCCCTAAAGATAGTGAATCTTGAACATCTAATCAGAACATTTGTTCAAGAGCATGACAAACATCCGATCAAGACTTGGAACCGTTGTTCAAGAGGATACAACATCTGTTGAAGCTAAAGTCTGTTGAAGACCAAAGCTCTTATCAAGCCTAAAGTCTGATGAAGAAGACCAAACATCTGTTTGGCCAAACAAATGTTTGGACAACTGTAACAAAGGATAGCTTAGACATCAGTTTCTCAATGTAATAGTACTTATCTTATCAGTGTTTAGAATTAGCCTATATCAAATGTTAGGATTTGCACAGATGTTTGTAACATCTGTGGAATCTTTTCTGTTAGGAATATTAGATCACACATGTTAGTAATCTATTAATCACACACTTCACATTTCCTCTTGTATGAACAGATTTGCTTACGTGATCAGCTGAGGGGGAGTCTGTAGAGTCAATCGAGTTGTAAACATTGAATCTTTTGAATTTAATGAAAAACAATCATTGTTGATGATGACTTCTAATTTGTGATTTTATTGTGTTTGATCAATATTTTTTTACAAACAAGAATTTCAGTTCTAACACACAAAGAAATGTCGTGTTTCTAAAATGCAATGGACAAAAAACACAAAATAAATGTGTTGTTTCTAAAACGCAATGGCCTAAAACTACAAAGAAATGTCTTTTTTTCTAAAACGCAATGGCCTAAAAACACCAAGAAATGTCTTTTTTCTATAACAATATAAACTAAAAACACAAAAATACGTTGTTTCTAAAACGCAATGGACAAAAAACATAAAGAAATATGTTGTTTCTAGAACTTAATGGACTAAAAACACAAAGAAATGTTTTTTTTTCTAAAACATAATGCACTAAAAACACAAAAAAAATGTCTTGTTTCTAAAACGCAATGGACCAAAAAACACAAAGAAATGCATTGTTTCTAAAACGCAATGGACTAAAAACACAAAGAAATATGTTGTTTCTAAAACGCAACGGACTAAAAACACAAATATATATTTTGTTTATAAAACGCAATGGACTAAAAACACAAAAAATGTATTTTTTTCTAAAATGCAATGGACTAAAAACACAAAGAAATGTCTTGTTTTTAAAACGCAATTGACAAAAAAACACAAAAAATATGTTGTTTCTACAACGCAATGAACAAAAAACACAAAGAATATGTTGTTTCTAAAACGCGATTGACTAAAAACAGAAAGAAACGTGTTGTTTCTAAAACACAATGGATAGAAAATAAGAAAAAAAGTGTTTTTCATTCTTTTGTAAAACGCAATGACTTAATTCAAAAACCCATATCGTAAAACGCAATTAAAAAATTTCTTACACAGATCGAAGCCGATTTCTTCGGATTTCTTCAACGATTGATGAAATTTGAATGCTAGAAACATTTATCAGCAATCGAATCAAACGAATCTAGTGATTCGCTTCAAAATCACGGGAAAAAAGAGATTTTATGAAATTAAACTGAGTTTATTCAAAAAAGTTGAAGAACACGTTGATTGAGTGTTTGAATCATTGATTGATTACGAAAATCGTACTATGATGTATTGATTATTGGGATAAAAAATTAAAAAAAGGTTGAAGATGGTGGGTTTTAAAAATAGTGGATTTTGAAGTTGTAGAGAAAGAAAAGGGGAGAAGATGAGATAAGATTCACTAAAGTACTTTTCCCATTTATTTTTCAATTTTGTCATATGTCATAATCACATGCCTTTCTACCATTTCTACCGAAACTATACCTATTTGATTCTCCCTCTAGTTATAAAATATATAATTACTAAATAGATAAATAAAAATATATAATTTTATAAATAAAACCCTTTAAAATTCAAACTTTGCATTTTAGTAGATTTTCAAACATTTTTCACTATTTTCTTCTTTTCTTAGGGGTTGTTTGTTTACTTCTTAATAAGGTTCTTGATGGTTCAGACCTCTTACTGGTTCAGCACTTAATGGTTCAGACTGTTTGTTTCACGAGCAGGTGTCTGAATGGTTCAGACATTTGCCTCTGAATGATTAAGATTTATACAGAGTCTGAATGGTTAAGATCTCTAATCTGAATTGGTCAGATATTTGCCTCTGATCGGTTAAGCATTATACAGACTCTTAATAGTTCCGACAGCACTTAATGGTTCAAATCTCTTACTAGTTTAGCACTTAATCATTCAGATGTTGCCAAACAGTTAGTTGATCTTTTTCCTGGATGAGATCTGCACTGAACTGTTTCCACCCAATCAAATAGTTTTGGCCGGCCTTTGGGCTTTCAATTAACGGCCTTTCCTCCGCCGACACCCCTCTGATTCCGACATAAATTCCGACGACTCACCAAGATCCCAATTCAAACTTGAAAATTGTCCACATTTGTTGTACACTAAAACACCCCCAAATCATTCTCCCTTTCTAATTACAATATGGGTGGCTTTTCGTGGTCGAAATCAGCCTTTGATTTGAAGTCAGGCCAAACCATATTGTTGGTTCTTCTAGTCATGATTGCTTCATTCTTCACCGGATCCTTTTTTGGCCGAAACTCTTCACTTTATGTATACCAGTCTGCCATCAATTCTTCATCAGCAAATTCACCAGGTACCCTTTTCTTGTTTTCACTTTTTCTTTACTAATTACTTTAGGGTTTTGGTAAATACTAGTTTTTTGTTTACACTATGATGTTTCTTGAACATAAAGGTTCTGTTTTTATAGTTTATTATAGTTTAAACCCTGTGTAGATCTGATTTTATGTGATCTGTTGTGAAAAGATTAAAACTTTATTTGAATTGATGAATCTTGTGTGGTTACAGATAGTTCTGCATTTAGTAATAGAGTTGCGCTTACTTATCGACGAGCGGGAATCAAGATTCCCGAAACTGGGATGAACATATGCCCTATAGAGTTCAATGAGCATATACCTTGTCATGATCATTCTTATATCAATGAATTGCTCCCAAGTTTGGATCTTTCGAAGAGAGAAGATTTGGAAAGGCATTGCCCGCCGTTGGAACGACGGTTGTTTTGCTTGATACCACCGCCGAATGATTATAAACTACCGGTGAGATGGCCGACTAGTCGAGACTATGTGTGGAGGAGTAATGTGAATCATACACGTCTTTCGGAAGTTAAAGGGGGGCAGAATTGGGTGCATGAGAAAGGTCAGCTGTGGTGGTTTCCGGGGGGTGGTACGCATTTTAAACATGGAGCTACTGAATATATTGAGAGGTAACTTCTGTAGTTTTTTCTTTAGGATGCATTGAGTACAGAGCTATGAGCTACTTTGTAGTTTGATCCGCACGTGTTTGCTAAGGAGGTGGTTGGATGTGTGTTATAACGTGATTATTGTTACTTAAGGACTCGCTGACTCAGAATCAATGATGATCTATTTACCTGAATAATACTTCCTTAAGGCAGCTTTTTATATGATTCTCAAATCTGATATTTTGACCCCAAAAGTTTATAAAGTCAGGGTGTAGATCAGATTTACCAAGTCACTTAAAACTGATTTTTGTGACATGTTGCAATAGTCGGTTTAAAGTCCAACTAGACATGGCAGGTTGGATGGGTCAGTTGAAAAGTGTCAGTTTTTAGTATGGTTCAAACGGGCCTGGTTGGGTTGACCTTCAAGCGTTTTTCAGTCATTTTAAAACTTTATATAATAAAACTTTTATAGGGTAATTATGGTTTACAAAAATAATCTAAGTATTAGAATAAATGATAAATTTGAAGGGAAAATTTGGGCTACTTTCAGTCTGTTTGACTTGTTCCCCTATTAGCTAAATCTTTTGATAATGAGTTTGAGATGAGACCCAACCCACAACGCATGTCAAATCATTCATAAATAAATGGATAAATTTTTATCCCTATCTTAAACACACATCTAAACTAGGGGTGGCAATCATTGTATCAAAGACATTATCCCTAACCGGAACACACTTAGACCCATGTACCTCGTACACGACCTTGTGACATGTTCATCAAGGCAGACTAGCAAATCAAAACAGTTTAAATTGATCGGAAACAGGTTGTAAATGGGGTTAAATAGGTTGGCGGATTAAACTTATGAATTATATATTTTTTTTATTAAAATGTTCTAATTTTAAACAGGTTGACTGGTCGATCTTTTGTAATTGTAATGCCACCTGAACATGACCCATTCATTAAACAAGTAAGACTAGTCAACCCACAACCTCAGTATTTGCATACCAGGTTCATGTTGTGTGAGGAATTGACACCCCTAATCTGAACTTCTATATGGTTGAAAATAGAACAACATACTTAACACATATGAGGAACATATGTATTCAACACTACCACATGATTTTGTATTTTTGTTATAAGAATTATGACACAATTGTTGAAGGTTTCGACTAATGGAGCATATTGATTTTGAGGGTCTTTTGCTAGTGTGATATTTGCTGAGCTTTATTAAAACCTGGTGTTACATGTATTCAATCTCCATAGTTTGAATTTGATTAATCAGTTTTAAATTCATGCAGATTAGGGAACATGACTACCAACGAGACAGGTGATCTCCGTTCATCCGGGATCTATCAAGTTCTTGATGTCGGTTGTGGGGTCGCCAGTTTCTCCGCTTATCTGCTCCCATTAAACATACAAACCATGTCATTTGCTCCAAAAGATGGTCACGAAAATCAAATTCAGTTTGCTTTAGAGCGCGGAATCGGTTCTATGATATCCGCTTTAGCTACAAAACAGTTACCATACCCAAGTAACTCATTCGAAATGGTTCACTGTTCAAGATGTCGTGTTGATTGGCACGAAAATGGTAATATTTGCACTAAAATTCAAACCCAATTTTTAATCAACATATTAAGCAAAATTATTCTAAAATTTGTTTTCTAAATGATACATGCAGATGGGATTCTTCTAAAAGAAATAAACCGACTTCTTCGACCAAATGGTCATTTTATATATTCAGCTCCTCCAGCTTATCGAAAGGACAAAGATTTTCCTTTGATTTGGGAGAAACTGATGAATATAACTTCCGGAATGTGCTGGAAGCTTATTGCTAGGAAAGTTCAAACAGCAATATGGATAAAAGACGCGAGTAAATCTTGTCTTGAAGACAATGCAGAGAAAATGCTTGTGAATATTTGTGATTCTGTGGATGATAATAAACCCTCATGGAAAACACCGTTGAGGAACTGTGTTACGCCTATTACCACAAGTTCTGAGTCTCAGAAACTACCTCCTATACCACAACGTCATTCGGTTTACCTAGAACGTCTCAGTAATATAGGTTTGTGATTATCTTATTAACTAGAAGTTATACGATCTGTTTTTATTAGGGCTGAGCAATTTACGGTTCCAAACCGTCAGAACCGGGGAACCGAACCAGAACCGCCAGATCCAAACCGTATTGTTGTATTTAGGGTTCGTTTCCCGGTTCGGTTCCGGTTATAACCGACATGTCTGTTAAAAAACCGCTAGAACCGGTTTGGGTTCAAACGTTAAATATTATTTTCATAAACCCAATTAATTTATTTAAACTTCAATTATTATATTAAAAGTATGTTTTTAGGATTAAAGAATATAGAAATAGTGTTTACATAATGTTTGAATGAAGTTTTTGTGATGGTTAACTAAAAGTTTTTTTTTTTTTTTTTTTTTTTACTTTCGTTTTTGAACCGTTGCACAGCCCTAGTTTTTATAATTAATTACATAAGCACTATAAAAACGCACATCCAAACACCCTCTCATGATTGACGAAGCATATTATACTGGCTGCAGGTGTTACTCAAGATATGTTTCTTAGGGATACACTCTATTGGCAAGATCAAGTTCGTCACTATTGGAGGTTAATGAATGCTGACGAGGCGTCAATTCGAAATGTTATGGACATGAATGCCCTTTACGGTGGATTTGCAGTTGCCTTTTATACTTGGCCTGTTTGGGTGATGAATGTAGTCCCTGCTACGACGAACGATACTCTATCTGCTATTTATACTCGAGGTCTAGTTGGCGCTTTTCATGACTGGTGAGTCAAGTCAAAAAGAAGCGTTTTCATCTAATGTACCTAATTGTTCATAATGATAACCGTTGTAAGGTTTTATACTACCATGTGTAGGTGTGAACCGTTTTCATCATATCCACGCACCTACGATTTGTTGCACGCGAATTATCTCTTCACTCATTATAAGAACCAAGAGGATGCTTGCTCGTTGGAAGATATCATGCTAGAGATGGACCGTCTTATACGACCTCAGGTCTGGTGTTTGTTTAATGTCACAGTTACCTGTTAAATTACATATTTACCCCTTGTCATCGTCACAAGTTAAATGATCCAACACTTTGGAACTTCGTTTACGCAGGGTTATGTCATCATTAGAGACGATGAATCTATTCTTTCAAGAATAAGGGATCTTGGACCGAAGTTTCTTTGGGAGGTAACTTCACACGCTATGGAAAATCAACAAGGGGTTTCTGAACCGGTTTTAATCTGTCAAAAGAAGTTCTGGGCAATCGTTTAATATAATGTATACGTCGACCTAGTCCATTTTGTTTGTTCATTGTATATCTTGTGGAACACATTTGTCGTTCCCTTTGTTAGATTACTATGGAATCCAGTTCATTTAAGTTATATAGGAAGAGCTTATTTATGTATAACATATGTAATCATTTTCATTTTTTTTTTGGATATCTAGTGTAAATCTATCTTTGATCACACAATAACTTGTCATTTGTCATAATTTCATAGCAAGAGCATATCGATAGACATTAAGCTCGACTTCTTGCCTAGATATCCGTCAATATATCCTACTCAAGATCCCTCGTTCACTCATGTATACGAACAAGCATTCAAGATCTTTCGAATGCTAATAAGAGTAAACATAACATGATGGTAGTATATTATATTTATAGTAACAGTAATTATAACCTCAAAGATCAGTTCAAAGAGTCTACATAAACCCAAAATTTACACAAGGCAAACATCATCTTCTCACATCTATATTAGGCTACAAGATAAGTAAATGTGCAAACAATGGCATCATCATAACTATCTTCATTCATCAACAATATCATCTCAGAATTTGCCTCCCTGATCACCACCAATGTCATCTTAATCCAACAAGAACTCGTCGTCAAATCGCATTAACCTAAATTACAAGTAAAATGCAGCAATTTTCAGAACTAATGCCCAATTACATAAACACAATACATATAACAAATATGAAACAATTACCCAAATTCAGTCATCCCCAACTGGGAACAAAGTGAGAGCCTTTTTCTCCTGTGGAGGCTGCTGATCATCTGCATACGAACCACGAACCGGAGTGCCAACCATATGAACCGTCTGCCCAGGCTGCTGTCTACTCAAAACAGGCGACCCGAAATGCCGCTGAAACTGATGCCCCACAACACCCATCTGCTGGTGATGCTGCTGCACAGCAGCCGGCATATACGGCAAAAACGCATCCGAATTCGGGTGACCAGACTGATGCAGAAAATGCGGTGGCACCGGAGAACTCGCAAACAACCGATCCGTCACGGGGTCCCCACCCGACCCAAACCCACCTCCACCCGACCCACCCGAACTCAAACCCTGCATTCTTTTCAAATAAAGCCTATACTTTTGCAAATGACTGGCTACATTTTCTCGGGTCAACCCGTCAACGCTCATGAGCTGCATTATTGTTTTGGGTACCGCGTGTTTTATACCTAACTGAGCAACGGCGTCAACGAACCGTTTATGGAGCTGTGGGGTCCACACGAGCCGAGGGCGCTTGAGGGTTCTCGCCGGCTCATCGCCGGCAAGCTCAGACGAGTCGAACTCGCCGGAATTGGGTTGAGACGAGGGCGTAGAGATGGCCGGTGGTTGTTGGTGGTGGTGGTGGGTGGTGTAGGGGTTGTGGGTGTTTCCGATATCGAAAGCGATTGCAAGATCGGGGGTGATTAGGGTTTGATTAATGGGTATGAGTTCTTCTGGCTTTGGGAGCTGTGATTCCCACTTGGAAAACCAATTGGATTCATCTTCTTTCATGGTTGATTGAAACTTGAAGTGGGTTTTTTTCTAGAGAGAGAGAGAAAGAAGATTGGATTGGAGGGGTGATGAGAGAGAGGGGGTGGGGGTGGGGTTGCAGGAGGGAGGGAGGGGGGTTTGGATCGAGGTGGATTTTGTTATTGTTTTTCTTGTTTAAGGAGGATTTTCAACTTTATAACTTGAAATTCTCTTACCTTATTAATTTCTATATTTAAAAGCAATTATAGTTGATTCGGTAACTGTCCTTTCAAGGAAAATTCAAGAAAATCTTGTCTTAGATTATTATAATTGTTTAAAGAATATAATAATAATAATAATACACCCAAATAGATATTTTTGGATATTTGTTTTTGTTCTAAACTTGCATACATTCATTCAATAGTGGAACTGCAAATTTACATAGTGTAAAATTTCCAATATGTATATATATTTGAGTGTTGTATATAAGGCTTAGGGGTATTAAAAAAAAAAAAAAGTTAATATTCCACTTTTAATCCAAAATTTATTTGATTTTCATTTTTAACCTAAAAGTTTTTATCTTTTTCAATTTAATCTCATATTCTTTTTGCTTTCAACTTTGGTCCCTATACTTATCATATTTCGTAATTCTTTTGTTTTACGTTTCATTCTAAATTTTGCGAGTTAACACGGTGCAACGTGCGTATGTAGTTCAACGTTATTATGTTTCGTTTAACACTTCGTTCTAATTTGCGAGTTAATACGACGCAACGTACGTGTATGGTTCAACGTTTTTATGTTGTTTTTTCTCATTTAACATAACAGGTTGGTCGCAACGAGCGGGTACTAAGTCAACTTAGTTATTATTTTCTGGAGTGAATTGCAAGTTGTGTCCTTTATCTTTAGGACACTTTGCAAGTTTTGTCCTTTATGTTTAAAGTTGACGAGTTTTGTCCTTTATGTTAAAAATCAAGCACGTTTTACCCTTTGGGTCTTAAAAATCAAGCACGTTTTGTCCTTTATGTTTAAAAATCAAGCACGTTTTGTCCTTTATGTTTAAAAAATCAAGCACGTTTTGTCCTTAAAAATCAGGCACGTTTTGCCCAAAAGGGTAAAACGTGCTTGATTTTTAAACATAAAGGACAAAACTCGTCAACTTTAAACATAAAGGACAAAACTTGCAAAGTGGCCTAAAGATAAAGGACAAAACTTGCAATTCACTCTTATTTTCTGTGTTTTACGTTACGATCTAATTTCTTCACATTAATACGTGTTGGTTGTTGACGGTGGTGTGACATTAGTACTATTTGAAACAGTTTTACACCCCCACCGCAACGCGGTGGGGCTTAATACTAGTTTTATCTTAAACATAAACTTTCACCCTTTAGTTTTCTAAAACATACAACACAAAAAAGTCTAGTACAAAAAATCAAGCATAAAAAATCTAGTACAATAAAATATAACACAAAAAATTCAGCACAAACAACGTAGTACAAAAATCTAGTACAATTAATTCAGCATAAAAGTGTTATACAACGTATAAATATAACACATTTTTTTAGTTTTTATAGTTTGTATAACAATATGGTACTCAAATTAAAGATAAAATATACATCATCATCGTCATACTCATCTGTAAATATCATCAATAGCAAAGCTAAGGTAGGGTCTGAGAATGGTAATGTAACACCTCGCAAAAATCATGTCCAATATAGTGTCGACACGCGTCATGGACTTTAAACGTGTAACAGATTGATTATGAGGGACTAAAGTTGACAAACGAAGAAAGTATATGTATATAAGGATACAAAGTGTCAACATTTGATAATTATGAAGCATATGAAACCGTTTGTGGAAGAAAGTATATGAAACCGTTTGTGGAAGAAAGTGAAAGTTTACAAGACGCGAGGATTAAAAGTGTCAACATGTTTAAGTTATACCTCTGAATGACCTTTTAGCGAACCTGGAGCCTTGTAACGATTAATTATACTCCCAAGAATGAGTGATAAAAATTTCACAAGGTTCCGATATCGTATGAGGAAGATACGTTAACTTTCGTAATTAAAGGGTTAAAAGCGTCAACGAGGCAAAACTTGTGTTTTCGGTTATCATTTAACGAAACCGGACCTCACAATGTTTGGTTATATCTCATGGATCATAGAAATATAAGTTAAATGGGTTAAACGTGCTTAAAATGGAAGAAATTGCGTTTTAGAAGGTCCAGGGGGTGAAATGTCAATAATTGAAACGTGTTTGGCTGGTTACCCACCTGGTGGCGCTGCGCCACCACCTTCATCCTCTGCTGTCGCGCGACGCGACGGCCTGAGCTGAACATATTCATGCACAGATGCGAGTTTCAGCAGGTTGCACCGCCTTAGAAGCCTTGTATTCGATTCTAGGGGCTTGTTTAATGTTTTTTCATGCATAGGGACACTTGTAAATGATTAGGGAACATCTATAGACTATTTTGGAATGATCTTGTTGCATCTAAAGTCCTATATAAGAGCTCCATGTTGCAACCATTGTCCTTGCTCATTTCAATTGCACTTCAAATAGATCTCTGGAGCATTCCTGATCTTCAAGCAAGATTCCTTAAGTTCAAAAATCGTGCTTAGGACCTTTGTAAGCTTCCTTGACCTTTCTTATTTTTGTTTTAATTAATTTAATGGCCCAAAGTCAAACCGTCGTAATTAAGGTTTGACTTAGTGATTAATCACTAATGGTCCAGTGAATTCTCGAATTGAAAGTACCTATGAGTTGGTAATTATGTGGGTAATAAACCCTTAAAAGGGCACCCTCTGATTCCCACTCTAACTAGGTCAATTGTCGGGTCAAAGTTAATTATAAAAAGTCAACAGAAAGCAAATTTTCGCATAAACACATAATTAACAATGTAGAAGCCATGGAACCTATTTTATCACTCATATAACTTGGTAATCAATGTAATAACATGTCTAAACATGTTTAACCTGACAATTTTCTGTTTAAGCTCGGTTCATGGTTGCAAAAGTCGCTAGGCGCTCCCTAGTCGGATTCGGGAGTACTCGGGAAGTACTCGACTTAGGCGGAGATTACTCGGGGAGTAATTGGCCTGGGAGAATAGTACTCGTGCCTCGGCAGCCTACCTTGTAGCGAGTACTCGGGGAGTACTCGGAGCCTAGGCTCGGTTCGGAACCGAAAGTCGCAAAAGTAGACTTTTGCTTTGACTTTCAGTTCTGACCCAATGTAGCATATTTTAGAAATGCCTTAGAGCTCTATTAGGACCAGGTTATAGATTAGTGTAACCCTCTGAGGTTATACAACTTGGTTCATTAGTTATTCGATTCATGAACATGTTTCAGTTATATGCCTAAATATTGACCATAATGCCCTTTTGACCTTAAAACGAGATTTTTGAAAATGTGAGAGGACAAAAACCTTTGTTACTGATTTATAAACTTGTCCTAAAAATTTGACATCAGTTTGAGGTCTAAATTAGGAGTTATGCTCAATATCGTAATTAAGAAGCTTTTTATTAATTAAACGGCGTAATTAGCATAAAGCCTATCTAAACCCAAATTTTGACACCAAAATTTTTACCCACTGATGTAAAATAATATTTTGGGATTTTTGAAGATTTTTATTTATTTTGAGGCTGAGCATAACATAAGGTTATAGCTTTGATTCAGTAATTGTCGGTTATACCCTTTTCTTGAATAAAATGAGTTTTACATAATATTTTGACACCAAACTTTTTGCTACTGATTTTATATAATAAATAAAACATTTTGAACTTTATAAACTCATCAAAAACTCAGATTTCCTATTTTAAACCCGAAAATCGCTTAAAACCGACTTTTACGCGTTTTAAGCGCATAGAATGAGTTAAAACTATTTTTGACATATGAAACTTAATACCTACTGATGCTTTAAGTAAAATTTTATAATTAAACAGTAGACAAAAGTTTTGAACTCAGAATTCTAATTTTGACCTTTAAAGTTTATGTGAAATTACCAAAATGCCCCTACGGTGCATAGTTTGGTTATAAAAGATAAATTTCACATATATGCAATACCCTACTGTTATGACTTATAAAAATAAATGTTTTTACTGATTATATCAGACCTAAAACTCAGATTAGTATTTAAACTCTTTTATAACCATTAAATGACCAAAATACCCCTACGGGGCATAATTTGAGTTTAAATTCGTTTTGGGCATAATGGAAGGTATCTTACTGATATCACAACATATTTAAGGCATATTAACTTAGGAAACCTGTTCATGACTCATTTGGTTACCCGTTACGCATTATTCGCGTTCGGTGCGGTTTATGTAACTAGTTTGCATAAATTAGCCGAAACGGGTCAAACCTTATCGTTTTTATCTCAAAATCCAGAATGTGTTTAGTTTACCCATATTATACAAGTATTCAAACGTGTTGGGTCTAAACCACATTCTAATCCGGTCTTCGCTTAATCGTGCGTTTGAACTGTATATCTTCCTTTAAAACTAACCGGTCTAAGTTTAGGCTTAATTAAGACCCGTTAGGAATCTAATAGGTTATTAAAACCTTCGTTCCAGATTAGGAGACCAGTAAAAGATACTTGCACTCGCTGATTGTGATATATACTTGCTCAGGTAAATACTTTTAACTTATTTTCCTGTCACACCCCGATATTTCCACGTATTACCGGTGGGCCCGGTGGGGAGTATCGTGACGTAGTTGATATTATCATAGTCAAACAACACAAATTATAAATGCACAGCGGAAGCAAAAGGTATGAATCACATTACAAACCGAATAAATAGTAATATCAAAGTATTACAACGGACTGTAAAAGATTCACAGGCGAATCAAAAATATAAATAAGATCATTGTTCAACAGACTTTAACATATAGAGCTTGCAAGACTTGATTATTGATGCTTGGAGTAGCCAGCCTATTTCGTATAGTACCTGCACTTAACCTTTTTTTTTGGGAAAATACGTCAGTTTACACTGGTAAATACAATTAACTGACTCATTTTGAAAAGAGTTTAAGAAAATTAGTTTGAATGCGCATGGCACAAATATCTTTTATAACTTGGGATAATTATTCAAAAATAAACTTGTATACAGTTTTACATGTTTGTCGTCCATTTAGGACCCGGTTAGAAGAGCCGGTTTAACAAGATTAATAGACACACCACTTGGTATAATACCCACAAGAAGATACCCTTCTTGTGGACTACCTTTTTGCATACGCAGCTGTCAGGTGTATGCCTACACCCCGTGCTTAAGTCGTGGCCATTTCTAATGAATGAGCCGAGGATATCCAGGACACGGTCATTAACCCCCCAAAGGCATTGTATCAAACAAAACAGAATAAAACGGGTTATGCATCTTTTTAATCAATATCTGATTGTACGACTTCATACCCGACCAAGCGGTATTATTATAATACCGTACCCCAAGCCCGTATAGGGAAAATAAGTTAAAAGTATTTACCTGAGCAAAGTATAAATCACAACAGCAAGTGCACGTAGCTTTTACTGGGCTCCTAATCTGGAACGAAGGTTTTAATAACCTATTAGATTCCTAACGGGTCTTAATTAAGCCTAAACTTAGACCGGTTAGTTTTAAAGAAAGATATACGGTTCAAAACGCACGATTAGGCGAAGACCGGATTAGAATGTGGTTTAGGCCCGACAAGTTTGTATACTTGTATAATGTGGGTAAACTAAACACATTCTGGATTTTGAGATGATAAGGTTTGACCCGTTTTGGTTAGTTTAGGCAAACTAGTTACATAAATCGAACCGAACGCGAATAACGCATAACGGGTAACCAAAAGAGTCACCAACAGGTTTCCTAAGTTAATATGCTTTAAATATGTTGTGATATCAGTAGGACACCTTCCATTATGCCCAAAACGAGTTTAATCTCAAATTAAGCCCCGTAGGGGTATTTTGGTCATTTTAAAGATTATAAAAGAGATTAATTAAAATTCTGAGATTCGGGTCTGAAATAATCAGTAAAACTATTTAATTTAATAGGTTATAGCAGTTGGTGGAAGGTCTTATATGACAAGAATGGTTTTAAACCCATACTAGGTGTTTAATACGCGTAAAAACCGTTTTAAGCGATTTCCGGGTTATAACGGAAATCTGAGTTTTTTGATCATTTTATAAAGTTCAAAATACTTCGTTTATCATATACAATCAGTGGCCAAAGGTCTGGTATCAAATTGTTATGTAAAACTCATTTTATAAGCGAAAAGGGTATAATTGGCAATAACCGAATCAAGGCGATAACCCTATGTTATGATCAGTTTAAAAATAATTAAAAATATTCAAAAATCCCAAAATATTATATTACATCAGTGGGTAAAAGGTTTGGTGTCAAAAATTGGGTTTAGAATGGCTTTATGCTAATTACGCCGTTTAATTCATAAAAAGCGTTCTAATTAGCTATTAAGCATAACTTCTAATCTAGACCTCCAACTGATTTGAAAACTTAGGGACATATTTATAAATCAGGAACAAAAATTATTGTCCTCTCACATTTCCAAAATTCTCGTTTTATGGTCAAAAGGGCATTATGGTCAACATTAAGCAATTAACGGAAACGTGTAAACGAATCGGACAATCAACGAACCAACCACAGAGTGTTATACTATCATATAACCCGGTCCTAATGAAACTCTTAGGCATTTCTAAATCATGCTAATATGGGTCAGAACTGAAAGTCAAAGCAGTGGTCAAAGTATGCGACTTTCGGTTCCGAACCGGTCCTAAACTGAAAATTGTCAGGTCGGACATGTTTAGACATGTTCTTGCATTGATTACCAAGTTATATGAGTGGCAAAACAGGTTACACGTCTTCTACATTGCTAATTATGAGTTAATACGAAAATTATATTTCTGTTGACTTTTTATAACCAACTTTGACCCGACAAATGACCTAGTTAGAGCGGGAATCAGAGGGTGCCCTATTAAGGGTTTATTGCCCACATAAATACCAACTTATAACAACTTTTAGTTTGACTAAACACTAAACCATTAGTGATTAATCGATAAGTCAAACCTTAATTACGATGGTTTGACTTTTAAGCTAATAACTAAGTAAAACACGATTAAGGAAGGTTAAGGAAGCTTACCAAGGTCCTATGCATGACTAGTGATGCTTAGGGAAGGCTCTTGTGTTCCAGAAATGATCAGAAGTTGAGTGTGAATGAATGATCAAAAATTGAAATAATGTGGGTCTTTATATAGTGATCTTGATTGATCAAGATCATGCCAAACAACTCTAGGATTGATCCCTGATCAATTACAAGTGTCCCTAGTGCCTAAGAACTAGTTTGTGTTGCACATGGTATTGAAAATTTGTGATTTAAGTCGGTTAACTTGTTATAACAGACACCTGTGCATTTTCTGCTGCTGGGACTGTCTTACGGACCGTAAGGCTAAGGTCTTACGGACCGTAAGTAACTCTTACGGACCGTAATCCCTTGTCTTTGCGATCCATAACCTTCCTTGGTTTATTTCGCCCAGATGACTTCCTTACGGATCGTAAGGCTAAGCCCATACGGTCCGTAACCGATGACCAGAAGACAAAAAAATTGAGAATCTCTTGGGTTTGATCATGCAACTTTTGATACTACAAATTAGGGCCTCTATTATCAGTATGGGGCCACTTGATCATGTCCGAATAGTTATGACCACCTTGCCATGTTTTAAAATTGCCTTGGATTCTTTTGAAAGGGGTCATGAATGAAGGTTTGTCGTATACATCCTCATAGGATCCCATCCTTGCAATTTGAATCAATTATTACTTAGTAATTACCGGATTTGAATGTATATCAGATGCTTATAATATAGATTAGGGTCTTGGGATTCATAACTAGGTCGCTCAGAGGTATTTAATTAACATGTCGACGCTTTTAAATCCTACCACACATTTATAACTTGATCCGGGTTTATAACACTTTTGTCTTACATGACACGTGTCGACATAATATTGGACATGAAATTTTGAGGTGTTACATCCTCACCCCCTTAAAAGAAATCTCGACCTCGAGATTTACTGAAATAAATGAGGGTACTTTTCTTTCATTGTGGACTCTACCTCCCATGTGTACTCGGGACCTCTGCGGGCATCCCATTTAACCTTTACAATAGGCACATGCTTCCTCCGAAGCTTCTTAACCCGTCGATCCTCAATCGACAAAGGTTTTTCCACAAATTTTAAGCTCTCGTCTATATGCACATCCGTATGTGGTATGACTAGTGATTCATCAGCTAGACATTTCTTTAGATTGCAGATGTGGAATACATTGTGAATACCACTGAGCTCTTCAGGTAAGTTTAACTTATAAGCAACCGATCCGACACATTCGATGATCTCGAATGGTCCTATGTATCTCGGGCTTAACTTGCCTTTCTTACCAAATCGCATTACCCCTTTCCAGGGTGATACTTTTAGTATAACTTTATCACCAACCTCAAACTTTAGAGGTTTACGCCTTAAGTCCGCGTAGCTTTTCTGCCTATCCCTGGAAGCTTTGAGATGATCGCGTATTTGCACAATCTTATCCATCGTCTCCAGGACGATTTCAGGTCCTGTCAGTTGGACATCTCCAACTTCTGCCCAACAAACGGGCGTTCTGCACTTCCTACCGTACAAGGCCTCGAAAGGCGCAGCCTTAATGCTTGTATGATAGCTATTGTTATACGAGAACTCGATTAATGGCTGGTGGTTATCCCAACTACCACCTAAGTCAATCACACATGCACAAAGCATGTCTTTCAAAGTTTGGATTGTACGCTCACTCTGTCCGTCCGTCTGAGGATGGTAAGCCGTACTAAAATTTAAGCGCGTGCCCAAAGATTGTTGGAAACTTTTCCAGAAATGTGACGTGTATCTAGTATCTCTGTCAGAGATAATAAACACTGGTACGCCATGCAGAGATACAATCTTATCTACGTACAATTGGGCTAACATGTCGGAGCTATAGGTCTCCTTAATGGGTAGGAAATGTGCTGACTTAGTCAGTCTATCTACTATCACCCATATAGTATCATTTCCTTTCTTTGTCTTTGGTAACTTGGTGATGAAATCCATTGTCACCATCTCCCACTTCCAAGTGGGAAGTTCAGGCTGTTGTAGCAAACCTGACGGCTTTTGATGTTCAACTTTAACTTGTGCGCACGTCAGACATTTGGCCACATAAGTGGCTACAGATTTCTTCAAACCTATCCACCAATAGTTTGACTTTAGATCCTGGTACATCTTATCAGCTCCAGGATGAACAGAATATTTAGAACTATGGGCTTCCTGGAGGATAACATCTCGAAGTCCTCCATAAACTGGAACCCATATTCATCCATTTAACCTCAGAATTCCGTCCTTACCATAGGATAACTGTTCTTCAGTTACTCCTAGCTTTTCATCGGGATAGTTAGCTTCTAGCACAGCTTCCTTCTGCGCAGCTAACAATCTTTCGTTCAAACCATTCGTTATCTCAATGCTCTTGGCATTGATTCTTATAGGCTTCACTTTTTCCTTTCGACTCAAGGCATCGGCGAAATGGTCTTCAGGTCCTAGTGGGTTAAAACCCACTGGTTCTTCGATATAGTTTGCCGGGTTGAACCGGCCCTGGAAGACAGGAGTGGGGTCGCCAAAGGAATGGTGCGAAAGGGATCGCTGCAATGGCAAGAAGGAGTGGCGTGAGTCTTCAGGCACGTTCTCTGATTGCGGCCTAAAGGAATGGCGGTAAGGAGGCGTTGAGCTAAACGAAGTAGATCGCCTAGCGGGCTCTGAATGGATCCTCCAGTCTCCTTGAGGACCGGCACTCATGGTAGTAGAAGGAGTTCGCCGGTGTGAAGTTCCGGCCTCGTGATCGTTGGGGGCGTGGATTGGCCCCTTGCCTCGTCCTCCTCTTCGGAACCTTGGTGGCATATTCCTGTTAAACAATTAAAAGATACAACAAAGATATATAAAGGACAAAGTTAGAATTAAAAACAATTTGGATTAGTCCTAAGTTCTTTGTCTAGACTCGAAAATTTAGAAATGTGCAAATGTGTAACTGAGATTAAACACAAAAGGCTAGTGTTTAATTCACTCAGTGTTGGCTCTGATACCAACCTGTCACACCCCGATATTTCCACGTATTACCGGTGGGCCCGATGGGGAGTATCGTGACGTAGTTTATATTATCATAGTCAAACAACACAAATTATAAATGCACAGTGGAAGCAAAAGGTATGAATCACATTACAAACCGAATAAATAGTAATATCAAAGTATTACAACGGACTGTAAAAGATTCACAGGCGGATCAAAAATATAAATAAGATCATTGTTCAACAGACTTTAACATCTAGAGCTTGCAAGACTTGATTATTGATGCCTGGAGTAGCCAGCCTATTTCGTATAGTACCTGCACTTAACCTTTTTTTTTGGGAAAATACGTCAGTTTACACTGGTAAATACAATTAACTGACTCATTTTGAAAAGAGTTTAAGAAAATTAGTTTGAATGCGCATGGCACAAATATCTTTTTTATAACTTGGGATAATTATTCAAAAATAAACTTGTATACAGTTTTACATGTTTGTCGTCCATTTAGGACCCGGTTAGAAGAGCCGGTTTAACAAGATTAATAGACACACCACTTGGTATATTACCACAAGAAGATACCCTTCTTGTGGACTACCTTTTTGCATACGCAGCTGTCAGGTGTATGCCTACACCCCGTGCTTAAGTCGTGGCCATTTCTAATGAATGAGCCGAGGATATCCAGGACACGGTCATTAACCCCCCAAAGGCATTGCATCAAACAAAACAGAATAAAACGGGTTATGCATCTTTTTAATCAATATCTGATTGTACGACTTCATACCCGACCAAGCGGTATTATTATAATACCGTACCCCAAGCCCGTATAGGGAAAATAAGTTAAAAGTATTTACCTGAGCAAAGTATAAATCACAACAGCAAGTGCACGTAGCTTTTACTGGGCTCCTAATCTGGAACGAAGGTTTTAATAACCTATTAGATTCCTAACGGGTCTTAATTAAGCCTAAACTTAGACCGGTTAGTTTTAAAGAAAGATATACGGTTCAAAACGCACGATTAGGCGAAGACCGGATTAGAATGTGGTTTAGGCCCGACAAGTTTGTATACTTGTATAATGTGGGTAAACTAAACACATTCTGGATTTTGAGATGATAAGGTTTGACCCGTTTTGGTTAGTTTATGCAAACTAGTTACATAAATCGAACCGAACGCGAATAACGCATAACGGGTAACCAAAAGAGTCACCAACAGGTTTCCTAAGTTAATATGCTTTAAATATGTTGTGATATCAGTAGGACACCTTCCATTATGCCCAAAAAGAGTTTAATCTCAAATTAAGCCCCGTAGGGGTATTTTGGTCATTTTAAAGATTATAAAAGAGATTAATTAAAATTCTGAGATTCGGGTCTGAAATAATCAGTAAAACTATTTAATTTAATAGGTTATATCAGTTGGTGGAAGGTCTTATATGACAAGAATGGCTTTAAACCCATACTAGGTGTTTAATACGCATAAAAACCGTTTTAAGCGATTTCCGGGTTATTACGGAAATCTGAGTTTTCTGATCTGTTTATAAAGTTCAAAATACTTCGTTTATCATATACAATCAGTGGCCAAAGGTCTGGTATCAAATTGTTATGTAAAACTCATTTTATAAGCGAAAAGGGTATAATTGGCAATAACCGAATCAAGGCGATAACCCTATGTTATGATCAGTTTAAAAATAATTAAAAATATTCAAAAATCCCAAAATATTATATTACATCAGTGGGTAAAAGGTTTGGTGTCAAAAATTGGGTTTAGAATGGCTTTATGCTAATTACGCCGTTTAATTCATAAAAAGCGTTCTAATTACGCTATTAAGCATAACTTCTAATCTAGACCTCCAACTGATGTGAAAACTTAGGGACATGTTTATAAATCAGGAACAAAGATTATTGTCCTCTCACATTTCCAAAATTCTCGTTTTATGGTCAAAGGGGCATTATGGTCAACATTAAGCAATTAACGGAAACGTGTAAACGAATCGGACAATCAACGAACCAACCACAGAGGGTTATACTATCATATAACCCGGTCCTAATGAAACTCTTAGGCATTTCTAAATCATGCTAATATGGGTCAGAACTGAAAGTCAAAGCAGTGGTCAAAGTATGCGACTTTCGGTTCCGAACCGGTCCTAAACTGAAAATTGTCGGGTCGGACATGTTTAGACATGTTCTTGCATTGATTACCAAGTTATATGAGTGGCAAAACAGGTTACACGTCTTCTACATTGCTAATTATGTGTTAATTCGAAAATTATATTTCTGTTGACGTTTTATAACCAACTTTGACCCGACAAATGACCTAGTTAGAGCGGGAATCAGAGGGTGCCCTATTAAGGGTTTATTGCCCACATAAATACCAACTTATAACAACTTTTAGTTTGACTAAACACTGAACCATTAGTGATTAATCGATAAGTCAAACCTTAATTACGACGGTTTGACTTTTAAGCTAATAACTAAGTAAAACACAATTAAGGAAGGTTAAGGAAGCTTACCAAGGTCCTATGCACGACTAGTGATGCTTAGGGAAGGCTCTTGTGTTCCAGAAATGATCAGAAGTTGAGTGTGAATGAATGATCAAAAAATGAAATAATGTGGGTCTTTATATAGTGATCTTGATTGATCAAGATCATGCCAAACAACTCTAGGATTGATCCCTGATCAATTAGAAGTGTCCCTAGTGCCTAAGAACTAGTTTGTGCTGCACATGGTATTGAAAATTTGTGATTTAAGTCGGTTAACTCTTACAGACCGTAATCCCTTGTCTTTGCGGTCCGTAACCTTCCTTGGTTTATTTCGCCCAGATGACTTCCTTACGGACCGTAAGGCTAAGCCCATACGGCCCGTAACCGATGACCAGAAGACAAAAAAAATTGAGAATCTCTTGGGTTTGATCATGCAACTTTTGATACTACAAATTAGGGCCGCTATTATCAGTATGGGGCCACTTGATCATGTCCGAACAGTTATGACCACCTTGTCATGTTTTAAAATTGCCTTGGATTCTTTTGAAAGGGGTCATGAATGAAGGTTTGTCGTATACATCCTCATAGGATCCCATCCTTGCAATTTGAATCAATTATTACTTAGTAATTACCGGATTTGAATGTATATCAGATGCTTATAATATAGATTAGGGTCTTGGGATTCATAACTAGGTCGCTCAGAGGTATTTAATTAACATGTCGACGCTTTTAAATCCTACCATACATTTATAACTTGATCCGGGTTTATAACACTTTTGTCTTACATGACACGTGTCGACATAATATTGGACATGAAATTTCGAGGTGTTACATTTCCCTTATACGGGCTTGGGGTACGGTATATAAAATACCGCTTGGTCGGGCATTGAATTTTTAATCATATAAAGGTTAATTTATTGAGATGTAACACCTCGAAAATTTACGTCCTATAATGTGTTGACACGTGTCATAAGTTTGAACGTGTGAAAGAATACTCTAGAGGGACTAAAGTTGACAAACATGGAAAGTATGTGAATATACGGGTTCAAAATGTCAACAGTGAATAAATATATTTGTTAATAACCCTACATGATGTATATACCATCAAACGAATAAATCATGGATCATACGAAGCGAAATATGAAAGAAAGTGAGAGATTACAAACCACAAGGGTTAAATGTGTCAACATGTTTAAGTTATACCTCTGAGTGACCTTTTAGCAAACCCGAAGCTTTGTAATGATTAATTATTCTCACTTGAATACATGATAAAAATTTCATAAAGTTCCGTTATCGTATGAGAAAGTTATGATCAAATTCGTATGCGAGGGGTTAAAGCGTCAACGTTGAAAATTATGACTTTTCGGGTAACATGGAGTGACCAAGAACTTAACAAAGTGGGTATAAGTCATGAACCCCTTATAAGTCAAATTGAGGGGCTCAAAGTGCAAGAAATAAAGTTGGTTGACCTTTCGAAAGGCCAAGGGACAAGATGCAACAACTTGAAAATGTTTAACCTGAAAACAAGGCCCAAGCGGGCCGCGTAAGCCCCAACAACATCCTACGCGGGCCGCGTTCGATGCCCAGTATCAGAAAGTTGAGACAGCAGCCTTCTTTCATGCTATAACCGACTTTAATCAGATATTTCACTCCATGGGCGACCCCTAAATAACCCCTAGGCCCTTAGGGACATCTGTGGATGATCCATGGCCATTGTTAGGCTTGTGTGTCAATGATCTATGAGATTTTGAACACTATATAAAGGCCTCTTGTTGCAACCATTGATCACACCATTCCTTCTGCATTTCTGGAGCTTCCTGGAGCTTAAGAGCAGACCCAAGTCTTTCCTAATCGTGCATAGGACTTCAGTAAGTATGCTTAACCTTTCTTAGTTGAGTTTTTACTTAATTTTAGCTTAAAAGTCAAACCGTCGTAATTAACGGTTGACTTCACGATTAATCATTAATGGTCCAGTGATTAGTCGAATTAAAGGTAGTTATAAGTTGGTAATTATGTGGGCATTAAACCCTTAAAAGGGCACCCTCTGATTTCCACTCTATCTAGACCATTTGTCGGGTCAAAGTTGATTAGAAAAAGTCAACAGAATGCTAATTTTCAAATTAACATGTAATTAGCAATGTAGAAGGCATGTAAACTATTTTATCACTCATATAACTTGGTAATAGGTATAATAACTGGTCTAAGCTTGTTTGATCCGACAATTTTCTGTTTAGACCCGGTTCGGAACCGAAAGTCGCAAAACTTTGAATTTTGCTTTGACTTCAGTTCTGACCCGATTTAGTATGATTTGGAAATGCCTTAGAGCTTCCTTAGGACCAGGTTACATGCTAGTATAACCCTCTGTGATTATACACCTTGGTTCCTTAGTTATCCAATTAATATGCATGATTCCGTTAATTGCTCATATGTTGACCATTATGCCCTTTTCACCATAAAACGTGATTTTTAAAAATGTAAAAGAGTAGAAACCTTAGTTACTGATATATAAACTTGTACCCAAAATTTGACATCGGTTTGAGGTGTAGATTGAGAGTTATGCTCATTAGCGTAATTAGAAAGCTTTTTAGCGATTAAACGGCATAATTAGCATATAGCCTATTTAAACCTACTTTTTGATATCAAACTTGTTACCCACTGATGTAATATATTATTTTGGGATTTTTGAAAATTTTTAATTAATTTTAGGCTGAGCATAACTTAGAGTTATAAGCTTGAGTCGGTAATTGTTGGTTTTGCCCTTTTGGGCTATAAAATGAGTTTTACATATCTTTTTGACCCCAAACCTTTTTTCTACTGATTTCATATGATAAATAAATTATTTTAGACCTTCTGGAATAATAAAAATATCAGCTTTATTTATAGAACCATGAAATGGCTTCTAATCGCCTTTTTAAGCGTTTTTAACGCATAGTATGTACTAAAACTATTTTAAACATACAAGGGTTGATACCTACTGATATCTTAGGTAAATTATAATATTTTAACAGTAAGCAAAAGTTGTTTAACTCAGACTTCAGTTTTGAGCTTTTCGGCTTATGTGAAATTACCAAAATGCCCCTACGGTGCATAGTTTGGTTATAATTGATAAATTTCACATATATGCAATACCCTACTGTTATAACTTAGTAAATTAAGTATTTTTGCTGATTATATCAGACCTGTAACTCAGGTTAATACTTGAACTCTTTTATAACCTTATAAATGACTAAAACACCCCTACGGGGCATAGTTTGAATTTAAACTCATTTCGGGAATAATAAAAGATATCTTACTGATGTCACAACATATTTGAGGCACATTAACTTAGGAAACTTGTATATGGCTCTTATGGTTACCCGTTACGCATTCTTAGCGTTCGGTTCGGTTTATGTAACTAGTCCACATAAATTGGCCGAAACGGGTCAAACCTTATCGTTTTTATCTCAAAATCCAGAATGTGTTTAGATTACCCATATAAGACAAGTCTTTAAACTTGTCGGGTCTAAATCACATTCTTTTCCGGTCTTCGCTTAATCACGCGTTCGAACCGTATCATTCCTTAAAACTAATCGGTCTAAGCTTAAGCTTAACTAAAGACCATTAGGATTCTAATAGGTTATTATAAACCTTTGTTCCAGAATAGGAGAATCGGTAAAAGCTACCCGCATTTGCTAATTGTGAATTATACTTGCAAAGGTAAATACTTTTAACTTATTTTCCCTTATACGGGCTTGGGGTACGGTATATAAAATACCGCTTGGTCGGGCATTCGACCTTAATCGATTGGTGGTTAAGTATTATCGAGATGACCCGTTTAAATATGGTTTGTTTTCTTAACGCCTTTGGGAGGTTAATGACCATGTCCCGGATATCCTTGGCATCATTTTACGAAATGGCCATGACCTAAGCGCGGGGTGTAGGCGTACACTCGTCAGTGCATAAATAAATAATGTGGTGTGTCTATTGATCTTTAACCCGGCACGAACCGGGCTACTGAACGCATAAGGAACATGTAATCCTTTTACAAGTTTATATGTTTAAATAATTATCCCAAGTTATAAAAAGTTTGTGCCACGTGCATTCAAATCAATTTTAACCATTTTTAAAATGAGTCGGTTAAATTGTATTTACCAGTGTAAACAGACGTATTTTCCCAAAAAGGTTAAGTGCAGGTACTATGCGAACTAGGCTGGCTTTCTCCTAGCATCCACAATAAGTCTCGCAAGCTTGGATGTCAAAACTGTTGAACAATGTTTCCTACTTATATTTTTATCCACCTGTGGATTAATTTCAACTGTCGTGATACTTGATATTACAAATTATATTCGGTTGAAATATATCTTTCATTTGCTTCCGCTGTGCATTTAAATATTGTGTTGTTTGACTGTAATGTTACCAACCACGTCACGATACTCCCCCACCGGTCCCACCGGTCAAACGTGGAAATATCGGGGTGTGACAGGTTGGTATCAGAACCAACGCTGAGTGAATTAAACACTAGCCTTTTGTGTTTAATCTCAGTTACACAATTGCACATTCCAAAATTTTCGAGTCTAGACAAAGAACATAGGAACAATCCAAATTTGTTTCAAATTATTTTTAACTTTGTCTTTTATTTTATATATTCTTGTTGTTATCTTATGTTATATTGACAGGTCTAAATATGCCGCCAATATTTTTCAGACGAAGAGGACGAGGCAAGGGGCCAATCACCGCCCCCAATGATCATGAAGCCGGGCCTTCGCACAGGCGAGCTCCTTCTGCCACTACGAGTGCTGATCCTCAAGAGAACTGGAGGACCAATGTGGTGTCACACCCCTTTCTGTGGCGGAAGCACGAGGTGTGATCATGAAAGGTGCATACGAAAGGTAAACATGCTACATGCTTGTAAAAATACTTCAAATACCATGATTTGAAAACATAAGTTTAGCGTTTACATCGCTAAGTCGCATAAAACATTGTCTTAAAAGTTTACAACTTTATTTAAAGATAAACATAAGCGACATCCAAGAGCATAAGCAAGACCGCGCGCACACCCATCCTAGTTACCTGAAATACATGTGAGTTTTGGAAAAACGTCAACATAATGTTGGTGTGAATTCATGCAGTTTTGTATTTCACGTTTGTATACTTTGTATGAAAACATAGTTTGTGAATAAATCAAGTTTTCATATATAATTCCAGTTTCATGTGTACACCACGTACTCATGTATAATTCAAATTCTTCTTGAGTACCCCACGTACTCAAGTATAATTCCCATTTTCTTGAGTACCCCACGTACTTCAAGTATAATTCAAGCTTTTCTTGAGTACCCCACGTACTCAAGTATTCATCAAGTTTTAGTATGGTATGAATTTTATGTAAATAAAGTATTCCTGTAAGTATCAGGATTGTTAATGGGTTGCAAAGCCATTAACATGTGACACGACATAGGAAGTCACCAAACCTTAGGCATTTAATTGGTATATTCTGAGACACAAAAGCACTACTCGATTCTCGCCCTCACCGAGAGTGTGGCTGCCCGGCACCCGTTAGATCTAACCTTTTGTTCTGTGGTCTAGGTATATTGTTGATTAATGGTGCTTATGTACCCTATTCGTGACACGATTTCTCGTATCATTTCTCATAACGCATCCTACTTGGTTCTCGTCCTCACCAAGTGCGTTTCTTGTTATCATTCCTCATAACGCATCCTACTTGGTTCTCGTCCTCACCAAGTGCGTGTCTTGTTATCATACCATTTATAAACATTATAATATTTGTACATGTATTTCACCCCCGAAGTTATAAAACTGAAAACAGTTAAAAGAAAAGGGGGAGCATGAACTCACAACTTTGCGTTCCTTGCGTCGTAAACTTCACAGGATTTGCTTAATTAACGTCGTAACCTATACGCGTTTTCTTAACGTTAGTCACTAGACTTGCGTCGCACAAGTACAATCACTCTCTTTTGTGTATATATTCTTGTGTTAAAAATATTTTATATTTTTAACTAAGTGTCTTACTTATATTATTTTCTCAAAAATTAATATAAGTATCTCGTGTTTTGCACTTTGCACCCGAATTATGTATCTTGTATGTTGTATGTGTATTTTTATGTTTATACTCCTCATGAGTATTTAGTGTATTTTTAAGTCTTAATACACTAGCACGTATAACACATACTATATACACTTAGCACAAAAGTTGGTGATAAAATAATATATATTTTTCTCTCAGAAATATACATACTTATATCCATTTTTATTCTTGAAGAAATCCTCATTTCTTATCACCAAAAATTAGGGAAACCTTGGTAATACTTTTAAATACATTTTTAGGGAATAAGTTTATCAAAAACTTATATTTTTCTAAGTGTCAAAATTTATAAAAAATTTGACAGAGTTTCCCCTAAAAATGGCGGTTTCCATGTTTTCAAAACATGTGTTTATTTTCTTTTAAATCGTTATCAATCATCAACAACAATTATCAACCATAATCATCAACAATAATCACTAATTTCTCCATTTCATGAACTTGAATATTTACAAAAATGTGTAGTAACTTACTAGCACATTTAGTAAGTCTTTCCATCTCTAAAAATAAAATCATTATCTCGAAAACTTTATTTTTAAAGAATATGAAGTTTTACAACTTCTAGTCGGTATTTACGAAAATATTTCTTGGTTAAATCCTTTCGTTACACAAGTGTCTTCACACTTTTTGGTTCTCAAAAATGTCTTTATTTTGAGAAAGATCCGGCTTTTTAAACATGATTTCATCATACACTTGGTTATTCAAAAATACCACTTGTAGATCCGTAGATCTACTAGTTTAGAACTTCATTTCATAAGAAAAATTGTGAGTGAAAGGGTTCGTCATCTAGTTATTTTTACACTAAACATAGTGCTAGTTCATGTTCCATGAACATGACCTAGCGTGGTTAGATGACGATCCGTTCCCCTACTAGCATCCAACAATAATAAATAACCATAACCAAACAAGTTTTATGAGTTTTACACTATTAGTTAGTCTTTAACCACCAAGTTTATCATTCTAACAAGACTTTAAACTTTGATCTCTAGTGTTCATAATTTTTACCCGTTAAATCTCTTATTAACCACTTTAAATAAGATCAAGAGAGTGTTTAGAATCACTTACAACTAGCACAAGGCTAGGGAAGAATCTAGACGAAAAATGGGTGGTTAATAGCGATGTAGTGAGGTCCTTGCGATTCCGTAAGCATCGGGTCTCCTTATGTGTGACCTTTCACCCTTGTGTAAATGTAAAATTACAAGAATCAAACTTGAAAGTGATGGTGGGTGGGTGTTGGGTTTCGGCCGAACTCAACAAGAGGAGAAAGAGAGTTGAAGTTTGTTGTTTGGAATTGTGAAATGAAAAATGTGACTATTGTGTTTATTTATAATCCAACATTCACCTTTAACCTTCATGCAATGTGTTTCATATTGTCCAACATCTATAATTAAAGTAATGGAAAGAATGGTGGGGGTGTCCCACCCACACACAACCGTCAAAATGGGAAGGGTTATAGTTAGATTGCAATGGAACTTGGTTAAGTGTCTAGTTTAATTGGTTAGGAAAATAAATAGATTATTAGTGTGTTATGAAATATAACGGGTCTTAGGGTATTCGGGGACCCTAACTGGCTCAGAAAAAGAAAACAATGTCATGGACAATATTTTTGGGTTCCGGGTAAAGTCCGGTCGTTCGGTTATAAACCGGTTCGTTAAAGTGCTAAATCACACTTTTTAGTGTCTTTTAAGTACCTTTTTGTATCCCTTTCGATTCTCAACACTTGGGGAAATATTCTGGATAATAAAACGACATTTCTGCAAAATATTCACATGTCTAAAAGCTGTTTAGAGCTGAATTATGTAAAATTCTGCACTTAAAGTGCGTTTCGGGTGCTTTTTAGTGCTTATTTTTGCTTTCGTATTGCATATATATTAAACCCTTGTATGTACTCTTGGGTTTTAATGCATTCTTGTTATCGGACCTACACCTAGGCTCCAATTTTATTGTCTGACTGCTTTCTGCAGTTCTGTTGACACATTGTGTCTTACCGGTGAGTTTACTAGTATAACTGACGCAACGCTCTCGTTTATGCATAAAGCATTATTTTGTAGTATACAACGTGCATGAATTCACTTGTTTCGTATGTGTTCAGACATTGCTGACAATTAAGCACATAGTTGCAGTCATTAACTAATAGTTAAAGTGTACGGAAACTACCGGTTTGGTGCCAGTTGTCACAGTCTCCCCCCGTTAAAAGAATTTCGTCCCGAAATTTAGGCTGAACTAACTCTCGCTGGAGCCTTCTTGAATAGGTGGGGATACTTTTCTTTGAACTGGTCTTCACGTTCCCACGTATACTCGGGTCCGTGCTTAGAGCTCCAACGTACTTTGACAAGTTTCACACTGCTCCTCCTGGTCTTGTTGACTTTCCAGTCGGTAACCTCAACGGGTTGTTCTGTAAATCGGAGGGCGTCATCAATATGCACTTCATCCATCGGGATGATCACGTTTTCTTGTGTTGGACTCTTCTTCAGGTTGGATACATGAAACGTATCATGTACTCCATTAAGTTCTTCCGGTAACTCCAACTTGTATGCCACGGTACCAATTCTTTTCAATATTCTGAATGGTCCGATGTATCGTGGATTCAGCTTTCCACGCTTTCCAAATCTGACTACGCCCTTCCAAGGTGAGACTTTTAACAACACTTTGTCTCCCACCTCGAATTCTACTGCTTTTCTTTTCGGATCAGCGTAGCTCTTTTGTCGATCTCGAGCCGCCTTAATGCGCTCTCGGATCTGCGCAATCTTGTCGGTTGTCTCTTGTACAAGTTCAGGACCAACCATACGTTTATCTCCAGCGTCTGCCCAACATAAGGGCGATCGGCATTTGCGGCCATACAGAGCTTCGAACGGCGCGGCTTTTATGCTCGTATGATAACTGTTATTGTAGGAAAACTCAACTAAAGGTAGATGAGTATCCCAACTGCCGCCTAGATCCATGACACATGCGCGTAGCATATCTTCTAACGTTTGTATAGTCCGTTCGCTCTGGCTGTCTGTTTGCGGATGGAATGCCGTGCTCAGATCTAACTGAGATCCAAAGGCTTCCTGAAATGATTGCCATATTCTTGAGACAAAGCGTCCATCTCTGTCTGAAATGATTGAGATTGGCACTCCATGTCGTGCCACAATTTCTCTTAAGTATATCTCAGCAAGTTTTCCAGTGCTGTCTTTTTCTCGGATCGGTAGGAAGTGCGCAGACTTTGTTAACCGATCAACTATTACCCATATCATATCGTGCCCTCTCGGGGTCCTGGGTAATTTCGTTATGAAGTCCATCGAGATTTGTTCCCACTTCCACACGGGAATCTCTGGTTGTTGTAGTAGGCCGGACGGTTTCTGATATTCTGCCTTAACCTTGGCACAGGTTAGGCACTTTCCAACATAAACAGCAACATCGCTTTTAAGTCTCGGCCACCAGTAATATTCCTTTAAGTCTTGATACATTTTGTCCGATCCTGGATGGATCGAATATCTCGATTTGTGGGCTTCATCAAGGATGACTTCTCGTATGCCACCATAGAGTGGAACCCAAATACGCTTCTTGAAGTATAAGGCTCCCTCTTTGTTTGGCACCATGTATTTCAGCATACCCCGTAGGTATTCAGCTTTACGGTTCTCTCCTTTAAGAGCTTCTTGTTGTGCATCACGAATGCGTGCAGTGAGGTTCGTTCGAATGGTCATTTCTAACGCTCGAACCCTTAGGGTCTTAACCCTTTCTTTTCGGCTCAACGCGTCCGCTACAACGTTTGCCTTTCCAGGATGGTACTTGATCTCACAGTCGTAATCATTTAGCAGCTCGACCCATCGCCGCTGGCGCATATTCAATTCCTTCTGACCAAATATGTGTTGTAAGCTTTTGTGATCTGTGAAAATTGTACATCGAGTACCATATAAATAGTGTCGCCAGATCTTCAAGGCGAATACCACTGCGCCCAGCTCCAGGTCGTGAGTGGTATAGTTTCTTTCATGTACCTTCAGTTGTCTTGAAGCGTAAGCGATGACTTTTTGGCGTTGCATGAGCACGCAACCCAAGCCTTGTCGTGAGGCGTCGCAGTATACCACGAAGTCTTCAGTGCCTTCGGGTAATGATAGTATTGGTGCATCGCAGAGCTTGTTTTTAAGTAACTGGAAGGCTTCTTCTTGTTTGTGACCCCAGTCGTATTTCTTGTCCTTCTGCGTAAGGGTCGTTAGCGGTTGAGCTATTTTTGAGAAATTCTCAATAAACCGTCGATAATAGCCCGCTAAGCCCAAAAATTGACGAACTTCAGTTGGGGTTTTGGGGGCTTCCCAATTCTTTATTGCTTCTATCTTGGACGGATCTACATGAATGCCCTTCTCATTCACAACGTGACCAAGAAATTGTACTTCGCGAATCCAGAATTCGCATTTCGAGAACTTTGCATAAAGCTTCTCTTTCTTCAGTAGTTCCAAGACGGTTCTGAGATGTTGCTCGTGCTCTTCTTTCATTCGCGAGTAAATCAGGATATCATCGAGGTTTGCATACGCGGTTCATCAGATCCATAAACACCGTTGGTGCATTCGTCAGCCCGAATGGCATCACAAGAAATTCGTAGTGCCCATAGCGTGTTCTGAATGCAGTCTTCGGTACGCTTTCCTCTTGGATTCTCAGCTGGTGGTATCCAAACCGAAGGTCGATCTTGGAGTAGTAGCTTGATCCTTGCAGTTGATCAAATAAGTCATCAATCCTTGGTAGCGGGTACCGATTCTTGATAGTGAGCTTGTTCAGTTCCCTGTAATCGATACACATCCGCAGTGTTCCATCCTTCTTCTTCATGAATAATACTGGAGCTCCCCAGGGTGAGAAGCTTGGCCTTATAAATCCTTTATCCAACAACTCTTGGAGTTGTGTAGATAATTCTTGCATTTCGGATGCTGCAAGTCGATAGGGAGCCTTGGCTACAGATGCAGCTCCTGGAACCAAGTCTATACGAAATTCGACTTGTCGTTGAGGAGGTAGTCCTGGCAGATCTTCGGGAAAAACATCAGGGAATTCCTTCACCACAGGAATGTCTTCGAGTTTTGGCTCCTCAGCCTTCTTGTCTATAACGTGTGCTAGGAAAGCGACACATCCTTTCCTTAAGCACTTCTGTGCCTTCATGCAACTGATGATTCGAAGAGGCGCATCTCGTTTTCCTCCCTGCACGATGAGAGTTTCATCATTCGCCAGAGGGATGCGAATGATTTTCTCATAACATACAACTTCAGCTTTGTTCTTGGACAACCAGTCCATCCCGACTACTACATCGAAGCTACCCAATTGAATAGGTAAGAGGTCGATGCTAAATCTTCGTTCACCAAGTTCTAGTGTACAGCCCCTAACAACTTCGCCCGATTCAACAAGTTTTCCATTGGCTAGTTCTATGGAATAAGGAATTTCTAATCTACTAGATTCTATTCCAAGCATGCGTTTAAATTCCACAGACATGAAGCTAAAATCGGCGCCAGTGTCAAATAATATGGATGCAAAGTGATTGTTAATGAGAAACGTACCGGTGACCACATTAGGGTTCTCGCGTGCTTTCCTTGCCCCAATCACAAACGCTCGAGTCTGAACGTTGTTTCCCCTTGGGCAATTTTTTCTTGAAATGATCTATGCTTCCACAACCAAAGCATCCTTGGCTTTGCCCAGCTCCATGGCCATTCCGGTTACCTTTGCCATTTCCATTCTTTCCTTTTCCCCAACAATTTTCTGCTTGGTGACCCAATCTACCACATTTGTCGCACCTTGGAATGCGACAAGCTCCTTCATGATGAAACTTACATTTTTGGCATTTAGGCATGGAGCCTTGGTATGCCTTAGTTGTAAGGGTCTTCGCCTCCTGAGACGGGTTAGCGTCACGCTTCTTGTTGTTGAAACCTTTGTTGTTCCGAGTTGCTTGATTCAGATTCGAATGTTTTCTTTTCTTGTCACCGGATGACTCAGCATGTGTCTCGGTCTTCTCTGTTGAGTTCAACGATAACCTCTTCATACGAACACAATCCTCAGTAAGGCTGACAGCCAGAGTTACAGCCTCGGTGATTGTTTGTGGTTTGGCCGAAGTTACCATGCCGCGAAACTCTGGGGCCAGTCCCCAAATGTAGCGTTCAACGCGCTTGAATTCGGG
This sequence comes from Helianthus tuberosus, assembly GCA_030545235.1. Classification (NCBI taxonomy): domain Eukaryota; kingdom Viridiplantae; phylum Streptophyta; class Magnoliopsida; order Asterales; family Asteraceae; genus Helianthus; species Helianthus tuberosus. Next base: position 12,664,647 of record CM060424.1, read on the forward strand.
AGTTACCATGTAGGGAAGCACTCTAGACAGATCGTGTAACCTTCGAGTATAGCCATTGATGTCAGCACCTTCCATGGTCAAGTGCCAGAACTCCGTTTCCAGCCTTTGGAGTTCTGCACGAGAGCAGTACTTCTCTCTCATCCTTTCCTTCAGTTCTTCCCAAGTTAGGCCATAAGCGGCATCATCACCCAAAGTTTGGGCTTGCAGGTTCCACCAAGTCAGAGCTTCATCAACAAACAATCCGGTAGCAAAAGTAACTTGCTGATCCGCGGTACACTTGCTCATGCGGATAGTAGCTTCAGTCTTCTCCGTCTTGCGCACAAATGCTACTGCACCTCCTGTGCCGTCATAGTTCATCGGCTTGCAGTCGAGGAACTGCTTGAAAGTGCAGCCTTGAGCTACATTGCCTCCAGACGAATCTCCATTCCCATTACGCCTAGCGTTGCTTGGTCCTCCACTGTCTTGAGTACGGTTCGCCTCGTACTGGGCGATAGCAGCGGAAATCCTTTCTTCCAGTAGAGCTTCCAGCTCTTCGGCAATTCTTGGCAATGAGGGAGGAGGAGGTTGGTCACGAGCGTTCACAGCTCTTCTGGGTGCCATGTTCTGAAGAACACGACCCAATAGGGTTAGACATTTGTTTGATATTGTCATACGAGACAGTAGTAGTAGTATATATATATACACAAGTATATACCACATAAGTGACATCAAACAATTTTTACTCTAGCAGAGTACTTCGTAGGCTTGCACTGAGGGAATCTATACGTGACAAGACTTGCTGTGGTTTCTGTGCACTGAATTCCATAATTATGTATGCATCCATAATTACGTAACTCCTTGCACAGTCCGCACAGTTCGTTTCATCCTCGTATTTCTTCCTTCAGATGGGCCATCGCTTTCAGGTAAAGTCACGTATACTCGTTACATTCTACTTCTAGTACATAATTGCAAGTAATTTCTAGTCAATGACAAGTGCTACTCAAGTGCACTCTAAGTCTCGTAGTGTCTTTTCTAGACTCATGTAGACAGTTTCAGGCAGTGGATGTCGCGGGTCGTTTTATGCAATGAAAACCCTTTGAAAATTGTTTTCGTGAAAGGATCCTAGAGATTGTAGACTAGACTCGAGAAGGAATCCTGGTTCACTACAATCGCAGCTCTGATACCAATCTGTCACACCCCTTTCTGCGGCGGAAGCACGAGGTGTGATCATGAAAGGTGCATACGAAAGGTAAACATGCTACATGCTCGTAAAAATACTTCAAATAACATGATTTGAAAACATAAGTTTAGCGTTTACATCGCTAAGTCGCATAAAACATTTTCTTAAAAGTTTACAACTTTATTTAAAGATAAACATAAGCGACATCCAAGAGCATAAGCAAGACCGCGCGCACACCCATCCTAGTTACCTGAAATACATGTGAGTTTTGGAAAAACGTCAACATAATGTTGGTGTGAATTCATGCAGTTTTGTATTTCACGTTTGTATACTTTGTATGAAAACATAGTTTGTGAATAAATCAAGTTTTCATATATAATTCCAGTTTCATGTGTACACCACGTACTCATGTATAATTCAAATTCTTCTTGAGTACCTCACGTACTCAAGTATAATTCCCATTTTCTTGAGTACCCCACGTACTTCAAGTATAATTCAAGCTTTTCTTGAGTACCCCACGTACTCAAGTATTCATCAAGTTTTAGTATGGTATGAATTTTATGTAAATAAAGTATTCCTGTAAGTATCAGGATTGTTAATGGGTTGCAAAGCCATTAACATGTGACACGACATAGGAAGTCACCAAACCTTAGGCATTTATTTGGTATATTCTGAGACACAAAAGCACTACTCGATTCTCGCCCTCACCGAGAGTGTGGCTGCCCGGCACACGTTAGATCTAACCTTTTGTTCTGCGGTCTAGGTATATTGTTGATTAATGGTGCTTATGTACCCTATTCGTGACACGATTTCTCGTATCATTTCTCATAACGCATCCAACTTGGTTCTCGTCCTCACCAAGTGCGTTTCTTGTTATCATTCCTCATAATGCATCCTACTTGGTTCTCGTCCACACCAAGTGCGTTTCTTGTTATCATACCATTTATAAACATTATAATATTTGTACATGTATTTCACCCCCGAAGTTATAAAACTGAAAACAGTTAAAAGAAAAGGGGGAGCATGAACTCACAACTTTGCGTTCCTTGCGTCGTAAACTTCACAGGATTTGCTTAATTAACGTCGTAACCTATACGCGTTTTCTTAACGTTAGTCACTAGACTTGCGTCGCACAAGTACAATCACTCTCTTTTGTGTATATATTCTTGTGTTAAAAATATTTTATATTTTTAACTAAGTGTCTTACTTATATTATTTTCTCAAAAATTAATATAAGTATCTCGTGTTTTGCACTTTGCACCCGAATTATGTATCTTGTATGTTGTATGTGTATTTTTATGTTTATACTCCTCATGAGTATTTAGTGTATTTTTAAGTCTTAATACACTAGCACGTATAACACATACTATATACACTTAGCACAAAAGTTGGTGATAAAATAATATATATTTTTCTCTCAGAAATATACATACTTATATCCATTTTTATTCTTGAAGAAATCCTCATTTCTTATCACCAAAAATTAGGGAAACCTTGGTAATACTTTTAAATACATTTTTAGGGAATAAGTTTCTCAAAAACTTATATTTTTCTAAGTGTCAAAATTTATAAAAAATTTGACAGAGTTTCCCCTAAAAATGGCGGTTTCCATGTTTTCAAAACATGTGTTTATTTTCTTTTAAATCGTTATCAATCATCAACAACAATTATCAACCATAATCATCAACAATAATCACTAATTTCTCCATTTCATGAACTTGAATATTTACAAAAATGTGTAGTAACTTACTAGCACATTTAGTACGTGTTTCCATCTCTAAAAATAAAATCATTATCTCAAAAACTTTATTTTTAAAGAATATGAAGTTTTACAACTTCTAGTCGGTATTTACGAAAATATTTCTTGGTTAAATCCTTTCGTTACACAAGTGTCTTCACACTTTTTGGTTCTCAAAAATGTCTTTATTTTGAGAAAGATCCGGCTTTTTAAACATGATTTCATCATACACTTGGTTATTCAAAAATACCACTTGTAGATCCGTAGATCTACTAGTTTAGAACTTCATTTCATAAGAAAAATCGTTTTTACACAAGTTCATGTTTGTGAGTGAAAGGGTTCGTCATCTAGTTATTTTTACACTAAACATAGTGCTAGTTCATGTTCCATGAACATGACCTAGCGTGGTTAGATGACGATCCGTTCCCCTACTAGCATCCAACAATAATAAATAACCATAACCAAACAAGTTTTATGAGTTTTACACTATTAGTTAGTCTTTAACCACCAAGTTTATCATTCTAACAAGACTTTAAACTTTGATCTCTAGTGTTCATAACTTTTACCCGTTAAATCTCTTATTAACCACTTTAAATAAGATCAAGAGAGTGTTTAGAATCACTTACAACTAGCACAAGGCTAGGTGAGAATCTAGACGAAAAATGGGTGGTTAATAGCGATGTAGTGAGGTCCTTGCGATTCCGTAAGCATCGGGTCTCCTTATGTGTGACCTTTCACCCTTGTGTAAATGTAAAATTACAAGAATCAAACTTGAAAGTGATGGTGGGTGGGTGTTGGGTTTCGGCCGAACTCAACAAGAGGAGAAAGAGAGTTGAAGTTTGTTGTTTGGAATTGTGAAATGAAAAGTGTGACTATTGTGTTTATTTATAATCCAACATTCACCTTTAACCTTCATGCAATGTGTTTCATATTGTCCAACATCTATAATTAAAGTAATGGAAAGAATGGTGGGGGTGTCCCACCCACACACAACCGTCAAAATGGGAAGGGTTATAGTTAGATTGCAATGGAACTTGGTTAAGTGTCTAGTTTAATTGGTTAGGAAAATAAATAGATTATTAGTGTGTTATGAAATATAACGGGTGTTAGGGTATTCGGGGACCCTAACTGGCTCAGAAAAAGAAAACAATGTCATGGACAATATTTTTGGGTTCCGGGTAAAGTCCGGTCGTTCGGTTATAAACCGGTTCGTTAAAGTGCTAAATCACACTTTTTAGTGTCTTTTAAGTACCTTTTTGTATCCCTTTCGATTCTCAACACTTGGGGAAATATTCTGGATAATAAAACGACATTTCTGCAAAATATTCACATGTCTAAAAGCTGTTTAGAGCTGAATTATGTAAAATTCTGCACTTAAAGTGCGTTTCGGGTGCTTTTTAGTGCTTATTTTTGCTTTCGTATTGCATATATATTAGTACTAGGAGCGCAATGGGTACAAGTTGTTATATTCAGGGTCGGACGGAGTAAAGAATGGCGTAGGATTTCTAGTGGCTATAAACTTGTACAAAATGTGGTAGAGGTGATACGACACAATGATAGGATCATGGTGTTGAGATTAGTACTAGGAGAGGAAGTAGTGACAGTTGTTTGCGCATATGCTCCACAGAATTAGTTATTATTAAAAACTCATCCGTACAATAGCAACGGTCATTTTTCTCACCGGAATCCCTGTTTCGCCGGCCAGAATCAACCGCTGATCGTTGATTCCCGGGTAGGGTTTGACGAGTTTGACGGTGGTTCGCCGGTGACGCTCGTATCTTCTCTCACAGTCAAACCACCGCTGAAATAATCGATTTCACCGGAAGTTTAGGGGTTTGACGAGTTTGACGGTGGTTGGCCGGTGACGCCCGTCTCTTCTCTCACAGTCAAAAGTTTAAAGCTCACGCTGCTAAAATCGTTTCCGATTTCTGGTGAAGAAGCTCCAGATTCGGCCCTGCTAAGACATCTCGGATTCTACTCTATAAAAGGTGATATCTTTCTGGCTCTAAACTTGTAGACCTAATTGTGATTACGAGGCCTTAATCTTATCTTTGGAATACCCTAACTTGGGCATCTCGGTTGTAAGATTTCTCTACCTTTTTAAGTTTATTTTGTCTCATGAACATTGTCTGATAGACATTTTTATTGACTGGGTTAGGGGTACCGTATTTTGTTTTTAGGAGAGACATACCTCTGAGTACTTGTGCATCTTCTGTGCTGCATTATTGTGTGCTTTAGTATATCGCTTATATTACCTGTTCCTTGCTTGTTATCTAATATTTTGTGTTATTCTTTAAAACTCTTATTAGTAAACTTGATCACAACACTCTATTTGATCATTAATTATTGATTTTAGACGCACCCTATTGATTAGTGTATGTTTTGTGCTCACCCATTGACACTGTCTACCCATTGTATGTTGTGTTCATTGTGTGTTTTATGTTACCCACTATAGTGTTTTAGCGAGATTTTACGGTATCGGTCTATTTGTTTATGCGTGTGCCCTTTTTGGTTTATCGGGTGATTTGTAGCAATCATAGACGGTAGATATCATGTTTTTCCATTGAGATCATGTTCGAGGACGAGGGGTGCAGGGAGGGGAATAGAAAAGGGGTATAGTTTGCGTGTGGCTTCGTGGAATGTAGGGACCCTTAGTAGTAAGTTGTTGGAGATCATAGATACACTTAAAAGACGTAGGGTAGAGATAGCGTGCCTTCAGGAGACTAGGTGGAAGGGACAAAAGGGGGATGAGCGCAATGGGTACAAGTTGTTATATTCAGGGTCGGACGGAGTAAAGAATGGCGTAGGATTTCTAGTGGCTATAAACTTGTACAAAAATGTGGTAGAGGTGATACGACACAATGATAGGATCATGGTGTTGAGATTAGTACTAGGAGAGGAAGTAGTGACAGTTGTTTGCGCATATGCTCCACAAGTGGGATTAGGGGATCAAGAGAGGAGAGACTTTTGGGACTGCCTAGACGAAGTTGTGAGGGCCATACCGAGGGAAGAAAGAATTTTCATAGGAGGCGATTTTAATGGTCATATTGGTAGACATAGTGATGGTTTTAGTGAAGTTCATGGGGGCTTTGGTTTTGGTGATAGGAACAACCCTGGTAGGGATTTGTTAGAGTTTGCAGTGGCTCACAACCTAGGTATTTTGAATTCTTTCTTTAAGAAGAAAGAATCACAGTTGATTACTTTTAGTAGTGGTGGACGTAACACTCAGATCGACTATATTTTGATGAGGCTAGGAGATCGAAGGTGGTGGAGGGACTGCAAGGTTATACCAGGGGAGACAGCAGTGGCTCAACACCGTCTATTGGTGGCGGATATAAGCATGAGAGGAAAGCTGACCAAGGGAGAGAGGGTAATGCGACCTAGGGTTAGATGGGGTATGTTAAAGGACGACAAAATCGATGTGTTTAGAGATAAGGTCCTCTCAAGGACTTCTCCTAGAGTAGATGGGGACGCAAACCAAATGTGGGAGAACATGGCAAACATCATTAATAATGTGGCGAAGGAAACGCTAGGGGTCACAACAGGAAAGAGGTGTGACCAAAAGGAGTCATGGTGGTGGAATGAGGAAGTGCATACTAAAATAAAGATTAAACAAGGGTGCTTTAGGGATCTTTTAAGGTGTACAGTCGAGGAGGAGCAAGTGGTTTTAAGGGTGAGGTATAAAGAGGCCAAGAGAGAAGCGAAGAAGGCAGTGTCAGAGGCGAAGAACGCAGCTTACAAGCAGATGTATGATCGACTGGAAACAAAAGAGGGGGAGAATAACATGTTCAAGATTGCAAAAGCTAGAGAATGTAGAAGGCAGGACCTAGGAGCAGTGAAGTTTTTGAAGGGAGAGGATGGATGCGTTTTGGTCAAAGAACATGACATTAAGATGAGATGGCAAACGTACTTCTACAATCTTTTCAATGGCGGGAGGGACTACCAACAGGAAAATGATGACTCCCCTACTCAAAGGCAAATACGGAATAACGGCTACTGTAGACGTATCACACGGGAGGAGGTGAAAACAGCTCTTAGAAAGATGGGAAGGGCTAAGGCAGTTGGGCCAGATAACATACCGATTGAGGTATGGAAATGCTTGGGAGAAGAAGGAGTACATTGGCTAACTACTTTATTCAATTTTATTTTCAATTCGGGGAAAATGCCAGACCAATGGAGGAATAGTGTAGTAGTACCTGTGTATAAGAACAAAGGGGACGCCCAATGTTGTGGGAATTACAGGGGGATTAAGCTGCTAGGACACACTATGAAATTATGGGAGAGAATAATTGAGACGAGAATCAGAAGAGAAACTCAAGTCACAGTAAACCAATTTGGTTTTATGCCAGGGCGTTCGACTACGGAAGCAATACATATTCTAAGGAGATTGATGGAGAAGTATAGGGAGAAGAAACGGGACCTACACATGGTGTTCATTGATCTTGAAAAGGCCTATGACAGTGTGCCACGTAGACTGATTTGGGATAGTCTGGAGAGTAGAGGGGTTTCTGGGAAGTATATAGACTTAATTAGGGATATGTATGTTAGGACCGAGACTACTGTCCGAGCGCCTGTAGGGGATACTGAGTCTTTCCCGGTGGAGGTAGGACTACACCAAGGGTCTGCTTTGAGCCCTTTTCTTTTTGCAGTTATCCTAGATGAGTTGACAAAGTCAATTCAGGAGACTCTTCCGTGGTGCCTGCTTTTCGCAGATGATATTGTGTTAGTTGCTGATAGTAAACATAGCCTGAATGCGAGGTTAGAACAGTGGCGAGCAGCTTTAGAGGGCAGAGGTTTAAGGATTACTCGTTCTAAGACTGAGTACCTATATTGTGACTTTAGTGGAGTAGACAACGGCGAGGACATCCAGATCACCATTGACGGTCAAGTGGTCCCCCAGGTTAATAAGTTCAAGTATCTAGGATCGTTTGTTCAGAGGGATGGGGAGATAGATAGTGACGTTGCCCACCGCATCCAAGTCGGATGGTGTAGGTGGAGAGCTGCCACTGGGGTATTGTGCGATAGAAGGTTCCCAACAAAATTGAAAGGGAAATTTTATAGAGTTTCAATTAAACCTGCTATGTTATACGGAACCGACTGTTGGGCCATTAAGGAAGTACAAGCACGCAAGATGGAGGTGGCAGAGATGAGAATGCTAAGATGGATGTGTGGGCACACAAGATTAGACCGGATAAGAAATGATGTTTTTAGGGAGAGGTTAGAAGTAGCTAGTATATCAGATAAGATAAAGGAGGGAAGATTGAGATGGTTTGGGCATGTGAAGAGGAGGCAGACAATAGAGCCGGTTAGAGTAGTTGAAACTCTAGTGGTGGAGGGGAGGAGGAGTAGAGGCAGACCCAAAATCACTTGGGATGAGCGGATTAGGCAGGATTTACAAAAATTGCACCTCTCTGAGAACATGGTCCATGATAGGAGCTCGTGGAGACGGAGGATTAAGGTTAAAGATTTCTAGGAGAGGTCAATTGTGTTTTTAAGTAGTGTATAGTGGTAGATATGTATATATTTGTATAGGCTGTTTGTGTTGGTATATTTGCCTTGTTTACCATGAACTCTATTACCACTCATGTTATATTGGTAGCTCCATACACACACGTACACCTCATGTTCTATATTTTTTTCTCTTTCTCCCCTGGGTGTTTTGGAGCCGAGGGTCTCACTGGAAGCAGCCTCTCTATCCCTAGGGATAGGGGTAAGGTGTGCCTACGTCCCACCCTCCCCAGACCCTACCAATAGCTCTGCTATTTGTGGGATTTTACTGGGTATGATTGATTGATTGATTGATTGCATATATATTAAACCCTTGTATGTACTCTTGGGTTTTAATGCATTCTTGTTGTCGGACCTACACCTAGGCTCCAATTTTATTGTCTGACTGCTTTCTGCAGTTCTGTTGACACATTGTGTCTTACCGGTGAGTTTACTAGTATAACTGACGCAACGCTCTCGTTTATGCATAAAACATTATTTTGTAGTATACAACGTGCATGAATTCACTTGTTTCGTATGTGTTCAGACATTGCTGACAATTAAGCACATAGTTGCAGTCATTAACTAATAGTTAAAGTGTACGGAAATTACCGGTTTGGTGCCAGTTGTCACATGTGGAGCCCGCTAGAGGGTCTGTTTCACATAGTTCAACGCCTTCCTATCATAACTCCTATGGGCCACAGTCAGAAAACGAGCCCGATAACCCACAACCTTCATATATACCTCTTCAGCGATCCCTTTCGCACAATTCTTTTGGTAACCCCACTCCTGTTTTTCAGGGCCGGTTTAACCCGGCGAACTACATACAAGAACCCGTGGGTTTTAACCCATTGGGACCGGAGGATCACTTTTCCGGCGATAACGCCATGGATATGGAGGAGGACACTGACCCTATTGAGCCTGCAACCGGGACCCCCAACCATCCTATCGAGGTCTCGGATGGTTCATCTTTTCACGGATCACCCTACGGTGGTCCAGACAGTTTCCAGGCAAGGTTCAACCAGCATGAATGGTACTTCACACCTTCTCACCATTCATCGCCCCACCAGCAGCAACAGCAGCAACAAGATCTTTCTGGGAATTCATGTTTTGTGGCAGTCACACCACCGCCTCCACCGCCGCCAGTTCATCAAGCACCTTCAGAACCGCCGAGGCGTAGGAGGACATGCGCGTGAATATCCGCGCGTGGAGGGGATTTTCACTTCAGCACCCCTCATCACTCAAGTGGCAGTCATTATCCGCCACTACATGAAGACCCTCAAATGGGTGGGCCTTCAAACCCAGTTGCACCACAACCACCACCGATGGGTTTTGATAACCCGATTCCTGCATACACTGGTTCAATGGCGTACAACCCGTTTGAGCAGCCGGCTCACACCAACTATAATTACGCTGAAGCCGAACCGTACTTGGTAGCGGCCAACTATAGCGCCCTTCATCCTGAAGGACCGTATGGAGCTCCTTGGGGAGTAGGGTACCCAACTCATGGGTACCAAATACCTGCTAGACCTATAATTCGGCAACAATCGCAGCCGCCACGGTTTTCCCCACCCGAACGGGAAGAAATTCTTCAAAGATTGGACCAAGTCGAGCGAGACTTTCACAGAGATCGCAGGGAGCGACAAAGTTTCTTCCAGGGATTGACAAGTTTAATAAAAGGGAAGAGCAAGAAGGACCATTGAATCCTTCAATGATTGATTGTATTTTCCTTGTTGCAGTTGAGCCCCTGTGTGGGCCTGTCTTGCTGTTTTGACCCCTGCGTGGGTATGGTTGTCTTTTGAGCCCCTGCGTGGGCCTATCTTTCTGTTAACCCCTACGAGGGTATGTTGTTTGTTTAAGTCCCTGCGTGGACTAGTATTTCAGTTTGACCCCTGCGTGGGTAAGTGTTATGTTGAAAGACCCGTTTAGGGCAGTGTGTACTTTTTATGATTATTGGAATGTTAAGTTTATAAATTTCATTTTTGCCATTATACGCATAAATATATTACATGAAATAAATAAATAAAAATCATTCCTTTTAAAATAATCTGCCTATTATATATTAGTAAGAATCTTAAAAAGGTAAAACCTAGCTTGTAGGTCATTATAAAGACTTAGCCAATATGGTAAAACCTGTTCAAAAAGATTCGGATCCCTGTTAACATCTGAAAACATGTTAACGCTCCTGGCAGACGTGATTCGTTAAAATCACACACGTCATTCTCATATAAGGATTCTTCAAAGGATTCCTAACCCAACTTAATGATCTATGAATCATGAGTTTAAATCATCAATTAAGATGATCATATTTTGACCATACATTGGTAATATAGTGCCTACGGGCCATACTCATTTTCATATGAGACAAAAGACAGTGGTAGTCTACGACTCCCTGTCAGGAAAAGGTAATGAACTATGTTCAAACCTTAATGCCTTGATTCTCTGAAATCATGGCTCATGTTTTTAAAATGTCCCTGTGACTAGGCCTTTTGTGCCACTAATAATACTGTTATTGTTTTATGATTAGGATAAATTATAATAAAAATCCTAAATAAATATGATTAACAAATTAACCAAATCTGGTCTATGTTTACCGTGGTTAATGAATTGCCATAAAAGACAATTCCATAATAAACTCCTAAGTAAACTATTGTCATTGTCTTATGTAACAGTTCAAATTAAAATGGCTGACTCGGACGAAATTAATAGTCACCCAAGGGAAAATCAGGATAACGCCCGAATTAATATAACGGGTGCTGAACTGCGAGCGTTAGTAGACAACGCTGTTACAAAGGCCTTAGAGCGACAGTATGAAGAATATAGCGGGACTCGAAGTAGGACCCTATCTACGCCGCATTCAAAGCCTAAGACCCACTCTGAGGCTCACAGTAAGCCACCCTCCAAGAAGGATGAACCCAAGAAAGGAGATGACGATCGTCACTCTTCAAATCAACAAAGTGATCCATCTCAGAAGATAATGCTGAATCAAGGACCCCGTGATAAGGGTTGCTCCTACAAATACTTTGTTTCATGTAAACCCAGGGATTTCACTGGGGAAAAAGGAGCTATAGACTGCATGACCTGGTTGGATGAGATGGATACCGTTGTTGATATCAGCGGGTGCGCTGAGAGGGATGTGGTAAAGTTTGTGTCTCAATCGTTTAAAGGGGAGGCCTTAGCCTGGTGGAGGTCATTGATTCAAGCTACTGGGAAGATTCCACTGTATAACATGACGTGGGAGCAATTTGTTGCCCTCATCAGGGAGAACTACTGTCCTCAGCACGAGGTCGAAAAGATTGAGTCGGATTTTCTGTCGTTGGTAATGAAGAATCTGGATTGCCAAGCTTACCTTACGAGCTTTAATACCATGTCAAGATTGGTTCCGTATCTGGTAACCCCGGAACCCAAAAGAATAGCTCGTTTCATTGGGGGTTTAGCCCCAGAGATTAAGGCAAGCGTGAAGGCCTCTCGGCCAACTACTTTCAGATCCGTAACTGATATATCCTTGTCCCTCACACTGGACGCGGTCAGGCAGAGATCGCTGAGGAACACGGATGCCGAGAAAAGGAAACGTGAAGATGACAATTCACGAAGGTCAAACAAGAAGCACCGAGGAAACAATGACCACAAGAAAGGGTCTGAGTCTAGGAAGGATGGGCATCAATCTGGAGAAAAGCCCAAGTGTAAGATCTGCAAGAGACAACACTTCGGGAAGTGCAGGTATGAATCGAACTCGCAGACCCAGTCGAGAACTTTTGCATGTGGGATATGCAAGTCCAAGGAGCACAAGACCTTGGATTGCAAAAAGTTGAAGGACGCAACATGCTACAGTTGCAACGAAAAAGGGCATATCAAGTCCAACTGCCCAAAACTTGCAAAGAAAGCTGATGAAGGAAAGAAGACCAATGCCAGGGTCTTCAGGATGGATGCGAAAGAAGCTGTGCAGGACGATAACATGATCACAGGTACTTTCCTCATAAATGATGTCTATACAAGAGTACTTTTTGATTCAGGCGCTGATAAATCGTTTGTAGATAATAAGTTTTGCAAATTACTGAATTTACCTGTTAAAACCTTAAGTGTAAAGTATGAGGTGGAGTTAGCAGATGGCACCATAGAAACCGTCTCAACTGTGTTAGATGGATGTGTTATATCCATTAAGATCCACTCTTTTCCTTCGTCCCTACTTCCCTTTAAGTTAGCCGGTTTTGACATAGTTTTGGGTATGGACTGGTTATCTCAAAACCAGGCCCAAATTGTCTGCAACAAAAAGCAAGTGGTGATTAAGACTCCGTCTGGTGAATCACTTACCATTCGGGGAGATGCCCAGTATGGACTGCCTGAGCAAGTGACTATGCTCAAGGCCTCTAAGTGTTTAAAGAAGGGTTGTGTCATCTACATGGCACAAGTGACTATCGATGAGCCGAAGCCTAAGATTGAGGATATTCCTGTCATTTCTGAATACCCTGAAGTTTTTCCTGAAGAACTACCTGGTTTACCACCAGATAGGCAAGTGGAATTCAGAATTGACAGAATTGACATCATCCCTGGAGCAGCACCAGTTGCTAGGGCACCTTATAGGTTGGCACCAACGGAGATGAAGGAATTAAGAACGCAACTAGATGAATTGCTAGCCAAAGGTTTCATTAGACCTAGTTCGTCTCCTTGGGGAGCACCAATCTTATTTGTCAAGAAAAAGGATGGATCGATGCATCTGTGCATCGATTACCGTGAGCTTAATAAGGTCACGATCAAGAATAGGTACCCATTGCCCAGAATCGAAGATCTGTTCGATCAGCTTCAAGGGGCAAGTTACTTCTCCAAGATTGACTTAAGGTCAGGCTATCACCAACTGAAGGTTAAAGATGAAGACGTACACAAGACTGCATTTAGGACTCGTTATGGTCATTACGAGTTCCTAGTGATGCCTTTTGGGCTCACTAATGCACCTGCCGCATTCATGGATCTCATGAATCGCGTCTGCAAGCCCTACTTGGACAAATTTGTCATCGTCTTCATTGACGACATCCTCATCTACTCGAAGAACCAAGCTGATCATGAGAAGCATCTTCGATGTATTCTTTCATTACTTCAACAGGAGAAGCTTTATGCCAAATTCTCTAAGTGTGAATTCTGGCTTCGAGAAGTCCAATTCCTTGGACATGTGGTAAGTGAGCGTGGAATCCAAGTGGATCCCGCTAAGGTGGAAGCTGTTATGAACTGGCAAGAACCAAAGACACCTACAGAGATTCGTAGCTTCCTGGGATTGGCAGGATATTATAGACGATTCATTGAAAAATTTTCAAGGATTGCTGCACCCCTGACTTCTTTGACTAGAAAGAAAATAAAGTTCGATTGGGGCCCTAAGCAGCAAGAATCTTTTGATATTCTGAAGCAGAAGTTGAGCAATGCGCCTGTGTTGACATTGCCTGATGGAATAGAAGATTTTGTGGTATATTGTGATGCATCACACACCGGGATGGGATGTGTGCTTATGCAGAAAGGCAAAGTTATTGCCTATGCTTCACGTCAGCTAAAGGTGCATGAAAAGAATTACACCACCCATGACTTGGAGTTGGGTGCCGTTGTATTTGCACTGAAGCTATGGAGGCACTATTTATATGGTATCAAGTTTGTGGTCTATTCTGATCACAAGAGCCTCCAGCACCTGTTTAACCAAAAGGATTTAAACATGAGGCAGCGCCGATGGATGGAGACGTTGAATGATTATGATTGTGAAATCATATACCATCCTGGTAAGGCGAATGTAGTCGCCGATGCCTTGAGTAGAAAGGAAAGGGTGAAGCCCATAAGGATCAATGCCAAGAGCATTGAAATAAAGAACGGTTTGAATGAAAGGTTGTTAGCTGCACAGAAGGAAGCTGTGTTGGAAGCTAACTATCCTAATGAAAAGCTAGGAGTAACTGAAGAACAGTTATCTCAAGGCAAGGACGGGATTTTGAGATTAAATGGGCGAATATGGGTTCCAATTTATGGAGGACTTAGAGATGTCATCCTCCAGGAAGCCCACAGTTCTAAGTATTCCGTTCATCCTGGAGCTGATAAGATGTACCAGGATCTGAAGGCAAACTTTTGGTGGATAGGCTTGAAGAAGTCTATAGCCACCTATGTAGCTAAATGCTTGACATGTGCACAAGTCAAAGCTGAACATCAGAAGCCGTCAGGTTTGCTACAACAGCCTGAACTTCCCACGTGGAAGTGGGAAATGGTGACGATGGATTTCATCACCAAGTTGCCGAAAACAAGGAAAGGAAATGACACAATATGGGTGATAGTTGATAGACTGACTAAGTCAGCACATTTCCTACCCATTAAGGAGACCTATAGCTCCGACATGTTAGCCCAATTGTACGTAGACAAGATTGTATCTCTACATGGCGTACCTGTGGCTATTATCTCTGACAGAGATACTAGATACACGTCACATTTTTGGAAAAGTTTCCAACAATCTTTGGGCACGCGCTTAAATTTCAGTACGACTTACCATCCTCAGACTGACGGCCAGAGTGAGCGTACAATCCAAACCTTGGAAGACATGCTTCGTGCATGTGTGATTGACTTAGGTGGTAGTTGGGATAACCACCTGCCGTTAATCGAGTTCTCATATAACAATAGCCACCATACCAGCATTAAGACTGCGCCTTTCGAGGCCTTATACGGTAGAAAGTGCAGAACGCCCGTTTGTTGGGCGGAGGTTGGAGATGTCCAACTATCAGGACCCGAAATAGTCTTTGAAACGACGGACAAGATTGTCCAGATTCGTGACCGCCTGAAAGCTTCCAGGGATAGGCAGAAAAGCTACGCAGATTTAAAACGTAAACCTTTTAACTTCGAGGTAGGTGACAAGGTGTTGCTTAAAGTATCACCCTGGAAGGGAGTGATGCGATTTGGTAAGAAAGGCAAGCTAAGCCCGAGATACATAAGACCTTTTGAGGTCATCGAACGTGTCGGATCAGTTGCCTATAAGTTAAACTTACCTGAAGAGCTCAGTAGTATTCATAATGTATTCCACATCTGCAATCTGAAGAAGTGTTTCGCTAATGAATCACTGGTCATACCACATACAGATGTACACATAGAAGAGAGCTTGAAGTTTGTTGAAAAACCTGTGTCGATCGAGGATCGACAGGTTAAGAAGCTTCGAAGGAAGCATGTACCTATTGTAAAGGTAAAATGGGATGCCCGTAGAGGTCCCGAGTACACGTGGGAGGTTGAAGCCACAATGAAAGAAAAGTACCCTCATTTATTTCAGTAAATCTCGAGGTCGAGATTTCTTTTAAGGGGGTGAGGATGTAACACCTCGAAAATTCACGTCCTATAATGTGTTGACACGTGTCATAAGTTTGAACGTGTGAAAGAATACTCTAGAGGGACTAAAGTTGACAAACATGGAAAGTATGTGAATATACGGGTTCAAAATGTCAACAGTGAATAAATATATTTGTCAATAACCCTACATGATGTATATACCATCAAACGAATAAATCATGGATCATACGAAGCGAAATATGAAAGAAAGTGAGAGATTACAAACCACAAGGGTTAAATGTGTCAACATGTTTAAGTTATACCTCTGAGTGACCTTTTAGCAAACCCAAAACTTTGTAACGATTAATTATGCTCACTAGAATACATGATAAAAATTTCATAAAGTTTCGTTATCGTATGAGAAAGTTATGATCAAATTCGTATGCGAGGGGTTAAAGCGTCAACGTTGAAAATTATGACTTTTCGGGTAACATGGAGTGACCAAGAACCTAACAAAGTGGGTATAAGTCATGAACCCCTTATAAGTCAAGTTGAGGGGCTCAAAGTGCAAGAAATAAAGTTGGTTGACCTTTTGAAAGGCCAAGGGACAAGATGCAACAACTTGAAAATGTTTAACCTGAAAACAAGGCCCAAGCGGGCCGCGTAAGCCCCAACAACATCCTACGCGGGCCGCGTTCGATGCCCAGTATCAGAAAGTTGAGACATCAGCCTTCTTTCACGCTATAACTGACTTTAATCAGATATTTCACTCCATGGGCGACCCCTAAATAACCCCTAGGCCCTTAGGGACATCTGTGGATGATCCATGGCCATTGTTAGGCTTGTGTGTCAATGATCTATGAGATTTTGAACACTATATAAAGGCCTCTTGTTGCAACCATTGATCACACCATTCCTTCTGCATTTCTGGAGCTTCCTGGAGCTTAAGAGCTAATCGTGCATAGGACTTCAGTAAGTATGCTTAACCTTTCTTAGTTGAGTTTTTACTTAGTTTTAGCTTAAATGCTTAACCTTAGTTACTGATATATAAACTTGTACCCAAAATTTGACATCGGTTTGAGGTGTAGATTGAGAGTTATGCTCATTAGCGTAATTAGAAAGCTTTTTAGCGATTAAACGGCATAATTAGCATATAGCCTATTTAAACCTACTGTTTGATATCAAACTTGTTACCCACTGATGTAATATATTATTTTGGGATTTTTGAAAATTTTTAATTAATTTTAGGCTGAGCATAACTTAGAGTTATAAGCTTGAGTCGGTAATTGTCGGTTTTGCCCTTTTGGGCTATAAAATGAGTTTTACATATCTTTTTGACCCCAAACCTTTTTGCTACTGATTTCATATGATAAATAAATTATTTTAGACCTTTTGGAATAATAAAAATATCAGCTTTATTTATAGAACCCGGAAATGGCTTCTAATCGCCTTTTTAAGCGTTTTTAACGCATAGTATGTACTAAAACTATTTTAAACATACAAGGGTTGATACCTACTGATATCTTAGGTAAATTATAATATTTTAACAGTAAGCAAAATTTGTTTAACTCAGACTTCAGTTTTGAGCTTTTCGGCTTATGTGAAATTACCAAAATGCCCATACGGTGCATAGTTTGGTTATAATTGATAAATTTCACATATATGCAATACCCTACTATTATAACTTAGTAAATTAAGTATTTTTGCTGATTATATCAGACCTGTAACTCAGGTTAATACTTGAACTCTTTTATAACCTTATAAATGACTAAAACACCCCTACTGGGCATAGTTTGAATTTAAACTCATTTCGGGCATAATAAAAGATATCTTACTGATGTCACAACATATTTGAGGCACATTAACTTAGGAAACCTGTATATGGCTCTTATGGTTACCCGTTACGCATTCTTAGCGTTCGGTTCGGTTTATGTAACTAGTTCACATAAATTGGCCGAAACGGGTCAAACCTTATCGTTTTTATCTCAAAATCCAGAATGTGTTTAGATTACCCATATAAGACAAATCTTTAAACTTGTCGGGTCTAAATCACATTCTATTCCGGTCTTCGCTTAATCACGCGTTCGAACCGTATCATTCCTTAAAACTAATCGGTCTAAGCTTAAGTTTAACTAAAGACCGTTAGGATTCTAATAGGTTATTATAAACCTTTGTTCCAGAATAGGAGAACCGGTAAAAGCTACCCGCATTTTCTAATTGTGAATTATACTTGCAAAGGTAAATACTTTTAACTTATTTTCCCTTATACGGGCTTGGGGTACGGTATATAAAATACCGCTTGGTCGGGCATTCGACCTTAATCGATTGGTGGTTAAGTATTATCGAGATGACCCGTTTAAATATGTTTTGTTTGTTTAACGCCTTTGGGAGGTTAATGACCATGTCCCGGATATCCTTGGCATCATTTTACGAAATGGCCACGACCTAAGCGCGGGGTGTAGGCGTACACTCGTCAGTGCATAAATAAATAATGTGGTGTGTCTATTGATCTTTAACCCGGCATGAACCGGGCTACTGAACGCATAAGGAACATGTAATCCTTTTACAAGTTTATATGTTTAAATAATTATCCCAAGTTATAAAAAGTTTGTGCCACGTGCATTCAAATCAATTTTAACCATTTTTAAAATGAGTCAGTTAAATTGTATTTACCAGTGTAAACTGACGTATTTTCCCAAAAAGGTTAAGTGCAGGTACTATGCGAACTAGGCTGGCTTTCTCCTAGCGTCCACAATAAGTCTCGCAAGCTTGGATGTCAAAACTGTTGAACAATGTTTCCTAGTTATATTTTTATCCACTTGTGGATTAATTTCAACTGTCGTGATACTTGATATTACAAATTATATTCGGTTGAAATATATCTTTCATTTGCTTCCGCTGTGCATTTAAATATTGTTTTGTTTGACTGTATTGTTACCAACCACGTCACGATACTCCCCCACCGGGCCCACCGGTCAAACATGGAAATATCGGGGTGTGACATGAGATGACCCGTTTAAATTGTTATGTTTGCTTAAAGCCTTTGGGGGGTTAATGACCATGTCCTGGATATCCTTGGCATCATTCCTTGAAATGGCCATGACTTAAGCACGGGGTGTAGGCATACACCTTCCGGTGCATATAAATAAAAAGGTATAACCGTTTGTTCGAGAATAACTCGACACGGGATTATATCATGTGGTGTGTCTATTAATCTTTAACCCGGTATTCAGCCCGGGCTACTGAACGTATAACGAACATGTAATTCTTTTACAAGTTTATATATAAATAATTATCCCAAGTTATAAAAGATTATTTTGTGCCATGTGCATTCGAATCAATTTTCTTAAACATTTTCAAAATGAGTCGGTTAATTGTATTTACCAGTGTAAACTGACGTATTTTCCAAAAAGACTAAGTGCAGGTACTAAGCGGAATAGGCTGGCTACTCCTAGCATCAATAAAGAGTATTGCAAGCTTAGATGTTATTAAATCTGTTGAACAATGATCTTTTGAACTTTGACCTGCCTGTGGATCCTTACAACCGTTTTGTAATACACTTGATATTACTTTTTATTCGGTTTGTAATGATTTTATCTATCGACTTCCGCTGTGTATTAAACTGTGATAATATAAATTGTCTATGATATCAACTACGTCACAATACTCGCCACCGGGCCCACCGGTAATACGTGGAAATATCGGGGTGTGACAGGTTGGTATCAGAGCCAACATTGAGTGAATTAAACACTAGCCTTTGTGTTTAATCTCAATAACACAGTTGCACATTCCTCGACTTCCGAGTCTAGACTTGAACTAGGAATAATCTCATCCTTAATAAGTATATATTATTTTCGATAATTGTGCATTTCAGGAACATGTCACCGAATAAAGCTGCCATTGGTGGAAGTTCTTCAAACCCGAAGTTTAAGAGTGGTAAGCTCCGTACCACAGCTCGAATAATCGTACGCCCAGTATGGAGGAAGGATCTTTTTGGACCCATTCCCAAAATCAAACCAATTGAAACCATTAACCATGTTCCAACCTCCTTACCTGAGACTTTTGAAACTTCAATTGAGAAGCCGACGTCAGAGGAGCCCATACTAGCAGTCCCTGAGGCTCCCACTCCGAAAATGATACCTATGGACCCAAATGATCCCTATCTCTTACCTCCAAGTCTTGGAATCCCAAACTTGGATTATACCTGTCCTGACCCTATCCGTGATCCATATTATTTGCTAACCATAAAATCCTTGGATTCCACTTCTGTTAAGGTCCCTAGCGTGGAGGATTTCGACTACCCTCCAAAACCTTCAGTAACCATACTGCATACAGTAAACCAAGGAGGGGACTTTCAGGACTAAGATAAAGAAGAAACTCTCTTGTTGAATTTCTTTTCCCTAATAGTTCTTATAAGAATATAATTATCTTTTAGTCCCTTCGTGGACAATGTTATTTCCTTCAAGTCCCGTTGAGGGCAATTATGTACTCCTATTAAAATTTATTGGAGTGATTTATTTAAATTTAAATTTTATCATTATATACGAACATAATATATGAAATAAATCAAAATATCATTCCTTTTTTGAAATTGATCTGCCAATATATATTAAAAAGAATCTTAAAGGGTATAACCTAGCTTGCATGTCATTAAGGACCTAGCTATGATGGTAAAACCTGTTTAAAAGAGATTCAGATCCTTGTTAACATCTTAAAACATGTTAACACTCCTGGCAACAGTGATGCGATAAAATCACACTTGTCATCCTTAAAGTGGGAATTTCCAACCCCCTTATCTAGCCTAGTGATTTAGAAATCATGGCTTAAATCATCAAATAAATATGATCACCTTATAAACATCCATTAGTGATGAAGTGCCTACGGGATAAACTTGTTGTCCAATAAGACAACGACAGTGGTGGTCTTTGACCCCCTGTCTAAAGATGTCGGACTGTGTCCAAGCATAATAGTCTGTATGATCAATGCGATCTTGACTAATATCATCAGATAAGATGATCATATAATAAACATCCATTTGTGATATAATGCCTACGGGCCATAATTATTGTCATATAAGACAAAAGACAGTCGTAGCCTATAACTCCCTGTCAAGAAAGGTAATGAACTATGATTCAAGCCTTAGTAACTCGATCCTATAAGATCTTGACCTATAAATTTGAATGTGTCCATGTGACTTGGCCTTTTGTGCCATTATTATATTTAATTATAACTAAGGGTTATTGATGAAAAATCCTGAATGAAATTACTTAACAAATTAACCAATATGGTTCTTTAATACCATGGTTAATAAGTTAATAAGATAACAAATCTATTATAAACCTCTAAGAAATCATTGTCATCATTTTATGTAGCAATCAAGCTACATGGCAGAGTCTGAAGAAGTCAACAGTCATCCAAGGGAGAATCATGATACTACTAGGATCAACGTAACTGGTGCGGAACCTCAAGCATTGATTGATAATGTTGTTACCAAGGCCATCGATAGGCAGTTTAATGAGTCAAGTGGTACTCGAAGCAAGACCTCATATGTACCCCACTCTAAACCTAAGACTCACTCTGAGGCTCATAGTAAGCCACCTCCTAAACATAATGGATCAAGGAAGGATGACGATCATCACTCCTCAAATCAGCATAGTGTTCCGTCGAAGAAGATTGAGCTCCAACAAGAACCACGTGGTAAGTCCTGTACATATAAGTATTTCATCTCCTGCAAGCCTAGAGACTTCACAGGGGAGAAATGATCCGTCGATTGTATGACTTGGCTCGATGAAATGGACACTGTGGTTGATATTAGTGGTTGCGCTGATAGGGACGTTGTGAAGTTTGTATCTCAGTCATTTAAAGGAGAAGCGCTAGCTTGGTGGAGGTCTCTGATCCAAGCTACTGGAAAAGTCCATTTGTATGGCATGTCTTGGGAACAGTTTGTTACTCTCATCAAAGAAAATTACTGCCCTCAACATGAGGTTGAGAAGATCGAGACCGATTTCCTGACATTGGTGATGAAGAATTTGGACTGTCAGGCTTATCTTACGAGTTTTAATACCATGTCTCGATTGGTTCCATACTTGGTGACACCGGAACCAAAACGGATAGCCCGTTTCATTGGGGGTTTAGCCCCGGAGATCAAAGCCAGTGTGAAGGCATCTCGACCGACTACCTTTAGATCCGTAGCCGATCTGGCACTATCGCTTACCCTTGATGCGGTCAGGCAGAGATCGCTGAGAGATTCTGATATAGTAAAGAGAAAACGTGAGGATGAAAACTCACACCGATCAAACAAGAAACACAAAGGGAACTCTGATCACAAGAAGAGTTCCGGGTTTAGAAAGGATGATCAGCAGTCGGGCGAGAAGCCCAAATGCAAAATCTGTAAGAAGCGCCATTTGGGGAGGTGCAGATACGAGTCAAAATCCCAATCACAGCCGAGGGCTTGTGGGATTTGTAAGTCAAGTGAGCACAAGACGATAGAGTGCAAGAAGATAAAGGATGCAACGTGCTATAACTGTAACGAGAAGGGGCACATCAAGACCAATTGCCCTAAGTATGCCAAAAATCCTGAAGAAGCCAAAAAGACCAATGCTAGGGTCTTTCGAATGGATGCACGAGAAGCCGTTCAGGATGATAATGTGATAACAGGTACCTTCCTTATAAATGATGTTTATGCAAGGGTGTTATTTGATTCGGGTGCGGATAAGTCATTTGTAGATGATAAGTTTTGTAAGTTGTTGAATTTACCTGTTAAAACCCTAAGCGTGAAATATGAAGTAGAGTTGGCCGATGGTACCTTAGAAACTGCCTCAACTGTGCTAGATGGATGTTTTATATCCATTAGGAACCACTCTTTTCCCTTATCCTTACTTCCTTTGAAATTAGTTGGTTTCGACATAGTAATAGGCATGAATTGGTTATCTCATAACCAAGCCCAGATTGTTTGTGACAAGAAACAAGTAG
The DNA here is from genome assembly GCA_030545235.1 of Helianthus tuberosus. Taxonomy (NCBI): domain Eukaryota; kingdom Viridiplantae; phylum Streptophyta; class Magnoliopsida; order Asterales; family Asteraceae; genus Helianthus; species Helianthus tuberosus. The sequence goes on from CM060424.1 coordinate 12,687,272, forward strand.
TGATCAAGACTCCGTATGGTGAACCACTTACCATACAAGGAGATACTCAGTATGGGTTGCCTAAGCAAGTGTCTGTGCTTAAGGCATGAAGGTGTATGAAGAAAGGTTGTGTCATTTTTTATGGCACAAGTGCCTATTGATGAGCCAAAACCCAAGATTGAAGACATCCCTATCATTTCTGAATACCCTGATGTATTTCCTGAAGAACTACCTGGTTTACCCCCAGATAGGCAAGTGGAGTTTAGAATTGACATTATACCTGGAGCAGCACCTGTTGCAAGAGCACCTTACCGATTAGCCCCAACTGAGATGAAGGAGTTGAGAACTCAGTTGGACGATTTGTTGGCAAAAGGATTTATCAGGCCTAGCTCGTCCCCTTGGGGAGCACCGATCCTATTTGTAAAGAAGAAAGATGGATCGATGCGTCTATGCATCGATTATCGAGAGCTGAACAAGGTTATAATTAAAAACATATATCCATTACCCAGGATCGATGATCTGTTCGATCAGCTCCAAGGAGCAAGTTACTTCTCCAAGATTGACTTGAGGTCAGGTTACCATCAACTGAAGGTTAGAGATGAAGATGTGCACAAGACTGCATTTAGAACTCGCTATGGTCACTACGAGTTCTTGGTGATGCCTTTTGGGCTCACTAATGCACCAGCAACGTTCATGGACCTCATGAATCGCGTTTGCAAACCCTACTTGGACAAGTTTGTCATCGTCTTCATTGATGACATCCTCATTTATTCAAAGAATCGAGCTGATCATGAGAAGCATCTTCATTGTATTCTTAAACTTCTTCAACAAGAAAAGCTTTACGCCAAGTTTTCAAAGTGTGAATTTTGGCTTCGTGAAGTCCAATTTCTTGGACACATGGTTAGTGAGCGTGGAATCCAAGTAGACCCCGCTAAGATTGAAGCTATCATGAATTGGCAAGAGCCGAAGACGCCCACAGAGATTCGCAGCTTCTTAGGCCTGGCAGGATACTACAGGCATTTTATTGAGAATTTCTCAAGGATTGCAGCACCCCTAACTTCGTTCACCAGGAAGAATATTAAGTTTGATTGGGGTCCTAAGCAACAAGAATCCTTCGATATTCTTAAACAAAAGTTAAGCAATGCTCCTGTGTTGACATTACCTGAAGGAATTGAAGAATTTGTGGTTTACTACGACGCATCGCACACTGGCATGGGATGTGTGCTAATGCAGAAAGGTAAAGTTATTACATACGCTTCCCGACAATTAAAAGTGCACTAGAAGAATTACACCACCCACGATTTGGAGTTGGGTGCCATTGTGTTTGCACTAAAACTTTGGAGGCATTATCTATATGGTACCAAGTGTGTGATCTATTCTGATCACAAGAGCCTTCAACATCTGTTTAATCAGAAGGATTTAAACATGAGACAGCGTCCGTGGATAAAGACTTTGAATGACTACGATTGTGAAATCCGATACCATCCAGGCAAGGCGAATGTGGTCGCCGATGCCTTAAGTAGGAAGGAAAGGGTTAAGCCCGTTAGAATAAATGCAAGAGCATTGTATTGAAGAACAGCTTAAATGAAAGAGTGCTAGCCGCTCAGAAAGAAGCTGTATTAGAAGCCAACTACCCGAATGAGAAGTTGGGAGTAACTGCTGAACAGTTATCATATGGAAAGGATGGAATCATAAGATTGAATGGACGAATGTGGGTTCCGATCTATGGAGGACTTCAGGATGTTATCCTTCAAGAAGCCCACAGTTCTAAGTATTCTGTTCATCCTGGAAGTGATAAGATGTACCAGGATTTGAAGGCAAATTATTGGTGGATAGGCTTGAAGAAGTCTATAGCCACTTATGTGGCCAAATGTCTGACATGTGCTCAAGTTAAGGCAGAACACCAGAAGCCGTCAGGTTTGCTGCAACAACCTGAACTTCCCACCTGGAAGTGGGAAATGGTGACTATAGATTTTATCACCAAGTTACCAAAGACAAAGCGAGGAAATGATACTATTTGGGTTATAGTGGATAGATTGACTAAGTCAGCCCACTTCTTACCTATTAAGGAAACACACAGCTCAGATAAGTTAGCTCAGCTATACGTGGATGAGATTGTATCTCTCCATGGAGTGCCAGTGTCTATCATCTCTGATAGGGATACGAGGTATACGTCGCATTTCTGGAAAAGCTTTCAGCAATCCCTAGGCACTCGATTGAATTTCAGCACAGCATATCATCCTCAGACCGATGCTCAGAGCGAGCGTACTATTCAAACACTCGAAGATATGCTACGAGCTTGTGTTATTGATCTAGGTGGAAGTTGGGATGATCATCTTCCATTGATCGAATTTTCATATAATAATAGCTATCATTCCAGTATTCAAGCTGCACCTTTTGAAGCTTTGTATGGAAGAAAGTGCAGAACGCCCGTTGTTGGGCAGAAGTTGGAGATGTCCAACTCACGGGACCTGATATAGTCCTGGAGACGACAGACAAGATTGTACAGATAAGAGATCGTCTCAAAGCTGCCAGGGATAGGCAGAAAAGCTACGCGGATAAAAGGCGTAAACCTCTAAAATTCGAGGTTGGTGACAAAGTGTTACTGAAAGTATCACCCTGGAAAGGAGTGATGCGTTTTGGCAAGAAAGGCAAGTTAAGCCCACAATATATAGGACCATTCGAGATCATCGAATGTGTCGGAACAGTGGCTTATAAGTTAAACCTGCCTGGAGAACTCAGTGGTATTCATAATGTATTCCACATCTGCAATCTGAAGAAATGTCTAGCTGATGAATCATTAGTCATACCACATACGGATGTGCACATAGATGAGAGCCTGAAGTTTGTTGAGAAATCTTTTTCGATTGAGGATCGACAGTGTTTTGGTCAAAAATTACCGAAGTAATTAAGTGATCAAATTAGTTAAGTGAGGTAGTGTGCTAAAAGTAAGTGTCAAAAATGTGTTAGTTGAATTACTTGCAAAAACAGTTTCAGGATACGGCTCGGGATATTGAGCTGTATCGACGATCAAACAATGAGCAAATAATGAGCGAAAAGTAAAGGAAGTGACACGAGATGTACGAGGAAAGCCCTTGATCAATCTAGATCGCCGGCATAAAACCTCGGGAGCTGACAATCGCAGCCGCCTTGTTCTTCAATTGCTTCAAAAATCAGGATACAGTGTAGGATGTGGTACGGATCGACTAAGTGTTACAGCGGAAATGAAATACAAGTGTAGTGTTTGCAACTAGCTAGAATGTGATTGTGTTCGAGAGTGTAAGTGTGAAATGATGTGTGTTCTAAGTTGATCCGACCTCATCTATTTATAGTAAAGATAAAACAACTAACTACCCTAAACTCGCGGGATTCACCGAATATTCCCTCTTGGAACGTTGCAGACCTGGTCTTTCGGGCTCAACGTCTCTTTCTCAACAAATTCGTCCGAGTCTTGAGGAGAAGAAGTCCTTGTGACCGTTAGCAAGCCTCTGCCCTTAATCTGCACGTGATTAATTCAATAAGCTTCAGGATATCGCCCAAGATGTCAGCAATATCCTCTTCCAGCATCCTGATTACAAATAACCAAACGAAGGCAGGATATTGGTCAGGATACATATGTCAAGAAAATGACCCCTAACAATTGTCCCCAAATATATCAGTTGGGATACCAATCCAACGGATATATTTCAAAACTTTACTTCATAATTTAAGGCAATTAATATGAATAGACTCTTGAAATGACAGCAGTGCTATTTCCAAGACATTATTTACTTTTTACCCCCTTATACTCATCCTATATTAACCAAGGGACTCCTTGTCTCGGTCATCCTTATCTTCAAGCAAGCTTCAGGTAACTTCTCTTCTAATTTTCTCTCTTTAATTTTTCATGATTTGCTCAATGGCACCACGAACGAAATCCCGCTCAGTCCGGTCTGCCTCAACCCTGATAAGTCAAAACCTTATCACTGATCCAGCGAAGGAGATTTGCTGTTTCAATAACGCTGACATTGCTGCTCTCCAAGATTCCGGTGCCTTTCCCGCCGGAACGGTCTTTCGCCCGTTTGACAAGGAAGCCCGATCGGATGCATCATCCGATGAGTGGGTTTGTTTTTTCGCTTATCCTTTCTCCCTTGGACTCCGGTATCCATTTTCACCTTTTATCTCCAATTTTTTCGACCTCACCGGCCTTAGTTATGCCCAAGTTATGCCAATGGTCTGGCGAATCTTGATAGTGTTGGATCAAATCAAATCTCGTCATTACCCTAACCTTCTTGTTGAGGACCTTCCCGTAGCATACCGATTAAGATCCCACGGCAACCACCGTTATCTTCTATTCTCCATCAAGAGTCCTTTGGTCCTTAAAGCCACCAAGAACGAGGATCGATGGCGACGAAAATTCTTTTTCGTCAAAAGAGACTCCATTGATAAGGGTTTCGATCTACCAGTTAAATGGTTAACCAAGGGTAGGATTTAGGGTTTTAGGAATATCCCCAATCATATTCTCAAACTATATCCCGGACTGATATTCTGATGTTTTTATGCAGCGAATTTCAGAGATTTAGTGCCTCCTAGCGCGGAATCCGAATCCAAGATCAAGGAAATTTACCGTCTTCCTGCCAGCGAAAGAAGTTTTTCCCTGTCTCTCACAGATCCTCATCAAAAATCAAACTCAGAAATGTCTGGTAAGCATATTTTCATATGTTAATTATTTTCAAAAATATGATGAGTTTTAAGAGTATCTTCCCTTATGTAGCACCAATCGTCAACCTTGATGCTTTCGAACTCGATGAACTGGATTGTTATTCCAGTCTTGAACCCGCCAAACAAGAATCCAAGCCAAAGTCGTCTGCTACACCAAAGCCTACCTCCTCGAAAACTGTTTCTGCTCCCAAAGGCCCTCCGTCATCCAGGACCAGGGCATCCAGCTCTCGGAAGAGAAAGGAGACTGACTCCCCAGCTGTTTCTGAAACATTCTCTCTTGAGAATCATGGGTTCAATGACGCCACCTCATTTCTCAAACAGGTAGAATTTTCTTTCCAATATCCTGTATAAGTATGTTAGTCTTTATCCTGCTTATATTAATACCTGTGTCTTCATCTATAGGGTCTGGATCGCCTCATGCATTTATACGAAGATGCTACCGGTCTTAACAAGATGTTGCAGATTCAGCTGGAGAAAGCTCAAGCCACCATAGCTGATCAAGGGACCATCGCAGCTGCCAAATCCCAGCACTATGAGGACAAATACAAGGCAATGACTCAGGAACATCAAGCCGCCCTTCACAAAGCTAATGAGGATGCTCAAGCCAAGCTGGACGCCGCTCTTCTCCAATATCAGCAGAACATGAGCTCATACCGGGATAGCCTAAAAACTTCAGTGGTCATCTCTCTTCTCCAAGCCAGGATAAGGATGGCTTACGAAGCCATGGATCTGGGTTTTGAATGCCCTTCCTGGAATGTAAAGGCTTGGGAGGAGAAACTACAGGGCCTCGGAGGTCATCCCGTTGCTCATCCTGCAAAACATACTGGTGAAGAGCCTTCTAAGGCGGCAGAGGAGGTGGCCAATGCTGAAGATGGTGCTGAGAAGAATCCTGAGGGTGATGCTGGAGCAGATGCTGGCAAGGAGCTTGCTGTTCAAGAAGGTGCTGCCCCTTAGGCAGCAGAGTGGGCGATGATGGATATACGTGCCAAGGCCGGAGCCCACTTTTTAATTTCATGGTTGTGGTTGCATAAACAATTTACTTTTCCTGCACTAGAACAATATGATGACCAAAGGTGGATGGATCCTAGGTTTTAGGATGAAGCCCTTGGTCATCAATTAGCATAATTTGTTTTGAACATAGTAACGGTTGTAGGTGAACGGGTCCTGTTTTGAGACAGATTCTGCAACCGTTACAAAACTATGGTAACAACTAATCGTGCTTTTGGCGGATGGTCCTTACCAAAAGCACAACTTTTGACTTGTTAATAATATAACTATCTTTTGACTTATTTTCTGTTACTTTGCATTATTTAGTGTAAGTCTTAGCTTTGTAAAAATTTTATACTGTTATTTTACAAAATATTCTGACCAGTATGCTTAGAAACATACTGCAGAAGCCTTTTATTAAATAGATCTTTCAGATGTTCTTTCAATTTTGTAAAAATTTCTTTAGAAAGTAAAAAATAGTTTAGCTCTTCAAACCCAGGTTTTGATGATGATCAAAGTTTCAAGCCAATACTAGTTTTAAGCATCCTAATCAAATATCCTTAAAAGGACTTTGAGGATATACGTCAAGATACTTAACATGATGTTACTAAAAATTTAAATGAGGCTCACAAAGGAAAAATCATACCAGACATAGGATATAAACCTATTACCGAATTCCAATCCCTATGCAACTCTTCCAATGAAGATGTCCCCAGTGCAAGATACTTAATGCATTAGTCGCAAACTTCATTAGTTTTATAGCACCATCTTGTCAGGGATGTCCCCTGTGTACAATGTCTTCAAGTATCTTAGAAATTTATTTAATGTCAGTTTGCATTGCATAAGCAATATTTTACGTCTCAAGGGTAGAACCCAAGGATGTACTGGAGATAAATCCTTTGTAACCTGGGGAAAATCCCAATTTTTCATGCGCTACAGGCGGGAGTGTATAAACTCCAAGACTTAGAAAGGTGAAAACCTTTAAACCTTAGAGAGTATGAAAATACCCTTTCGTGAGAGAGGGTGATCAATCCTCATATACCGTTAGAATTCAGGATACAGCCAATGGTAACGAAATTGTCAGCCACTTTTACATGGACTGGTCCCGCCACCTTGAACTATCCCTGAATAACTTGCGCTCCAGGCGGGGTGTTTAAACCCAATTCGGAAGAAAGGTGAATACCTTTAAACCTGTGAAGGGATCAGTATCCCTTAAACGTGAGAGAGGGGGCCAGTCCTCTAATCTTCTGAGTTATTCCGAGTGCATATTCTGGAGCTATATCCTGGAACCTATCTTGCAAAACAAATGTAAACTAAGGTGGGTGTTAGCTTGGCTAACACCCCTCCGATGCTTAAGTTAGTATTGGGTTCAAAAGAATTAATAATATAAAAATACATCAAAAAGAAGTAAGAATTCATACCATCTCGAGTTAGAAATTAAATTCTAGACTCACTTGAAATAGAGCATGAGGTGTATAGCATTCCAAGATCTCGGTAGCATATCTCCCTCCATATTCTTGAGTCTATACGCTCCTTTCCCTGCTTCTGATTCAACTTCATATGGTCCTTCCCATTTTGGAGCTAACTTGCCATCGGCAGGATTAGTAGTATTTTGGAAGGCCTTTCTTAATACCCAATCTCCAACCTTAAATCTTCTGGTTCTAATATTCTTGTTGTATGCCCTGGATATTCTCTGTTGATATGCTGCCATCCTTAGCCTCGCTGCATCTCTCTTTTCATCTATAGTGTCTAAATCCTGACTCAAGGCTTCAGGATTCTTCTCAAGATCACTTAAGATAGATCTTGCAGTAGGTATTGTCATCTCCGTTGGAATCACTGCTTCTGCTCCAAACACCAACGAAAATGGGGTTTGACCTGTTGCATTCTTTATCGTTGTCCTGTCAGCCCATAAAACAAAGGGTAATTCTTCTGCCCATCTTCCTTTTTTGGCTCCAAGCCTTTTCTTTAAGTTGTTGACAATTATCTTGTTAGAGGATTCTGCTTGTCCATTTGCTTGAGGATGTACCGGAGTAGATGTGATCATTTTGATCCCCCAACTCTTGCAAAAGTCAGTAGTCCTCTTACTTATGAACTGAGAACCATTGTCACAGATTATCTCAGCTGGTACTCCGAATCTGGTCAGGATATTTCTCTTGATGAAGGATACTACTTCTTGGTCTCTTACTTGAACAAATGCTTCAGCTTCAACCCACTTAGAGAAGTAATCCGTCATTGCTAGCATAAAGACTTTTCCTCCCGGAGCTTTCGGTAACTTTCCTACTATATCCATCCCCCACTTCATGAATGGCCAAGGGGAAATTACAGGATATAGTGGTTCAGCTGGTTGATGTAGTATGTTACTATGCCTTTGACATGCATCACATCTTCGAACATATTCTGCAGCATCTTTCCTCATTGTTGGCCAAAAGTATCCTGTCCTCAATACTTTCGAGAATAATGATCTGCCCCCAGTATGATTACCACAGTCCCCTTCATGTATATCTTGAAGTACTTCTTTAGCTTCATGATCCTCCAAGCATCTTAAATATGGTCCTGCAAGAGATTTCTTGTATAAAATATTATCTATAATAGTGAATCGGGATACCTTCATCCTAAATGCCTTAGGATTTTCATTTCCAGGAATGTGTCCTTCTTTGAGATATTTCATGATTGGAGCCGTCCAGGTTCTAGGATCCTCTTCAGGATATTCCGCCCCAGGATCCTGAATACCAGCTACTTCTTTATCCCGAGGATTCGTTGCAGGATATAAGACATGTACTATTGGTATTTGTGTCCCTTCAGGTATCCTGACCGACGATCCCAGATTTGCTAAGGCGTCTGCTTCAGCATTATCTTCCCTTGGTACCTGTTTAAGTATAAAAACATCGAAATATCCTGCTAATTTCTTGAGAATATCGAGATATTCGATTAATTTCTCTCCCTTAACTGCATATGATCCATTAAAATGATTAGTAATTAACAGAGAGTCAACATATACTTGCAAATTTTTGATACTCATGCTCTTAGCCAATTCTAACCCTGCAATTAAAGCTTCATATTCTGCCTCATTATTGGTAGCAGGAAATTCACACCTAATAGCCTGGGGTAATATGTCCCCCTGTGGCGATTTTAGTAGTATTCCTAATCCTACTCCTCTTACATTAGATGCACCATCAGTATATAATGTCCAGGATCCTGAGGATTCCCCTAGCTGTTGAACTTCTAGATCTACCTCATCCTGAATGTCACTACTAAAGTCAGCCACAAAGTCAGCTAAAGCCTGAGACTTTATGGCATTCCTAGGTTCATATACTAAATCATAAGCACTCAACTTTACTGACCACTTGGCCATCCTGCCTGACATCTCTGGTTTCCTAAGCACATTTTTAATAGGATAGTTTGTTTTAACATGAATCCTATGTGTCTCGAAATAATGCCTAAGTTTCGTTGATGCCATAATTAATGCTAGTATCAATTTTTCTAAATGAGAATACCTAGTTTCAGCATCTAACAAACTTTTACTAACATAATAAACAGGATACTGCTGACCTTCATGGTCTTTTACAAGAACGGCACTTACAGCATTCCCTGATACAGCAAGGTACAGGGATAGTGGTTCACCATTTTCCGGCTTCATCAATAGAGGTGCGGTTGAGAGATACCGTTTCAAATCTTGTAGGGCTGCTTCATGCTTTTCCCCCCATTCGAATCTTTTGTTCTTCTTTAGGATATCATAGAAGTCTTTGCATTTCTCCGAGGATCTTGAGATAAATCTGTTTAGAGCTGCTACCCGGCCTGTTAATCTTTGTACATCCTTCATATTCGAGGGTGATTTTATATCCAGGATAGCTTTAATCTGCTCCGGGCTTGCCTCTATCCCCCTTTTCGTCACCATATACCCAAGAAACTTTCCTGCCCCCACTCCGAAATGGCACTTAGCAGGATTCAGCTTCATATTATACTGATCCAGGATATCGAATGCTCCTTTAATATCCTGGAGGTGATCCTGAGCTTTCTTTGACTTTACTACCATATCGTCAATGTATACTTCCATGGTGTCCCCCAGTTTGTCTTTGAACATCATGTTTACCAATCTTTGGTATGTTGCACCTGCGTTTTTCAAACCAAAAGGCATAGCTGTATAACAATAAATACCTGTTGGCGTCATGAAGGCGGTATCCTCCTGGTCAGAAGGCTCCATTTGTATCTGTTGAAATCCTGAGGATGCGTCCATGAAGGTCAGCATTTCATGCCCAGCAGTGGCATCTACCATTGCATCAATATGGGGAAGAGGAAATGGGTCTTTAGGACAAGCTTTGTTCAAGTCTGTGTAGTCTACACAAACTCTCCATTTCCCATTCTTCTTCTGTACTACAACCACGTTTGCTAGCCACCTTGGGAACTTAACCTCTCTGATCATTCTTGACTTTAATAGTCTTTCAACTTCCTCTTGGATAATCGTGTTCCGCTCAGGAGCAAACTTCCTTCTTTTTTGTTGCACAGGCTTGAATGATTTATCAATTCCAAGCTTGTGAGTGATGATATCTTTGGATATGCCTGTCATATCCTCGTGTTTCCATGCAAACGTAGACATCCTGCATTTCAAAAAGTTAATCAATTGTTCTTCAATATCCTGAGGGATATTGGTCCCTACGAGCACCGAGATATCAGGGTTATCCTGGTCCAGGATAACTTTCTTCACATCCTGCTCCGGATCCTCCACGATATCCTGGGCCCGCGTCTTTAATTGCTATGCTGCACTAGTCTTGGCTGAGGATTTCATCGAGGATGAGTAGCATTCTTTCGCCTCCTGCTGATCGCTATCAACTTTAACAACTCCCCACGGGGTAGGTATCTTAATGCATTGGTGATATGTTGATGGCACTGCCTTCATATCGTGAATCCACGGTCTTCCCAGTATAATGTTATAGCAGGACAGAGAGTCCATCACACAGAAACGTTGTATCGAATTGACTCCTTCAACGTACACCGGCAACTTTATCTCTCCCACTGTGTTTCTGGCCTCTCCGCTGAACCCAACAAGCACGGTGGACTTCGAAGTGATATCCATTGGAGATACATTCATTCTTTTAAGTGTCTCTAGTTGGATTATGTTGACGGAGCTGCCATTATCAACCAATATCCTGCGTACAAAATGGTTAGCCACATATAACGTTATTACCAGAGCATCATGGTGAGGATCCTGGACAGTATCCCTGTCATCAGCATCAAATGTGATCACTTTGTCGGTTGTGAGCGTAGTCATCCTGACAGGTTTATCTCCCCTTTCAGCTTTGGCTTCCTTTGCATGCCTCTTTGCTGCCGAATACGAAGTTCCACAAATGTCGGATCCCCCCGAAATGAAGTTGATTATCTTGGCATCCGCAGGAGGTGATGCTGCTCGTTCAGGATCCTTCTCAGTATCCTGACCCTTATTCTTCTTCTTTCCTAAGAGATCTTTCAGATATCCCTTGCTTAGAAGATAGCTTATTTCTTTCCTCAAAGCAATGCAATCCTCAGTCATATGTCCGAAATCTTCATGGAAAGCACACCATTTCGACTTATCTTTCCAGTCAGCCTTTTGTTGATTCTTTCGAGGCCATCTAGCCTTGTCTCCTAGACCCTGCATAGCATACATCAATTCAGGGATATTAACAGAAAAGCAATATTCAGACAACTCAGGATACTCTTCAGGATCCTCATCTTCGACAGCATTCACTCTCTTGTTTTCATTTCTACCATATGGCTTAGGCCTATATGACTTAAATGAGGACTCTGACTTCCTATTAGTCGATTCATAAGTGTTGGATGAGTTCATCCTTTCTTGCATCTTCTTGTCATCTTCCAGACGGATATATCTCAAAGCCCTGTTACGAGCTTCATCGAGATTCCTGCAGGGATTCATTACAAGATCCTGATAAAACTGAGAATCCTTTTGTAATCCCATCTTAAAAGCTTGTACAGCTGTTGCAACATCAAGATGTGGGATATCCAAGGATTCTCGACTAAATTTGTTCACATAATCCCTCAAGGATTCCTGAGGCCCTTGAGTTATCCTGTAAAGATCACTGGTTAGTTTCTCAAAACTCCGACTACAAGAAAATTGACTGTTAAATAAATTAACCAAATGAGCAAATGAAGTGATTGAGTGAGGAGGAACGTTTAACAGCCATTTTAAGGCTGATCCTGTTAGAGTAGAACCAAATCCCTTGCACAAGCACGCTTCCTTGAGCTCCGGAGGGATAGGGTTAATCTCCATTCTTTCCCTATACTGGGCAATATGCTCCTCAGGATCCGTAGTCCCATCATAAAGCTTCATGTTGGGAGTTTGGAATCTCTTTGGGATCTCTGCATCACATATAGGGTACGCAAAACGAGATATCTTGTGGCTATCTTGAGATACTTCCGGGATCGGCTGGACCACCCCCGGTACACTAGATATCATGTCTTTCAACTTCTGAAGTTCCCTGGTAAGTGCTGATGTTACACCTGTATCCTGCAAAGATCCACCACTGTTAGTAGTATGAGTATTATTATTATTAGACACGTTACCAGTTGGAGGATTTTGCCCATATCCTGAAGCATATCCTGAGCTCCTCATGGTTGACATCCTAATCGAGGAGGGTATTTCAGGAGTATGATTCTGAGGAAGACTGGGCACGATATTCCCCCTGTTGTCCTCGGTATAAACAGCTGAGCTAAAGTTCAACGCTCTGGGGTGTAACGGAGTGACATTGTCCTCCGCAGATCTGCTCGAGCCAGCCTTCAGGAGTTGTATCTCCCTCAAAAGCATTTGGTTCGTTTCCTGTTGCTGCCTCATTTGTTCCTGCACACTTCCAAATAAGGTTAAAATTTCATCATTAGAAGCTAAAACGGGAGCAGATCCCTGGACACTCCGAGTTGGGATAACATCTTGAGATTGTGTAGAGGCTGGCATCCTTGGAGGAGGAGGTGGTGGAAGCACCGAACCGGTAGTAGCAGAAGTCATAGCAGACACAGTAGAGGAACTCATGTTTGATCGTGAGGCCATTGTGGACAATGTAGCAAAAAGTTTTGAAAATAAAAGACCGATTAGCGATTTAACAAAAAATTTTAGTAAAGAGAGCACCACTTGCCCCACGGTGGGCGCCAAATTGTTTTGGTCAAAAATTACCGAAGTAATTAAGTGATCAAATTAGTTAAGTGAGGTAGTGTGCTAAAAGTAAGTGTCAAAAATGTGTTAGTTGAATTACTTGCAAAAACAGTTTCAGGATACGGCTCGGGATATTGAGCTGTATCGACGATCAAACAATGAGCAAATAATGAGCGAAAAGTAAAGGAAGTGACACGAGATGTACGAGGAAAGCCCTTGATCAATCTAGATCGCCGGCATAAAACCTCGGGAGCTGACAATCGCAGCTGCCTTGTTCTTCAATTGCTTCAAAAATCAGGATACAGTGTAGGATGTGGTACGGATCGACTAAGTGTTACAACGGAAATGAAATACAAGTGTAGTGTTTGCAACTAGCTAGAATGTGATTGTGTTCGAGAGTGTAAGTGTGAAATGATGTGTGTTCTAAGTTGATCCGACCTCATCTATTTATAGTAAAGATAAAACAACTAACTACCCTAAACTCGCGGGATTCACCGAATATTCCCTATTGGAACGTTGCAGACCTGGTCTTTCGGGCTCAACGTCTCTTTCTCAACAAATTCGTCCGAGTCTTGAGGAGAAGAAGTCCTTGTGACCGTTAGCAAGCCTCTGCCCTTAATCTGCACGTGATTAATTCAATAAGCTTCAGGATATCGCCCAAGATGTCAGCAATATCCTCTTCCAGCATCCTGATTACAAATAACCAAACGAAGGCAGGATATTGGTCAGGATACATATGTCAAGAAAATGACCCCTAACAGACAGGTTAAGAAGCTTCGAAGGAAGCAGGTACCAATTGTAAAGGTTAAATGGGATGCCCGTAGAGGTCCCGAGTATACGTGGGAGGTAGAGTCCACAATGAAAGAGATGTACCCTCATTTATTTCAGTAAATCTTGAGGTCGAGATTTCTTTTAAGGGGATGAGGATGTAACACCTCGCAAAAATCATGTCCAATATAGTGTCGACACGCGTCATGGACTTTAAACGTCTAACGGATTGATTATGAGGGACTAAAGTTGACAAACGAAGAGAGTGTATGTATATAAGGATACAAAGTGTCAACATTTGATAATTATGCCTTTTAACAACCCTACACGATGTTTATACCCTTAAAACGAATGTATCATGAAGCATATGAAACCGTTTGTGGAAGAAAGTGAAAGTTTACAAGACGCGAGGGTTAAAAGTGTCAACATGTTTAAGTTATACCTCTGAATGACCTTTTAGCAAACCCGGAGCCTTGTAACGATTAATTATACTCCCAAGAATGAGTGATAAAAATTTCACAAGGTTTCGATATCGTATGAGGAAGATACGTTAACTTTCGTAATTAAAGGGTTAAAAGCGTCAACGAGGCAAAACTTGTGTTTTCGGTTATCATTTAACAAAACCGGACCTAACGATGTTTGGTTATATCTCATGGATCATAGAAATATAAGTTAAATGGGTTAAACATGCTTAAAATGGAAGAAATTACGTTTTAGAAGGTCCAGGGGGTGAAATGTCAATAATTGAAACTTGTTTGGCAGGTTACCCACCTGGTGGCGCTGTGCCACCACCTTCATCCTCTGCCGTCGCGCGACGCGACGGCCTGAGCTGAACATATTCATGCACAGATGCGAGTTTCAGCAGGTTGCACCGCCTTAGAAGCCTTGTATTCGATTCTAGGGGTTTGTTTAATGTTTTTTCATGCATAGGGACACTTGTAAATGATCAGGGAACATCTATAGACTATTGTGGAATGATCTTGTTGCATCTAAAGTCCTATATAAGAGCTCCATGTTGCAACCATTGTCCTTGCTCATTTCAATTGCACTTCAAATAGATCTCTGGAGCATTCCTGATCTTCAAGCAAGTTTCCTTAAGTTCAAAAATCGTTCTTAGGACCTTTGTAAGCTTCCTTGACCTTTCTTAATTCTGTTTTAATTAGTTTAATGGCCCAAAGTCAAACCGTCGTAATTAAGGTTTGACTTAGTGATTAATCACTAATGGTCCAGTGAATTCTCGAATTGAAAGTACCTATGAGTTGGTAATTATGTGGGTAATAAACCCTTAAAAGGGCACCCTCTGATTCCCACTCTAACTAGGTCAATTGTCGGGTCAAAGTTAATTATAAAAAGTCAACAGAGAGCAAATTTTCGCATAAACACATAATTAACAATGTAGAAGCCATGGGACCTGTTTTATCACTCATATAACTTGGCAATCAATGTAAGAACATGTCTAAACATGTTTAACCTGACAATTTTCTGTTTAAGCTCGGTTCGGAACCGAAAGTCGCAAAAGTAGACTTTTGCTTTGACTTTCAGTTCTGACCCAATGTAGCATATTTTAGAAATGCCTTAGAGCTCTATTAGGACCAGGTTATAGATTAGTGTAACCCTCTGAGGTTATACAACTTGGTTCATTAGTTATTCGATTCATGAACATGTTTCCGTTATATGCCTAAATATTGACCATAATGCCCTTTTGACCTTAAAACGAGATTTTTGAAAATGTGAGAGGACAAAAACCTTTGTTACTGATTTATAAACTTGTCCTAAAAATTTGACATCAGTTTGAGGTCTAGATTAGGAGTTATGCTCAATATCGTAATTAAGAAGCTTTTTATTAATTAAACGGCGTAATTAGCATAAAGCCTATCTAAACCCAAATTTTGACACCAAAATTTTACCCACTGATGTAAAATAATATTTTTGGGATTTTTGAAGATTTTTATTTATTTTTAGGCTGAGCATAACATAAGGTTATAGCTTTGATTCGGTAATTGTCGGTTATACCCTTTTCTTGAATAAAATGAGTTTTACATAATATTTTGACACCAAACTTTTTGCTACTGATTTTATATAATAAATAAAACATTTTGAACTTTATAAACTGATCAAAAACTCAGATTTCCTATTTTAAACCCGAAAATCGCTTAAAACCGACTTTTACGCGTTTTAAGCGCATAGTATGAGTTAAAAGTATTTTTGACATATGAAACTTTATACCTACTGATGTTTTAAGTAAAGTTTTATAATTAAACAGTAGACAAAAGTTTTGAACTCAGAATTCTAATTTTGACCTTTAAAGTTTATGTGAAATTACCAAAATGCCCATACGGTGCATAGTTTGGTTATAAAAGATAAATTTCACATATATGCAATACTGTTATGACTTATAAAAATAAATGTTTTTACTGATTATATCAGACCTAAAACTCAGATTAGTATTTAAACTCTTTTATAACCTTTAAAATGACCAAAATACCCCTACGGGGCATAATTTGAGTTTAAATTCGTTTTGGGCATAATGGAAGGTATCTTACTGATATCACAACATATTTAAGGCATATTAACTTAGGAAACATGTTCATGACTCATTTGGTTACCCGTTACGCATTATTCGCGTTCGGTGCGGTTTATGTAACTAGTTTGCATAAATTAGCCGAAACGGGTCAAACCTTATCGTTTTTATCTCAAAATCCAGAATGTGTTTAGTTTACCCATATTATACAAGTATTCAAACTTGTCGTGTCTAAACCACATTCTAATTCGGTCTTCGCTTAATCGTGCGTTTGAACTGTATATCTTCCTTTAAAACTAACCGGTCTAAGTTTAGGCTTAATTAAGACCCGTTAGGAATCTAATAGGTTATTAAAACCTTTGTTCCATATTAAGATACCAGTAAAAGATACTTGCACTCGCTGATTGTGATATATACTTGCTCAGGTAAATACTTTTAACTTATTTTCCCTTATACGGGCTTGGGGTACGGTATATAAAATACCGCTTGGTCGGGCATTGAATTTTTAATCATATAAAGGTTAATTTATTGAGATGACCCGTTTAAATTGTTATGTTTGCTTAAAACCTTTGGGGGTTAATGACCATGTCCCGGATATCCTTGGCATCATTCCTTGAAATGGCCACGACCTAAGCACGGGGTGTAGGCATACACCTGCCGGTGCATATAAATAAAAAGGTATAACCGTTTGTTCGAGAATAACTCGACACGGGATTATATCATGTGGTGTGTCTATTAATCTTTAACCCGGTATTCAGCCCGGGTATAACGAACATGTAATTCTTTTACAAGTTTATATATAAATAATTATCCCAAGTTATAAAAGATTATTTTGTGCCATGTGCATTCAAATCAATTTTCTTAAACATTTTCAAAATGAGTCGGTTAATTGTATTTACTAGTGTAAACTGACGTATTTTCCAAAAAGACTAAGTGCAGGTACTAAGCGGAATAGGCTGGCTACTCCTAGCATCAATAAAGAGTCTTGCAAGCTTAGATGTTATTAAATCTGTTGAACAATGATCTTTTGAACTTTGACCCGCCTGTGGATCCTTACAACCGTTTTGTAATACACTTGATATTACTTTTTATTCGGTTTGTAATGATTTTATCTATCGACTTCCGCTGTGTATTAAACTGTGATAATATAAATTGTCTATGATATCAACTACGTCACAATACTCCCCACCGGGCCCACCGGTAATACGTGGAAATATCGGGGTGTGACAGGTAAGATGTAGACAACCTTACCTCTACCCCATAGGAATAGAGATGCTGCTTCCGGTAAGACCCTCGGCTCGATAGTAGTTTTGCATCAAGCCTTGGACATAAGGCACATAACACTCAACAATCGGGACAAAGGCCTATTAGTGCATGCACCCTTTTGTCTTTCGGTTGTCAACGCCACCACATGATGCATGATTAACCGTCCGCCACTTTTAATGTTATTTTACGAAATTAGTATAATAACATTAAAATTAGTGCAATCTTACTTTTGCCCCACGAGTGCCCACACATATATATACATTATATGTGTACAATGCAAGCGGTACGTAAATTAAAGATAAAAAGATGCTCAATTTAATAGTGCAGTTTTTTTTAAATAATGTCATATAAAAAGTTGTGGGCATTTAAAAAAATGAGGGAAATATGCATGTACATTGCATATGCAAGAGAGAGAACAACAAATAGGCTTTCCCAGAAATGTCATTGAACTCCCCTTTTTTCTTACATTTTTCATCTTAATCACTAGTTTGAAAATGAAATGTTAAAATCTCTTATTATCCTACTTAGAAAAAAATAACTTTTATTTGATCTAGCATATGTATGTAAATGGAAAACTTTATGTTAATAGGAGGTGTGGTAAAAAAAAGTTGAATATAATTGACAAATGTCTCAATTTTGATTTGGTTAGTGGCATGGTTGTAAAAATCCCGACTAGTCTTCGATTAGTCGCCGATTAATCACTAATCGGATGTTCACCGATTAATGGCCGATTAATCGCTAGGCGGTCAGTGGCGGTCCTATTCTGGCCAAATTTTGGCCTAATGCCGGCCAAATTTCTACCAAACCTTATAAATTCCTTCTAATTACTTTAAAAAATAGGTCAATGAGGGGTTAAAACATATATACTTTAAAAAATTACATACAAATATGTGTGTGTATATATATAACTAAAAATTATATATATAGATCTCAATCCGATTAATTCCGATTAATCCCTATTAATCCCGATTAATCGCTAGTCGGTACCCCACCGCCCGACTAGCGCCTAACGATTCTTACAACACTGGTTAGTGGAGCTTAGGATAATCTCTCCTTTTTAAATATATCTTCAAGATTTTTTTAACCGCAAATATGGATCACTGACGTACTGCTGGAGTATCATCGTGGCACCAGCGGAATCACCCGATCATATCCACCTCCACTAGCATTCACAGAAACAAATCCTTACAACGGAACCCCAAAGATGCCACTAACATTTGAAAATCGAATACTGTAAAACCAACACTGCTACAAGTAATTCATTCACAGAAACAAATCCTTACAGCATTGGTACATTATTTAAACAAAAAACACTTGTTGATAGACACGTTTTGCTCACCAAAAACTAGTTAACTATTCCAAAGATTTGTGAAATTATTCTTCAAGCTCCTTCTCCTAAATGCTACCCATTCTTGTTTTTTACTTCTTTTCCCATGATTAGAAACATTTCCTGTGCACAATCGACGGTCCAGATTCATCGTATTCAGCCTTTGCGATCCACATCTGCAACAACGACAGTTTTCAAAACAAAAAAAAAAACGTTAGATTTGCTTGCATTAACGCTTTAACAAATAAAACAGAAATCGAGAATACGAAAAAGAAACTCGCCTGCTGGAAAGTGCTAAGTGATGCCAAAATCGACCCTCCGATCCAGACACTATATTTCCTTTCAGGTGGCGCCACGACCTTAATCTTCATGCTGCTCGGGGCTAAAGCGGTAATTTCCTTGCTCATTCTATCAGCAATGCCCGGGAACATAGTTGTACCGCCGCTAAGCACAATGTTTCCATATAAATCCTTCCTAATATCCACGTCACACTTCATTATAGAATTATATGTCGTTTCGTGAATACCAGCAGCTTCCATTCCTATCATAGATGGCTGGAATAGAACTTCGGGACATCTGAACCGTTCAGCACCAATCGTGATCACCTGCCCATCGGGTAACTCGTAGCTCTTTTCGACTGCAGAGCTGGTCTTAGAAGTTTCTAGTTCTTGCTCATAATCGAGGGCGATATAAGCTAACTTTTCTTTCATGTCTCTCACGATTTCCCGTTCAGCACTTGTGGTGAATGAGTAACCTCGTTCGGTAAGAATTTTCATTAATGCATCGGTCAGATCACGACCTGCAAGGTCCAGACGCAAGATGGCATGCGGGAGTGCGTACCCTTCGTAGATTGGAACCGTATGACTCACACCATCTCCAGAATCCAGCACAATACCTAAAAAATACACAAAAGAATAAGCCAAAAAATATACGTTTTTTTTTTTTTTTTTTTTGTAAAATGAGTCATTATTTAGTCGAATCGAACAAGCAAGAGTCAAATGATCCACAAAATCTTTAATAATAATGTATAAATAACTAATTTTCATTTGAACCATTTGAGATGAAAGGAAACCCAGATTGGCCTGTTTACAAGTAAACGGGTCAAAACTAAAATACAGAAAAATAAGTCGAAAGAATCTACATTTTTGTAAAATAGGTCATGATTTAGTCGAATCAAACAGGCAGCGTCAAATGACCCACAAATTTAAAAAAATATATATACAGATAACTAATTTCCATTTGAACCATTTGCGATGAAATGAAACACAGATTGGCCCGTTTACAAGTAAACAGGTCGAAACTAAAATACACAAAAATAAGCCAAAAGAATCCACATTTTATAAAGCAGATCATTATTTAGCGAATCAAACAGGCGGCGTCAAATGACTCACAAAATCTTTAAAAATATATAAATAACTAATTCCCATTTGAACAGTTTAAGATGAAACCAAACCCAGATTGGCCCGTATACAAATAAACGGGTTGAAACTAAACAACACAAAAATAAGTCAAAAGAGTCCACATTATTGTCAAAACGGTTAATTTTTAATCGAAGCGAATAGGCTGAGTCAAATGACCCGCAAAATCTTTAAACAAATATATAAATAACTAAACCCCATTTGAATCGTTTGAGATGTAACGAAACGAACCCCAGATTGGCACGTTTACATATAAACTGGTTGAAACTAATATAAGTCAATATACAAGTAGATGAGTGACTAACCAGTTGTACGACCACTGGCATAGAGTGAAAGAACTGCTTGAATAGCAACATACATAGCCGGAGCATTAAACGTCTCAAACATGATTTGGGTCATCTTTTCACGATTAGCTTTCGGATTAAGTGGCGCTTCAGTTAGAAGAACAGGATGTTCTTCCGGAGCTACACGAAGCTCATTGTAAAACGTGTGATGCCAAATCTTCTCCATGTCATCCCAGTTGTTCACAATACCATGCTCAATCGGGTATTTCAAAGTAAGGATACCTCTTTTCGACTGGGCCTCATCCCCGACATACGCATCTTTCTGGCCCATACCCACCATAACTCCAGTGTGACGTGGGCGCCCAACAATACTCGGGAAAACGGCTCTTGGAGCATCATCCCCAGCGAAACCAGCCTTGAAAACAATGAACACAAAATCACAAAAAAGGGAAAAATGGGGCAAAAAAAAAAGTTCAAGATTATTATCCGAACACTGGCGAAACATTTTATACCTTGACCATTCCAGTTCCATTGTCGCAAACAAGGGGCTGAATATCTTCTGAATCCGCCATTTTTTAACTCCTGTAGGGAAATAACGACGTTATATCCCTAACACTATTAACGGGTTGTCTGATCTTGTGATTATTATGGGTTCAATTGTTCAAGACTAGCTAGTAAAAGGGTGTGTGTAAATCTGGTTAAAAGATTAAACAAATGTAGCAAAATTGCATTCTGATCTGCTTATTAATCATTCAATATCATCAAGATTTCATTCAAGATGGCCATAAAAACATTATTGCCCAATACATTGGATCAAATCAAAGATAATTTTATATTCAACATATCACGGACCACCCCGCCTGCTCTAATGCAGGTTGCATGAGGATTCAATAATACATATAATCATTCATCAACAAGGAAAATAGAGGTAAAAAGGGTCTGACAAATCACAATAATCAGAAGGTAATCAATGCTTAGAGAACATCACGTCAAAAACGCAGAAATGCAGGGATTAATACAAAGATTTATTCGTAAAGAAGAAGAAGATGAAGAGTGCACTAACCGTTGGATTTGAAATTGAAATGAATAGAATAGAAAGAAAGAAAGAATGTGGGTTGGTTTAAAAATGGAATAGAAAAAAAGGAATGAAAGGTGGACGACAATCCGTTAGGTTGAAGATATGGAAATTATTGTTGGTGTGTGTGTATATGTCGAATGTCACGCCTGATATTGAGCACACCCTCTCGCTTCTCTTCATTTTTGGATCCATTTTTCGCAATTTGTAGCATGGGGTTTTTTTTTTTTTTTTTTAATAACGGTCAAACAAAATTAATCTCGAACACTTTTGGACACCCACTGAACTAAACGGAGTATTGAGAGAGTAACCCACCACAAATTCCGGGGAAAAACCCGGTAACCCACCTTCGTAGGCACAACGGTGAAATTACCGGTAAAACTCGTTTGACTCAAGAATCGAACCCAGGTTTCCTGGGTCTACTATCATTGTCCACTAGTGTATCAGTCTGCACCAAATGAGAGTTAAACCTGCATCTTCTAAGAGAAATGCAAGCATTCTATCACTTGATCCAGAAATCAGTGACGGTTTCTTTATGTATTATAAAACTACTTGAAGAAAGGAAATTTAGATTGTGAAAACATCCCTTAAATTTCAACATGTAAAAATAGATAATCTCATTTCATTCTGTTGCAAGTTGTACAAAGCTTTATAAAACCAAAAAAAATGTATACTTTATACTATATTAATGAAAATATTTATATTATCATAACCTCTCACTCATAATTAGTGTGGAAATGTGTGTATACTATATAATGTAGTAATGAAAATATTTATATTATCATAACCTCTCACTCATAAAAGTCTAGACTATGTGTAGTGGGATGATGTCAAATGCTATTTAAACATCGTGTCGCGGGAGCGTTATCGGGGCACCATAGGGGGAAGGGGGTGTGAGTGTGGTAATTAGTGTTATGCATATGTGTGTGGAAGTGAGTGTGTGTATTTAATCTCTCACCCAATAAAAAAAATCCACTTAGCAAGAGGCACTTTCTCGTCTTATACTTCATAAATAAGGCAACAAGAAATTAAAATTTTAAGAGAACTTAGTATAGTAGGTTGTAAATACATTAGTATCGTAGGTTGTAAATGCATCAAAAGACATTCGTAGACATGATAACATACCAACATTTGGGGAAGAAGGCATTTGCATGAGAGGCTTGTAAATATAACTTCTCGCTTAAAGATATCAATTGCTCTGGAGCGAGAGACTCGTGTGTTGTAGAAGTGTAAATCACAATTGCTCTGGAGCGAGAGACTCGTGTGTTGTAGAAGTGTAAATCACATCAACAATCTAGTCATAGTTATAACTGTAAGTGTAAAGAGTTGCTAAATCAACTTGACGAATAACATCAGGGGCGGATATAACTTGTATAAAGGGGTAGCCTTCGTTAACCCTTGACGCTCCGGTGGTAGTGTAAATTTTGAAAAAATTTGACGTTTTTTCGATTTCATTACCCATTTTTTTTAAAACATCTATACTATATTATAATACATGAGTGAAGGATTCCCAAAAGTTAAGAACTTCTTCCCCCATTATTTATAAATAAACCCCTAGAATGAGGGTAAAGTGGTCTTTTAAACCATAATTATTTTTTAGTCCCTCGATCTATTACATTTAAATCCTTTACATTTAACATAATTATGGGTAATTAGTTACACTTCCCCCCTCTTTAATTCTTTAATGTATTCCCGCGATATCTTACAACCCGTAATGTTTTAAAAAAATCCGAAGGTACCATGACGATCGGCACATTTTTTTAAACGTTTCGATAGTTGTCTTTTTTAGTTTCGCCGTGCGTTCATAAAGTACAAATAGCCGATGCGTAAATGTACAATTGATTAAAGCCAACATTTGATTTTTACCCAAGCCAACTTTGACCATTACTTAGCTACCGTGCATTAACATTTGTTTTTTACCTAAGTTTTTTGTTTTGAACGGCATTAATAAACTAAAATATTCCCTAATTTTACTTGTACAGAGTCAGTTTGTTGTGGCATGTTTAATATAGTATAGATAAAACTCACAACAAACTTCCTATTAAACATGCCACAACAAACTAAACAGGATATGTGCATCTTATTTTAAAAACTTAAAACTCACAACAAACTTCCTAAATAAATGGATGAACAATCTAAAACTAAACCCTAATGGACTACTATAAATACATAGCAAACACTCACAATTCTACATTTCTATTGCTAAACAGATTTAAAATATGGAGCCAGTTCTGAATTCACTTGATGCGAAAAAACAAGCATGCGATATTGAAAAATCTAAGGTCGGTTCTATGATAAGTTTTGTTATATCGCAATAATGAATAATTGTTTTCTTTTATTTACTTTTATGTGAATACTAACTTATTTGATTTTTCAGATTCAACACACCAATTTAAACACCCCAGTTGTCGAACAAGCTTTTGTTAGTTTTTAAGTAATATTTTCGCTTATAATCTTTCATATTAACAAGTTCGTTATGTTATTATTTGGTGTTTTATTGTAGGATGATGGTGATAATAGTGTTGAAATTATTTCTTTTGGTGCAATGTTCAGTCCATACAAGTCTAATCTTCAACGTCAATTTAGTAAAGAGGTAATTTTAAAATTTATTTAATCTTTTTAAAAAAAAAATTATTCAATATTTGTTTTTTTTATAAAATTTATTTAATCATTTTTTAACTTTTTTATTAAATTTTTGTTTCTTAAGGATCGGAAGTATGAGAATCAAAAGAAAAGATCTAAGAGACTCTCCGAATGGAAATGGGTCGAGGTTATAAATTTAGATGATTCTGAGGACGATGAGAAAGAAGATGAATTAGATGATACTGCTGATTCGAGCAAAAACAAGAAAAACGGATCAAAAAAGAAGAGAAATTAGATGAAATATATCAAGTGTTTTTATGTTTTTTTTCATTTTCAGTTGTTTTTGTTTGATCTAGACTATCCCATGAATAATAAAGTCTATTTTATATTTGAAGTTTATGTTTTGTGTTATTTTATTGCACTTATAATTTACATCTCGATTGAACTAATATACTTTTGTCATTTGTTTAGTATTTTTTATTAACAAACGAATATTTACATGTTTAAAACAGTTTTTCTATACTTTATTTGTTATTAATTTTTATAACAAAACAAAACTTTGATATTTAGTAGATAGAAGATAAACTATGTTCCAAAATTTTAGGAATTATTTAATACTAATTTACGATATTAGTAGATAGATAGTAAACTATATCCCAAAATTTTAGGAATTATTTAATACTAATTTACGATATTTATTTAATACTAATTTACGATATTAGTAGATAGATAGTAAACTATATCCCAAAATTTTAGGAATTATTTAATACTAATTTATGATATTTAGTAGATAAATAGTAAACTCTGTCCCAAAATTTTAGGAATTATAAGTCAACTAATTAGGTCCTCCAATTTAATTATATGGGATGAAGCATCGATGGCGAAACGTCAGGCGATAGAGGCAGTTGATCGAACATTGCAAGACATTATAGGTGTTAGGATCCCACGTGTAACACTTATGACATATATCCACCACAATAATGTTATCATATACAAATAAGAAAACTACCAGCAACGAGTGCCGCAATCCAAAGTGTCGCCCCCGCCGCATCGCGCGGGCACCCTACTAGTTACCCAATAAGGATTTTCTAGATCCGTCACTGAATAACATACCATTAGTAAAATATTAGAAAGAGCAAAGGTTTAAAAAACTTCAATTTAAAATAATTTCATCCAAGAATTCAATATTGATCGGAAATTAATCTTGAAGGTTGTTTCAAACATCACCTGTGATCATCCCATAGGTAAAAGAACGACTTAAACACGCCGAATACTTTCTTTCAAGTGATGTTACTAATAGCTATTAGTAACATCATTATAACTTATAAGTGGGTGTTGACCAAGAAAAACAATTTTATGGTTTTAAGTTATAATGATGTTACTAATAGCTAAGGATTGATTTTTGAAAGGTTGAATACATTCTCAATTAGTTAAATACTAGTCTAAGTTCCCGTGTGTTACACGGGTGGCTAAACAGGAAAACTAAGTCCTTTAAAACTGTAAAGTAAAATTTGTAATATTATATACGTTGAATTATTAACGAAAATGTCCAACACTATGTCCAACACTACATGTAACCCTGTCCTGCTGCTGCTGTTTGAAACAAAACAGGCAGATTTGCATAAGCGAAAACATGAACCTACAAATTTGTCAAACATTACAAATTTGTCAAACCTACAGATTTGCATATCCGCTTTTTTCTAATGGTGTGTTTGATGGAGCTTTAATGGATGGGCAATTACTTAGTAATGGAGAGATGAGGAAATGGTAGCTACTTTTCAAACTTGAGTGGACATCATTTGTTGTTGTGCATCTAGTAAAACAACAAAAAATTAACAATTATATATGATGAAATGAACGAAAGTCTACTGGTGTAATTACCAACTAAGTTAAATTGCTACCCCGCAATTACCAAATTTAGAAGGAATTATATCTTTCTTGCATTCCTGGCTCATTAACATATGACTAACTTGGTTCGAGAAATTTGGATAAGCTCAGAATCGATAATCTATAATATGCATCGAAGCGGGAACCGATAATCTATAATATGCGTCAAAGTGGGTCAGACTGGATATTTAAATGCCTTGAATATCTTTATTAGCTTTATTAAAAAGGGATTAGCTTAGTATTTTAACAATACAGTATGATTTTATTTGTCAATTGGTTATAAAATTTAAGAAAGGAGCAATTTTTTTCACAGGATTACCCAGCCTAAACCATTTTGACCCACATTATCAATCGTTAGTTCTGACCGATATTCAATTCGGTTCTGACCTGTACCCAACTCACTCGATTCGCCCAATTTTTTTCACCCTCCACTATGTATAATTTAGGGCTTTTGACAGGCTATAGGGGCAGCATAGTGCATTCACAAATAATAGCAACCTCCTAAAATACTTAAATTTCCGTTCTTCCCCTTCAATCAAAAGATGAAGTGACAACCCCTGCAAAAAATTAATCAATTATATCAGCGGATTAATATATACGACTCAATCTATCAAAGTAAACCATTAGAAAGCTAAATTTCTCAATTCTCAACATTAAAAAGCAAAATTTATGTTCTCCTTCTTCTTCAATCAAGAGTATTATCTTAAGTCCACTCTAGAGGTATGATACACTTAATTAAATTCAGCAAAATCTAATATGGAACAGAAAGGGAAAAATTAATATAACAAAGCAAATAAGAGCCGGTGGATATCTAACCTTTAAATGTCCTCCTTCATGGAATATCCATTTGCTAAACTCGGTAACAAAATGTTCATCGTCTGAGACGTTTTGCATCGGTATCCCTAATAGTAACGTAGAGTGTGTATTTCCCCCGAGATCGAAAATCATAAACATCTTCTTAAGAGGTTTGCATCTGAAATGTAAAAAACAAAGTTACAACAAACTCAACTTGAAAGACTTAAGAAATTCATAACAATATGTCAAAAATTACCATACTCTAGCCACAAAACAGATGGGAAATTTCAACAACTTGGAAAAATAGAAAATTACACTATATCAACATGTGTATCTAAAATAGTTGTTTATCTAGATTTCCAAAACACTACATTAAAAATTTTACTCTGTTGGTTCAACACTTCAACCCCCCTCTAAAAGCTCAACCAATAAGTAAACCGAGTAATGAAACTAATTTTGTAAGCAAACCAAAATACAATTAAACTCCATACACTCACTCAACCATGGTATATTAAGAAAACCCTAGATATATACCTAAATGCCAGATCTAATACGACCAGCAACAGAGAAAAAACATTAGATTTGTAAATCGGACCAGTTGAAATCAATTAATGAATTCCTAGTCTTTAAACGTACCTATTGATTCCAGGTTCCAGTCTGCATTATAGTGTACACCATTTTTATTCATTTCGTCCACCCACTCGCATGGCAATGATATTCGACCAAATCTTTGCTTTCAAACATATACAGCCCAGTTAGACGGCCGTAAAGTTTGGTGGGCATTTCTTGGCTATTGACAATATAATAATTATTACAGTTTTTCAGTTTCCCCCTCTTCTTCACATCAACACGATTAACAGAAATCTCAATAGCTCACTTTCAAAACCATGTATAACTAAAAGATTACACCAGTTTGTGATAGTTACCTGCGGAGGTGGTAAAAATAGAATTTTTACCGGCTTTAAACGCGTTTGACCCATTCCCTTTGTACGCCGAATTTGGTTTCTTTAGTGGTCTCCATATGACCACATTCCATCACGATCTTCATCCTAGGCATTAGGCTATTAGGAATTTAAAAAACACAAACTAAAAAAAATGTTTTCGAACAAATATTTTAACCTATGAAGATAAGAAAGTGAAATAAGGCAACTTATCTTCAAGATCTTGCATGTAAAATACTATCACAACAAATATGAGAACTTTCGTCAACGGTGTTTGAACAATTACTTGTCAGTTTTCTTTAATTTTAATAAACAGTTTTGGAGAAAAGTATAGTAAAAATGTAAGATTTAAGATTTTAATAAACAGTTTTGAAAAAATACAGGTCGTTTTGCCACCTTGCCTCGTTTTAAGGCCGTTTCGACCCGAGCCTGTTTGACTTTAACACTAAGTCCATAACCTATTTTTGAGATGTTACCCAACCTGACCCATCCGTTTTGCCACCTCTAGGTCAAATCTATTATGAAAACATATATAGAGATGAGAAGGATTCTATCTTGCAGTTGTGTACCTGCAATCATTCTTCAACAATGTCTTTGGCATTCGAGACATCACACATACCACAAAGCAAATCCAAAGAACGTCTCCGAATCCTCCGTTTTTTTAATAAAAGATTATCAACAAATGTAAAACATTCAAGATGATTAGTGATTATATGTGATCGATGTCGTGATCTTTTAATGAGGTCATAATTTATGCTTAATGTCTTTTTAATATCTGATGAACATTTGTAACCAATAACATTCTAGGCATATTCTCCTGCACAATCCATTTTCACCAAGCATTACCATCAAATAGCAAAAAAAAAACAAAAAAAAAAAACAAAAACAAAAAAACAAAAAAAAAAAAACAAAAACTAATCTAGACTGCTTCATAACTTACCAAACCCAAATACTATATATTCGGCTCACGAACAGCTATAAATTTCCCAAGCAATGCCAAATATTGAGACATGAGATGGTAGAGATGTATTGCTGAACGATGCAAGACAGGAGGCCCTGCTCAAAATAATAAACCCATGTTATCATGTAGTGTATCCTGCATAGAATATGTGGATCAGCTAAATAATCCTTCGACAGAATTAGCAATTCATGTTTCCAAACCATACATATAGTAGTAGTTTACCATATGTATAACAGTTCTGAACTTAATTCCCGGAAAAGTCTACTGGTATTAATTGGCACCAGTAGCAAGATTCTTCATTTAATTGGCATCAGTAGCAAGATTTTTCATGTTAGCAAGCCCGGGTAGGTGCAAAGGCATGTTGGTTTTCAAACTTAGTCAGTTTAATAAATGAAAGGCCCAAGGCTCCCATTGTTTCTGCAATAATTTGCTAAACTTTGACAAAAACATCGGTATGCTTGGATGAATGATTAAGCTGCTTCTCCAAAGTAAGCAGCCTCTCCTTATTTTGAAGAATGTGGGAATCCTGCTCATAAATTGAATCATTACTCTTACTCATCAAGGAGTTTTAGAGATCTTTTGAGGTGCATAAGGAGTCCTGGTGGTGGAATGAAGACGTGCATACCAAAATAAAGGATAAGCAACAGAGTTTTAGAGATCTTTTGAGGTGCACAGATGAGGAGGAGCGGCTGAGGGTAAGGGAGATATACAAGAAGGCAAAAAGGGAAGCGAAAAAGGCGGTGACCGATGCAAAAAATACAGCCTATAAACAAATGTACGAACGTTTGGAAAGTAAAGAGGGGGAGCATGATATGTTCAAGATTTCTAAAGCTAGGGAGCGAAGAAGACAAGATCTAGGAGTAGTAAAGTTTATCAAAGGAGAGGATGGACGTGTTTTAGTCAAGGCACATGACATTAAGTTGAGATGGCAAACCTACTTCCACAATCTTTTCAACCATGGTAGGGCATACCAACAAGATAGCAGCAGTCCCAGGATTCAAAGGCGACAACAGAATAATTGCTACTGCGGGAGGATCACACATGACGAGGTGAGGATGGCACTTATGAAGATGGGAAGAGGAAAGGCAGTGGGTTTGGACAACATACCGATTGAGGTGTGGAAGTGTTTGGGGGAAGAAGGAGTCCGATGGTTAACACTTTTGTTCAATTGTATTTTCAAGACTGGAAAAATGCCAGATCAGTGGATGAGTAGCATCGTGGTTCCTTTATACAAGAATAAAGGAGACGCTCAATGTTGTGGGAACTACAGAGGAATCAAATTGCTAAGTCACACGATGAAGCTCTGGGAGAGGGTAATTGAAACTAGAATTAGAAGAGAAACCCAGGTCTCAGTAAACCAATTTGGATTCATGAAAGGGAGGTCAACCACAGAAGCGATTCATATTCTAAGGAGGCTGATGGAAAAATATAGAGCGAAGAAGCAAGATTTACATATGGTGTTTATCGACCTAGAAAAGGCATATGACACTGTCCCAAGACAACTGATTTGGGATAGTTTGGAGCGTCGAGGGCTACCGGGGAAATATATAGACATAATTAAGGATACATACGATAGAACGGAAACTTGTGTCCGCGCGCCTGTAGGAGATACAAACTTCTTTCCTGTCGAGGTAGGACTCCACCAGGGGTCTGCGTTGAGCCCTTTTCTTTTTGTGGTTGTCTTGGATGAGTTGTCCAAGTTGATTCAGAAGACTGTTCCATGGTGCATGCTTTTTGCAGACGATATTGTGTTGATTGCAGAGACTAAACAGTGCCTGAACGCCAGGGTAGAGGAGTGGAGAGTAGCCTTAGAGAGCAAGGGCCTAAGGATTAGTCGATCTAAGACTGAGTATCTACACTGTGATTTCAGTGGTGTAGCCGAGGACGATGACACCC
Organism: Helianthus tuberosus; assembly: GCA_030545235.1. Classification (NCBI taxonomy): domain Eukaryota; kingdom Viridiplantae; phylum Streptophyta; class Magnoliopsida; order Asterales; family Asteraceae; genus Helianthus; species Helianthus tuberosus. The sequence continues at coordinate 12,717,793 of CM060424.1, forward strand.
AAATCACCATTGAGGATCAATTGGTCCCGCAGGTAACTAGGTTTAAGTATCTGGGGTCGTTTGTACAAAGAGATGGTGACATAGATAGCGATGTAACCCATCGCATACAGGCTGGCTGGTGTAGATGGAGGGCAGCCAGTGGGGTATTGTGCGATAGGAGGTTCCCAACTAAATTAAAGGGGAAATTTTACAGGGTAGCAGTCAGACCCGCTATGCTATATGGAACAGACTGTTGGGCTATCAAGAAGACACAAGTGCGCAAGATGGAGGTAGCAGAGATGAGGATGCTGAGGTGGATGTGTGGACAAACGAGGTTAGACCGGATAAGAAATGAGGTTTTTAGGGAAAGATTAGGAGTGGCTAGTATATCAGAGAAGATTAAGGAGGGGAGATTGAGATGGTTTGGGCATGTGAAGCGGAGGGAAACGACGGCACCAGTTAGAGTAGTGGAAACTCTTACTGTCGAGGGGAGGAGAGGAAGAGGCAGACCCAAACTGACATGGGATGAGCATATTAGGCATGATTTAGTAGAGTTGCATCTTTCTGAGGACATGGTCCAAGATAGGACTGCGTGGAGGCATAGGATTAGGGTTATGGACTTCTAGAAGATACTACAGTAAGGTCTTAGGTGTATCTTAAGGAGGTAGGTTTTCCTAGTCTTTAAGGGACTTTTCCGGTGATTGCCTTCTTGTGTTTATGCCCAAATGATGTTGTATGCATGCTATTATACATGATTTATATTATACTGTGTCAACTCGGATCAATTTCTTGGTATGGGGGACTTCTTATTTGTATATTATTTGACTTGGTGTGTTGGTTTGTTGTTCGTTTTCGAGCCGAGGGTCTCTCTGGAAGCAGCCTCTCTATCCCTATGGATAGAGGCAAGGTCTGCCTACATCCCACCCTCCCCAGACCCTATAAGTAGCTTTGCTATTTGTGGGATTTACTGGGTATGCTTGTTGTTGTTGTTGTACTCTTACTCATCAAGAATCATTCATAACCTCAGAAAATCCCACCTAATTGTTGCATCTTGTATGCAATAAAATTAGACTTTGGTTGGCTTTCAGCCCATTTGAAACACACGCACTGAATGAAAAAAACTGATCTTGTTCAATTAATTAGCATCAAACCTAAAAATCAAATAAAGATACAACCAAAATAAATATTGATAGAATTATAAATACCAGAACCATAAGTATTAAAACAAAAAGTGAAACACACACCGAATGGATACAACCAAACTCATAAATACCAGAGCCATAAACATCATAACAAAATAAGGTGTAATTATTCATTTTAGAGATGGAATCATACCTTTGCTTGAATGGCGGTTGAAGCATTTAGACGGACAAACTTGAGGGTTTAGAAGTCATAAAAAATAAACGCATCTTCCTCTTCCTTCCAAAGCCAAACCTGCAAAAAATAAAAAAATAAAAAAAAAAGTAAAGAAAAAAATGAAAAAAAAATAAAGTATAAAAGATACATATAAATTCATCGGGGAGAACAGGGAAGAATTCCCGACGACAACGAAGAGAGAGCGGGGGGCGGCGTTCCCCATCGGAGTCACCCGCCACATCACCTCCTCGAGGTGGTTCCCAAAACCACACCCACCGGTCTTAGGTTTTCAACCGCAAGCTAGAGGTCTGAATCTAAGTGCGGACAACAGATTTGACTGATTTGAGGATTCTTAGATCCAAGTTAGGTTTAGTTAAGTTAGTCACTTTCTCAATCAACCCTAGCACAACCACCACAAACAATACTCATCGTCATCAACCACCATAGATTTGAAAAGTAATCACAAAGTGCAAGAACTAAAAAGATGCAATACCTAAAATCCATAAGAGCCTTTCAAACGGTAATCACAAACTGCAAGAGCTAAAAAGATTCAATATTAAAAGACTATTTAAAAGACTATACCATTTGTAGGAATAATCGCAACTTGCAAGAACTAAAAAAAATGCAATACCTAAAATCCTTAATAGCCTTCCACACATAATCCACATCCGCATCCTCTTCAACCAACAATTTCACCGGACCCCTCCTCCACAAAGTAAAGACAACAATCGGTATTACAAATTCAATATTAAATAATCAGATTCCAGATTAATTAGTGTATCAAATCAACAAAAGACTGATGAATACATCTGAAAATGAAATACCCATATGATAAAACTTACAAAAATTAGTGTATCAAATCAAAACCACAAATAAAATAAATAGTAAAAAACTATAATCTAACCTTGATTGCGACCACAAAAGGCAGGGGGCAAGCAAAGCCCTAATCGTTCATAGACATGAATGATTACAATTAAGACAACAAAATAGGATAAATAGAAGAAAAGGCTGAAACCCTAGATGTTTAATCGAAGTGTTAGTGATCTAACCTTGATTTGGAAGCTTGATATGAAGATCGTTGAAGGAGAAAGATAAACCACGAATAATGAAACAATGTTTAGAAAGAGTAATCAATTTGCTTTAATTGATTGAGAGAATTGATTAGGTTACCAAATTGAAGAAGCGTAGGTAGGAAGAAGGAGAATGGCTCCCAAAATTCTCAATTATCTGGCCAAAGAGAGTAGCCACATCATGGTCAAAAAGTCAAACAATATTTTGCTTTAGTATAAATTGGCTCATGCATTATAGTGATATTTATGATATAAATTGGCTCAGGATGTATTTTTTAAATGAAAGTGTTTTTTTTTTTTTTTTTTTGAACAGTGAACTTTATTAGAAAACAAGGCAAGCCCTCGAAGCAAGGACCGCCAACCAACCACTTACATCATATACGGAGGATTACGAACCCAGTCCTTCCACACTAACCCGGAAAATTTAGACCTACTTTTTAACCACAAAAAAGACCAAGACTTAACCAAAGCAACCGCCTCTACAACCTTCGGACATATGCCGTGAAAGACTTTAGCGTTCCGAGTTTTCCATAACACCCAGCAAGTAATCATAACAACTCCTCTAATCACTTTTTTAGCCCATTTGCATCCTGAAACCTGCTCGTGAATGCCCAACAGATCTTTAAAGTCAAAAGCCATTATAGGCATAATTTTACACCATTGGCCCACTGCAGACCATACGCCAAAAGCAAATCCACACCCCGTGAAGAGATGCGTCACGTCTTCCTCTCCGAAGTCGCACAAACTACACGAACCATCTTGAATGTTTATCCGCCGTCTAATCAGAGCCGCTTTAGTCGGGATACGTTCCATTTCTGCTCTCCAAACAAAAAGGTTCACCTTATTCGGAATCCAAGACTCCCACCGCATAAGATGATCTCGGCCAACCTCATTATCTTCTCTAATCAACTGCTTCACCGTCGCCACTGTGAAAGTATCTTTAGCATCCTCTCCCCAAAGCCAAATATCCTTGGAACCTGTTTTTGATCTTAATTGTTGGTTGAAATAAGTATTATTATCATTATTTCAAGTATTTTGGGCAATATCCAAGTATTATCACTGTTGATGATGTGTGTGGTGTAGCATGTATTCTAGTACCTGCCAATTAATATACTCAGTCGGTTAACAATATTTATTTAATTTTTTTCTATAAAAGATACATTATTTTAAAAGCTTTGCTACTAAATAGATAGGGGATGACGCTATGGTAGTCGCCAATGATAAAAGGCATGTTTGACAATAAAACACGATTCAGTCTGAATTTGACACGAAAAAGTGTGCTATATTAATGTTTTATGAAGTGTACTATCTAGAAATAAAATAAAAGAATACGTTATAGTTGATTATAATTAAAAATATTTTGTATACATCCAACCATATAGATTAACTTGAGAATTATATTATATAAAGCTAGCTATTTGAGCCCTAATATTCTGATGGAAAACCATCCTCTGGCCAGTGGTTTTATGTCGTTGACTTCGATTTGGGGCAGAACAGTGACGTCAAGGCCGGTGATAAGGCAGTTGATGGTAGCAACAAGGCGTTTTCGAGACGCGGTGGTGGCGGACGAAGGCGGCAAGGGGGAGGAGGTGGTGGTCCGTTGTCTGATTGTGGCGGTTGAATTTGTGAGGGGTTGAAGCATCGCAGAACCGGAAGAAGATAGAGGATAGAAGAGGAGGCGTGGCAATGGAAGCATAAAACATGTGTACCCTAGTGGAGTAAACATTGTATTCTATTCTACTGTATTACTGTTCACAAGGTTTTTTTAATAGGTAGATAATAATTAATATTTCATGTATGAATTATGAAATATGCCAATGTTAAAGAAAACGTAACGTAGTTATTTCAGAAACATACTTTTATTTAGGGCTGCAAATGAACCAAACGTTCGGCAAATAGTTCGTGAACTGTTCGTCGGAAAGTTCCCGTCAAACGGTTCGCGAACTGTTTGCTCAACGTTCAGTTTGTTTACAAAAGTGAAAAAAAAATGTAGTTTACTTTTTAAAGAATATGATAAAAAAACACACATTGCCTTTCTATTTCCCCTGAATCAAATACCACTTCTCGAGTTTTCGTCCCCTCTTCATCTTTTTCCCCAAATCATACCAATCAATCTCTCTGCTACCAAATCAACCACCATGGATTCTGATCACACCCCAAACAACCCACCATCCCATTCCCACCCCCATTCCCACCACACCACCTGCATCAACTGCGGCGGCGCCACCACCTACCCCCCACCCCCATTCTCCGAAACCTCCCCACCCCCAGTCTACCGCCCCATCCGCGCCCCCGCTATCCCCATCTCCCCAACCCACAACGTCCAACAAACCATCATCATGACACCTGTCCCCCACGCCGAAAAAGTCCCCGTCATTTCCCCACCCCACCACTTCCAAACCCCCACCAAAATCATCACCTCCGACGACCACATCCGCCGCTTCCGCGACTCCCCCACCGCCAAAAACTTCCTCGGCTTCATCGTCTCCTTATCCGAATCCATCCGCACCCACAAACTCTCCGACCCCTGCCACGTCTCCCCCGTCACCACCTCCATTGTTTCCATCCTCCAAACCCTAATTCAATCCGTTGACCAAATCCCACCTCTTGAACAATCTTCACGGTACGGAAACTTAGCGTATCGTGACTGGCACGTGCGCATGACTGAAAATGCTGATTCTTTCATCCTGCAGTTACTTCCACATGAACTTAACTCAGCTACTGTTGAATTAACTCCTTATTTTACCGATAGTTTCGGGAATTCGAGCCGAATCGACTACGGAACAGGGCACGAGACGAATTTCGCTGCGTGGTTATACTGTCTGGCAAGGTTAGGTGTGATTGTTGAAGAGGATTATCAAGCGGTTGTGTCTCGGGTTTTTGTGAAGTATATGGAACTTATGAGGAAGTTGCAGTTGGTTTATTCGTTGGAACCGGCGGGGTCGCATGGGGTATGGGGGCTGGATGATTATCATTTCTTGCCGTATGTGTTTGGGGCGTCGCAGTTGATTGATCATAAGTATATGAAGCCGAAGTCGATTCATAATGAGGATATACTTGAGAATTTTGCGAAGGAGTATATGTATTTGCAGTGTATTGAGTTTATTAGGAAGGTTAAGAAGGGGCCGTTTGCGGAGCATTCGCCTATGTTGGATGATATTAGCGGTGTGCCGAATTGGAAGAAGGTGAATAGTGGGTTGTTGAAGATGTATAAAGTGGAGGTTATGGAGAAAGTTCCTATTATGCAGCATTTTCTCTTCGGTTCACTCATTAAGTGGTAAGTTTGATTCTGTTTATTAGGATTTGGTATTAGTGTTCATGTTTGATAATTGAATATGATATAATGCATATATGTGTGGGAGCTCGCGGGGTAGGGGGGGGGGGGTTGAAAGTGCACTAATTTTAGCGCTATTTTACTAATTTCATGAAAATAACGATGAAAGAGGGGGATGGTTAATCATGCATCATGTGGTGGTGTTGATAGCCGAAAGACAAGGGGGTACATGCATGAATCGGCCTTTGTCTCAATTGCTGAGTGTTATGTGCCTTGTGTCCAAGGCTTGATGCAAAACTACTATCGAGCCGGGGCTCTCACTGGAAGCCTTGGTTTTAAAAAGCGCGCTTAAGCGTGAAGCGCAGGCTGAATCGCCTTGTGTGACATAAGGCGCACTATGTACAAGAAGCGCAGCTGAGGCGCGCTTTTTAGGGGAAAATCGACCTAAGGCGCAGGCTGGAGCTGCATTCGTGTCCGCAGGACGTGCGGGCATGCACGAGTTCAATTAAATTCCAGTGCGGAAACTCATTTTTTGCACCCCCCCCCCCCTGCGTGCGGGTAGGACTTGTGGTAAAACATGTCATAAAGCTACAATAGAGTAGTAAAGACTTTACCTTATAAACAACCACTAACTTTGTTCACACACCGATGTGGGACAAAGTCTTTACCACCTTTTGAGACTTTCATTCACACACCCAACATATAAGTCCTTTGCTGCTAACTATTAGTTTTTGTTAAATATACATGTAAAATAGCATATATACAAGGGTATTGGAGGCTAAACACTTATGGGATATATAAAATAAATTTTATAATCACTTTGCGCTTCGCGTACGAAAAGCTCACCGCTTTTGCGCTTCGCTTTAAAAAAAGCTTTTTTAGACCTCATCGCTTTTGTGCGCTTCCCGCTTTTTTAAACCAAGCTGGAAGCAGCCTCTCTATTCCTACGGGGTAGAGGTAAGGCTGTCTACATCCTACCCTTCTCAGAACCTATCTTAGTTTTGCTATTGGTGGGATTTACTGAGTATGATGATGATGATGATGATGTTTGATAATTGAATAATTGATATACGGTTTTGAAAACTAGACAATGGAACTCTAGACCATATATCTTTGCTTGTATATCATAGAAGTATAGAAGTCATATTCGTATCATTATGATATAAGATTAGAAAAAAGGCCGTACTTTTAATGCACAAGTCGGTGTATTTAATTTGTTCAAGATGACAAAGTTAGGATGATTTGTACATTCAGCTCGTCTCTACTCTTTTTAGTCTTTTATAATTGAAAAACCTGTGTCCATGAGTTGTTTGCTTAACGTAAGCATTCTTCTTGTAACTGTTTGCACCAATAACAAAATCCCAAATGCTAGTTCCCATAATTCAGAAACAGTAAAGGAAAATAGAAGTTGCAGATCAAGAATTATACTGCAAAACCAAAAAGAACTGATCTTGAAAAGAAAAATCTTTTGAATTGAGAAAAAGCGAGAAGAGATTAACAAGAATAAAAGAAATCTATCAGATTGCTTGAGCATACTCAACTAGTTAACCACCAAAATATGTGCGTGTGTGTGTGTAAAAATGAACAGAAGTATTGAATATACTCAACTAGTTACCTACCAAAATAAATCATCTAACAGCCATTACATACCAATAAGTGTTTGATCATCAACTGGATGGAACTAATCCTAAATTGGTTCTTATAAGTTATACATCACTGAGCATGATAAAATAAGTTCTTCAATAACTTTTGCTGTAAAGTAATGCTAATAACGATCGTCCGTTTGATGAAATGTTGAATACTTAGATACATCAAGATTTTTGGTATTTTGAGTTTTTACAGTTGGCACTCGGCAAAAATTGACTCCTATAAGCAAATATATTCTCAATTGGGAAATAGAAACTGAAATTACAATTTTTAAAAAACAAAAATAGATTCAACAAAAAGGGAGAATGCTATATATAATGTGTAATCATGTATCTTTTAAGTTCACCACTTTTTAAAAACACAAGTAAGAAAAGAAGATGATAAAACATGTTCAACCACCAACTTTAAAAAGATTTCAGATATAATATGAATCAGCACCAAGTTATTCACCTGACTGAACATGTTGAGCAATAGACAACTGACAAATATGAGTTGTTTAAAATTTAAAAAAGAATCAAAACATCTCAGTGAGTCATTTTATTAGACACTTGTTGAACATTTTATCAATGTACAGAGGCTGCAAAATTGAATATATAACACATTTAGAGTTAGCAATGGTGATTCCACAGAGGTGATAGCAGGTTTATACTTACATTGGTGGTTCTTGAGAGCGATAACAGATTTTAGTTAGAAATGGAATAGCAATTTTTTTAATTCTGGAGAGAAGATAGAAAGTGCTGCGTGATCTAAAAGCATCGGAAATTGGAAGAGGATATGTGATACTGTTTCTGAATAATGGAAGAGGATATATAGCATGGATATATATTTGAAACGACACAACTTTGTTAGCTCTACACTTAATGTTGGATACCTAACAACCACATATTCCCTTTCCTGGGCGTGTACGCACACACATGTGTATATAAAGGAGTTAGGTTTCTTATTCTGAAAACAGAGATGTATCTTTGTGCATCAAGTTCAAAAGCTGTTTTTAAAAAACTGCTTTTTGAAACACAAGCATTTAATAAATGCGGGGATACAGAAAATATGATTTTTTAAATCGATTTTTAGTTTTTTTTTTTGCATGCAAAATGCAAAAAGAAATGTAATCACGCATCACAGTGAAAAGAAAAAAAGTCGATTTTTGTGTAAAAACTATTTCTTCTGGAAATCTGAAGTCACTGAAGGATTTTAAAAGCTGGGAATTGAACAAAAACACTGCGTAATTTTCCTTTGCTTCTCACAAATCTAAACCTTCTTATCTGAAGGTAACATTTCTCTGTCTATCTATCATTCTATCTACCTCTGTGTGTGTGTGTCTGTGTGTGTGACAATAACCGTTTTTGGTTATTCCTCGGTCTTTCATGCAAACCCCTTTAGCACACTAGAAGCCATGTTATAATCAACTTTTGCTTTTACTTCAAAATCTTCTTCCACATGATTCCAGTTTGGTGGTTATTATTCAATCAGTTAATGAGAAGAGTTTGAGTTGTAGCATGGTAATCCAAAAGCTTATTGAATGAAATGATATTTGTTTTTTCTCAAGTTAAGCATGAATGAGTTAGGATGAGTGCAAATGTGGTGGAAATATTATGATGAAAACAATAGTTTTTTTAATAATAAAAATATACCCTCTTTTTCGTAACTTTTTGTTGTATAGTTCTTTTTTAATGTGCTTTTTTATTCTAAACAAATTGACGTGTCTCAAATCATCATCATCATACTCAGTAAATCCCACCAATAACAAAGTTACTAAGGTAGGGTCTGAGGAGGGTAAGATGTAGACAACCTTACCTCTACTCCGTAGAAATAGAGAGACTGCTTCCAGTGAGACCCCCCGGCTCGATAGTAGTTTTGCATCAAGCCTTGGACATAAGGCACATAACACTCAGCAATTGGGACAAAAGCCGATTAGTGCATGCACCCCCTTGTCTTTCGGCTATCAACGCCACCACATGATGCATGCTTACCTGTCCCTCGTTGTTTAACGTTATTTTCCCGAAATTAGTAAAATTAGTGCACTTTCACTTTTGCCCTGTGAGGGCCCACACATATGCGCATACCGCATGCGGGGCGTTATATAATGAACGTGTCTCAAATATAAAGATAAAAAAGGCAAATGCAGGACAACACCTTTGTGCCAGTGGTGAAGCTTGAGATTTTCGACAGGGAGTCAGAAGTCACCGAACCTAAAATTATACCTAAAAAATTATAAAACCGGGGGGTCAAAAACGTATATGCCTAAAAAATTCTATACGAAAACTACATACCTATTAACGAGATGCATGTAAAGTACAAACGATAATAAAAGTGTGTTAAATTCAATTTGGATGCCAGTTGGTAGTTTTTATAAGTTGCTGCTAGTTTAAGGAAGTTTTAAATTGTCCCACATTTCGTGTAAAAGTTGACAGGACGCTAGGTTGAACATGTGGTGAATGATGTGATAGACAATATTTTGTTTGTCTCATAATTCATAGTTAGTGAGGCCGTGAGGCAGTTAACAATTGACATGTCATTCGTGCACCGACTATATGCTTTTCCATGTATCTAACATCTGAAAACCAAATATAAAATGTTCGTTATTCATTGATAATATTAGAATAAGTCGCCACATTGTTATGTGGTTAATATTGTATATCGAATATTTTTGTAGACATGATATCCACACTAACAAGTATCATGATTATGCAGGGAGTAGATGACGAACAACGGGTCCTATAGAATGAGAAGTGAAAGGGATGTCCCTGTAGTTAGTTTTGAAACAACTGGTTGGTTGTATTATGTACTGTCACACTGCTTAACCTGCTCTAGTATCTGATGCTTGTTTGCTGCAGCTTCTATTTATTTTTAATTAATATTCAATAAAAACTCCATAACCGCTTTTTAACATTTGGACCCATTTTCATCCCAAGTTGTCGGCTTCCAAATCCCATATGGCCATATGATAGGAATCATACTTTGGTTTATAGTTAATTGTCACTTGTCTATTATAGGAGGGGGTAAAGTGTATTTCTATTTCTATAAATAAGGCATTAGTCATTAGTCATTAGTGAAGGATAGGAAGAGAATTAGTTAGTAATTAGGCTCATTGCATTGTGCATGAGAAGGGCTTAGCCCTGGGCCACTTCGGTGGTTATTATCTTGTACGTATCATCTTCTTCAATCAAATATAGTTACAAATTTACATTCATCATCTTCATTGAATTCAGATCCTATCATTGGTCCGACCTGCCTACTCTGCTCTCCTTCATCTTCAATTTCAGATCTATCTTCCATTTTCGGCTCTGTGTTTCAATCGGCTTGCCTGCCTCTCTTCGCTGCTTCAATTCCATCAAATTCCGGTCACAATTTCACCTCTGCTCTCTGATCCAATTTTCGGATCTGTGTCCTGCCTGTGACATGTCGTTCATCAGCATGGAAACCCTAGTTCATAATTTTCGATTGGATGCCCAGGAACAACAGATTAAACAACTTCAAGGTGATGTTGCAGAAATCAAAACCACTTTGAAGGCATTAGAAGACAATCGCGCTGAATCCCGTGAGTTTAGAAAAATGTTTCTCGCTTGGATGCACCTTCAGGAGACGAGGTCTGATGTTAGTTCGTCAGGATCTAGATCTCCTTCGTTTCTTCCAGATCCGCCTTCAGACCTGCAACTTGACTGTGTGGTGGATTGTCACTCTGATTCTCTTCCTTCTTCTCCATCTGTCCTCGATCAATTGGCGGCAATAATTTCCAGATCTGACGAACACTTGAAGGCTATACGTTCCAGATCTGAAGAATTATCAATGGCGCAATTTCAGTCTCCAGGTACTCAGATTGTTGACGTTCGATCGAAATTTCACGAAATTGAGGAGGAATCGGTTAATTCGACGGTGATTAATTCCAATCTTGGGACCGGTTTCACGTCTTCGTTAACTTCTTTTGACAACCAATCAGCCGACCAAGCCAAATTAGAGATGATAGGCGTCAATTGGGCCTTATCAGATGTTCTTAAGTGGAATTTGGGCTCAGAACCAGTGATGGGCCAAGGTGTGGAGCAGAAATTGGTTGTGGGCCTTATTTTTTCTGATTTGGATTTGTGTGAGAAGGGAAAAGCTCCATTTGACAGGGGAAAGAAGTCATTGTTTCACCGTCCTCTCATTGGAATGCGATTGAAGTTTTCGGCTACATCGCATTTATGGGTCGTGCATGGGCAGCCTCGGCCACCGGAAGTCGTTGTCGGATTCCAGTCTTGAGGACAAGACTGCTTTGAAGGGGGGAGTAATGATAGGAATCATACTTTGGTTTATAGTTAATTGTCACTTGTCTATTATAGGAGGGGGTAAAGTGTATTTCTATTTCTATAAATAAGGCATTAGTCATTAGTGAAGGATAGGAAGAGAATTAGTTAGTAATTAGGCTCATTGCATTGTGCATGAGAAGGGCTTAGCCCTGGGCCACTTCGGTGGTTATTATCTTGTACGTATCATCTTCTTCAATCAAATATAGTTACAAATTTACATTCATCATCTTCATTGAATTCAGATCCTATCACCATATCTGGATTTATTCACTGTTGCAACTTCCTCTTAAATTGAGGCAGAACCAACTGTGAACCCTCTGTAAAATTCTTGTTCATCTTGGTTCCAGTTTATGCCCTTCTGACGCTGGATCTTCAGATGGGTTAGGGAAAGGCGCATTTGAATTATGATCTTCCTTTTAGTTGGATTTCAGTTTTCAATTTCATATGGGTCTGTTTCAGTTTTGATTATCGGTGGGTCTATTTCGATTTCCATTTCTGATTTATGATGGGGCGCGATTGATTCTCTTCACAAGGGAGGATCATGTGGTTTTTGAAGAAAAACCTTGGGTTCTTATTTTATGTATCTACTGAATTTTGTTGAGGTTTTTACTCAAACAAATTGTATTGAGGTTCTGGATTTTATTTGGTTGTATTTGATCTTATTTGGATTCTTCTTATTGTTCTAGTCGTCTTCATCTTTTCTGCGTATGTAACAGCATGCATAACCACGCGCGAATGACCCTTGCTATACGAATTTGGTATTCAAATTGTGAAGGAAATCAACCTAAGAAGTTGGAATATTCGACCGGTTATCGTCATCGCATCCGCCACCTTACCACTGGTGGTAGTGGTGAAGGTGGCGGTGTCGAAAACGATGGTTGTGATGAAGACTGATAAGTGGTGGCGCCAAAATGTTGCGCTTTGCTATGGCGGTGGTGAATGAGTTAAGGGCGGTGTCGAAAACGATGGTTGCGATGAAGACTGATAAGTGGTGGCGCCAAAATGTTGCGCTTTGCTATGGCGGTAATGAATGAGTTAAGGGGGTGATGATGGCGACCGGTAGAAGGTAGGGGTGTAGACGTGTAGTGGCTGTGACTCGTAGGTGGTGGACGCAATGATAAATTCCAACTCTTTTGCCGATTAAAGGAAAATGAGGGTTAATTTTTGTTTTTTTTACATCTAATGTTACACTCTATGGTATTGAATTTATGACCTCCTCCTATCTATTTCCTCTACCACGCCAAAGCCTAGATGGCAAATGAGGGTTAAGTACTCTAATCACATTCTCTTCTTACCTTTCATAATGTAAGTATGTAACCCATGCTAATAAGATTCTTTGCAATCGTTACTAAATTACACCAAAAATTATTTTGCATTAATAGATTAAAAAGTTTACCAAAACATGATAAATTTATTCTACAAACTCTTCTAAATCTAATAAGTGTACGAAGACGCAATGGGCTTTAATGAGCTTTTGAGTTAAGTTTTGTCAACATCAGTGGTGAAGCTTAAATTTTTTACACCGGGGGGGGGGGGGGGTCGAAAACGTATATACCCAAAAATTTCTATAGAACCGGGAGGTCGAAAACATATATACCAAAAAATTTCTATACGAAAACTACATATATAACACTACTGACCGAAAAGTTCGAGGGGTCGTGCGCCCCTTTCGGCCCCTTCAAAGCATAACATACATCCAAGATCCCCCTTTTTATAGCAAAGGTTGTTATGGTTTGTCGAGCAATTAATATGGGAAGTATTAGACAAGGGTCAGAGAACAAGTAGCCAAATTTGAGCTGGTTCACACTTGCCAACCTGGTTCATGTGAGTTGAGCACTCATAAGCGTTTTAACCATATCCCGTCGGGGACTTGAATTAATGAACAAGAAAACAAACCATATGTTTATCGGAGACACTTAAAATTATGTAATCTAAACACAACCTGTTTTACCTATTTATCCAGAGAGTCAAATAGGCTGTAAAACGTAAACATGTTGTATATTTTCTTTTATTACTTATAATAATTATTATTATTATTATTATTATTATATAATAATACTTTCCTGTATTATTAAATTCAAATTTTTATTTATTCATTCATTATCTATTTCATTTATCAATAATATTTCAAAGCGCTCGCCAAAGAGGAATTACTAGAAAGATACGAATATCATAAATAATTTATAAGTATTACAAACTTTGGGTAACTCAATTACCCGTAATACAAATCCAGTCTCAATATAATGATGCAAAGTAAAAAGGGGGTGCTTAATCGTGACTATCCAAGAGCCCATTAACATTTGATATCAATTCAAGAGATGAGTATGACTTGTTTCGAGTTACATGTTTATCGTTCAAGTTCAATTTGTTTGTTATTACTATTAATTACTTAAATATTTTATTTATATGCATGTATCTATATAACTTAAGGGGTTGGTTAACGTACAATATTCCTTAACGTACGATGTCTATGAGATTGAATTACGCACGTTATATAACTCAAAAACCCTAATCACGCATGTTGAAAACCATAATCACGCATGAACATAATCACGCATGTACAAAATCAGAAATCACGCATGGAGTAAAAACCCTAATCACGCATGTTATAAAACTAATCACGCATGTTATATTTTCACAGCGTACGCAACGTACATTAACCCAGACTGTACAATACACTTTTCTCTATAACTTAATATATGATAATATATATTACGTAGTTATTATTAAATAATTTAAGAAAAAAATTATATTTATACAAGTAATAGTAGGTCCATAAGTTTAGTCAAATCCATTATATGGAGCTCGGGTTTAACCTCAAATATTAAATGAGTTCCAACTTATGCTTCTACTCATTTAAACTCAATGTGGTTTAATATTTTAAGAAGTCAATCTTAAATAGATTATGATATCTCTTAATCGACTAATACCCTTGGTGAGTCTACCTTGTTTGTCAATCAATTTCCAATAGAGTTTAGATCAAATATCATTGGGTTGGTCTCGAGTGTGGTTCATAGAAGGGTGGCTCCGAAATCCGGTGGCCGTCAATTTATCAAACTAAACATAAGCTTTTTAAGTGTCATAGACGGAAAATATATAGATATAGTGTACAATTGAACAAAAACATATATTTCTCGTATTTAGTATCTAAATACGAATGTTGAAATTTCAACATATCACATTGATGATAGACATAATTACTTAGAATTCTTTAATAAAAAAGTACAATATATACCTTTTTTTATATAATTAAAGGTATATATTAATGAAGTCAGAGCCGTCTTTGAAAATGTTCGAAAATCTTTAGGCCCTGTGCGAACAGAAAATACGGGCCCTTAAATAAATTTTTAAAAAGAACATATATATAAAAAATATAATTATATGAAAAATAAATTAATATCATTTGAATCAACACAATCATTTAGTGTAACTTGACAAAATTTGGCAATTAATGTCATTTGCATTTAATAAATAGATAAGAAAGAAAAAGAAAAACAAAACCGAGGACACCGAGATTAGAACCCGTTTCTTCTTATTGTTAAAGTAACTTTCAAACCACCAAACCAAATGCTTCAGAATGGAATTTCTCCGATTCATTACGTATATATTCTAACTTTACAGTGTATAACTAATATAAAAACAAAAAAAATTGGGCCCTCGATGGGTTTAGACCCTGAGCCGTCGTCCATCCTGCACACCCTTTGGGCCGGCTCTGAATGAAGTTTAATTTTCAAAAAAATATTTTTATACAACTTTTATACATATTAATTAGGCAACGGTGCTTGACCATCACATTGGCTTGGCCCATAGAAACAACAAAAAGCATCCGACGGTTACAAACCAAATTGGACGCTAAATCAACGGCTCTAAAACACTTGCGTGCTATTGTTTCTTGAGGTTCAAACTTTCGTACCCTCATTTAACGCTAACGGCAACCGTCACCGACCGTTAACTCCACCCACGCTTCGAAACCCCTATCACTAACGTCACCCAAACGGCGTCGTCTCCTCCCCCATTCTATTCGTTAGAATACAAACCAAAATATATACGTTTTCTCTCGCCTATTTTCTCTCTCTATATCTCGATCTTTCAACGGGCAACAAGTTATGGTTCCAATTGGTTCTTCAATTAGGGTTTATTGATCTCAATTCACTTCTCTACTGTCACAGGTATGTTTCGTTGACTTTCTTTCTATTGATTGTTAGTCAACATGTGTTTAATTCCAAGAGTTTTTGATTGTTTTTGTATGTTTATCGATTCGTAAACTGTTGTTTCTTATTTCGTTTGATCTTATAGGATTGTTATAGATTGTGTGAAGTGTTGATTTCCATTTTGATAGGGTTTTTTGTGTTGAATTGTACATAGAAAGTGGAATTGAATTGTGTTTTATTCAATTAGGTTTACTATGAGTTGAATTAGTGATTTAGTTCTTAGATCTGGAGATGTTTGGTTGGTGAATTATTGTTGGAAAGTGAAGGAGTTGATATGGTAATTAGGGATTGTGAATTGTGATATATGTGTTGTGAGGGTTTTAAGTTTTAACAATTTTTTTTTTGCTTTTTAGGGGTTCGGTTTCGCGGAGAGTTTGGTATGGGTACGGTGGAGTTGCAAGAATTTTGCATTGAGAATAAGCAGTCAGGAGTTGCATCAAGCTCTTCGATTTCGGAAGGAAGTAGTGGCATTGTGTTGCCTAAGTCGCCCAGGGTTTCTAGCCCGACCGCCACGTCACCGTCTCATCGGTATGATTCTGTGTATCCACTTTTTTTATATGTATAATTGAACTGCATCTGTGTGGTGTGCCTTTGATGCAGAAGATCATGGCATATAACTTGTTCTGTATCTTATGATATAAACTTTTGATGAGTTATGTGGCAAGTGAAGCCATATACTAAAGCTTTTGATGTGTACAATGAATTTACTTCAATGTTGGTGCATGATTTATGTACTTGCATTATTGTATATCCTTTAGATTTTAGATTTGTTATTGCAATTTTGGACATTTCACTTGTGAAGATGTATTTAGAAAAGATATGATATATTAGATGAAACTTACCATTCATGTCTAGAACATTTATAACTTGTAGATGACAGAAAAAACATGGAAATTTATTTATGTATGCTTTGTCACTTAAATTCTTTTCTTCAGTTGTTACAACCGTTGAGTTTCTTGAACTGACAGTGTGATTTTGGAATTACAGGAGAACTGGACCAATTAGAAGAGCAAAGGGGGGTTGGACCCCAGAGGAGGTATGCAGTTTGTTTGAAGTACACTAATATGATGTTTTTCGTATACAAATGATAGATGGACTTGGGTTTATAATAAACAAACATTTAATGATGTTTTTCAGTAAAATAATAGCATGTTGGGTGGTAGTTTTGTTTTATAATGTTTCTTTGATATTTCACAGGATGAGACTCTAAAAAAGGCCGTTGAGCTTTTCATGGGAAAATCGTGGAAGAAAATAGGTGAGACAGTTCTCATTTTGTTGCGCGTAGCACCTACTTTTTTTGAGTATGTCAAAAATGATGTTTAAATCAATTAAAAATGTTGTTTTTTTGCAGCTGAGTATTTTCCTGATAGATCAGAAGTCCAATGTCTGCATCGCTGGCAAAAGGTTCTTAATCCCGAACTCATTAAAGGTCCATGGACTCATGAGGTTTGCACCACATCCCCTCCTACTCTTTCACACATTCGATTAAAACGGCTTTCATGGATTCTTTTTTTGTTTGTTTGCTGTAGGAGGATGAAAAAATTGTTGAGCTGGTGAAAAGATATGGGCCCACAAAATGGTCTCTCATAGCAAAGTCTCTTCCCGGTCGTATTGGGAAACAGTGTCGTGAAAGGTACATTCATTCACTTACTTACACTTATGATTTCGTTTACTTGCGTTTATATTATCTCTAAAGACAGACTGCGTAATCCTCCAGGTGGCATAATCATTTGAATCCAGATATAAAAAGGGATGCTTGGACCCTGCAAGAAGAGTATGCCCTCATGAATGCACATCGTGTGCATGGAAATAAATGGGCCGAAATTGCAAAGGCATTGCCTGGAAGGTTGTTTTTTTAACTCATCCCTTGTTTGTAGTTCTACAATTTTTTATTATTATTTTTTTTTATCAAAATACATTACGAAAATTCGGTGGTGGCGAAGGATGGGTCAAGTAATAAATTAGTTTAGAAGGTTTTAACCGCAGGGGTGTGCAAACGCACACGAACAAGACCTGATCGTGTTCGTTTGTTAAGAAATATATGTGTTCACGAACACTTACCAAACGAGATTTAATGTTTGTGTTCGTTTGTTAAGGAAATGAACTTGTTCGTGTTCGTTTGTGTTTGTTTGTTAATTTTAGGCAACGAACGTTGATGTACACAAATGAGCACAAACTAATGTTCATGAACATAAATGGAAACAAACGAACACAAACAAGCGTTCATGAAAAAATATATAATACAGCAACTCGTATTAAATATTTTATTTGTCGAATTTTGAAGTATTTAAATAAAATATAAAGATTAAAAACACTAATGAACTATCGAACACAAACGAACACGTTACCGAACGTTCATGAACATAAATGAACGAATACGGCCTCTGTTCATGTTCGTTCGTTTAACTAAATGAACGAAATTTCTTGTTCGTGTTCGTTTGTTTAATAAACAAACGAACACAAACAAACTCCCCCCCCCCCCCCCCCCCTGAACTGTTCACGAACTGTTCGCCGTACATTTGGTTCGTTTGCTGCCCTTTTAGGCACTATCAATACTTTTCGGGCAACTCTTAACCCCTTTGACTCGCTCAACTCATTTGCTGCCATTCTGATTGTTTGCGTATTACTAAAATGCTCTCATACAGGACGGATAATGCAATAAAAAATCACTGGAATAGTTCGTTAAAGAAGAAACTAGATTTCTATTTAGCCACCGGAAGCCTTCCTACTGTCTCAAAGAACGATATTAACGAAGGCGGTGACATATGCAAGACACCTTTAACCAGGAAACCGATTGCTTCCTCAGTTGCGGACTGGTCACGGATCACCCACAACTGCAGACCACCGTAAGGTAGAAGCAGAGACCATAGATGATATAGAATGCTCGACCCCTTCGCAAGATGTAGACGCTTCATCAAGTTTTCTTCCAGGTGGATCGACTGATTCTGAACGTACTGGAACCAAATCACAGCCGTCGAAGTTCGATCTTAGTCACCTTAGCCGGAATCTGATTCCCAAGTTTGATAATTGCAGTCCATTACGTGACGGAATTAATCAAGAGACGGTAAATGCAACACCCTTACAATCGAATATTCAAGTGTATGGTTCTTTGTATTATGAGCCACCACAGATCGGGATTTATACGCCGTGGAATTCGCGCGAGTATAATTCAAATTCATTTAATATGTCACCACTGTGTTCCTCAACACCGCCTTACGCTGACAAGTGTGGCGGTTCACATGCTCAAACGCCCCAATCAATCTTAAAGATTGCTGCTAAGAGTTTTCCGAATACACCTTCTATTTTAAGAAAGAGAAAAGAGCAGTCGTCGTTTTCATTTCACAAGATTTTGAAGGCAGAAGGTGATAGTGTTGGCGGCAAAGGGGTCGAAGGTGGTTCTTGTAGTGGTGGTGGTGATAGTGTTGACGGAAAAGGGGCGGAAGGTGGTTCTTGTGGTGGTGGTGATAGTGTTGACGGAAAAGGGGCGGAAGGTGGTTCTTGTGGCGGCGGTGATAGCATTGTCAGCAAAGGGGCGGAAGGTGGGGTGGCTACTGTTAACACGTATAATGCATCTCCACCTTACAGATTAATGTATAAGAGGAAGTCCGGTTTAAAATCTGTTGAAAAACAGCTTAAGTTTGGAGTTGATAAGGAGATTGTGAAAAGTGAATCCCAATCTGAAGATTTGAATGTTAAAGACAAGTCTGTGACAGAAGCATGTGACAATGGATCATAAATGGCTGCTGATAGTGCAGGAAACTGTAAGTGACTAATATTCTAATCGAGTCTTTTTGTGATTCTCGATGGTTTATCACGAGTACAAGTCCAAAGTTTTTGATTATGTTTAATTTGTTCTATTTTAGGATTGCTCTTGGATTTTTGAAGTCGTCTATGACGGATTCCTGCTACGCTACAATGAAAGTGAACAAAGGATCAAAGATCTCTGGAAACGATTATTAAATTATATGCTTTGAAATAGATAAACAGATAGATTTATTGACTTTTGCCTTTTCTTTCCTTTTTTTTCTGTATGGACAGAATGGAATTTAGGTAGCTTTAGCAGGTTTTGATGAATTACAACATTTTTTCTATAATTTGTAACAAAGGTGTATCAAATTTGTAGTTATGTTGGAACAATGTTCATGATGTTGGTTGATCTTGATACACAGGGCAGATATATGAATGTATGTCAAACATTTCACTTAAAAGGGGGCTAATAAAAGTCCATTTATTTTTAGGAGACTAATAAATCATGTTTAGACTTTTATAGCAAAAATTCCAGAGAAAAAAAAATTGCAACATATTTTATACAGGCTTTCAATTAAACCACCAAACTTTCACAATACACAAACAGAAGAATGATTTTTTTATCAGCTTGTAGTTTGGACCAAACTTAAGAATTGGTATGTCATCAAAAGTAGCTAAGCAAGTTTGGTCTGAAACAGAAACAAGATGAAAATGTATCGTCTTTATTTTGCATCATCGGTTGGTTTACATTGCATCATCGGTTGGTTTTCGAGTCAAATTGCAATTACTGTACATCCTATGCAAACCACAAACAGGTACAGATTTTGAGAAGTCGCCAGAGCTATAAACAACAAATCCAAATTTCCAAATTTGGAGTCGGGTTATACACATGTATATAAGTGTATAACCACAATTTTAAACACAAATTTATCTTCTTTCAAGCTTCTTGCTAGTCAGAGGTTATTGATAATAATTCTGCCGTTTTATCTTCTTTCCTTCTTATCTTTGAGCATTGACACCAGGACGATACTCTCCAATACCTAGCAGGTCCTGCAAACACAAACATGATATACCCGTGGTATAGACTGAGTAGACCCAAATTTACCTGTGGTATATTTTGAGTTGACCCAAATTGACCTTTTGTATAATTTGAGTTGACCCAGATTGACCTTTTGTATAACTTGAGTTGACCCAAATGAATCCATATGCAAAAACTTTTTACCCAAATAACCCATCTTTAAATAACGATCATGATTGCCACGACCCCTAGACCTGATTCCTCATGGAAACAAAAACAAACCAGATGGGATGATCTTTCCATGTCACATGTTTAAAAATATATTTAAAAAGCATTCCAAGTAAAACTATGAAGGTGCTCTGATTTATGGAAGTAAGTTGAAATCTGTTATGTCTAGTTTGTCCACTAGAATATACACTGCGATATAAAAATTTAAGAAACGTTAATTGATCTCCGCCTTTTCTTTTCGAACACTTAATTCTTTAACTTTTCATTAATGAAAGTGTTAGTGGATGACCGGATGCTTGAATTCTAGGTGGTTGATTAAGCAGGCCTGAATAATCCAAGATTCCAAGTGCTAGCAAATAAGCAAATGCAAAAAGAGGTTAAATTTACCTGGCATGCTTTATTTTTTGCTCTGGTTTCAGCGGTGCTAGGAATATCATGATTTGGTTTTATAAATCTTTTCTCGCGTCTATCACATGAGCCCCATCCATCAGAGAACCTACCCCCTCTAAACATAAAACAAAAGAACCATAGCAAATATGAGCCACATAAACCAAGCCTGCATCTTAAACAGAAATTATTGTAGAGAAACATACTGCATATGTGCTCGAACTATAAACTCAGCACGTTGAACATTACGATTATCATCAAACTCTATAGTCTTATCTTTGATTTCATACGAGATGTTGAAATAACATGATATCTTTCTCCAACCTGTTTTTCCAATCAGGATGCATCAGCAACATGCCGACTTGTATGAGGACCAAAACAAATTAAGAGGCGAAACCATTTTACCGGACTTTTTGATGAAGTGATTCCCAGAGATCATCGTGTAGTCACCCTTCTCCAATATCTGCAAACAGATATGTCAACCAGTGTTACTCTTGATATGGAGTAATAAAATCTGAAACCATTTAAGCTTCTAGTTTTGTATTTGACGACTATACTTGATTTTGATACGATGTTTTTTTATCTTTAGATAGTTGTATTGCATTTCTGCAACTACTTTTTGGTATCAACTTTAACAACTTTGGATCAATTTCCTTTGTGGAAAACATCTTGAGTAATGAGTACAATAAATACGTTGTTGTAACACTGTAGTGATGATCTGTGTTGTTCCACAATGTTTACTTTGATTCTAACGTACACGCTTTTGCAATGTATTATCGACTATAAAAGTTTTTAACTATGGCTAATTACTTTCATGAGTTCATTTAACATGTACATATAATCAATAATTGCAATTGTTGTGGGACAAAGCCAGTAATATGTACACATTTACATTAAGGTTCAACTTTAACCTTTTTCACTCAATTTGAAAAAACTTCTTGCAAACTTAAACAAAAGCAAGTCTAATCCTAATGCATTCTTTCCAAAGTTTTACGTAAATTTAATGCGAGGTAGGGGTGTTCAGAATTCGATTAATAAGGTCTGGATTTGAGTTGATTCATATTCGAGTCCAGTAATCGAATTCGAATCAAATACGAATTTATAATTTTCAATTCGATTCGATTCGATTCAAAATTCGAATTCAGTTTATATATATTTTTTAATATACGTATATACACAAACCAAACACATATATACACGCCTATAACTTCTAAACTTGGCCAAAGTATGAACTATATCCGTAAGTGATAAGTTTATTATTCATAACATTACCAAACTTACTGACAAATAGCCCATACTACTTATTTCAAAATTTTTACCTAACTTAAATCGTTACCACTAACCAACCTATCTTCTGAATTTTGGTGTTTTGACATATTGATAGTTAATTAACTTTGCAGATTATTATATTTTATGTTGAATACAATTAGTTTGTAGTAGTTTAAAAAATCAAAGTAAAATAATTTATTGTTTAGAATGAATTTGAATTAAATCGAATTTATTCGAATTCGAGTTTCAAATACTAATCAAATCGAATCGAATACGAATTCAGGTAAAAAATAAATTCATATGAGTGCATATTTGAAGCAATTAACAAAACAAAAGAAAAAGGAACATATGTACGGACCGCCATAGCAGCATTCTGTATTCTTTAAACAGATCCACAGTAGGAAATCGACCTGACAAGCTATGTGTCATAACAGAGCCAATCAGATGAACAGTTTACAGGACTCTGCACCGAACGATACGAGGACGGAGTAGTGGGCGTGCGTTGCACGTGCTTCACCAAAGCAAGAGGCGCAGGAGGAGGAGAAGTGGCTTCAGCAAGAGAAAACCTGGCGATCTTCTTCGGGCGTTGGTCGGGGGAGCTTTCCTCCTGCAACACCTCGCTGCTGGATATTGAATGCTTTCTAGGGTTTGTGTTTGGGGATAATGGGGACGAAGATGTGAATTTTGAGATGACTGGAACTTAACTTTGGGG
Organism: Helianthus tuberosus; assembly: GCA_030545235.1. Taxonomy (NCBI): domain Eukaryota; kingdom Viridiplantae; phylum Streptophyta; class Magnoliopsida; order Asterales; family Asteraceae; genus Helianthus; species Helianthus tuberosus. The sequence goes on from CM060424.1 coordinate 12,740,974, forward strand.
GAGTGAAAGCGAGTGTTGTTGTTTTGAGGTTTGAGAGGTCTGGTGGCGGAGGAAAGCGCGATGAGGCGACGGCGGCGGGCAGAATCAATGACCGCCCAGAGAGCGTCGTCGTCGAGGTCGGTATCGTCTAGGGTTTGCGAGAACATCGCTCTCTGTCGGAGATTGGGGGGGGGGGGGGGGGGGGGGGGGGGGGGGGGCTGCAAAGCCCGCCTGCTGAAAATGATTCAAAAAAGTTTGAAAGAGTGTGATTTGGTTGTCTAAAAATGTAAAAACACTAAAACATGAAGGGTGTATACAACAAATTGACTTTTTTTTTTGACGTCCAACATAAGAATCGCCGGGTACTCCGTACGCGACACCCATTGGCCGAAAGGTAGCCCGCGGCAGCCCAATCTGCACGCACGGAGCCCCTAGCCCACCATGCCACCAGTTCCGGGGAAAACCCGACCCTGCACCCGCCCGAGGGCACGACAATGTAAAGCCGGTAAAACCCGGGTGGATCAGGAATCGAACTCGAGACCTTTCGGTCAGGAGTCTTCCCTCATTTCCATAATCACTGAGCTATAAGCCCAGGGTTCTACAACAAATTGACTTAATTTGAAACAAAATGTTTGTAAAAAAAACATATTATAAAATTTTCAAATAAATCATAGGAACAAAGTCGTAAGCTAACATGCTTTTAACTATTCGGAAAACCCAATGTAGCAAATCAAGGGTTTTGTGATTTCGAGCTTGTTAAAATGAAGAAGACCGGATTTTACGAAACAGGAGGAGAAAAACAGGGTTTAAGGAAGAATAAGACGATACGTTTGATTTGAGAAACGAACAATGCAATCTTTTTATTAGGTACTAGTAGGAAACCCACTCGCGCGATGGCGGCTGTAACCCCCGCCAAAAAACGGATCGTAGAAACCCGACCCGTATTACAAAACCGGATCCATCGAAAAATAAATAAAATGGAAATTATTATTATTTTTTATTATTTAATATTGGATACGTATTGCGTTGGATAAAAACGTTGAACTTATGAGCATTTTTTATTAGTTCAGTTAGAGAAATAGAAGTGAAACATTAACATAGTTAATTTGGTTGGTTAATTAAAGTTATAAGTTTAAGGGATGTTTTGTAAGAGTCGAAACTTTAAAATAAATTAATTTGATTAACTAGGTTAGTTTGTTAGTTAACTCTATAAAAATAAATACACTAACTAAGTTAGTGTTATGAGTTAATCAAGTTAGCAGCTTATAAGTTCACAATTAAAACTCCATTGATGAACCTAAGAACTTTAATGGGTTTAATCCAATTCGTAAAAATCAAGTTACAAAATTCACATCATTCGATTCTCCTGATAATTCCACACAAAACCCACTGCCAATTCCCTTTTTCATCCACTACAATCAACGAATTAAATCGAAGAACAATCTAGGGCTCGTAACTTCAAATCACGATTTCTCTTTCAATTCTTAACCTTTTCAGGTGATTCTTGAGCCTATCTTGTTTAATTTTTCATGCTCTACAAAATCCTACCATCCATTTTTGTGATAGAAGGGCAGTTGAATTCAAATTTAATTATAGTTAAAATTAGGGTTTTTCATCCTACAATTTTGGGGATTTTGATCCTAGACTAGTGATTTGATGATGTGTGTGTGAAAACACATTGTATTTTGCATTGTGTTGTACATTTTTTTAGTCGTTTAACGAGTCGTTTTGAGATCTATATGTTGTGCTTATTGTGCGTGGGGTTTTATTGAGCTCCCCATAGGCAATTTTCAGAGTCCTGACACCCGGTTCAGCTTGTTTCTTCATGCAAATTCAACACGAATCAAGATTCGGTGATCTCAAATTTTGATCTTACGATTTCTCTTTCGTAAACTATGCAAACCACCATCACTGCTCCTAGTTTATCGGGTGTACCGCCGCCTTCTTTCATTTTTTATTCTTTTGAGATGACGCGCAGCCACAATCGTTGCTAGGTGCCTACGCGATGCGGATAGCTTCCAAATCAATTTTAACCATTAAGTTAGTTTGATTAATGCATTGTTTTTGTTTATCAATGTAACAGATTGCAAATAGAACTTACGGGCCTATTGGTCAGTTGAATATCTGTTTGTATATAGTTTCTTTTTTTATTGCCATTTGGGTTCTTAAATGTGATTATTATTGTGTAGGGATTGTTTTCCAAGGAATAGAATACAAGCTCGCACTTTTGTTCTAGAAGGATCATCCCTATAATCCTCCTAAGGTGAAGTTTGAGACTAAATGCTATCATCCAAAGTTCTAAACATCAATGTTTCTAGAAACATGTGTTTGGATATATAAAAGGTACCTTGCATTTTCTTTTGTATAAAGTTGTATTATTTTTGGCAACGTGTGTTTGTTAATATAAACCTTTATCTTGTATTCTAGATCAACTGGTCGTGTGTTTATGATGTGCGGAGTATTCTGATTCATAGTTGTCAATAGCTATAGCGACCGCTATAGCGCGCTATATGGCGATGCGACCAAGTGTCGCTATATGGCTCATAGCGATGACTAGCGATAATAGCGGGTCAAAATTGGTCAAAACTAGGCGGCAATGGTCAAAATCAGGAGAAATCGGTCAAAAATCGGACCTAATCGGGTCAAAATTGGACTGAATCGATCTAATGGAATGAGTTCTTACCTCGTTTGGAACCAAAATTGGGGCTAGGGCTTCTTTCTTGTGCGCCATGTCTGATGAGAGGGAAGAGCGGCTGTATTGAATGCAATGAAAGAGATGGTGGGCTAGGGTTTTTAAGTTTGGGTATTTTTAACATTTAACCCCCTCTATCTTTCATAACTTTACATATGGTTCCCAAACTTGTAAATTTGTGTACAAAAAGTATAAAGTTAACTATATATTTATGTAAATATAGCTATAAAATAGCTGGATTTATAGGTTTTTGTTAAATATACATGTAAAATAGCATATATACCAAGGTATTTTGATATAATATACATATAAAAATTTTCAAAATTCTTTTTCTAGTGTAATCGCTATACTTAAAATAGCCGTCGCTATTTGTCGCTATTCGCTACGTAGCCGTAGCCGTACGTTGTCGCTATTTGTTGCTATTCGCTATTAACAACTATGTTCTGATTTCAATCCAGAGTCTCTTAGAAGAATCAAAAACATGTTCGCCCATGAATAAGGAGGCGGCAACACTTTGGAGTAATCAACAAGGTAACTGCGAAGATTGATTTTCTGTATATGTTTTAGCTGTGAAGATTGATTTTCTATATAAAATCCAGAAATGTATGAAAGATGAATCGGTTAATTTTGATTAACCGATGGTAAAAAACCAAGGGATTAAAAATTCTTACGCATATAAGTTATTTTCCTTTACAATCTTTAGATCTGCCGAAGCTTCTTTTGCATATAAGCAAATAGATCACTCACTGATGCAAGCAAAAGAAGTCGTTACACAAAATAAATTTTAATCCCTCAGAATGCCAGCAATGCTAAATAAAAGTCAAGGAACAAAAAATGTGATAAAAGAATCATATATGTGAATTTCATATTGTCATACCACATGTAAGTTTTCAGGGCAAATATACCTGTATTGCAACATAAGAGAAATGACCAAGGTTAGCAAACATGGCTTCCGAGCCTGCAAGTAAAGTTGACCAAATTTATAATATAACATGGATAAATAATTTAAAAGGTCGTATTCTATATTCTAAAATTATTATGAACCATGCATTTAAAAGGTTGGAGAAAGATACACACACAATGGATTTAAAGAGTTTTAGTTGGATCACTAGGTTAGAATCCCATGTTTTATAAAGAACTTGGTTTCTTTTTTTAATGGTTATGGCTTAAGATTGAACGAATCGCTCCACGCAACCCCTAAAATCATCAATCTAGCTAAGTGTTGTGCTCCCGCCGCATCGCGCGGGCACCCCACTATACATTATTAAGCGAATTAGACGTACACAATCATAATTTTGCTAGGCGTACAACATGTGAAGCCACATGTACAAGACAATGTAACTTATTTAATAAGGGTAAAATAGTAACTCCCTGGCACTTTTTAAGATGCTTAAAGGTTATTATTGTAAGTTTACTGTAATCTCATACCTCACATCCTAAAATCCTATTCCAACCTTGTCCTTGTGTTTCCATCCTTGCCCCCTGTGTTATAGACGTCATAATTGATCAGTCGGAACGCCCGCTGCAACGCACGGGACTACCCACTAGTATTCTAAAGAGTATCAAGTTTACTAGGGTAATTGTCTGTTAAGAGTCGGCTAACCACTTTCATTGTATGCATAGAGTTATCACATAAGGTCTTTCAATTTCTTTCTTTCTACTGTTGTAACTTTCTTTTGTTCACAGTAATCCTTATATGGAAGCTTAATTCAAGTCAGGGGCGGACCTAAGTTTCTGCGTGGGCGGGCAGGCGCACCCGTTAAAAAAGATTTAGTGTATTTTTAGGCAAAAAAAGAGTTGACCGCACCCCTAGCAAATAATTCATGGGCCCACCAGTTATCCAAGTTTGCAATTCAATTAATTTATGATCACCAATCGACTTTAGTGAAGGATCAATTTATCAACAAAACTCAAGTATGTGTTCTTTTATATCGTAAAACCTAGAATGTAGAAACCGAATTATGAAACCAATTCAACTGAACTATAACTTGCTTGGTCTGATTAGATTCTTGATCAGATAGTATGTGCATTTTGGTTCCATTTTTAAGGAACAACAAACTAACTAGATTGGTGTAAATTAAACCTTCTAAATTTACACCTTAAAAGTCGCAAAATTTATGGCTTTCAACATCATCATACTTAGTAAATCCCACCAACAGCAAAGCTAAGGTAGGGTCTAAGGAGGGTAAGATGTAGACAACCTTACCTCTACCCCGTAGGAATAGAGAGACTGCTTTCAGTGAGACCTTCGGCTCGATAGTAGTTTTGCATCAAGCCTTGGACCTAAGGCACATAACACTTAGCGACCGGGACAAAGACCGATTGGAACATGTACCCCTTAGTCTTTCGGCTATCAACGCCACTACATGATGCATGATTAACCATCCGCCGCTTTTAATGTTATTTTCACGAAATTAGTAAAATAACATTAAAATTAATGCAATTTCACTTTTGCCCCCTGAGCGCCTACACATATATACGTTATATGTGCACACTGCAAACGGGGGTAACAAAATTTATTGCTTTGAAGCAGATAAAACAACTATTCAAACAGAACATACTTATATTTGAAAAGAATACACGATCCATATGAAATTTGCAACTTTACAAAGCAAATAGTCAAACAAACACATTACAATTGATAATTAATCTACATGGAACTTACAATCACTTTACAATGGACATATTTAAACAAACACATTACAACTAGGCAACCATTATGGTTATACCTTGGGGTTTTCATAGTAAAGAACATGTTTCTTGGGCTTGAAGAGGTACCTAGAACGATACGTTGATCGAATTACATCGAAAAATAAACCATATTGCAGAGATATGTATAAGAGGACCGGCAACACCCCAAACACGCAGATTAGTATTGGCATCCATAATAAACCTTTATGGTAAAGTACAAAAAAGCTGACACCAAAAGCGACAGTCATGGTTGTAATAGATAGGAAAAGAGTTAATATACCTAAAATCAACTTTTTTGGTAATGATTCCAAGAAATCACTTTCAGCATAACGAGACGTGAGGATGGATAAAAATATAAGAATTGAGGCAGAAGACGCGACTAGGGAAATGGCATCAGCGACAACAAAAACCATAAAGGTTGCTTTCGAATGGAAGATAGGAATACCATTGTTTTGGTCATACCCACCGGGAACTGTAAAAGCTGCAGCAAACACTATGGTTGCAATAAGCGCTGCAACAACCATACATTGACTAGCTGTGTCTTTCATCCATTTCTCCCCTTCTATAACCAATTCTTTATGCTCCATTGTAAATAACTCATGTGGTGTTAAACCATCTCTATTCTTCCGTTCTCTATAAGAAGGAGGAATCATTTTCTCTACTTCCTACAACACAACACAACACAACACAAGACAACAAAACACAAACAAACTAAAACAGTTATAAAATACTTTATGGCTACGCTCATCCTTAAAGAAAAGATGATTCGATATGTACCTGAAACCATAACAGTTCTCGTTGCATCTGTAAAGCAACTCCCGACACATCCTCGAGTTGTTTTTGCTTGGCACGTGTCCCAACTAAATGCAACATATTGTTCTCATGTTCATCTTTGAGAGGAGTTATCAAGTCTTTCATTGCACCTATCTCGTACAATAAGTTGTAGATACCTTCGTGGCGATGTTTGACAGCAATGTGGAATATACTTAGGTTGTTGTCATTTACCTTCCATATCAGATCGGGATATTTACGTATGAGCTCAACTAAGAATGTTGTATTGCCCATTTCGGCAGCAATAAACAATACCCGAGAAGAGTGCACCCTTAAGTTTGTTGCAGCACGCATTGTGGCAACACTTTTAGAAATGAGTTTTTGTAGATGTTGAGCTTGATCTTCCTTACCATATTCCCGCTTAATTATGTCTTGGGTTTCATCATGCATGTTCACAATATGCTTAGAAATTAGCTTTGTTAGTACCAGAGCTTGATCTCCCTTACCAACAACTACTGTGTTGTCTTGCTTGACAATTTTTTGGGATTCGATATGCATGTTGACAACATAGTCAGAAATGATGTTCTTTAGTTGCAGAGCATGATCTCCTTTTGCAGAAGTTGGGTTGGTGTCTTGTGTTGTCGAATCGTGTTGCCCTCTAATTATTTTCTGGGTTTCAACTTCCATTTTGCCAAGAAGTTCCGAAATGAGTTTTTGTAGTTGAATAGCTAGAACCATCCTTCCGGGAGCCAGGGGCGCAGGATATGAGGGGCCGGCGGGGGGCGCCCGACCCCCCGAACTTTTTGCGAAGTAGTGTTACGTATCTATTTTTCGTATAGAAATTTTTAGGTTTATATGTCTTCACCCCCCCCCCCCCCCCCCGGTTTAAAAAAAAAATTAGGTATATATTTTTTTGGACCCCCCGGTTTAATTTTTTTTTGGTATATACGTTTTCGACCCCTTCAGTTTTATAAAAAAAATATTTATATAGCCTAAATAAAATTATTTAAATAGCCCATTATAACTTGGATTGTATGTTTATTACTTAGCCCATTAATGATAAGCCAAAAAAACCCAATATAACTTGAATAGCCCATTAGTTAAACGCTGTTGCTGTTGCTGCTAACCGGTAAAAAAAAACAAACAAACTGCTGCTTGCTTGCTGCTAACTGGAGACGAGGACTCGAGGAGAACAGAAGAAACAAAACGCAGGTGCGGCTGTCTTCTTCGTTCGACTAATCGACTTTGAGGAGACGAGGTTGGGCTGCTCTAATCGACTTCGTTCGACTAATCGACTTCAAGGTATGTGTTTTTTTTTTTTTTTTATCTTTAGGATTAAATTAGGGCTTAATTTATGTGATTTAGGTTTAAATTAGGGATGAAATTGGACCGATTTTTTGCCATAAACTTGTTGAAATTAGGGATTTAGGGGTGAAATTAGGCTGTAACCATGCTAGATATTAGAAAAAGAAAATGCCTTGTTGATGGTTAATTAGGCTGTAACATGTAACAGGCTGTAACTTGTTGAAATTAGGGATTTAACTTGTGTTGTTGACTTGTTTCTTGTTAGATTACGCTATGGGGAAAAACAAAATCATAACTTCTTTTTTTAAAAGAAAGAATGAAGAACAAGTTGATGGAAACAATGAGATTAAACGGCAAAAAGCTTCAACAAGCGAACCGGTTAATGAAGCGAATAATGAACCGGTTAATGAAGCGAATAATGAACCGGTTAATGAAGCGAATCAAAACATTCCTCAAAATCCGATTAATTCTTCATCCAGGAGGAGAACCGGCCACCGGGCACCCACCTTCCTCTTCTTTTTAATGTTTTCGTGTCTTTGTTCAATTGTTTGTTAAACAATGTTTACGTTTTAATGTTTGAGAACGTATTTTATTTGATATTAATATTTGACCCGATCCGACCCGAATCGAATCACCGACATCCGACCCAAACATAGAATTTTTTTTAGGTCCGGTACCTTCCGCCCCCCCGAACATTTTTTTCAAGCTTCGCCACTGCCGGGAGCTGACTTGTCTTGCTTACTTGAATCCACTGGCCCTCTGAGTATGGTATCGATGTCTTTCTTGGGCTTTTTTGCAACGTCTTCCCAAATGATTCTTAATAGTAACAATGCTTGATTTTCCTTCTCATGAGCACCCACTTTTGAACCAATGAATGTAAAAACTGGAAAAAAAAAAAAAACAATCAAAAAGAAGCTTAACTAAGGGTACCAGATATTTATGATATAAAAAAATATGGATGATACCAGAATCACATAAGAAACTCAAATATGGTGAAAACATTGTCATATTTGAGTTGTTTACCTGTCTTGATGGTTCTCGTTATGATATTAGAGTTTGTTTCATTGAACGCATTAGGCTTACGAGCCAAAATTCCCAGTATGGCCCCCTAACAAGATCTGGATACTTTTTCACTATCTCTAGTGCAATATCTGAAATTTGAAAGAAAAAAAAACATCGCAATAAGGGAAAATGTTATAACAAAGTCTACGATAAAAGCAAATCATATTGATTACCAAACATGTCATTCTCGACACATTTTTCGAGAAGCCAGCCACGGTTCTCGGGATTCCAACAATCATCACGCAACCCGTTTGATTCTTCATAAAGATACTTAACAACATCATAATGTCCAAACAAGGCAGCCACATATAGTGGCAGCATTTGTCCAGAACCTGGGATTGTCTGCAAGATGTTGTTCTTTTCCACCATAATCTTAACAGTTTTAATGTTTCCAGCAGCAGCTGCCAGATAGAGGGCCGTGTTGAAGCTTTCATTTTCAAGAGCCAAGTCTTCTTTTTTCATCAAATCGACCAGGTTTCTCACGAACTCTTCCACTTTTTTAGGATCACCTTTTGCAGATGCTGCTACGTGAAGTGCAGTTTCCCCATTTTCGGTGATACTAAACCTCACCAACTCCATTTTCTTTTCAAGAATGGCTTTGGCAGCGTCCCAGTTACATTTTATCGCGGCTTCATAAAGAGGGACACCAACTTTGAGGTAGTTTTCTCTAGGTCCTTCAAGTAGTTCCATTTAAAACAAATAGTTAGTACCTTATTCATCTCAGTATTCTCTTCAATTTGGTTTAACATGATTACATCAAGCATACTATAAATCTGCTTATCAAATTTGACAATGTGACTGTGAGTTATCTCTTATCAATAGGATGTGAAATTTAAGTTTTTGATAAATTTAGGACTGAAATATTAATTCATGACGAATATAAGAAAGAATAAATCACGTGTTTAGTACCCGTGGTTTACGCATTTTGCCATTTTCATACCTATTTATTAAAAATTACATCTTTGACACCAACTTTTACAAATGGTTTCATCATTAGTACCTGGAGTAAATTACAAAAATCGTCCTTTATGTTCACACCAAATTGCAAAGTATGTTCTTTATCTTCAAAACGTGCAAAAACCGTACTCGATGTTTGCAAAACCTTACACGTTATGTCCTTTAGCCCTAACTAATTTACTTTTTGTGGTTAAATCTGACCAAGTGAACCCCATCTGAGGGTAAATTAGTCTTTTCGCCAATTTATTTTAAGTATTTTAATAAATAAACAGAATCTAATTCCATATCTCTTTCTCTTTTCCCCCATCTCTCTATTCCATATCTCTTTCACTCAACCACATCACCACCATTGCACTTCCACCATCACCACCGCACCACCTCCACTATCACCACCGTACCTACACCTGCATGACAGCCATCACCACCACCAAGCATAAACCGCATCTCATCCAGAGCAACATATTCACATGGTCATATGTCAAAACACCAAGAAAGGAAAGCGCATCTTGACGACATCTAGGAGATCTGTAACAGGTTTGTGTTCTTGGGCCCATGGTTTCTTGAAACGTTGAAGTGAATTCAACCTGGATTTAACATGTTCATATCTGAATTTAGCGGTGGTGTTCAGATCTGTACATATTCAGATCTGAATATGTGGGTTGGGGTTGGGGGTTGGGCGGTGGTGGAGGTGCGGTGGTGGGGTTTGTGCAGTGGTGGTCGGCCGTCGTTGGTGGGGGTTGTGCAACGGGAGTGGAGGTGCGGTGATGATAGTGGAGGTACGGTGGTTGGGTTTGTGCAGCGGTGGTCGGCCGCCGGTGGTGGGGGATTTGCAGCAGGAGTGGAGGTGCGGTGGTGTTGACGGCGGTGGAGGTTCGGTGGTGATGATGGAGGTACGGTGGTTGACGGTGGTGGAGGTGCGGTGGTTATAGTGGAGGTGCGGTGGTGATGGTGTGCAGATGGTGTTAGTGATAGTGGTGGGTGGGTGTGTGTGTGATAGAGAGAGGGGGATCTAGAGATCTGGTTAGATTGATTTTAGATCTTTTTTTAAACGCTGAGAATCTGTAACCTGTTGTGAAAACGATCTCACACCCTTCTAAACAGACAGAGGGCACTAACCCTACTCTGGCCAGACTATGTTGTCTAAACTGGGTCTACGCTGGCGTCATAATTCGGCTAACGGGTTCCCCAGGAAACCATAGTACCCACTGCCAGTGGTAGGGGATTGCGCTACCACAAGAGAGAATCTCTTTGGCGTAAAGTACGGTGGACTAAAACCCGGGGTGGGTAGGGCTCGAACTCTTGACCTAGGGTCTGGAAGAACTAGCTTTCATTGCCTTTATCCACCAAATATAAGTGGGGATTGATCTTAGGTCTCCAAGGAAAACCCAAATCTTTCCAACCACTAGACCGCAAGTGATGGATTCATATATGCTTTTATATGTTTTTACTAATATTGTTTTATATAAATACATATGGTAAAAAGACTAATTTACCCTCAGAAGGGGTCCACTTGGTCAGATTTAACCATAAAAATTAACTTAGTTAGGGCTAAAGGACATAACATGCAAGGTTTTGCAAACATCGAGTACGTTTTTTTGCATGTTTTGAAGATAAAAGGACATAGTTGCAATTTGGTGTGAACATAAAGGACGATTTTTGTAATTTACTCTTGGTTGTAGAATTAATTACATGATTAGTACCTGTGATGTACTAATGGTGAAACCATTTTGTAAAAGTTGGTATCAATGATGCAATTTTCAATAAATACGTATGAAATGGCAAAATGAGTAAACCACGGGTACTAACAGTGTAATTAATTCTATAAGAAATAATTTGGCTAAAATGATGTGGAGGATCGAAGGACTTAAATGAATAACAGATATACCTTTAATAAGATCTCGGAAAGGTAGTTTCGGTTTTAATCGTCTGTTAGACTAATGGGTATGGTTAGGATAGGCTTTGATGGGATGAGCCGCCACGTAGGCGGCTCGTGGGGGATGAGCCTCCATCATATTTGAGGGGGATGGAGGCTCGTGGGGGATGGGGCCCCACCTCATTATTTTATAATTTTCTAAGTTTTAATTTATTAACTTAATAAAAACTTTATAAAAATAAAAAAATACAACATAAAACAACATAAATAATTTCATTTCATAACATTAAAAAAAATTACATTTCCTAAAAAAAAAAAAAAAATTACCGAAAAATAAAAATTAAAAATTACATAACCTAAAAATAAAAAAACAACCTACGACGACCATTTTTTCATCACTTCTTCCTTCATCCTCTGATAAACCACTCGTTCCGCCTCCGGAACCGAGTCGAGGTCCAACCTCATAATCCTAAAATCTTCCGCTCGAGCTTGGTCGGCCGACACGTTTTTCTTGTGAGTGTATTTTTCGGCCGCGAACTGTTTGAACTAACGGAATTCGTCTATCAACTCGTCCATTTTCGCCGATGCCTTCGAGCCGCCCCCTCCACCTGAGCCGCCCCCTCCACTCGAGCCGGCCATTTTTGTTGGTTCTTTACTACGTTCCATGCTCGGAAGTGCGGGAAAGGCTTTGCATTTTGAGAGTCCCACTTAGCGATAGCAAGGTTAAGAATGTCCGTCTCGTTACTCCCGCTAGGAGGATTCATCCTAATTTGGTTATAAATTGCGTTAAAGTTATTGATGACCTTGCTCATTTTACGCCACTTACCCGAGACGGCTTCTACATCACGATCCGAGCTATGCTCCATAATCGCATGAAATCTAGCCGTTGCCTTCTTCCAAAAACTATCACCCTTTTGATTGTTTCCTAAATTTTAAAAAACAATGCATTAGTAAAAATAAAAAATATAAACTTTTAAAAAATTTAAAAAAAAATTTAAACTTTCGTTCATACCGACTATCGGGCTAGTAGAGGACTTAGTAAACACCATTGCTAGCGCCTCCTCCTCTACTTTCGTCCACGGTCTCCCCTGTTTTCTCGAACCGCTTTTTGACGCGGTTTCGGGTACGTTTTCAACCTTCTTCCCCTTCCCCTTGTTTTTTTTTCGGTTGAGCTCTTGCGGTGGCGATTCGGGGACGACTTCATCATCATCATCGTCAAGGTTAACCGGTTGGGAAATTGGCGGTTGCGATTGGAGTTGTTCAAACGAGTTGCGTTGCATCATTTGTTGTAGCGCTTGGTATTGTTGGAGTTGTTGAACTTGAGACATTTGTGAGAATGCGTTGGGTGTTTGTTGGAAATCCGAAAAAGGAAATTGCGGAGCCCCCCACGATTGATCCATACTCGGAGTGTAAGCGGGGGTCGAAAAAAAGTTAGGTTGGTTCGGGTTGTAATTATTCGGGTTGGGGTTGTTTGGGTTGAAAGGATTCATGATTTAGAGAAAAAGGTATAAAAAATATGGAGTGTTTTTATAAAAAAGGAAGAGAATTGGAGAAGAATGGGAGTAGAAAGGATAGAAATGTATAAAAATGGTTGAGATATTGGGTATTTAAATTGAAAAATGAATTTTTTTTTTTTTTTTTATTTTATAAAAAATAGCCGTTTGCAACGGCTAGTTGCATATGTGGGGCCTCGACTGAATCGGCGTGGGGTAGACGTTTGGGCCGGGCCGGGGCTAAGGGGGACGGTGTGGGGGCTCGGCGCCGGACCAAGCCGGGGCTATCCGACCCCATACCCATTAGTCTTATTGATTTCCTGCTGCTGTGGCGGCGGCAGCTGCGGCTGGGACTGTGGCTGGGGGTGGCTCAAGAGTTTATCCTCGACGATTGATGCTAACTGCACTTCTCTTTGGGCCATCTGCACAGTCACACCATATGTAATAACAATTATTAAAACCTAGCTGAAATTGCATGATAATTTTTAATGGGGTATGATAATACCTCTGCGTAATAGAATGATTCTGGAATATGAAAACTGAAAGGCCTTGAGTTGAGTGATCATATGAACATGCATTCCGTAATATATATCCAATGTATCATCCTTAAGTCAACGTCAACTAGAAAACGGGCCCATGGTGCATAAATAATTGCATGTAAACAACTTATCTTTTTTTTGAACGGCAAATTAGGATCACTGACGTACCACTGGAGTATCATCGTGCCACCAGCAGAACCACCCGATCATATCCATCTCCACTAGGCAAAAAATAAATAAATACATAAAACATTAAATAATTGTTTGGTAATTACGTTGTCCTTTTCATTAAAAAAAACCGAGTACAGGGATGACAATTTCCAACACGATTCCAATACCATAAGAAAACAATCACGTTTTGGATCTTTTTTAAGAAACATGTCGTGCTAAGACTTCAGGTTCGCCTATTTAATTGAATGGGTTGTGTTTGTGTCACATGATATTCTAACCTGTCACACGATAGAAAAACGCTAATCTAATAGGTTGCTTGTTCAAACAAGTTACAAATCCTAGACATCTAGTGGAGTATTAGGGTACATTATTTGGGGGGCTAACAAGTGGTAGTTTTAAGCTAGTAGTCCATAACTTGTTAAATGTGTACTAACGATACTTTCTTCCCAAGTAAATTTACAGTCGCCATAAGAATTTTCTTTTCAAAGATAAAGTTGAAATGGAAATCATCTCCAATAATAAAACAAACTGGAAATCCTGTATTTACCCTCAAAAACCGATATTAATGTACTTAGTGAGCCGAAAGTAAAATTTTTTTTACTAGATGCCGTCCTGGAAGGAAGAATCGATATGTGGGAACATAAAATAAATTTAGTAATTAAAAAAAAAATATTACAAGTGACTTTTAAATAAGGGTGTAAGGGTTGGAAGAATCGACATATGGGAACATAAAATAAAATTAGTATATAGAAAAAATATATTACAAGTGACTTTTAAATAAGGGTGTAAGAGGTGGAAGAATCAACATGTGGGAACATAAAATAGAATTAGTGATTTTAAAAAAAATATTAGATGGTGACTTTTAAATAAAGGGTACGGGGTGTTTCTCTTGTGGCGAGTAGTCACCCCTTTACCACAGCCAATCAAACTATGTCATTTCAACTTCCCTTTTAACTTTTTATTTTGCCTCAAACGTAAGAAGTGCTCCCCTCGTGGAGAGTAGTCCATTTCTATTTTTATTTTCTTTATTTCTAAAAATTATACATAATATTTAAACATATCTATACTATATAATAAAAGAAACCATGTTTGGGACACATGGCGCTCTATGAGGCATTCTTAATTATTTTTCTAAATATTTATTATAGAAATTCAATTATTGATAATATTAAATTTAAAATTTGTAAAAGAGATTTTAATGATAAAGACAAAGATAACTGATAATAATATATTAATTATTATAATCATATATTAGTTATTAAAAACTAAAAAAATATAATAGCGTTTTAAATATTTATAAAGATAAAGATTTTATTTAATTGGTAGTTTGAGTAAATTGTCATTTTAGTCCCTGAGTTTTTGTCCAAATTGTCATTTTAGTCGAAATAGTTTTTTTCTCATCTGGGTCCCTGACTTTTCCTTTTTCTTGTCATTTTGATCACATTGTCTAACTTAGTGTAGAAAGCAGGTTATAATCAAGGTTATAATCAGGGACATTTTTGGCATTAATTATATGAGGTTTATAAATTATGTTGTAAACTACCCCTGGTTATCACTACACAACAGTTATGCCAAAAATACCTCTGGTTATAACCAGATTTTTAGACTAAGTTGGGCAATGCGATCAAAATAACAAGAAAATGGAAAAGTCAGGGACCCGGAGGAGAAAAAAAACTATTTGGACTAAAATGACAATTTGAAACAAAGCCCAAGACTAAAATGGCAATTTACTCTTGGTAGTTGTAATCTTACTATATAATAAAAAAACCACTTTAGGAACACTTGTCATCATATTAAGTCATCTCTTATAGATAATTATTATTTTAATTTAATAAATATTATTTAATTTAATATCTTATATTATAGATAACTCTTCTACTAAATATTATTAGTTTAATATCTTATGAATAATTATTATTTAGTTTAATCTCCTTCTCATTTATAATATTATTTATTTGAATTAATTATATTTGAACGTTCTGTTTAGTTTGGTATCAAATAAATTTTACGAAACTTAAAATAAAATTAACTAATATTATTTATCATTTGTACATTTATGGAGTTTTAAATAAAGGGTTAAATTTATTGAGACGTTGTTAACAAATTTTGCAACAACAGAATAATCTATTTTATCACGAAAACCAAACTTTGTATTAATATATTAAATATTTTTATTTTCACTATACACAATTACATTTACTCGACCCATCTAACACATGAGGTTTTTTAAGATATAACTTTTTATTATTTGATATATAAAATTAAATTTATTCAATTCGTACAATACACGGGGTTTTTTAAGGATATATATTTTTTTTATTATTTAGTACAGAAAATTACATTTATTCAAACCGTGTAATGCGTATATTTTTAAAGATGTAATTTTTTATTGTTTGGTAGATAAAATTACATTTATTCAACCCGTTTAATAAATGAGGTTTTTTAAGGACGTATTATTTTATTATTTGGTAAACAATATTACATTTATTCAACCCGTGTAATACACGTGGTTTTAAAGATATAACTTTTTTATTTGGTATATAAAATTACATTTATTCAACCCGTACAATATGGTTCTTATAGATATAACTTTTTATTATTTAATATATAAAATTATATTTATTCAACCTGTACAATAAATGAGGTTTTAAATATATATTGTTTTATTATTTAGTATATAAAATTTATTTATTCAACCTCGTGTAATACACGGGGTTATAACCTAGTTTTAAACTAAATAAAATTATTACCTTAAACTAGAATAAAAAAATAAAACAAAAAAATCATCAAACAATTTATACCATAAAATAAAACAATTCATCTGCATCGAATAAAAAAAAAAAAAAAAAAATCATACCATATTATCATTCATTTTTACTTACCTTGTGTTATTGTAGGGCCCCTTACATCTTCAAAATTCTCATGAGATCCAAACATTTTATTTATACGAGTAAATTACGTTTTTGGCCGCTGTGTTTATATCACTTTTACTATATTAGCAAAAAATAAGAATTTTTAACATATCTGCCACATGGTCTCTGTAACTAACCATTTTGGCTCCTAAGTCTAACCATTTTGGCCCACATGGTCTCTATAACTAACCATTTTGGCCCCCATGATCTCTAGACTTAGAGGCCAAAATGGTTATTTATAGAGACTATGGGGGCATAGATGTTAAAAATTCTTATTTTGGGCTAATATAGTAAAAGTGATATAACCACATGGGCCAAAAACGTAATTTACTCTATTTATATATACAAAACCAATGAAGGGGAATAGTGTCAGTCAGCTACATACTTCCCTATTGGTTCAAACAAATTACGATTTTACCTTAGTTTTGAATTATGATTTTGCGCCCAGTTCAAAGTTACGTTTTTGCCCATAGTTCAAGATTACACTTTTGCCATGGTTGTAGATTTTGACAAATTACGAATTTGCCGCCAGTTCAAATTTTATATATATACAAAACCAATGGAGGGGAATGGTGTCAGCCAGGTGTCTGACACTTCCCCATTGGTTCAAAAAAATTACGATTTTACCCCAATTTTGAATTACGATTTTGCTCCCAATTCAAAATTACGTTTTTGCCCATAGTTCAAAATTCCAGTTTTGCCATTATTGTAGATTTTGACCCACAATTCAAAATTACAATCTTTCCATCGTTGTAGCTTTTGATAAATTGCGATTTTATCCCAGACAAACTTACGATTTCCCCTAGTTCAAAATTACAGTCTTGCCATCGTTTTCGTTTTTTTTACAAACCTATGGTAGTGTTTTGTTTTCATTGGTTGAGTCGATGTAATTTTTATTCGCTAGCATTCACTCATTGGTCATAACAAATTACAGCTCTGCCCTCTAGTTTAAAATTACAGTTTTCTCATCGTTTTACTTTTTTTATTCTAGCAAAACTATAATAGCGTTTTGTTTTAATTGGTGAAGAAATATTTGGCATCACATCCCACAACGCGAACGAGGCATTAACTAGTTAATCTATACGAGATTCAATCTCCAAAAGTAAAAAAACTTGATTTAATATTCAGCAAAAAATACCCTTAAAAACCAACCACTATTTGTTCACTGCAATATAAGAATTAATGCCCATGTTTATTTCAGGTGTCCTCCATTGCGGTAACAACTCCCCGGCTTTAATAGTTTACCGCATGACAATTGGGATGGCGTCGGTGTTACCGTGTGATAACACCTTCATTGCACGCCATCCCCCGCCCATCCCGTTCACCCTATATATTTTATTATTAATACATTGAAAATAAAACAAACTAGGTTTAACTTTTTAGAATGCATAATATATTTTATTATCCAAAAAACGTCTTACCTTCTAATCAAGCCAAATGTTCTCTTTTTAAGATTTTAAAATAAAATGTATATTACTTTAATTAATGCAAATTAAATGTATATTTTCTTGAATATCCATTTATCTATTTACATCACCTCATACAGGGGCGGACTTACCCCTAGCCTAAGGTGGGCGGGCGCACCCTCAGGAAAAAAAAAAATTAATGTTATTTTCCGTTGAAAATCCCGTCCGCACCCCTTGGATTTTTTCGTCCGCACCCCATGAAATTTTTCATCCACACACCTTAGGTAAAAAATATTATCGATTTATATTTTAAATTTTTTAGCAAACTCTAATTAAAACAAAACTACCTAAATTATATAAACTTATACTACCCAACTTAACCCAAATATCCAATATCTTAACCCACTATTTCATTAAACATAATTAGCCCACTAATTACTAGCCCATTAACCAAATTCAACCTAAGTTCAAACTATAATAATTAAAATAAGCCCAATAGTCCCTTAAAATTCCTCCCGCCCTCCCTCTCTTGGGTCGTCTCCTGCCAGCGATCATCGAACACAACAGCAGGTCATCAGCAGCCGCGAACCACCGCCATCCGACACCAAAGGGTAACACAATTTTTAAATATGTTTGAAATTTCATGTGTTTTGACGTTGTTTATGGTTGTTTAGATGATTTTTAGGGTAATTATGTTGTTTAGATGATTTTTAGGGTGATTACACACGATTTCTAGGGTTGAAAATTAAAATTGAAACATTATGTTATGGAGCGATGAACTTATGGATCAATTTGTTTGTGATAGGAACCATGAGTAGGAACGTTATGGTGCGATTTCTTTTGTTTTACATGACCCGGCCCGACCTGATACAAACCGATTTTTTTACTTATATACCTAGGGGCCTAAAATTTTTAAAAATGCTCCGCACCTCCATGAAATTTTTTTTGGGTCCGCCACTCACCTCATATACGTTTGCTTGCATAATTAGATATTTTGTTGACATGCCAACTAATGGTAGATATCGATGTTTTAACTGGATGATGGAGAAAACGAATATAAGTTTACTTTTTTGTATGTATTATTATATATATTTGCATGTGTATGGCAGTGTTGAATTTATGTTCTAAATAAAAAAGAAGACTAAAGATTCTGAACTAATCTTAAAGTCAAGTCTAGATTAATTAATAGAAAATGGCAATCCATTAACAATTTGTACTTATTAAAAGAGTTGTATCAACGTCTTGTACAGACAGCTAACAAAATATAGATAATAGGCATGTAAACATCTTGTAACAACCAAGAAAAAAATAGAGCTAACTTATTTGTCAAAATATTACTAGTCAACGAGCATAAAGTCAAGGAATAATTTGCTCCAAAGGAATAGGACGTTTGTTGAGGGTGGAGGGTATCATTGCGGTGAGTTTGATCGGGGAGGGGGGTTGCCGAGCGGGGAAGGGGTGCCGGCCTTCAATCGGTGAGCGGGGAATGGTTAAATCGGTGACTACTCACCGCTGCAGGAAAAGGAGGGAAGAAGGAGAGAGGGGGGTTTAATGGTGGGTCCCAACCCCTTTTAAACAATCACAATTTTTTTTAAATTCCTTACTATTCTTCAGGTGTTTGAACCATTGCCAGTGATTGAGTGCAAAATGGGGAGTGAAATGGGGACTTGACATGATATTATTTGCTAGAGAATAACTCAAACACCCTAAAGTGATTGAACGACTCCCTCCACCCTGAGAATGAAATTGGATACCAAAATGCATGTATCTTAACATACATCAAACAAGTTAACAAAGGCATAAACAAGTTAAGAAAGGCATGCTTGTTTTGGTCTAGTACGATTATAATTTGAGAACCTCATTTTGTCAAAAACACTGGTTCACGAAATTCATACCGATCCATACTTGTTCTTCAAAAATTCAAATCCGAGTTTTATCTGGTTGAGAAGTTCGAGGGAACCATCGAATTGTTTAAATCGAATCCAAGCGTTTGATTTAGAAATTCCCCAACAACGTTGTGGAAGCAACCATTATCACATCGGTCTTGAAGTCATGTGGACCAGTATGTGCCACTATGTGGACAGAAAATCCCCAACAACGTTGTTGAAGGAACCTTCTCAAGTGTTCTGATATCTTTTATGTGCATTGTGCATATACATGTGTGTTAGTATGTATGCATGGTTACTTATGTTTGCTGGCAATGTGGGGCATGCCAGCTAATCGTGATTGGTACTTGGTAAAGGAAGAAGAAACTTCAATTGCTGTATCAATCATAAAGTCAAGTCTAGGTTTAATAATTAAGTACCACAAGGCGATATTTTAATAAGGCTCCCCTTGTTCCCACACCCCCTATATCTTATTTTCACATCCCCTAGTGTATATGGGTCGGCCCGTATACAAATATACGGCCCGTATAGAATGTTTTTGAATAGGAAAATGCGCAGAGAATGTTTTTTTGATTTTACTATATACGGCCCGTATAATGTTATACGAGCCGTATACATGTTTATACGATTTGTAAAACGTATACGGCTCAATGGATTTATTTTGGGAGGTTTTTTATGTTACCAAATGTATACGGGCCGTATAACTGTATACGGGTCGTATGTAAGGATGTTTTTTCAAGTATCACGTTTTTTCCAGTAAAAACACCATCATTCTAGGGTTTCTAAACTCTTCATCACCTTTAACAACGTTGATCGGAACACGCCGCTTAAATCGGCGCACAAGTAGAGTAACGTTACCGATCAGTCCGTTGATCGAGTAACTAGTAGAAGAACCCGACACAAACAAGTTCTCCACAGTTTGTTATTCAGATCTCTATTCGGTCATCTTTCCAAACTACAACACACGATAACTTTAAACTTTATAGTGTGTGATTTGACCAGGAAATGATTGGAGGTGATTGCTACTTTTAATAAGCTGTCATAGTTGTCAAATTCGATTTCAACAAATCTTTTCCTTTTCCTTCAATTTCTAGAACATTCTCCGTAACATGAAGACGTGTCGGGTTCTTCTACTAGTGGTATTTTAATGAAGTATTGAAGATTGAATGTGCAAACCGCAACCGTTTTTTACTACGGAAATGGTGGCTATGCGAAATACAAACCGCAACCGTTTTTTACTACAGAAACGGTGGCTATGCGAAATACAAACCGCAACCGTTTTTTACTACGGAAACGGTGGCTATGCGAAATACAAACCGCAATCTTTTGTGACTATGGGAAACACAAGTTTTCTTTTTGTGCTTGATGGATGTCTGTTATCTCAGTTGAGACAGGCATTGTTTAAATCTGAATATAACTAGATGTTACGTGTAACTTCATTAAACCAAGAACAAAGCCTATTTTCGAAACACATGTGTTCGTATCAGCGTTGTTTATCACCCTGTGTGAGCATTGGAAACCCGACAAACAGTCTTGATAACTGTGACAGCTTATCTGTCTGTGTGTGTCACATCCATCCTGTTATAGCAATCGATATGATTAATTTTACAGATTTTTTTCTAATTAGCGTTGTTAACTACCAAAAGAATGCATACACAAATAGTTCTCGTGGACGAAGCAAAGAGACCGTTGTGTATCTGAATCAAGTTCTCAAACAAACACTACTAAAGATGAGTTGGTGATAAATACCGGAGCTGTTATCTCGGTTGTTCAGTACTTTCGTGATAATAAAACAAGCAGACATTGATTTTACCAAGATTGAAGGAAAGAATCTGGCCATAAGCGTTGTGGATTCTCAGCGTTATTCGAATGTAAGTGGATCGAGTGATACGCTTATCTATTCTGGTCAAGGTGGGCATGGTTTGTTTGGGAGTAAATCACCACCCAAAGATCAACAACTTGTGAGTGGGAATATGGCTATGAAGAATAGTATGGATAAGAAATCACCGGTTCGGGTGATAAGGAAAGTTGTCTCGTTGAAATCGAAGAAAAGAGTAACTAGCAGAAGCCGTGTCGGGTTCTTCTGCTAGTTATTCGGAATGTTTCGAATCATCACAGAGGACGTGTCGGGTTCTGCTAGTTATTCGGAATGTTTCGAATCATAGCAGACGACGGATGCAGTTTGCATATTCAATCTTCATTGCTTCATTAAAATTACAACACACGATAAAATGCTTGGAAAATTGCATCAACTCTTCTATATCAATATACTCTTCTCCAGACGCTTAGTTGTTATGAATGACAACTTGAGGGGTCTAGTTAACTTTCAGATTCAGATTCAGGAAGCAGATGATTTGTCAAAAAACATGGTCAACATAGTAAAATGTGAGCTTTTACACCAACCATATCGAGATACTTTGTGTTAGTTTCTTCTCTTGTTAAGTTTCTGAACCAACCGAAATCCATAAATTCCAACAGTTTCTTCGTAGATTCCGTCCGGTTTCAAAGCCGGTTGAGGATTACGAGTGTTCTACACTCGTTCAAAGTCGGTTGATGATTATAAGGATCGTTCTAATAGATTAAAGAGAATAAACCAATTTTTACCAATTTTTACCCATATTATACGGGCCGTATAATATTATACGGCCCGTATACAATCATCGTATACATTGTATACGATCGGTTAAATTTTTTTCACATGCTGTATACGGCCGTATAATAGTATACGGCCCGTATTTAAAGGGTAAAAAATGCTCTGGTAAATTTTTTTCACATGGTGTATACGGGCCGTATAATAGTATACGGCCCGTATTCTTATGGTAAAAAATGGTTTATTCTCTTTAATCTATTAGAACGATCCAAAAAACGAAGAACAAAGTCAAATGTGATCAAACTTGGACATCAGACGTAAATCTTGATTCAGATCTCTATTCGGTCATCTTTCCAAACTACAACCCACGATAAGTTTACACTTTATATAGTGTGTGATTTGACCGGTTGTATTCAGTTACACTTTATATAGCGCAGGAATCAATTCAAAACCCTCACCCTCTCTTTCTCAAAAATCAACCAGAAAACCAAAGGAAAAAGGGCAGATAATGGCTGATGGTTCTTCGTTGAGGAAACCAAACGTAGACGGGGATGATAGGCCTGGTAACCGGAAGAGAAAAAACCCCAGCGACGACGTCGACGATTATTCTGAAGCCGACGAGAGCGACGATTGTGAGATCAGGAAGCTCAACTTGAACGGAAGATATGTATCTTTTATCATGCGACGGACCCAATTCTTGCTCAACTCTTCTATCATGAACGGATTATTGGCCATTATTCGACCGAGTAATCAATTGTATTTTGTTTAGTTGCTTCTCTTGTTAAGTTTCTGAACCAACCGAAATCCACAAATTCCAACAGTTTCTTCGTAGATTCCGTCCGGTTTCCAAACTCTTTCACTCAAAGTTAATATTCACTGTGGTGGATGCAAGCATAAAGTTAGAAAAAATACTCAAGAAGATTGAAGGGTACACAACTGAAGGTTCAGTGCACGAAAAGTTTCTTACGAACGATATGTATCAGGAAGCTCCACTTGAACGGACGATATGTATCAGGAAGCTCAACTTGAACGGACGATATGTATCTTCTATCATGCGACTGACCCAATTCTTGCTCAAGTCTTGTGGGCCCGTATCGGAATCAGGCGTTGGAAGGATTGTAGTAGTAGGACATTGGCACCACTGTGAAAATTACAATGAACGTATTATTGGCCATTATTCCAACAGTTTGTTTGTAGATTCCGTCGGGTTTTCAAAGCCGGTTGATGAAACCGAAGCTGTTATTTCTGTTGTTCAGTACTTCCAAGATCTGAACCAACCGAAATCCACAATTCTTGCAAGTTAAATCCACAATCAATGTATACAGGTGCAAGAAAATGGCGAGTTATTTCAGTTATTTCTGTTGATCCACAAATTCCATCAAATTGTGTCTAATGCAAGGATCTTCGTGCATTGTTTAAATCAGAATCAGGTTCTCAAGACAAGGATGGTTCTAATAGATTAAAGAGAATAAACCCTCGTTTCTTCATCTTCATCTTCAAGAACAATGATGAACAGATGATGTTTTTTTTCGGAGAACGTGGTGGATTGCGGTGGTTTGAGTCTAGGGTTGTCAGAAAGAGAAAAGGAGGGGGAGAGAGTCTGATACAATCATTTTTTTACCCATAGTATACGATCCTTATAAAAGTATACGGACCGTATACACAGATCGTATACATTGTATACTATCTGGTAATTTTTTTTAACTTTGTGTATACGGGCCGTATAATTGTATACGGCCCGTATTCTTATGGTAGAAAATGGTAAAAATTGGTTTATTCTCTTTAATCTATTAGAACGATCCAAAAAACGAAAGGGATTTCGAGCAGTTGGTATTAAACCATTGATTTGTTGACTCATAAACCCTTGAATCCCAACGCTTCTCTAAAAGAGCCTGTATTAGAAACCATCCTATGTCTTTTACCAACCGAAGAGGCAGCAAGGACAAGCCTTCGGTTTACTTTGTGTAATAGAACTTCCGAGCTAACATCTGACGTAGCAAGTACAAGGAAAAACATGGACATGAATGATTTACACCAAGTTTTGTTGCTGCGCCAGGGTCCAATACACGAGCTCAGCCTTGTTATGGACGATTACTGGGAAGATTACAATTGTTTTGAGTTTTGTCAGATAATACTTCATTTGTCGAGAAACCATACTGTCAATAAACTAACATCTTTTAATACTTCATTTGTCGAGAAACCATGCTGTCAAGAAACTAACATCTTTTAATACTTCATTTGTCAGATAATACTTCATTTGTCGAGAAACCATACTGTCAAGAAACTAACATCTTTTAATACTTCATTTGTCAGATAATACTTCATTTGTCGAGAAACCATACTGTAAAGATCTTTACACAAACTCTTCTACATCTTTTAACCAATTGTCCATCACTTAAGACCTTGAAAGATTTGTTGAAATCGAAGAAAAGAGTAACTAGCAGAAGACGTGTCGGGTTCTTCCAACAAATTGTGTATGTGCTGTAGAAACCGGTGATGAATTTGTGTATCTGAATTAGGTTCTCTGCCTTAGATCGGTCATTCCTTGTGATACATGAACGTTGTATTCTTGTCTTTCAGAAGAGTTGGTATTGAACCAAGAATACTTCAAACATTCTAAACCCTACCTGGAAACAAACCAACAAAATCCTGATAGCGAAAAACATCAGCAACAATTTTTTCTTTTCCTTCAATTTCGAGAACATTCTCCCTATGTATGTGCTTGTGCTGTAGAAACCGGTGGTGAATTTGCGTACACAACTGAAGGTTCAGTGCATGAAAAGTTTCTTATGAAATGTACGTGACAAAACGAGTATGTTGGGAATTAAACGCATGTACGTGACAAAACAAGGATCGTTCTAATAGATTTCAGTTGTTTCTGTTGATCCACAAATTTCATCAAATTGTGTCTAATGCAAGGATCTTCGTGCATTGTTTAAATCAGAATCAGGTTCTCAAGACAAGGATGGTTCTAATAGATTAAAGAGAATAAACCCTCGTTTCTTCATCTTCATCTTCAAGAACAATGATGAACAGGTGATGTTTTTTTTCCGCAGAACCGTTGGTATATGTCGACCACAAAGAGAACAGTGCAGCGACAGTTGAGTCTCCTCCTTTGTGGTGGATTGCGGTGGTTTGGGTCTAGGGTTGTCAGAGAGAGAAAATGAGGGGGAGAGAGTCTGAGACAACAACAGACAACAAGTTCACCGCTTTTTTAGTTGCTTCTCTTGTTAAGTGAGACAATTCATAGAGAACAAATTCACAGCAGAATGAAATTTTATTGAAAAGTTGTAATTTCTCCACTCACCGTGAAACCGGTGATGAATTTGTGTACACAACTGAACGTTCATTAACTTATTTTATGTCACACCCCCAAAATCCACACGCGGAGTATCACCGCTTGGAGACGTGACTGACCAGGATCAAACCACCAATCATATTGAACAAGCAAGTAATTAATTATAAAAGTCCAACCAACACGATTGGTGTCCAAAACAAACATAGTTTAAGTTGTAAGCGGAAGCATAATGTTTAAAACCAAAACATAAGTTTAAATATCCAAAGGTTTAACATGGCACACAGCTGTCCATGTCCCACAACGACTCTTCCTTGTGCAAGCTCCAGCTAAGTACCTATTGACCTGCAAAGCAAGTAGTAACGAGTCAACAATAATGTTGAGCGAGTTCACAGTTGGGTGTTTGTTTTAAGTTGTTTCAAAAACAGTTTCCTTTAACTGGCATCCCTGCCGTGGGGGTTACCCCATAGTTGAAAGCGTGATTTGTTTAACCCATTTACTCTGGCAATCCAGCCGTGGGGGCTACCCCATGTTTAGTTATCTGGCTTTTCGGCCGTGGGGGCTACCCCATGTATATACTACTAGACTCGTTACCATATCGACTGCTGACTGTAGTCATGTTTATGTGCCCTGAACTGTCAATGTCTATCATCATTGACGTGCCCAGATCCATTAGTTCACGCCCGTCCTCTGCGGCACGGTGTGAGGCTTGTCAGACCTAAATAGCGCTATCTAACTAATGACCCGCTCGCCATTGGCCCGACGATTAAGTCGATATAAAAAGGAGGGACTTCGTGATAGAGTTTTGGTCTAGTAAAAGTTAACTGTCCGTGAGGACGAGGAATTATATTCCTGAACCAGTACTGTCCTACCCAAGAAAGGACGAGGAATCCATGTTCCTTAACCCTATTCCCAACCCCTGGGAATCCCATGCTTTGTAGAAAGTGTGAACTCACCTTGGTTTGCTCGGTTTGACTAATTACGTGTTCAAGTTGCTCAAAACAATCCTAACATAGTTTATCGGTAACAATCAGTGTCGCATTCATTTTATATTACGTATTTTGTCACATAATACACTGTACACATTCGGAATGCAAGTTGTTTCACACCACAAGTATTACCTACTAATTAACACTTGACAATTTATTGCATCAACCTTACCCATCCCGATCCACTAGCAACAACCCTTAACCACTTATATTGTTGGTTTGAGTCCATGTATGTATATTAGGGTCTCGGCCCACTTAACCAACTCTTGTGGGCGGCCCACTATCACATATGCAGTTTCAACTCATGAATTCCATACACAAACTGTTTCTAAGAAATTATTAATCATGCATTCCTAATTTCATGCAACCAATAACCAAATCACAAAAACAAGATGCCCTATCCTGTACAGCAATCGGTTCATTGCCATTCAAATTTCCTAACATCAATACAGTGGGTATTATCAAAATCATTGAAGTCCTTTAGTGATGCATGTTATATATCGATTCACAATCCTTTAGTGGGTATTATTGTATCAATATCGATTCACACTTATCGATTAACAACATGCATGTTATATATGTATGTATGTGATAGTTCACTCGTTTACATGAACGATGCACTAGCCATACACGATCAAACCGTACATATAAAGCAAGGTCAAATATATTCTAATACACAATTTCAAATCACACAACATCCAGGTTGTACCCTATGCATAATTAGTTGTACCCTTCCATTAAAACCCAGCATCACTTTCGACATGTACACAACAACATCAAACATCATTTTATTACTACCATTATATCCTACTATCATCTTAGTGAACTATTTTTATAAACAGAGCATCCCATTTAGTCATCATAATTCATTATTTTGAACAACATTCAATATCTTTCATTACTACAAGCAGGATCATTATTATCAAGCATATAAGCATGATCAAGTACATAAGCACAGTCGAACATAATCACCTTCATGATGTCACGCATACAAGTACTCCCACTCATGCGAAGTAAATTATGATGCTTATGTACGGTTATGATACATATACATAGTTACGTAAACAAGTATTACTAAGATTCGTGTACGGTGTTCATGGCCTTGACACGAAATCGACCGGTAAAAGTAAAGCGAACCCCAGCATCATATATTACATATATCACGTGCAAACTAACACTTATCATCCATACCATCATGTATAATATCGAGCCTAAACTGTTCATATACATGTCATCGCACAGCCCGTACTTTCCTATAGTTTCATCAAACATGAACAATACATTCACAGATCATCGAACAAATACATATATTCTCATATAGTTTCATGTAATCATTCAATCACAGGCAACAAACGAAGCTAAAGTCGGACCGAAATAAACACCGAAACATAACTAACCTTGAAAAGATATAGAGTGAGATAGCGAGAGAGAGAAGAATCGATGAAGATGGGGGCTGCTACTGCACGTCGAAGGAGAGGGGTTGTCACAGTGTCGCCGGTTGATTTCTGGTGTTTAGGGTTTGCTATCGCATGCGCATCAAAAGTATATATTGAAAGAGAGGGTTGTGGCGGTTTGGAAGGAATGGGCCGAAGAGGGTTTGTTGGGGCTGAGTTCTTATGTTTGTTGGGCTGGGGTCGACCAAAAGAAAGTAGACAACAGAAAGGAAAAGGGCGGCAAACTTGTGTCAACCATTAGCATATTTGATTGTTATATTTTCTTTTATTTTATTAATTTTTTTTTTCACAAGCATGTATTAAACATAACATTCATTTAATCCACCAAGTTTATATAATCACATAATGTTCACCTACGTTACATCAATTCAAAACATGCTACACTTAGCACAAAGATATGTTCTGAAATACGAGTTGTCACATTTTAACGTATTGTTGGACTTCTTGTTCCTAATGTACGCAAACAAGTTCTCCACAGTTTGTTATTCAGATCTCTATTCGATTATCTTTCCAAACAGCAACACACGATAAGTTTAAACTTTATAGTGTGTGTTTTGACCAGGAAATGATTGGAGGTGATTTATACTTTTAATAATCTGTCACAGTTGTCAAATTCGTTGTATGCATTCATAGTTTAGACAACAATCTGTGTGTGTCACATCCATCCTGTTTCAACATCATGAGGTAAAACCGGTTTCAACATCAAGGGTTGTTTTTCACCCTGTGTGAGCATTGGAAGCCCGACAAACAGTCTTGCAATTACGTCTTCAATCAAGACCGCATTGTTAATTTTAATGATGATTCGAAACATTCCGAATAACTAGCAGAAGAACCTGACACGTCTTCTATGTTGATTCCAAACATTCACGAACCACAATGGACTCAGACTCATACTACTCACCCTCCCATGAGGAAAAGTTTTCCCGACGACTCAAGATAAAAGAGTTGGTTTGTGTTCATATCAGCGTTGCTTATCACCCTGTGTGAGCATTGTAAGCTAGACCACTAGCAGAAGAACCCGACACGTCTTCTATGATGATTCGAAACATTCACGAACAACAATGGACTCAGACTCATTGTTGCGAATTTGGTTTCTTCGGTACAAGTTGATGAAACTGAAGCTGTTATTTCGGTTGTTCAGTAGTTTCGAGACGACGCGGCTTCTCCTTACAACTCTCATCAAATGCCTCACCCTTCCTTTTATTCTGTAAATATTAAATAAAGAATAACACCATGCCCGTAACCCCGCGTTGATAGCTTCCGTTTTATTACAGTCATACGACACGCCTTTTTTTTTCTTCAATCTTTGTTACTTGTTAATGTTTTATTTTTTTCTACTTTTAGAAAGGTTTGACCACCTCACGACTGTAAAATGTCTCGTGTGATTGACACCTTAAGTCCCTTAAATACTTTGAGAAAAATCTAATTGTCGAAGAATACGGGCCGTATAACAGTATACGACCCGTATACGGGTTCGTATACATTGTATACGACCAGGCAAATTATTTACACATGGTGTATACGGGCCGTATACTGTTATACGGCCCGTATAGAATTTAAAAAAACTGACAAAGTCTGCTGGCACAGACTTTGTTAGTTTTTTAAATTCTATACGGGCCGTATAACAGTATACGGCCCGTATACATCATGTGTAAATAAGTTTTTACCATGTGTTAATATTAGGACCCTTTAATAATCTTGTTCAACTAGCAAGTTTTTTTTATATCATTCAATTGATAGAGAACACACATTGCTTTCATTTTTAAAATGGATGAATGGTAACTGATGCATACACACTCTCTAATCTACTCCTAAATTACACGGTTATGTATACCGATTGAACCCTCTAATATTGGAAAAATAAAGCTTTATTCAACACATTCCTTTAAAATCTACTTCTAAATTAAATCCACCTAATCACATTTTGTGATGCACCACTTTGGTAGGGATAAACACAAGATGCAACTAGACCAAGAGACCATCGGCACCAACCGGAAAGTATGTGTATATCTGTAATATATTGATCTCGTTTTGAATTGCTATTCTTTTTTATTGTTTGAGTTAATTACGCAGATGGTTCTTATGGTTTGGGCAAAGTAACAAATTTGGATACTAGCTTTAAGAAGTTGTATGTTTGGGGTTTCAGAGTATAGTAATTTTAGGTATCATGGCAAACATCTATTAATTATTCTCTTAACTTTTGAATAAATTACACAAATGATCCCTCTAGTCAAATAAAGTTAATGACAAAAAGTAGTCCTTAGATGACATTTTGATCATTTTATCAATACTTAACACAAAAGTTAACGGAACTTGCTCTTAAAAGTACTCAAGATGATCTGGTGTCATTTCTCTTATTTTACTATTGTAAAAAAGGAATACAAATAAACGGTTAGATACAATATGGACTAAATCTTTTGAGAATATTTTATATGGAAGACTTTCTAAAGCAACCGAAGGTTTCTTTCTAGAGAATCTGATTGGTACAGGTAGGTTTGCTCCTCTTGGGCTGGCCAACCTGTATCGTCGCTCGAGGCCCAAATTTTCAAAGGGCCCGAAAAGTTTATATATATATATATATATATATATATATATATATATATATATATATATAGTAAATGATATATTTATATAGGGTAGGAGTTGGCTATAAGGTCTATTTTTCCTACAAAGTGTAAAAAGTCATAAAATACCATAATGTCAACCATAAAACCCACTCAAAACCCACAAATAACATAGTGAAGATGACGAAAACTCTATATTTGTGGGTTTTGTGTTGTGTTTTGGATGATAAGGCTTTGATTATCGAATGACTAACATTAATGTGTTTTATATGGATTATCATGTTGTGTTTTATATTCATAGTTGTACGATGGTGTGTTTGAAGTTTTTAAGGACTGTTTGGGGTTTGGATATTGTGTTTTAATGATCTCCACTATGTTATTTGTGGGTTTTGAGTGTGTTTTATGGCTGAAATTGTGGTGTTTTATGACTTTGTACACTTTGTAGGAAAAATGAACTTTGTAGCCGAACCCCACCCATATTTAATATATGCATTCATTTGTTATACATAAAAGTCTTATTGGTGGAGTGGAAAAAACCATTAAAAGATAATGTTGAGGGCTCAAGTTCAAGTCTTGTCTCCACCACCAAGGTCTTGTTTTTTTAAATTATTTTTCTCTTACTACAATTTTGGGCCCAATTTTTTATGGATCTACATATTTACACACCTTAATGCCTATTTTGACACCCTTCAGGACGCCTCGTATAGACCTATACGAGGCGTATAGGGTTACTTTTCCGACCAACTCTGCACCAAAGCACAATGTCAAATCAGTCACATCAGACGGGGAGTCTAGGTCTGTACGAGGCATGGATACGAGGCATTGAGACGCCTCGTATAGGCCTATACGAGGCGTCTTCAGTGACTGATTTACTATACATTTGACAAGTGACTTAAAGCTATA
Organism: Helianthus tuberosus; assembly: GCA_030545235.1. NCBI lineage: Eukaryota > Viridiplantae > Streptophyta > Magnoliopsida > Asterales > Asteraceae > Helianthus > Helianthus tuberosus. Next base: position 12,772,506 of record CM060424.1, read on the forward strand.
CGAGGGGTCTAGAGCTATACGAGGCGTCGTAGACTTATGAAAAAGTGCAACATACAGTTTATGCTTTGTCCACCCCCGAGCATTCAACATTTCATTCTCCTTCTGCTTCATTTGCTTCTTCTTCTTTCATTCTGCTTTGCATTTGTGTTCTTATCATCCCGAAGTGTTGAAATGTCATCATACTGGGACGGCAACTATATCTTCGGGCAGTATTCTAGCGAGAACTGGGTGCCCGAAAGCGATCCGGTAACAGTACAGGTACTTAAATGTTTTAATTAGTTTTTGTTTTAGTTTATTATTTACTAATGATGATACGGTTCTTTATTTTGGAGGAGTCTTGCGTTCCCGATTCTAATGAGCAAGAGCAGGTTGTGTCTAGTATACAAGGAGAACAAAACAAACCGTTTATAGATTTGAACAAGCATCCCCCTGTTGATGAAACAGCCCCTGTAGATGACTCATACCATGCTTGTCAACCAAGTTATCCGACGCAACAAGGGTATCCGGATTATAGATACGGGTGTGAATACGGAGGAGACGGTGGATACGGAGGAGACGGTGGATACGGAGGAGACGGTGGTTACAGAGGAGATGGTGGATACAGTGGATACGGAGGAGACGGTGGTTATGGTGGATATGGTAGATATGGTGGTGAGACACCTCCCATCCAGGACAGTCCGTACTTAAAAAAACAGGTATTAATTACTATTTTTTGTATTATTTAATTATTTTTATTATTATTAGTATTATTATTAGTATTATTATTAATATTATTATTATTAGTATTATTATTATTATTTATTTATTTATTAAAATTATTTATTATTATTGTCGATGTTACAGGTTTTCAACTCTTTAGATGAACTAAAGAATCGGATACAAGAAACAGCAAACGCGGATGGTTTCGTTATTGTCACCCGTCGATCAAAGAAAACCGGTGGAAGAATCGGGAGGGTATAGCTTGAATGTGATCGTGGTGGTGAGCACCAGACTACAGCAACAATTAGAAAAGCCGGAAGCAAAAAAACCGGTTGCCCGTTTTACCTGCTGGCTGTGCGAAACCACCCGTATGAAACCTGGGAGATTAAAGACGGAAAAATTGAACATAACCACGAACTTTGTGAGGACCTGTCGGCCCATGCGTTTGTGCGAAGGTTTACTCCAAGCGAAATGAAACTGATCGAGCAGCTGACAGCTCAAAACATGGAGTCTCGCAAAATATTTCAAACGATAAGGAAGCAGGACCCCGACAGGTTTCATGTTCTGAAAGACGTTCAAAACGTTGTGGCGAAGATTAGAGCCGAACAAAGACAAGGATTGACTCCCATGCAGTCACTAGAAAACATACTGATAAACAACGACTTTATTTACGAGACACGGGAGGAACCCGGAACAGAGATCGTAACAGAGATCTTCTTTCTTCATCGGGACTCGAGATGCATGTGGCGTGCATTCCCCCACGTCATGCTGATCGATGCGACGTACAAGACAAACATATACAATATGCCCTTTATCCAGATTGTTGGTATGACGCCTACCAACAAATCGTTTATTATCGCGCATGCCGTTGTTAGTAAAGAACGAGGTGATAACTTTGTGTGGGTGCTTCAGAGGGTCAAGTCAATGTTGGATGAATGCATGGAGCCACGTGTGATTTTAACCGATAGAGACCTAGCCCTTATGGGCGCGTGTGCTAAAGTATTTCCAAACGCCTCCAGGCTTCTTTGCAGGTGGCACATACAACAGAATGTTATGAAGAACTGCAAGGGTGCCTTCACAGACGAAGACTGGAAGAAATTTTTGTCATTCTGGGGGACAATGATTGAGTCTCCATCAATACTCATCTACGAGTACCACTTGCGCAACATGCGAAAACGACTTGTGGAGTGCAAACGTTCTAGTAAGTTTTTATAATAACATACGACTCACCTATGCAAATTTTATTAAATTATTTTTACGTTTTAGGAGTCTTCAAATACGTGTACGATAACTGGCTAAAAGACTATAAGGAGATGTTCGTCTTTGCGTGGACTGATAAGAGGCGCAACTTTGGTAATCGTACCACAAACAGAGTTGAGAGCCAACACGCCAACTTAAAGAGATACGTTGAAGATAGGAGCTCGCTCGACCGTATAGTTGGTTGTGTCCATGATATAGTTGAGACACAGTTCGGTGAAATAAGGAAGACTTTTCGAGATAGCATCGAAAAAACAATGACCCACCACAAACACCCGTTGTTTCAACACCTACTTGGTAAAGTATCCCATACAGCCCTTGATTTGTTGAGGGGAGAGGCAATTAGGAAGCTAGATGTCTTGGAGCGCTTTCATTCATCATGTGGTTGCCAAATGTGGCACAGCTGTGGGTTGCCCTGTGCTTGCAGGATAGAAAAGTACATGCTTGAAGGTAATAATTGTTAAACGTACAACACTTGTGTGATATATTTCCGTTAATCATGTGACTTAAACAATGTTGTTTTTAACCGTGCAGAGCGTCCGATTCAACTCGAAGACATAGACGTCTTCTGGCGGAAACTTAACTTCCAAAGTTGTAAATTGATAGACGATGACGTGGACG